>JAXFYN010000060.1:0-600000 GCA_036172215.1 Camellia granthamiana | reverse complement strand
GGCACCGTGGGCCAGTCAGTGGCTGCCACGTGTCTGCCACGTCAGCATCTAGAGTGCAGGATCCAGTGAGGCGCAGCTATGGTGCAGCCGCAGGAGGTCGGATCCGGTACTTCGCGGCTATGGTGCAGCCGCAGATCTGAGACGTACAAAATGTTTTGGCTAGTTCTAAGCCATTTGGAGTCCGTTTTTGGTGATCCAATAGTGGTTTCCGACTATTTGGAGTATTCCGGATACATCCGTATGATCAGATTTTGCAGATGGAGTTTCTATAAAAAGAAGGCAGATTAAAGAGATGGACGGCATTAGGTGCAGTGGACGGAATATTCTGTTGGTACACGGAATAATCCCTGAACTTCTGAAAATTGCAATTTGGCCTAGAATTTTCAGAAAATTGTGGTGTCGCCCAGTTTTCGGGGATATTTTTCAGTGAGGTCCCCGGAAGTGCAGCGAAGGTTGGTCCTAGCTAAACGGACCGCTCCGAACGCAACCGCGAGGTCAGAATGGTGAAATTCTAAACGGTTTTTTTTTTAAGATTGTCAAAACATGGGAGTTTGTCATCTTCAATACTCGAAGGGAGGTTGCCGGATATTGTGGAACGCTGCGGATTCACTGAAGAGGTTAGAATGGACAGATTCTGACCAGATTAGACAACCAGATACAACTCGAGATAGATCATTGAAGACCAGAGAAGATCAGGCTTGATTAAATGGCAGATCGAGGGAGATCAGGATTGGTCAGGGGCGATTAGAGGATTGCAGAGATGATTATCTCCGGAGTTCGTCAGAAGATCTGGTTCAATCAATCAAAAAGACCATTCATCAACGGATAGATGATTTGGCAACCAGTTCAGGCTCAGGGAAATGCTGTGGCTGTTAGAGCTACTGTATACGAGTAAGTACTGGTGGTACGTGGACCTGTAGAACAATAGTTGCACATGAGCATACTAAGCGCAGGAGCACAAATGCAGACGTGCAGTAGTGCAAGGGTACAGTGTCGTACAGAGGTGCGAGAAGAGTATGTAGCAACGGGTTGTTGAAAGTTCACAGGAATTGCCAGACAGAGAAATTGAGACAGGTAAAACGCAAGAGTGCGCGCCAAGGAGTGGCAAGTCTCTTTTCTCTATGGTGGTTTCTTTATTTCCATGGCAGCGGAGGATAGAGTTGATGCGGATCTCTCAGGCGAGCTCGACGCAAGGAGACCAGAAGCCATGGGTACGGGCCTATGCAAGGAATTGCATAGCTGTCGATGCTTTGACAGATGGAGCTACTGTCAACCATCGAGCTACTGGACAGCAAATCAGGGATTGCAAAGGCACAGACAACAAGCGTATGTGGAAACGCCAGGAGGTTGTTCAGAAGTGCAGAAGGCAAAGGCTGAAAGTTCAGAGAAAAAGCTCCGAGCAAAGAAGACAGAGGACGTTGATGGGATAAACGACGAGTTTTCTATCGCTCCAATGACTAGTCCTACGAGGTAATGCATGACAGTCAAGGGCATTCCAGCAGGGGGTGTCGGATATCTTGGTTGCGCAAGTTCAAGCATAGCAGGTGTAGACATCCGAGACAAGAAGCATGGAAGAGATCTGTGGGAGATAGGAGCAGAGGATCTCTCCAAATCAGAGAGTGGTGTGAGTTGAGTTGAGGATGTAGGATTCCCCCCCTTTCTTGTATCTCTGGTGTATTATCTCTAGCTTTCAAGGGATGCAGCGTCTCAGTGAGGAGATGCAAACTATGTTGAATTTGGGCGTGACAAGATTAGCAGCAATGTGTGCTATGGATCACCTCACATGGGTTGAAGGGGTGATTTGTAGGATATCACCCCATGTGGGGGTGATTCCTTCTCCACGGATTGCCAACCCACAAAGGCAAGAGAGGGACATGCCAGCCAACAAAAGGAGTTTCACATGTTGTTGCCAACCTACAAAGCCATGAGGCCATGAGGCTTGGCCATGAGGCCATGTGATGGCCAGCTCCTATCCTTCCTCCAATCTTGTGTGTATATATTGTAAGGATGAGAGGAGAGAGAGTGGGTGAGAACCAACACAGAGGAAACCAAAAAGGGTGCGAGAGATGTGAGACGGAGAGACCGTCTCCCTTGGTGTGAGTGAGGGAGACGGGAGAGTGGCTGAGTGAGAAGAGTGTGAGCTCCTCCTCTATTGTAATCTTTCTGTAATCTCCCCATTGGTATAGTGAAAACCGGTTACTCTCCCGTGGACGTAGGCATTGAGGCCGAACCACGTAAAATATTGTGTCTCCTTGAGTGTAGGTGTGTTTTTCTGCTTGGTATAGTTTCTACAAGGTCTTGGGCGGGATCCCGGATCCCAACAAGTCACTATTGCTATTAACTTTGGAAAGTTTTGAAGATTTCCTTCGAAAAAGGGAATTTTATTAATTCATTCACAGCCAAATTTTTATTTAATTTTTTTTCTTTTCAATTCACATGGGTGATTGATTGTGTGCAAACATTAAATTTGGTTGCTGAATTATTGCTCTTTCTTTTTCTATCTTTATAAATTGCCTTTAATAAATTTTTTTCTCTATTTATGATTATCTTGCCAAAAAAAACTGTGATACGATCTTTCTAGTTTCCTTCAGTAATTTTTGCAATCTATGATTCTCTATCTTTTTTTAACTTGGGGTTAAATAATGTATGATTTTCTTGCCCAAAAAACTATGATACGTAATGATGTCAATCGTCCATCTATAATGAGAGTCAATTAGCTAAGTTGTTATATTTTTCATTAAAATCTTTCGTCCATTTGTTCGCTTTCTCTTTCGTTTTTGCTTTCTATCTCACTTTTTTCTTTAAATATTTCAATGCCCTTTGAACCATACTGAAGAGAGGGGGGAAAAAAAATCATACCAGTAAGTAAAAATTTATTTATTATTATTAATTGATTGGAGCTCGAGAGGAACCTTTTATCTATAATTCTCTTATAAATATTTCCAATATCCAAATAATTATATATTTTTTATCGGCTAAAGTCAATAATTAATTGTTAGATTAGTATCTTGACGGAGTTAAACTGACACCCATACACCTTATAAAAAAAATTTGCCCTCCCATTTCACTCTTAAGAGTGAAACCTAAGATCTCCCTTTTAGAATAAACTTGGTGGCCAAAAAATTAACGAACTAGATTAGAGCCCTATGATTGTATTGACCAAAATTTTATATTAACAACTACATGTCAAATGCAAATCTAAAAAATTACATGTCAAATGACATGCCATTACTGTTGTCCAAATTGTGAAATTAAATAAATAGATTCATGAATAAGTCAAAATTATATATGAAGAACCCATACTGAGAATTACAACTAAATTACAACAGAAATACCTAATAGATTATGTGGGAGCCGAATTTCCTTGAATCAATAGAGAAGAATGGACCAGTCTGGTCCATAACATAACCTTTATTCGGCATTGATCCCAGTCAATTGAAGAGCCAAATAAAATAGCCGGCATTCCAACCAGTAGAACAAAGGCCGAGTAGAAATACATGTAAAGGATCAGGGATGGTCCAGGCCCCAAGGCCCGAAGAGAATACTATAAATACAGGATCTTTAGTTAGAGAAAGGTATGTGAGAGCTAGTAAACTTAACTTAAGATACAAGTAATCAAGAGAGTATACACTGACTTATCCGTCGGAGTGCTAATTCCGGCACCCCAGACCGAAATATTCATTCCTTTTCAGGTGACTAGCTGAAGATCACGAGCGTCCCCCAGGATCTGAAGAGTATTTCCAAACCACTTCCCCACAATTGGCACCGTCTGTGAGAATACTCAAGAACATCCATGGCGGACGTAACAAAAGACCCTCCGATAGTCACTGATGAAACCACACAGAGAGACGACCTCACTGCAACAAACATGCTTGGACCGGAGACTATCGCCGCAAGACGAGCTTTGAACTTCGCCTCACCCTCGAATTCAGAGCATGAGACAATGCAAGCGATCATAGAACAAGCAAAGAAAAATGAACAAAGGTTAGAGAACATGATTGCTGAGAACAAACGTCTTCGTCAGGATTTGGCCTTGGAGGTGGCGAAGTCCAAACAAGTTGTACACCAAGTTCCGGAACGACCTCTGAAGGCAGGTGGTCGACGACCTCGAGCCCGACATCAAGACACTGATAGCGACTCCGACTCATTATCCCCGGAGCCTAAGAAGAAAGGACGACCCGAAACTTCCAGTTCCTCTAAAGAGAGTCGACGTATAAGGCATAAGCGAAGACGAAATAGTTTATATGAAGAAGACCAGCATGATCCCTTTGTGCGACGGATCGCAAGGGCAGTTCTACCCAAAAAGTTCAAAACTCCGTCATTCACTCTCTATGATGGAAAATTAGACCCCACCGATCACATCCGTCACTACAAGCAATCCATGACATTGTATGCAGACGACGAGGCCCTCATGTGCTGAATATTCTCTAGCAGTTTGGGCCCATTAGCTGTCAGGTGGTATTATAAACTAGAGCCGGCTTCAATCAAAAGCTTCCATCAATTACAAAAATCCTTCAGGGCCAAATTCATCACCAACGAGGTCCAGCCGAAACAAGCCGACTCTCTCTAGGCAATGTAGATCCAGCCAGGAGAAACACTAAGAGCGTACTCAGAGCACTATTGGAAGTGGTTTAATCTTATTGATGACGCTTGCAACGACTCCATGGCCATCACCGCCTTCAAAATGGGTTTGCATCCTGACAGTGCTCTCCGCAGCTCCCTGACTAGACGACCCCCCAAAACGGTCTGGTCGCTGATGAAGAAAGTTGAGGAATACTGCAAAGTGGAGGATGACACCTTGCAGGTTAAAGCCGAAAACGTGGCCAACAAAACGGCCCCTTCAGAAATTGCTCAGCCGTTAAATTCTGTACCACTTTAGAGCCCTGAACCACGGCATCGGGCCAAACGAGACAAGAGACGGGATTCTTGCCGACCAAGTGACCAATGCTCCCATCGAGCAAATGAACAACTGCAAGTTGATAGCAGATGCTCAAGGCGCCCCAACAAGAAATATACGAAGTTGACAAAGCCGATCAGCATGGTTATGTCCAAAGTCCAACACCTTCCATTCTTCAAATGGCTGTCCAAAATGGTAGGACCTCCCGACATGAGAAGACAGGATAGACGGTGCGAGTATCTCAAGGACCATGGCCACGATACTGAGAGTTGTTATGCATTGAAGGATCACTTGGAGGAATTGGTACGAGATGGTATGCTACAACAGTACGTCCGAAAAGGCAACTCAACCAAAGCAATAGCCTTGAGACAAGATTCCCCTCCGCTGGGCGTGATCCACATGATATACAGCCTGCCAATGTCATCTGCGGTGCATACGATTCAGTCGAATCCCGACCCTCAAAATCAACTCACTTCGGCAAAATGGACCCATGAAGCTGCGAGCATTGCCTTTGATGATTCAGATTTGGCCGAAGTGACACTTCCCCACATCGATCCCTTGGTAATTGAGTTACGCATAAATCGATTCATCATTGAGCGGGTACTCATTGATCCGGGGAGCACATCGGAGATTATGTATTACAAGACATTCACCAAGCTCGGCTTCTCCGAATCGGATCTTTCTCCGGCCCCTTATCCACTATTCGGCTTCAACGCCAATCCAGAATACCCATTAGGGAAAATCACACTACCCGTTCGAGCGGGCTCCCGAACAGTGGATGTGGAATTCTTGGTCGTCAAGCTGCCATCGTCGTATAATCTCATCATGGGGCGAACTTGGTTGCATTCTATTCTGGCCGTGCCAAGCACCTACCCATCAGGACCTAAACAAAGCCTGCTCCAAGGATTGTTTTCCGCTACCCAGAATTGACCAACTTGTAGATGCGACGACACGCCATCAGCGTATGAGCTTCCTCGATACTTACAGAGGCTACCATCAAATCGCCATGCATCTCGAGGACCAAGACAAAACTGCATTCCTCACCCCAAGAGGAACTTACTGCTATAAGGTTATGCTTTTTGGGCTGAAGAATGCCGGGGCAGCTTACCAAAGACTGGTCACTTCCATGTTCAAGGAGCAACTCGGCCACACTATGGAAGTATACATTGATGACGTGGTGGTCAAGTCCAAAGAAGAACAAACTCATCTAGCCGATCTGGAAGATACATTCGGCATTTTACGCAAATACGAAATGAAGTTGAACGCTTCCAAATGTGCGTTTGGGATCGGCTCTGGCAAATTCTTGGGTTACATTGTCAACCACCAGGGAATCAAAGCCAACCCGAGGCAAATCACAACAATCTTTGAACTCGGCTCCCCTCGTTCAGTAAAAGAGGTTCAAAAGGTGATGGGGATGGCCGCCGCACTCAACAGGTTCATCAATCGGTCTACAGATCGCTGCCGACAATTCTTCCATATACTACGGCAGGGCAAGGCTTTTGAATGGTTCACCAAGTGCGAAGCCCCTCTCAACGGCCCCAAAACCTACATCTGATCAGTTCCACTCTTGACAACACCTTCGGCAGGTGACCCGCTCATTTTGTATCTGGTAATTTCCGACGTGCTAACAGATTACTCCCTCCGATCAGTACTGCATAATGCGGAAGCATCAGGACACGTTTCAAAGTGGGCTCTTGAACTCGGCCAGTACGATATTCAGTTTCTACCTAGAACCTCAATCAAGGGACAGGTGCTTGCCGACTTTGTGGTCGAATTCACTGGTGGTCTTGCCGATTTCAAGTCTGATGAAATTCGACCTAAGCCGAACTGGAGAATTTATGTTGGGGACATTTGGCAGTTATACTGTGATGGATCATCCAATCAGCGGGGTAGTGGAGCAGGGGTAGTCATCATGGCTCCCGATGGCACAATAATTGAGCAAGCCGTTAAACTCGTCTTCGAGGCATCAAATAACGACGCCGAATACGAAGCCCTTCTAACTGCTTTGTGGAATGCACATCTTTTGGGTGCTTGGCGTCTGATTGTATTTTGCGATTCAAAACTGGTGATCAATCAGCCAAAAGGGGAGTACGTGGCAAGAAATGACCGTATAGCGGCTTACATGAAAACGGCTAACTCCTTGCTGGCAAAATTTGACCATCATAAATTGAATCAGATAACACGTGATTAGAACACACATGCAGATGCCCTAGCTTGCCTAGCCTCCACCATTAACTCAGAGATTAAACAGAACATCGAGGTGGGTTTCATCCCGGAGCCAAGCATTGGTCCTTCCGAGGAAGTCCAGGTCAATGTCATAGAATCCGGACCGAGTTGGATGGATCTCATTGCCGCATTCTTGTCTTCCGAATAGCTCCCAGAGGACAAGAAAGAAGCACACAAGCTGCGAAACAATGCCCTGCGATACTACTTGGATCTGCAAGGAAAGCTTTATAAAAAATCCATTTCTGGTCCATACCTGGAATGCGTGCATTCGGACAAAGTCGAAGAGCTTTTGACTGAAATGCATGAAGGTAGTTATGGTGCACATTCTGGCGGGTTCTTTTTGCCCGTTGAGCTATAACACAGGGGTATTATTGACGGACAATGAGATCTGATGCCGAATGCTATGTGAAAAAATGTGAACAGTGCCAGAAGTTTTTCCCATTAACCCATCTGCCTGCTGAAGAGTTGAGCTCTATTACTAGTCCCTGGCCGTTCGCCCAGTGGGGACTTGATATCGTAGGACCATTGCCGAGGGCCCCAGGGAACAAGCGATACTTGATCGTCGCGACAGATTACTTCACGAAATGAGTCGAAGCGGAGGCATTAACACACATTCGAGATGCTGATGTTAAGCGCTTTGTATGGAGAAATATCATAACATGATTCGGCATTCCAAGAGCTTTTATCTCAGACAACGGCACCCAGTTTGATTGTGGCGTCTACTGAGAGTTGTGCAGCAAGTATAGTATCCGGCCTTACTTTTCCACACCGGCTTACCCCCAAAGCAATGGCCAAGCCGAAGCCTCTGACAAATCCATCTTGGACGGCATCAAGAAGAGGCTGGAGAGAGCTAAAGGTGGATGGGTCGAAGAATTGCCAAGTGTATTGTAGGCTTATTGAACTACGCCGAGGCGATCCACTGGAGAAACGCCGTTTGCTTTATACTTTGGAACCCAGGCAATCATACCCCTAGAGATCGGCCACCTAACCCTGAAATCGCAAGTCTTTGATATGGGCTGAAACGACATGATGCTGGCTTTGGATTTGATTTTGATCGAAGAGCGAAGAGACAGTGCCCTTGCGTCCATAATACGATACCAGCAACAGCTTGCTTAGTCGTACAATCAACGTGTTCAGCTGCACCGCTACATACTAAGAGAGTTGGTCCTGAAGAAAGTACTTCCAGCTGCCAGGAAACCGGCCGATGGGAAATTGGGTCCTAACTGGGACGGCTCCTATCAAGTCGATTCGATCGCAGGAGTAGGGGCATATCGGCTCAAAGACATGTCCGGAAGAAGTCTGCCACGGCCTTGGAATTCAACGCACTTACGTAAATTCTATCATTGAACCCGACCTGTGGGGAATGATACTAGTTTTGAATGGTTCACCATGTACACTATCCACTTTTGTAATGCAAAGATCCTTGTTTACTCACTGTGAAGTCCAGTTCAAAAATGTTTAGGCCGATAAAGCCTCCGGATTCGGAGCGCCCTTTGTGGATATCACGATTGGCTAAATAAAGACTCCGGATTCGGAGCCCCATCGGCGCATGACACCTTTGGGCCAATAAAGCCTCCGGATTCAGAGCACCCTTCATAGATCACGATTAGCCAAATAAAGACTCCGAATTCGGAGCCCCATCGGCGCATGACGCCTTTGGGCCGATAAAGCCTCCAGATTCGGAGCGCCCTTCGTGGATATCACGATTGGCCAAATAAAGACTCTAGATTTGGAGCCCCATCGGCACATGACTCCTTTGGGCCGATAAAGCCTCCGGATTCAGAGCGCTCTTCGTGGATATCACGATTGGCCAAATAAAGACTCCGGATTCGGAGCCCCATTGGCGCACGACGCCTTTAGGCCGTTAAAGCCTCCGGATTCGGAGCGCCCTTCGTGGATATCACGATTGGCCAAATAAAGACTCTGGATTCAGAGTCCCATCGGTGCATGACGCCTTTGGGCCGATAAACCTTCCGGATTCGGAGCACCCTTCGTAGATATCACGATTGGCCAAATAAAGACTCCAGATTCGGAGCCCCATCGGCGCATGACGCTTTTGGGCCAATAAAGCCTCCGGATTCGGAGCACCCTTCGTGGATATCACGATTGGCCAAATAAAGACTCCGGATTCGGAGCCCCATCGGCGCATGATGCCTTTGGGCCGTTAAAGCCTCCGAATTCGGAGCGTCCTTCGTGGATATCACGATTGGCCAAATAAAGACTCCAGATTTGGAGCCTCATCGGCGCATGACGCCTTTGGGCTGATTAAAGCCTTTGGATTCAGAGCGCCCTTCGTGGATATTACGATTGGCCAAATAAAGACTCTGGATTCGAATGGCCTTCGTACAAGCCGTATAAACAAAGGCTGAAATATGCAAATATTCAAAATGAAATAGTTCAAGTCGCATAAACGTAGTCTAAAATGTGCGAACATTCAAAATAAAATGTGTCCTTAGATAAATCGATTGGCATCAAGTGTACTAATATAAATAAAAAGTACGCTACAAATTGAAAACTAAGCGTTTTATTAAAATCACCCAATAAATACATAATTTCGCTCTTAATCTATATAAGCATTACAAGGTCTGCTTCTATTCGGCGGCTCCCTCATCATCACTCTTTTCAACTTCGAAAGCGGAAAAGGGGAAATCATTCTGTTGGTACAACGACAACGCAGAATTCACACCTGTTGCTTGGAGAGCCTCAGCTTGCTGAAGTGCCTTGATCCAGCCGTGCTTAAACCCACGATTCTCACATCGGCAAACTTCTTCGACAAGTTTCTCCTTGGTCTTCTGAATTCTAACCTTTCGGCCGTCACGGAAGCCTTTTTCATAGGCCGCGGTCCTCGCAGTCTCAATCACGAACATGCTAGCCGTGTTCCGATCGGCAATAGCATCACTTATCAGCCTTTGAGTCACCCTCTCTTCCACAACCAGGTTGGGATGGCTGGCTGATTGAGACTCGGCAGACTTGATTTTCCTTAGCTCACACTCAGCTTTCTCCACGCGAGCTTCTAACTTCCGAATGCGTTCATCTCTCTACTCTACATCGCGCCGAGCGGCGCAAAGACGCATGCCGATTTCATAAGCGGTGTACAGCCCCTTCACCGCCCCGTGAACGCCTTCGCGAAACACTTCGAAATCCTGCCGACCTACCATCGACTGCTAGACTTCGGGTGAAAAAATCTGTCGAGCGAACTCGACTGCCACATTTGGATCTCGAATGATCGAATCCACCTTTGTCATTGGTCTATTCCCCACGAAGACCGCAAAACTCAATGGGCGTGGAGTCGCGTCGGATTCCCTTCCAGAACGGGGTTAAGGAGATTTGCCCTGTGGCTGCTTGTCCCTCCTGGGCGACCTACTTCAACGACGAGGAGATTGGTATCTCTCTCGATCCCTCGAAGTCCTACTTCCCATGCGCGAAGGTTCACCACTTCGACTCATATCTCCTCCCAGCTCAACTAGCGTCCTCGCTTCCCCTCTGCTGTTGAAGAAAAGTCTATTTGACATTCGCACTTGTTTAACCTTTCTCAAAGAATTGGACTGAGTTGCTGACTGAGCATATAAATAGGACCTTCGTTCACGAAGTACACGCCCATTTATTCCCTACGAGGGCAGCACCTCCGAGGCAATCTCATTAATATTCAAACCTCAACAGCTAGGCGCCGATTGAGTCATGTGCCCCAATCACCCCATGAACCTCTATTATTCGATGTTCCAGTTCATGAACCAGCTGGGGCAAGGGCAAGGGCAGATTCATCAACCTAGTCGGTTTAAACGCCCCAGCCGCTCCATGAATCAACTTATCAGTACAATACTCATGAACCTCCATTATTCGGTGTTTTATGTTCATGAACCAGCTGGGGCAAGGGCAGATTCATCAATCTAGTCGGCTTAAGTGCCCCAACCGCTCCATGAATCGACTTATCAGCACAATACTTATGGACCTCCATTATTCGACATTCTATGTTCATGAACCAATTGGGGCAAGGGCACATTCATCAATCTAGTCGACTTAAATGCCCCAGCCGCTCCATGAATCGACTTATCAGTACAATATTCATAAGTTCATTTTATTCGGCGTTCTATGTTCATGAACCAGCTAGGGCAAGGGCAGATTCATCAATATAGTCAGCTTGAGTGCCCCAGCCGCTCCATGAATTGACTTATCAGTACAATACTCATGAACCTCCATTATTCGGTGTTCTATGTTCATGAACCAGTTGGGGCAAGGGTAGATTCATCAATCTTGTCGGCTTAAGTGCCCCAGCCGCTCCATGAATCGACTTATCAGTACAATATTCATAAGTTCATTTTATTCGGCATTCTATGTTCATGAACCAGCTGGGGCAAGGGCAGATTCATCAATCTAGTAGGCTTGAGTGCCCCATCTGCCCCATGAATCGATTTATCAATACAATATTCATAAGTTCATTCTATTCAGCGTTCTTGTTCATGAACCAGCTAAGGGCAGATTCGTCAAGCTAATCAGCTTATGTACCCTAGCTGCCTTATGAGCTGACCTATCAGCACCTCATGAATTCATTTTATTCAGTCATAAATCAAATTCATTAATATAATCAGCTAATAAGTTTGTCGTCTCACGTAGTCGTGACATTTTGTTCTAGCTGCTAATTCTTTTAATTATGTACTCATATAACAAACAATACAAGCAATAACTTGAGAGCATAGAAAATTTTCATTCATAAATTGGGTGCTAACAGCGGACATTTTACACATAAAAATCCAAAAAATATGAAAATCAACTAACAAAGAACATACATTGAAATTAAAAATACCTAACAAACTAAAATGTCTCCCAAATCAATTCTCAGGATTAGACTCAAGCGGCTCAACGTCCACTTGCTCGCATGAAATTAGTATGGCCAATGTAACTTCAGCGACAGTAAGGGCTTTGAGCCAGCCGTGTTTGAATCCCCGATTCTCGAATTTGGGGACTTCTTCTACGTAGTTTTCAAGGGCGGCGCTCTTCCTAGCCTCGAACGCCGTGGAAGCCTCAGAGTCGGCTTTTTCCTTAGCCTTTTTCAACTCTTCCAACTTGGCCTCTAACTTGGCAAGCGCCTCCTTGGCTAACTTGAGTGATTCCTTGCTCGCGTTTGCTCTCTCCTCGACGTCAGATCTGAGCTGGTCAACAGTTCGCGCCCTCTCCTTCTCAGCTTCGGCTCATGCACTTTCCATTGTGGCTCTCGCCGCCTCGAACTCGGCCCTGCTCCTCTCACCATCGACTTCTGACTTCAAGCGGCCAATTCTCTCAATGGCATCATGCTGGCGGTGGCCTAGTTCGGCTATCCTTCCAACCGTCTGCAAAACAAGTTGGGATCGTCACATACCAAGAAATACCGTATGCAAACCAAACCAAACAAGAAGTTAAGATAGTCACATACCAGAAGGGCCGACTGGGCAGCTAATGCTATTGCTACCAAATCTGGCTCAGCACGAAAGGTTGCCTTGTCAGCCGGCAAGGAGACCGAGGCAACTAAGCTGAGTGCCACAGCTGGATCTTTCAAAGCCGACGCTTCAGAGGAGATCGACATGTTTTTTATCTTTGGCTCAACAACAAAAAGAGCAACCACACCCGACTCCTCTAAGCATGGTCGTTTATCAATGGGGCCCTCCTCAAAGCCGGCCTCGCCCTTAGTGGTACGTTTCTCCCCGATCTTCTAAAATTGGCGGTTCTTCTGTAATCGGACGTTCGACATCCTTCTTCATCTCGGCTACATGAACTTGAGCCGTTTTTTCTACAATAATGGGTTCGGAAGATTCAGTCGGGGCAGGTCCAGAATGGGTGACCTCGGCTTTCCGTCGGGCGGCCATGCGTTCGGCATTTCTCTTTCGCTCCAACTGCATGAGACTTTCCCCAGCCATACCCTTAAAATAATCGCTGGGAAGGTCTCCTAAATTTGTAAAAATATCTTCGAAGGCGTCCCCCTCGGCCTGATGTGGACGGAGGGTCAGGCGAGTTTAGTCCAGCTTCCTCAAAGGCCGAGTTAATAACTTCGTCAACCTCCGCTGCCAACTGATCTGGGTCCTCGGTGCTTGGTTCGGCCGCTTGTTCTTCTAAGTGTTCAGAATCGGATGTTTCTAAACTGATCTGTCTCAAGTTTTTGAAGCTAGGAAAGATGAGGGCTGTAAGATGGTTATCACCTCGCGCGATCGGAATGTTGTCTGCCGCCAAGAATGTCGTATAAGTCAGCTCGTACCGCAGGAGAATGTAGGCTACCCTCCCTTGTTTTTGAAGGTTTGGACGGCCGACTAACTGTAGCGCAGTCTTAATTTCTGGAAGCACAACGTCATCGTCTGAAACTAACACTCTCTTTAAGTCGCTGCCTGCATAAACAAAATGATTAGATGTGTATAGTACCGAACACAGATATGGAAATAGCAGAAACAAGTGATCTAATCGGCCACCTGGTTCACCTTTTCGCCTTGGCACAGGGTCTAGGCAATCTTCACCTTCGTCGAATTCCAAATTACCGCGGACAACGACCATCACGTCATCGACATGCTTGCCAAAGCTGGCAAGAATAGTCACTAAGTGATGATCAGTATCCTTGGCTCTAAGAAAGTAGCGTCCTAGCCGGCCGGTAGATTTGGCTAGGACATAACAGTGCCGAATGGTGGGTATAGCTAAATTAATCCTAAGATGCTGATTTATCTCTACAATTCCCATTATGATGCGAAAGAAATTCACATTGGGCTGGGAAGGGATTAGACCCCAGTATCGAAGAACGGCCCTCAAAAATGGATGAAAAGGAAAGCGGACTCTGCCCTCAACAATTGATAGGAGAGAAAAAACGATTGTGCTCTTATCATCCCTCTCTATATCAATGGTGCTGACTGCCAAAAGTAACAGATGGATGTCATTGGGGATGGAAAAATGGCATCGAAAGCCGAAGATTCGATCCGCTGAAAGGAGCTCCTTCAGATGTTTTGCCATTTTGGCCAACCCATGGATTATGGAAAACTAAAAAGCAAACAAGGAAAAGGGATCAAAAATTAAGGAGAAGAAAACTTACAGGAGACGAAGGAAAAAACGAGAAACAAGGAGTTGTAGAAGCCGCGAAGTGAAGGAGTAGCACTAGAAAGCGAGCCAAATATCTTTGAGTTTCAGAACACACATTCGAAGAGACAATCTCAAATCACATTAAATGGAGGCAGTGTACGAAGGAGCGGGAAATCGTTACAATGACCAAAAAGCATGTACGCGTTCTGACACGCATCGGGAAGAGGATTAACCACCGAATTTTTGACTTCCCAGGCTAGAAGTCAAACACGCCGACTAGCTGATGCTAGTGGGGTGTTTGTAGGGCAATTGTGGGAGCCGAATTTCCTTGGATCAATAGAGAAGAATGGACTAGTCTGGTCCATAACATAACCTCTATTCGGCATTGATCCTAGTCAATTGAAGAGCCGAATAAAATAGCCGGCATTCCAACCAGTAGAACAAAGGCCGAGTAGAAGTACATGTAAAGGATCAGGGATGGGCCAGGCCCTAAGGCCCAAAGAGAATACTATAAATACAGGATCTTCAGTTAGAGAAAGGTATGTGGGAACTAGTAAACTTAACTTAAGATACAAGTAATCAAGAGAATATACACTGACTTATCCGTTGGAGTGCTAATTCCGGCACCCCTTACCAGAGTGTTCATTCATTTTCAGGTGACTAGCTGAAGATCACGAGCGTCCCCCAAGATCTGAAGAATATTTCTAAACCACTTCCCCACAGATTAAAATGGTAAAGAAAGAAAACCGAAACTTGCACGGTAGCAGTTTCTTTAAAATAGATTTTCGCCATCTCACAGGTCCAGTGCTTGAGGAATTTCGGCATGTGTCTCCCAAGATACGACGGTCAAAAACCAGCTACGGTAGAAGCACTCTCTGTCTAGCTTAGCGAACAAAAACCGTGGCAGCACTCTCTCACTATAGAAACTTTCTGGCAAACTAACTTGTAAAATAGAAGCAAAAATTTCTATGTTGAGACTAGACAGGAGGGTCTCAATTTATACATGTATAGGGGAGGTGCCTCCAACCTTTATGGCTAGTCACTAATGCACCATTAACCTGCCTTTATGGCTGGTCATTAATGCACCATTAACTTCTGCAATATTGTAGCAGTTACAAACATATTATACATACTAATCCCACTACCTCTTTCATGAAACTAACTTCATAAGGCAATTTCTTATTCAAGTCTCAATGGTTTTTGGCCATTCTTTTTGTGGTGTAAAGATCTCATTGCAAAGTATCTAGACCTACTTGGATCCATCACAATAGATGGTTAGGGTCCACTTTAATATTTAATTGAAGTCACCAAAAATTTATTTTTTCTAACAATCCCCCACATGAATAAAAATTGACCAAAATGACTCAAAAAAAGGACATCGTTCAACAATAATGACTCGGAGAGAGAGTACAACGGACTAACTCCGATATTAGAAAAGGTAGCTTTTGACTTTGAACCTCTCCCAATGAAAACCTATCGAGTTTACTGGCTGATCAATGAATATGACATCTTGAACTGTTCTGCCATTTATGTAAACTGAGACTATAGATCTCACACGGGAGTTACTCCTACCACCATTCTGTTCTCACTGGTGTGCCTTTTATTGCCCTGAGCACTAGCCTGGTATAGCGAGTGGTTTCAAAGAATTTTGGCCTTCCCAATTCTTCTAGAAGTGGCCCCACTTTACACTCACATAGGTGACTTTTCAAAGTATCCTGCTATACCCTGTTTGAATCCTCATACATAAGAAGCATTAAAAATTTTGCTTAACCTTCACCCTCGCATGTATCACTACTTAAAGGAATGGTTGAAGGGTTTTATCCCCACAGTGACATACCATTGTTACACACAATTAGGTTGTCCCATTGAACCTAGATCTTGGGATTTCCAGTCAACTAGGCTGGGTTTCCATTCCGGTAACTTCCAACAGCCTCAACCCCATTCCTTTTGACGACGTCTTGACTAACACTCGATTTAACCTTTTGGTTAGCGGATTCGCAATGTTGTCTTTAGACTTTACATAGTCTATAGAGACAACTCCATTCGAGAGTAGTTGTCGTATGAAATTATGTCTATGACGGATATGTCTAGACTTTTCATTATACATATTACTCTGTGCCCTACCAATTACAGATTGACTATCACAATGAATAGAAATAGATGGCACAAGTTTAGACCAACGTGGGATATCTTTAATGAAATGACGAAGCCATTCAACTTCTTCCGTTGCTTTATCTAAAGCAATAAACTCTGATTGCATCGTTGATCTAGATATACACGTTTGCTTAGAAGATTTCCAAGACACGACTGCCCCACCAAGAGTGAACACATATCCACTAGTGGACTTTGAGTCATTTATATTTGATATCCAATTCGCGTCATTATAGCCTTCTAGCACAGCTGGATATCGAGTATAATACAACCCATAATCCCGAATGTAGTGTAAATACCTTAACACCTGCACAATGCCCTTCTAATGAGTAGCATCGGGATTACACATGTATCTACTAAGCCTACTAACCGAGTAGGCTCTATCCGGCTTAGTACAACTCATCAGATACATCAAACTTCTAATTACCTGAGAATATTCTAACTGGAAGACACTCTCTTTATTATTCATGATAAAATGTAGACTTAATTCCTACAGGTGTCGGTGACACACTCGTATCTGATCCATTAAACTTCTCAAGTATCTTATTAACATAATGAAACTGAAAAAGTACAATTCCACCAAATGTTCTAGTAATCTTAATTCCCAGAATAACATCTGCAACGCCCATATCCTTCATGTAAAACTTAGAGTTTAATAACTTCTTGGTAGTTTTGATCATTTCATCATTACTACCTATAATGAGCATATCAGCAACATATAGACACAAAATGACATAACCTCTATCAATGTCTTTGACATAAACACACTCGTTACATTCGTTGATTTTAAACCCACTTGACAACATTACGTTGTCAAACTTCTTATGCCATTGTTTAGGCACTTGCTTCAAACCATACAATGATTTGATAAGTTTACAGACTTTCTTGCTTTGCCCTGGAGTTGAAAACCCTTTAGGTTGCTCCATGTAGATTTCTTCATTCAAATCCCTATTTAAGAAAGCTGTCTTTACATTCATCTAGTGTGTCTCCAGATTGCGCAAAGCTGCTATCGCAATCACCACGCGAATGGATATTATCTTAGTTACAGGTGAGTACGTATCAAAGTAATCCAGGCCTTCTCGTTGCTTGTACACTTTGATAACGAGCCTAGCCTTATACTTATCAATTGACCCATCGGCCTTCATTTTTCTTTTAAAAATCCACTTGTAGTCTAAAGGCTTACTACTTGGAGGTAAATCCACTAACTCCCAAGTGTGGTTCTGTAAGATGGAGTTAATCTCACTTTTGATCGCTTCTTTCCACAAAGGACTCTTAGGAGAAGTCATAGTTTCGTGGAAAGTTTGAGGTTCGTTCTCAACCATATAAGTTAAGAAGTCTGGACCAAAAAACTTGGACATCCTAGCATTTTTACTCCTTCTAGGCTCATCTAAAACCTTAAGTTGCTCATCAAAATGATCATCATCACTAACAAGCTCATCAAATTGCTCCAAAGACCTCGGAACCCCTTCTTGGGTTCGGCAAGGAAAAATGTCTTCAAAGAAACATGTATTCCTTGACTCCATCATAGTATTCCTGTGTATGTCTGAAATTTCAGACTTATGTATAAGAAACCGATATGCACTATTATTATGTGCATAACCACTGAATATACAATTCACAGATTTCGGGCCTATCCTAACCCGTTTGGGTGTAGGTATCACCACTTTTGCAAGACACCCACACATTCGTAAGAATTTATAAGAAGACTTAACGCCTTTCCGTAACTCATACAGGGACTTGCCTACCTTCTTCCGGGGTACTTTATTTAGAATGTAATTCATGGAGAGAATTGCTTCCCCCCACATGCTCTGTGGCAATCCAGAACTTATCAACATTGCATTCATCATTTCCTTTAGCGTCCCATTTTTCCACTCAACAATCCCATTTGACTGAGGAGAATAAGGTGCCGTAGTTTGGTGGATAATTCTGGATTGAGCACAAATCTCAATAAACGGTGATTCATACTCGCCACTACGATCACTTTTTAAAGCCTTAATCTTGCGGCCTAATTGATTCTCAACTTCATTCTTATAAAGAACAAATTTGTCAATAGCCTCACCTTTGCTTTTGAGCAAATAGACATAACAATACTTAGTGCAAGCATCAACAAAAGTGATCCACATGATTGTATAAACTTTAAGTCACACACATTACTATACACTAAGTCCAACGGCTCTGAACTTCTTTCAATAGAATGAAACAAAGATTTTGTTAATTTCGTTTCAACACAAGTTTCACACTTGTGTTTTGGATTAATATTAAAAGATGATATGTGATCTAACTTGATTAATCTACGTAAAGATTCAAAGTTCACATGTCCTAGTCTACCATGCCACAAATTGGAAGACTCGAGCATATAAGCAGAAAAAGATGCAGTTTTATTCATTTTTGGGATAATAGTCATTACATTGAGTTTGAACATACCCCCCAATATATATCTCTTACCCATATACACTCCGCTTTTGGTCAGAATGACCTTGTCGGACTCGAAGACCATGCGAAAACCATGTTTGCTGATAAGAGACCCTGAGACAAGATTCTTACGAATGTCCGGAACATACAGGATTTCGTTCAAGGTTAGCTCATTTCCTTCGATCAACTTCAGGACCACCTTTCCTTTCCTCTCAACAATGGAGGTAGCAGAGTTTCCCATAAACAATTTCTCACCGTTTGTAACCGGCTCGAAAGTTGTAAATAGCTTCTTCTCGGAGTAGATGTGGTGTGTAGCCCCAGTATCAATCCACTATTCTCTTGGATTTGAACCTACCAAATTCACCTCAGAGACAACGGCAGACAAGTGCATGTCTTTCTCATCATGGGAGTGCTCTTGCATATTTGCCATGTGAGCACAAGGTTTAGCCTTATATGGCTTCTTTTGCTTGCGGCAGTCACTAGCCCAATGCCCCTCGCTACCACAGTTGTAGCACTTCCCTAAGAACCGATAACTAGGTTTCTACGGCTTGTTTGCCGGCTTCTTTGCAACACCACCCCTTGGCCCCAGCTTTGAGCCCTTGTTCACAGGGGGCTTCTTCCTCACCCCAGAAGATCTACCGTGCTCAATGACATTGGCCTTCACTAAGGAGGTACTCCCTCCTTTCTTTCTATTATCCTCCTCAATTCGGAGTCGGATAATCAAGTTTTCAACTGACATTTCCTTGCACTTGTGCTTTTAGTAGTTCTTGAAGTCCTTCCAACCATTGGGAAGTTTCTCAATGATCACAGTAACTTGGAATGACTCGTTCAAAGGCATCCCCTTAATATGAATTTCATGCAAGATCACTTGGAACTCCTAGACTTAGCTTATTACAGTTTTTAAATCTACCATTTTAAAGTCCAGGAATCGACCAAATACAAATTTCTTTGCCCCGGCGTCCTCTATCTTGTACTTTTTGTCTAGAGATTTCCATAACTCTTTTGTTGAGCTCTTGACACAAAACACACTGTAGAGTGAGTCTGCCAAGCTATTGAACACATAGTTTCGGCAAAGATAGTTTGTCTTCTTTCATGTGTCAAGTGCC
The DNA here is from genome assembly GCA_036172215.1 of Camellia granthamiana. NCBI lineage: Eukaryota > Viridiplantae > Streptophyta > Magnoliopsida > Ericales > Theaceae > Camellia > Camellia granthamiana. Next base: position 580,182 of record JAXFYN010000060.1, on the reverse strand, counting down.
ATGACTTTCTGCCTGTCTGGCTCATTCTTTGCCACGGCTGAAGGATCCTCACTCAAAACCTTTGTAAGGTTCAGCGTGGTCAAGTAGAACAACATCTTTTGCTGTTATCTCTTGAAGTTCACCTCAGCAAATTTCTTTGGGCGCTCATGGTGACCAAGCGGTCCTTCTGGAACAGTCGGAGTAACACCAGGGTTGACTACAGAGGCCGCAGTTGGGGTTGGCAAGTCAGTTGTCCCAGGTTCAGATCCCCACCAACATTAGTAGTAGCAACATCATTGGTGACAGTTGCCATTTTTGAAAAATATAATAGAATATCACTTTTTGTGTTTCCAAAAATTAAACTCAACCCTTCGAAAATCTCATAGTTGGAAATTTAATTCAAAAACTAGTCTCACCACTTAACCTAGAATTGAACATGGTCATGAATGTTCCCATGAAGATTGGAGGGGTCACACCGATCCCACTTAAAACCCAGTTAACCTTTTGACAAAACTTTCAAGAGCATGTTGACTCCTAGTTCGTAATAAACAATTTTAATAATTAAATTTTCCAATGGATGAACTAGGTTAAAACAAACCAGTTCCAAACTTACAAGCAATTAGAATAAAATTTCTAACAATTACAAGCAATGTAAAAAATTCCTATAACAAAGACAAAAAATAAAATAAAAAATGTTTCTAATATGCCAAGCAAACAACCTTGCTTAAAAAATTGGCAAGTAATCACCACTAAATCTCAAAAAAAATTCCTTAAATAATATAGTCCAAATAATTCTTTTCCACGCTTAGGTATTCCTGTAAAAAAGTTAACAGAAAAATCAAAACAAAAATACAAACCAAATAATCTAGGCAGAAAGTAAATATAATAAATTAATTGAAACCATCTAATAAACTAATTAATAAGAAAATTAACTAATCAATTAACATGCTAGATGTGTTATAAAAATAAAATTATTACAAAGGTGACAAAACCTTATACCTCCTAAATAATTAAACTTCTAGCCATGAGTTACATATCAATTTAATTGACAATAATTAATAAATTAAATTAATATTCAAGAGATACATATCAATTTATACAAAACAATAATCATGTAATCTTGTAACTATAAATAAATAAATAAAATTAATATGCAAGAGTTACAAAATAAAATTAAAACTTCAAAATTGAATTCAACTTTAAAATAAAATTTGTAACTCCAAATTAAATTACAACTTTATAAATAAAATTTAATAGTCATAACTCCAAATAAATAAATTTAATTTACAAAACTCTATAACTCCAAAACCTTAAATTAAAAGTTAATAGGCTAGAGTTATATAGAATTTAAATCACAATAAACATGTAATAAACTTGTAAATTATTCTAGCAATTAATATGTAAATAAGTCTATAGTAATTAACATGTAAATAATTCTAGAATAAAAAACATGAAAAATTGATTTAAATCTAGAAAATAAAAACATGTGAATTAATCTAGGATGTAATCATATATGCAACAATAACTAGCAACATGTAATTCCTCATTTTTTATTTTATTATTATTATTATTTTTACTATTGTAGGCATGCCTCAGAAAAAGATGTGAAGGAAAATAAATTCAAATGCAAACAGTGAACAAACCCTGTACATTTTCCAATACACAGACACCAAACCAAAATTATGGCCAAGGTTTATTCTAACATAGAGAAACATGTGATTTATAACAAAAGACCAAAACAAAACTAATCATGAAAGTAGTGGACTTATCTATTTTCTACAAACCAACAGTAAGCATATTTTTATAATCAATACACAACTGTGCAAATGTCAATGTAACATCTAGTAACCCCGTAAAGAAAAAAATAGTGGACCAATTTTGCAAAAATTACCGATACTGAAAATATGCAAAGTAGGTACATAAAAATATTTTCTATTTATTTTCAACACAAACCGTGGGTACACCAACTTATGTAGTAGACTAAATTTGACTTTCAAACAAGAATAACATGGCAACATATACAATCAAGAATATGTCTGGCACACCAAATATATGAATTGAAAGAAATTGAAACACACTGACAATAACACAGCAGCAAACATAAATATTAATTATGATTAAGTTGGGTACATCTATCATGTAAATCTATTTGGCCACTTTCATGGGAAAATATAAAGGGGTACTTACCAATTAGTCCTATTCACTAGACTTATTTACCTACAGGTCCTAACTAATAAATTTAACACTATAAAAATAAGAGAGTGATAAATTTATCACTAAAAATTTATTCATAAAAACAAAGAGACTGATAAATTTATCACTATAAATTTATTCATAAAAAAAAGACTGATAAATTTATCTTTATCACTTAATAAATTTATCAAATAGGACTTAATGGGTATTAAGTCTCCAAAGTAGGACCTATTGGGTAATAAGTCTCCAAAATAGGACCTATTGGTAGTTTACCCAAATATAAAATCTATTTTAAGCTTGTTGGCCAAATTGTGAAATTAAATAAATAAATTCACGAATAAATCAAAATTATATACCAAGAACACATTCTAAGAATTACAACTAAATTACAACAGAAATACCCAATAGATTAAAATGGTAAAGAAAGCAAACCGAAACCTGCACGCAGGGACGGAACGAGGAGAAGACTATGGAGGGCCATGGCCCCCCTGTTTCTGTAAAAATTATTGTTTACCATAGAACTTTAATATATATATATATATATATATCATTTTATACATAAAATGGCCCCCCAATATAAAAATATATATATGTCATTCTTCTTCTATCTTAAATTCTCTTTCTATTTTACACTAAAAAAAGTTTCTTCATCTTATTAGAAATTGCTTCTATGGTATCTAATTTTTTTTATTATGTATATATAATTTATATATATCATATTATACATACATGTGTGCTTTGTGTATATGGTGAAAAAAAATTATTTTTCTTTTGGCCCCTCCGATAATGAAATCCTGGTTCCGTCCCTGCCTGCACGGTAGCAATTTCCTTAAAACAAATTTTCGCCGCCTCACGGGTCGAGTGCTTGAGGAATTCCGGCATTTGTCTCCTAGGATACGACGGTCAAAAACCAGTTACGGCAAAAGCACTCTCTGTCTAGCTTAGCCAACAAAAACCGCAGCAACACTCTCTCACTGTAGGAATTTTCTAGCAAACTGACTTGTAAAATGGAAACAAAAATTTCTGTGTTGAGACTAGACAGGAGGGTCTCAATTTATACATGTATAGGGGAGAGAGGAAGAGCCTCCAGCCTTTATGGCTGGTCACTAATGCACCGTTAACCTGCCTTTATGGTTGGTCATTAATGCACCATTAACCTCTGCAATATTGCAAGTTACAAACATATTATACACACTAATCACGCTACCTCTTTCATGAAGCTAACTTCATGAGGCAATTTTTCATTCAATTCTCAATAATTTTTGGTCATTCTTTTTGTGGTGTAAAGATCTCATTGCAAACCCAACACAGTAGATGGTTTATAGCGACCCCGGTCTTTTCCTTTAGATTGTTGTATCCGGACTTAAGTTCCGTGGATTCAGGCATTGTGTATTGTTGTTGTTGTCCTTTAATTCTTTCTTTTTGAGTTATAGGATGTTTTTGGGCAGGTTTGTTTCAGGTTGGTTGGGCTTAGAAACCAAGTGTTGCTGTCCAGTTTTTGGGTTGGTTGCTCGAGCGAGGGTTGCATTTTGTGCCTGGTGGCTCGAGCTAGGTTTCCTCCGCTCGAGCGAGCGAGCGATTGTGTCTAGTTTAGACCTGAGAGCAGTGTTTCTTGGCTCGAGCGAGCTTTTCTTCGCTCGAGCGAGCTGGGTTGTTCTTCGCTCGAGCAAGCGTTCCTTCGCTCGAGCGAGCTTCTGGGTTGCAGACCTGAAGCATCGAGTTTTTGGCTCGAGCGAGCTAATCTTCGCTCGAGCGAGCTTTTCTTGTGTCTGGTCGCTCGAGCGACCAAGTCTTCGCTCGAGCGAGCCTGTCCAGTTTAAATACGCAGCAGCGGTTTTTCAAGCGTTTTTTGATATCCTTTTGATCCAAAAACCCTAGTTCGACTTCTCTCTCTCCCTATTCATCTTGTTTCTTAAGTTTGATCTAGTTAGGGTGTGTTTTTACCCTAGTTTCTTTATATAAAAGAGAGTGTGAGTCGAGGGCTTCAGTTTAATCTGAACTTTGGTGGATTTGGAGCACTTTGGATTGTGGATCTTCATCTCAGTCTTCTCTTTTTGAGTACTTTCTTCGAGGTAGGGATTTCCTACTCCATTGTATAGGTTTTAATCCTAAGTTCTGGTATTTTTGATATGTTGGGTTGTTGGGTAATATTGAGAAAAACTAGGGTTTGTTTTATAATCAAAATGCCCTAATTGTTGTAATCAAATTAATGCGTATAATTAATTTGGATAATTGGTTTAATTCATAATATTGAGAAGTTATGAGATTAAATGATGTAGTTGGATAATTTAACCACTCATCTTTGAAATTGAGATTATATGTGTTATACATTTATTTCCTGTTTAGAAATAACTGTTTTGGGCTATCGGTGGAGGATAGTCATGATTGTTGTAGACACTGCATGTGGATTAGGAAAAACTGAAACTAATCAATTGGCCATGTCGTTGTGTATAAAGGTTGGAATAATACATTAAATTTATGTATTGATCAATTGTGTATATGACTTTGTGTTTATATGCATTACTTGTGTATGGGAGGAGATAGGGGATGTACTCCACGGTTTAGGGGAAGATAGGGGATGTACCTCTAAACCGGTTAATGTTTGTGGGAAGATAGGGGATGGACCCAGGGTCGCAGCTCATATGCTCGCCCATTATATTTATGATATAGCTTTTATGCTTATCTATTGGAGTATGTGTTGTTTGATTTGGTGCATCACTAAAATGTGTATCAATTGGGAAGTATGGAAGTAAATTTTGATTGAGATTGGTACAACACCAACATGTGTATCCATTATGTTATAAGAAAGGTTTAACTTGATTTGTTATTCCTGAAGAGTTATTTGGCCAGGTTCTGAGCCATATTTGTATAATTGGAAAGTGAGTTGTGTCATTGACATTAGTGTCATGAACTTGTAAAATAATGAAATTGACTATCTTGTGTTAACCATCTATCGAATGCTACTGCTTTAGTTAATTCTTATACTTGGTTTAGTATTTTTTTACTGGGCTGTGGCTCACCCTATATGGGAACATTATTTTCAGGTTCAGGTGGTTCACTACCTCCAAGGGCTTAGCTTGTGAGGATTTGGACTCGAAGACTTGTTTTATTTATTTGTTTTATTTGAAATAAATGTAAACATTCAAGCCTAGGGCTTTATTTGTTTTTGAGTTAGAACTCATAGAATTGTGTCCAAGTGTTGGCTTGGCAAGATGTAAGCCCGTAGGGCATTTATTATGATGTTTCTTTTTCGTAATACTCTGATGATTGAGATAATATAATGTTTTTATTTAATAATGCATGTCAATGTTTTATGTTTAATTGGTTTATTTTTGAGGGCGTTACATGGTTGGACCCCACTTTAATATTTAATTAAAGTCACCAGAAACCTTTTTTTTTTCCAACAATTACCACATTGGTATAATAAATATATTTTCTTCCTTTCACATATTATATTTACGGTTGCAAATGAACATAATTATTTGTGAACAGGTTCAAGCTCACCTTGATAAGAGCTCGTTCAAACTTGGTTCATTTATTTTATTTTATTTTTTATTTTATTTTTGCGTTTGTGCCCAAACTCGAGCTCGTTAAATTTTTAATAAACAAGTCCAAACATATTAAAACTCGGCTCGTTTAACATTTATTATTTATATATTAAATAATGTAAAAATATGTATAAAAAATAAGATAAATATGTTAGTTATATATTTAAAAAATATAAATATAAATAATAGTTAACTATAGATAGTACATTTATATAATTGTAGTAGTAGATATTATTATTTTGGTAAAATATTGACTTTTTTAATATGTTTATATATATATATATATATTGTATACATAATTACATAATCAAAATTTTAATTATAACTTTAGTCTCATACGCAAATATAAATTTATAAATTTTTTGATTTGTTAATGCTCGTGAACAAACTCGAACTCGAGTCAAACCTAATTTAACTTGACTTGAGCTCAGTTCATTAAATTTTTATTTAACTCGAGCTCAAACTTGTTAAAATTTTAATAAACAAACCCAAACATATTAAATTTCGGTTCGATTTAGCTCGACTAATTTGCAACCCTAATTGTATCCAGGCGTTATTTGATACATAATTTTTGCTATAAAAATTTGATTATGGTACTATGAGCTTATATGAGCACTGCCACACTGGCATGAGCTATAGCCCTGTTTGGTAGAGCTGTGGGAAAGTGCTTATAGCTTATGCCTAAACAGCTTATAACTTATAACTTTCAGCTTAAGCTGATTTACAGCTTATTCTTAAAGCATCTCCTGCCCCACTCAAAGAATAAGCTGATTTCTGACTTCCAAAAAACTATAAGCTATAAGTTATAAGCTAAACCAAACACATCAAAATAACTTAAATTAAGCTGAAAGCTGGAATAAGCTGATTATAAGCTGTGCCAAACAGGCACATAGGCACATAAATTGGGCTGATCCAAAATCATAGGAAATGGTCAGCGAGCCAGACTGTTTCTTTAAAACAAACTGTATCTCAATCTCAGAGAGGCATTCTGTGACTCATGCATAAGGATTCAATTGACAAACTTTGAAGTATATATAGGAGTCACATAAGGATTCAATTGATAAACTTTGAAGTATATATATCAAAGGGCGAACTACACTAAACCTCCTTGTTCAGAGCTTATATTATTTTGATTCTTAATTTTTTAATTATAACATATTTGATTTTGAATTTTGATTTTTGTTTCAAATAAGGACAATTAAATATACCATTACTCAATTTCAAGGACAAAATCGTCAATTTAATAAAATAAAAACTAATTTGACAAAAATAAATGTCAAAAAATATTTTTAAATTTTTAAAAATTATTTTTACCTACCAATGATAAAATTATGTAAAATTAATAAATCTTTTACACATCTATTTATTTGTTTTTCTACCAAATTAATTTGTATTATATGTTTGGATGATGATCATGTAATGAGTGATTATTTTTATTTTCATTAAATTAGTTTCTATTTTTTCAAAAATTAAATATGGCAACAACTTTGATATCATTATTAAATCAATCCATTAAATCAAAAAATTTAAACTAAAAACATTTCATATATTAAATATATCGATTACATATTAAAAACTTAACAACCACCCATTATATGATCAGCATCCAAACAAATAATAAAAATTAATTTGGTAAAAAAAAAAAATAAATGTGTAAAAGAATTATTAATTTTACATAACTTTATCTTTGGTACGTAAAAATAATTTTTAAAAATTCAAAAATATTTTTTAACATTTACTTCTGTTAAATTAATTTATATTTTATCAAATTGACGATTTTGCCTTTGAAATTAAGCAATGGTATTTTTAATTATCCTTATTTGGAATAAAATTCAAAATTCAGGATTAAATGTGTCACAATTAAAAAGGCAGAGACTAAAGTGACACAAGTCCCAAACTATAAGAACTGTTAATGTAATTCCCCTATATCAAAATAAGAAAGCAAATAAATATATATGAATGAGAGAAAGCATTTTTGAGAAAATCTTCAACATAACGTATGTAGAACAGTCACATAACTCACACATCCGGAAAATAAAACTCTAGAGGGGTTCCAATCACCACATGCACATAACGCACGCGGAGGAATATATAATGCCATTTAAATTAAAAACAATCTAAATGGCCAGGTAAAATTTTTCACATGCTTTTCCGTAGATTTTCAAAACCAGAAATCTACTTTTGAACGAGAGAAGCCAAGTTTTGCCTAATGTCTTCTTTAGCTTGTCGATCAAATGGATCATCACCGATATACAGATCTAAAATTGACCGGCACAGAAGTTTGCTCTGGATGCTTCCTACCTCATTTCCATCAACTACACAATTAAATAAAAATAATATTAATCGAGGTGCAAGATATTCCTGTACATAAAAAGATCAGTATTTAGGATGATTTTTCATTCTTTTTTCAGTTAAGGAAAAATAATTAATTGAAGTGATCAGGTAATGCTAAAATCTGTTTCACTGAGGTCCATTGTATTATGCTTATCCACTCGTATTGAAGGTACAAAGCTTCATCCACGAAGCCTTCGTGTACAGTGGAGTCCCACAGTAGAATTTGATTTGGTGCACAATATTCAAAGCCGAGCTCCTTAAGGTCAGCTATGAAACTCCACTGTTGCCACCTCTGTTTAGGACCACATACATTCTAGCATTCATGTTTATAGCTTGGTTAAAAGTTTCACAAACATGTCTGTGCTTTGTGTATTTTCCTGTGCATGCATATCATTCCAAAATTTCAATGACCTTAATGCTCTACTTTTCCTTTCATTGGCAACTTGAAGATGGTCATTTTACATGATGAGCTACAATCAAATGACATGAAAAGTCAAGATAAAACGTTTCATTGCCTACAATTTCTACAAGCAAAGCAACACAAGATAAATTTAAACAAGAAATGATTAGATATAGTTTCCACTAATTTTAGTTTCAGAGTCGTCATCAATTTGGAAGCAGTAATAAACAATTTTTGCTTGATGAAATCATTGAGTATGTCTATTGCATCTATAATATATTATTTAAAAACCAGAAAAACACTTTGAACATAAATTTTCTTACTTGTCGTGCGAATCACATTGCCCTGTTCCCTTGAGAGATCTATGATCGATCCTCGAGGAATCTTGTATTCATCTTTAAACTGGGATGTGAACCTGTAGAAAATGACTGTTAGGTGAAAACAATAAATAAACATGCTACATAATGAATTTTTTTCCATTAAAACTGACTGATTTTTTTATTGTTCTCAGTCACACATATTAAATCAACAAGATTCTATTAGAAGACCTTCCAACAGAAACTTTAAAACCAACATGATATAATTCAAAAATATAATTAAAAGGACAAAAAAGAAAACCTCGAGATATTAGTGACAAGGCAGAGAAGGATGAAATGCAAGCAAAAGCAAAAACAAGTTATATACAAAGAGATGAAGGAAGGGCAATATTTTGTGTGTTACAAACAACTGTCGAAGTGAATTGAAGCAATCTAAGGGTATATCACAATAAACATAAAGGACCAAGGAAAAATAAATAAATAAATAAATAAAAACATCAAAAACATTCCAACATGCAGAACTTTACAAATTCAAAACTTCTTATATTTCAATAGTGCGATTTCCTTTAAAAGACCATATCAGCCATATGATAGTGTATGTTGGCAAAAGAATGATTTACCTTTGAAGCAATTCTTTGTTATCTGCCCCACCAAACTTTTGTAGTCGGGTTCCAACAGACTCTTCAAAAGCACTGCGTACAGAACGGATGCTTAATCTTCCATAAACGATTTGAAGTCTGACAGTCATGCAAATATCACTTTCCATCAGATCATCAAATAACTCCTTGTTCTTCTCCTTCAGTTCAGAAACAGAAATATTTCCATATTTCTCACCCAGAACTTTCTTTATATCACCATCATCAGCATAAACACCTGTAGAATTACTTCCATCATAAAGGAAATTTCAAAGAGTGATGTCAATGTATGTTTTATTACTACAAGAACAGCAATTGAGAAAACAAAACAGCACATACACATACTACTAGAATTAACATGAAGGATACAAAATATTGAAGTACGATCATTGTGCACAATCTAAGTTATTTACAATAAAATATGGCAAACAATGTGTAACATAGAAGATGAGTGTCTTATGATGAGACTTAAAATTGTGTAGGATTAGTTTTGGGCATTGTGAAGCCCACAAATAGAATGATTGAACCAACAAAAATGTGATCACCAAAGGTTTAGCAAAGCATAAATCCAAAGCAATGTGTACAACAAAGAAAAATTTCCCATAATTATGTCAATGGATGTCATTTAAAAAAATAAAACAAAACAAGTTAATTGATATTTTGGCAGGTTTCACATCTTCATAGCATCAATCAATCACCAATAATACAGCGTCTGATTGTGTTCACATACTTCGCCAAGGTGCGTGAAAAAAACACACTTGATGATTAACTCGATGATTGGTTAGTGTGATGAATCCTATTTAAAGTGTAATGGACCCATTTAACAAGAAGCTACCATCAATTGATACTGTTACAACAATATTTGAACTCAAAATTTCCCCTTCAATTAAAGAAATTCATGAAACTATAGAGGCAAGTAAAAACCAGACTGAATTTCATACGTACATAAATCAATTACAGTAATAGGTGATACCTAGTTTTGCGAGCAATGTGTTAGGAATTGAAATTCGAGATCATCGTATAACTAAATATAGAAGCTAAAGAACGAAATGAGGTACCGAATGCGTAGACGTCGATTTTTTTCACGCCCAGCACACTCTTTTTTCGCAACCCAATTCCGAGAAGCCGCCGAGAATCTCCGAGAACGGAAGGAAACGAGACGCCGCTCCTTGGATCGGTGATTGGAGATGGGTCAGCTGCTAGAGAGAGAGAGCCCCAGAAGGGAGAGGAGTGATGGCAGAAATTGGAGACCAAGAAATTCAAAGCATTTTGGAGAAATGGGTTAGTGGGGTTTTCGGAGATGGCGTAGGCGGCGCCAGCGGAGGCGGCGGCGGCGGCGACGGAGCACGCGATGGCGGAGGCGGAGAAGGAGCGAGAGTGAACATTGGGTCGGCCGTTGATGGGGGGCTTTGGGGACTGAGAAAACAAGAAAGGGAAGCGCAGAGAAACCATTGTACTGTCTTCCTTGGTGAAGTTACAATTACAATTGCGGACTTGATTGCGAGAGAATAAAAAGATGGAAAATGTTACGGCATCTACAACGGTGATAGTTATTTTATCAATTTAAATATTATTATAAAGTGTATATTTTATTTTATCTATTAACTATTTCGTATTTCTATTTCAATCATACTCTTTATTTCAGCTATTTATCTAAATATTATTAATTTTAAAAAATATCACATCAGCAACAAAGATGGAGGGAAATGATCTTAATGATTAAATTTATTTTGTCTAACTTTGAAGGCTAGTTACATGTAGCTAGTGAATGTGAGCTAAGCTTAAATACCTAATCATATGCTTAGTGCATTGGAGTTAAAAAAAAATGAGTTATATTAGGCATTTTAATTAACAAGTATTACATACCTAGTAGATTGGAGATGCTCTTAGTGTAAAGATGGCCCGCAATCCGTGGGCGATTCGAAGGCTGCCCATGGCCTGGGTGTGACTAGTCCGATTAAATCCAAATTTGAGTTTAGTTTGGGATCTTGGATTTTGGTTTGAGCTATTATTTTGAAGTTTGGCTGGATTTATTGGCATGCTCAAAGCCCACTCAAAGTTCTGTTTGCTTGAGGCCCAAGGTAATTTTTGATAGAAAAAAATAAAATTTTAGTAAAAAAAAAAAATGTTCAAGCCTTGCCAAAGCCCGACGCAAGCCCGAGCTCAGGCCCAAGCGCAAACTTGAATTTTGGTCTGAGCCCTCGAGGCCCAACATGGGCCTGTTCGAGCTGGGTCAAATTTACACTCCTAAAAAATACTATGCACTCCAAATGATTTACCAAATCTATTATATGGGTGTGAGACTTACATAAATCTACATGCGTGGGTCTTATATCCATATGAGAGGTTTGGTAGAAAATTTGATAAATCATTTAGGATCTCTAACATAATCCTTTTAAAATATTATTTTTGAGTTTGAATTTTTTTAATTTACTCAAAATAATTTTTTGTCCAATTTTAAATGAAATTTACACTAATAGTCATGTGACATAAAAATGGATAACTTACCTTTTGCCCCCTTTAAGTTTCACAAATTTTCTATATTGGCCCTAGAAGTAGGAGTGTGCAGTTCAGATGATAGGTTGGACCTGCCTGATGGGGTACGGGTTGGGAAAAAATGGAACCGCATCCGCCCGCAGTGCGGGTTGCAAATTGAATAGATGGGTCATGCGGTTATATGGAAGGTTGCTGGCAATTTGTGAATTAAACTCTTTTTTTTTTTTGAATTTTTTTTTTTTTTTGGGATTTGGTGTTGGAGCCTTCCCCACTTTCTGAAGCCATAAAAAAACAAACATAAATAATTTTTTTATTTTATTTTTTTTTTTTTTTATACTTTGAACATGTATATAACAAATAAAGACAAAAAAAAAAAAAAAAAAAAAAAAAAAAAAAAAAAAAAACAAGACAAACAAATTTATTAATATTATTATTCAACCTAACTTTATCACATACAACAATGTAAACATTTTCTTTTATTAAGTAAACAAAGCAAAAAGTTACAAATAGAAGTTTGCAAACCCACAACACAACCAGCAAAGCAAACCATAAATAAATAAAGAATGATGATTCTAGATCTGGGTACCTTTGTGCAATGAAACTTTTTTTTAAAATTTTTTTGTTTTGCAGTAGATCTTCCAAATCTCGCATCTCCAGATCTAGTTTGCAATTGGATGACGGTGACATGGAGAAGAGGAGGAGACAATGGCAAGCAACCAATGACATTGCTGGGTTGATATACAAGACGTAATGAAGCGATGATGGAGTAAGGGTTGATCTGCGAGAGACGACGGCGACGGTAAAGTAGAGAAGAGAGATGGCGATAGGGAGGATGAACGAGACGGCAAGCAAGGAGCGATAGATAGTGGTGGTGACGGCAGCAGAGAGGATGTTGTATAAATTGTGGGATCAAATAAAACAAATAAATTCATATTTTATAATTGAAATTATAGAATATAATATCATGCTAGGAAATCAAACTAGAATAACAGAAATACATAAAATAAAATAGCAACAAAAGAAAACAAACCGAAACTTGCACTAGACAGTTTCCTTAAAACAGATTCGCCGCCTCACCGGTTGGGTGCTCGAGGTTTCTTCGACGTCTGTCTCCCAGAATACGACGGTTGAACCAGCTACAACAAAAGCACCAACTGTGTAGCTTAGGCGAACAAAATTAAGGCAGCACTCTCTCACTACGAAGAAAAACTTGGAGGAAAAAATTCTGAACACACAAAGATAGCAAAAGTTTCTTGTGTTCAAGAATGAAGGAGAGGGTCTCTTTTTATACACATGGAGGGAGAGAGGAAAAGGCTCTTGTGACAAATGCAAGAGATTTAATTTTGCAAGACTCTCAATTGATGGATTTAATCCATCATCATTATAGAGAAGTTACACATATTTTATACACATGTGTAATGTGTATAATTCTGCAGCCACCTTTTCCAACACCTCTTTCATGAGACCAACTTAATGAGTCAATTTCTCATTCAAATCTTAATAGTTTTTTGTCATTCTTTTTGCGGTGTAAAGATTTTATTACAAAGAATCTAAACCCACTTTAATCAACCTCAATTGAGGATTTTGCATTAAAGTCACAAAAAACTATTATTTTTCCAACAATCCCCCACATGAATAAAGATTGACCGAATAACAACCAACGGACAACGCTTAACAACAAAGACTCAGAGAGAGTGCAACAGAATAGCCCTGCCATCGGAAATGGTAGCTTTTGGCTTTGAACCCCTCCTAGTGAAGTCTATTGGATTTACTGGCTGTCTAGTGAACACGAAGTCTTAAACTGTTTTGCCGTTTATGTAAACCAAGACAACAGACCTCACATAGGAATTACTCCAACCATCATTCTGTTCTCACTGTTGTGTCTGGTTTGGCCCTAGAACACTAGCCTAATTTAGTGAGTAGCTTAAAGAATTAGGCCCTATCAATTTTTATAGAAGCGGCTCCATTTCATACTCACATAGGTGACTCTACTTGAGTATTCTGCTATACTCAGCTCAACAGCTCAATACACTAGAGTCATTAAAAGCCCAGCTTAACCTTTACACTTGCAAGTATCACTGATAAAAGGAATGGCTGGAGTTTTAACCTCCTCAATGACATACCATCGTTACACGCAATTAGATTGTCCCATTAAATCTAGATCTTGGGATCTCTAGTCAACTAGGTTGGGTTTCCATTCCGGTAATACCTTACACTAAAGGCTTTAACCCCATTTCTTCTGACGACTTCTCTACTAACACTCGATTTAACCCTTTGGTTAGCGGATCTGTTCGAGAGTAGTTGTCATATGAAATTATGCCTATGATGAATATGTCTAGACTTTCCATTATACATATTACTTTGTGTCCGTCTAATGGCAGATTGGTTGTCACAACGAATACAGATGGCAAACACAAGTTTCGACCAACGTGGAATATCCTCAATGAACTGGCAAAGCCATTCAGCTTCTTCAGTTGCTTTATCCAAAGCAATAAACTCATATTCCATTGTTGATCTCGATATGCACGTTTGCTTGGAAGATTTCCAAGACATGGCTGCTCTTCCGAGAGTAAATATATAACCACTAGTAGATTTAGAGTCTTTTATGTCAAATATCCAATTAGCGTCATTATAGCCTTCTAGTATCGCTGGGTATCTGGTATAATGTAGCCCATAACACCAGATGCAGTGTAGATAACTGAACACCCACATAATACCCTTCTAATAAGTAGCATTTGGATTACTCGTGTATCTACTAAGCTTGCTAACAGAGTATGCTATATCCGGCCTTGTACAACTCATCAGATACATCAAACTTCCAATGACTCGAGAATATTCTAGCTGAGAGACACTCTCACCATTATTCTTGGTCAAGTGTAGACTCACATCTACCGGTGTCCTAGACACACTTGTATCTGATTTATCAAATTTCTCAAGTATTTCTCAACATAGTGAGATTGAGAAAGTACAATACTATTAGATGTTCTGGTAATCTTAACACCCAGAATTACATCTGCAAGGTCCATATCGTTCATGTCAAACTTAGAGTTTAACAACCTCTTGGTAGTTCGAATCATTTCATCATTATTACCAACAAAAAGTATGTCATCAACGTATAGACACAAAATGACATAACCTCTGTCAGCGTCTTTGACATATACGCATTTATTACACTCATTGATTTTGAACCCATTTGACAACATAGCGTTGTCAAACTTCTCATGCCATTGCTTAGGAGCTTGCTTTAAACCATACAATGGTTTGACAAGTTTATAGACTTTCTTATTTTGTCCTAGAGCTGAAAACCCCTCGGGTTATTCCAGGTAGATTTCTTCATCTAAATCTCTATTTAAGAAAGTTGTCTTTACATCCATCTGATGTATCTCCAGACCACGTAAAACTGCTATTGCAATCACCATGCGAATGGATATAATCTTTGTCACAAGTGAATACGTATCAAAGTAATCCAAGCCTTCTCGCTGCTTGTATCCTTTGATAACTAGCCTAGATTTATACTCATTAACTGATCCATCTACTTTTATCTTTCTTCTAAAGATCCACTTGCTCCCCAATGCCTTACTGCATGGGGGTAGATCAACCAACTCCCAAGTATGGTTTTGTAAGACAGAGTCAATCTCACTCTTAATTGTTTCTTTCCACAAAGAACTTTCAGATGAAGTCATAACTTCATGGAAAGTTCGAGATTCTCCCTCTAACATATAAGTCAAGAAGTCTAAACCAAAGGACTTTGCGGCCCTAGCCCATTTACTCATTCTTGGCTCATTTACTTCCTCAACTTGATCATCTATGTGATCATTGTCACCTTCAACCTCTTTTATTGAACTTGGAACCCCTTCTTGGATACGATAAGGAAACATATTTTCAAAGAAAGATGCATTTCTGGATTCCATGATAGTATTCTTGTGTATATTTAGAATAGTAGACTTAAACATAAGAAATCAATATGCACTGCTATATTGTGCATAATCGTTGAAAACGAAGTCAACGGGTTTTTAGGCTTATCGTAACTCTCTTGGGTTTAGGTATTACCACCTTTTTGTATGACACCCCCACATTTGTAGAATTTATACAAAGGCTTTTGGCCTTTTCCGAAAATTCATACATGGTCTTTAAACAATTCTTTGTGTCACAATGATCATGAAACTCTCAAAATCATATCACAGTAAATACATTCCCAGAATATCATCAATCGAATTGGGCACCCAAACATATTTGGTCCAACCTATCACTCTGAAGCCAATAGTCTTACTATTAGGAAACACAAATCCAATGTTCAATAGTCTACTATTCAGAACTTTATAATATAGCCAATAGTCTTATCACTAGGAATCACTAATTTCTCAGCATGTGGTCAGTAGACTTTCTACTACTAAGAATCACAATGTATTAACCTGTGATCAGTAGTCACTTTACTCTTAGGAATCACAACGTCCTGACATAGGATCAATAGACTCTTTCATTACTAGGAATCATCATGTCTATGATCAATAGCCTCTCCACTACTAGGAACCATCATGTCATGACATGTGATTAGTAATCTGTTCACTACTAGGAACCACAATCTCATAACTATGTAACCAGTGGTTGAACACTTCCTAAGAACCACCAGTTTTCTATTTCTGTGATCAGTGATCTTGTACTCACTAGGAGCCACCAATATATTTGGAATTTAAAAATTTAAAAATATATTCACCCACCCTAACGGATTGCCTCATCTTTGCTTTCAAGCAAAGTCACATAGCAATCATATATGCTATAATTGACACAAGGATAACATACTAATTGCCTCTGATTAATTCAGAGATATTATCATATAATCACACTTGATCTCTCTAGTCCTTCCTTTAAGAACCTCACAAGGCTTTAAGGTTGGCAGGTGGAACAACATTTCTGTTGTCACCTCTTGAAACCATTTCTGAAAAATGACAACATAATTTCACTATTTTGTTTTTCTAGAAACTAAACTTAACACTAGAAAATCCCAAAGTCTGACATTTAATTCAAAACTAATCTCACCATTTACCCTAGAATCGAACATGGTCAAGAAAGTTTCCAGGAAGACTGTAGGGGTCACACCGGTCCTACTTAAGACCCAGTTAACCTTAGACAAAACTTTCAAGAGTATGTTAACTCCTAGTCCATAAGAAATAAATTTAGAATTAAGTTTTTCAAAAGATAAACTAGGTTAAAACAAACCAATTTCTAAGTAAATAAAATTTGCTACCAAAATTACACCACTCATAAAAGTTAACCGATACTCCCGAAACTGAGCCCATTATTTCTGAATAAAAATTAGAAATATTTTAGCTAATGCTAAAATTTGGTTTCTTTTCTCAAAACCAAAACACTTTGGAAATAATTATGACTAAAGATTTTCTCTGAACTTGATTTTCCAACACTTTGGGAATAAAATGATTAAACCCAAAGACTTTCTCAAACCCTAAAGGTTTAAAATCAAATCCGTCTTAGTTGTCATTTCTGACCAAATAAGAACTACTCTTTAACTAAGGCCAAACACTTTGGTTTCTATTACAAAAAACCAAACCAAGTTCCAAATTTATAAGAAATTTAAAAATTGCTAACCAAATTACGAGCAATGTAAAAAATTCTACAACAACGATTACGCAAATAAAATGCTTCTAACAATACAAGCAAATAAAACTTGCTTTACACGATTGGTAAAAACCAACTAAACCCAAGCAAAAAATTGCATTACTAAAACAAATGTAAGCCAATCGAAATAGGATTATCTATTTTCTAAACTCCTTTCCTTACTTGGGTATTTCTATTTAAAAAAGGTTAGTAATCCAAATTTTTATTGTAATCCCAAATTGTATTCATTTGGATATGTATTTTTTTTCCCATTCCCTTGCGCATAGGTATTCCTACAAAGGAAGGTAGCAGAAAACCACAACAAAATAGAAGGCAAATAATTGAATGAAACTGTAAAAGCAATAAATTAATTAAATAGTAAAATTAAATTAAATTAAAATGCTAGACAAGTTATACAATTAAACTTATAACTCCCAAATAAATTACAAATCTTATAACTCTAAAAGATAGATAAAATTAATTGACAAGAGTTATATGAAATTATAATACAATAATCATGTAAATAAATATACAATTAACACTTTAATTGACAAGAGTTACAAAATAAAACTATAACTCTAAGAATTAAATTAAAAGTTAATAGTCAAGAGTTATATATATATATATATATATGTAAAACTATTACACAAGTTACAAACCTTTATAACTCTTGAATAATTAATTAAAATTATAGCCATGAGTTACATATGAATTTAGTTCACATTAAACATTCAAATAATTCTAGCAATTAAAATCATGCAAATAGTTTAGAAAATAATAAGCATGTAACAAATCAAAATCTAGAATATTTTTGAACATGCAAATTATCCTACAATTCAAGAATCTAAAACACATGTGAATTAAACTAGAAAAATAGAAGATATTTAGCATGTCAATATTAATTTAAAAATTAAACACTTATGGGCATGCAATTATATTATAAAATTATAAACTAAAAAGACATGCAAAGCGTGGTAGAAAATTATTAATCATGCTCATAAAATAAAATTATTTTAGAACTAAATAAGCATACAAATTATTCAAGAGAGAAAACATTCTGATCAACCTGGAAAAACCCATAACATACACTTACATATATTAATTGGCAATTCTACAATATTCCTAATCATGCACTCCATACAAGAAACAGTGTGAGCTTGGAATATAATTGATTAGGCTAATCATGGATGTCTCATACACACATTAGAGATATATTGAAGACTTACAAGACAGCAGCATGCATAAAATTGTAACTCCCTAATTAAAAATACAGGACTAGAACAATGTATAGAACGCAAAAAAAAAAAAAAAAAAGAAAAAACCGTAGCAACAAACTATTTCTATTTTTTTTTTCCAAAGCCGTCACATATAATTTTACCCCCAAGTAACAGTGACAAAGCAGTGTACACTATTTCAAATTATTATGAATCTATTCATCCTAATTCATGGAAACATATATAATCTGCTTTAAGATTGTTGTATAAATTGTGGGATCAAATAGAACAAATAAATTCATATTTTATAATTGAAATTATAGAATACAACAATGTACGAGGAGCAAATATTCCGGCAAAGCCCGTACTTCTTTCTACCAAGCTCCTTGTCTATCCGATCGTTCTGCAAACACAACGGCGGTGAGCTACCCAGCGGTGTGTGGCCGGAAAACCCCTCCGACGGTTAAGTTAGCACACACTCAGGGATAGAGAGAGAGAGAGGAGAGAGTTCAGTGTTTAAGTGTATCTCACCAAATGATCATCTGTCCCAGTATGGGGGCACAGCCATGCTTATATACCTTTTGTGCCCCAAATCTACTCCCATTAGTCTCTCGACACGTGATACTGCTATCCCATCTGTCAGTACAAATCCAGCAATCACCACCTAACCAAACTGTCAGGATATCTTGGTGAAGCCCAGCAGACCGGCGGAATCACCTCAGCCTCACATGGCCATGCTGTGCCGCATGCCCGAATGCTCACTAGCCAAGCTTCATACCGACCGGGGTCAGTCACTTTCCGGCAGAAGCCGAGCTCACAATAAGCCACGCGGGTAAAACAAAAGCCTTCCTGCCGAGCTACAGGCGCAAAACCTTACTGCCGAGCTAAAGGCACGAGCCTTCTAGCCAAGCAACGCAAGTAGCATGGTTCCCACCTGTGCAACCTCAAGTAGCTCGGTCTTAAGCTTTAGCCGAGCAGCCCCATCTCCGAGCAAGCCCAAAGCCATCCTGGCCCAAACGCGTTAGGCCTTCAATTTGCCCGGCCCTTATCATGACCCATTTCCAGCTCATAAAATCTCCCTCTCAATTGCCCCTTAATTCCGTCCGCAAAAGCATGACCAGGATTAGATGATCAGACCGGGGTAGACTCTTCCTCGGTCTGTTGTTTACAAGACGTCAACCGCACTAATTCCAGTGCTCGGTGCCTCGATTTGTTTGGCCGACGTCTCATTTCGCCTTCTTGTCTCTTCAACTCTGACGCCGCCATTAATCGGGACACGCGTCGCTCGTTTATTGGCTTCGAGCAGCCAACCATCACGTCCCTTCATATTCAAAATTTTTGGTGGTCTTTCACTTTCTATTTATACGTCACTTCCCTTTCGCTGCTCATTCTTACTGACTCTCCTTCATTCTTGTCGATCCAGAGCTCCAGTGCCCTCAACAGCTCCCACTCTTGCCCTCCTTCTGCGTTCGTGCCTGAAGGATTTGTATTCGCCTTTACTGGTAAGCTCTTCGAATCTTTTTGTGGCTGTTTCATTTAATATTTCTTGTTTTAGGGCACTAGAACCATAGATTTTAGGGTATAGCTCCCCGAAACCCTCCCCTGCCCATTTTTCTCCTTGCTGTTCTTCAGCTTCACTGATGAACACCTGAAGATCTGGGGCGGACCGGGCTCCAGGTCTTCTTTTGATACTAAAAAACATTAAGACCGAGCAAATTACAAGTTTGCCAAAACCTTAGTAGAAACCGTGGTAGGCAGAGGACTTGGCCGCTCGACCAGGCTAACATCTAGTCCATTTGAGCGACCGAGCTCCTTGGTTTGCCTTTGCGACCGAGGTGGTCTAGCACTCTTCCTGACTGAGCTAAAGTCAAGCTCATTTTGCGCGACCGCGCTTCCATTTACAATTGCCCTCCTTTTCCTACAGAGTCCAAGGGGACCACACACCAATACCGAGGCTCTCAAAGACCGAACAGCCATCAAACACCAGTCTGTGCCAAACCACCTCAGCCGAGCTAAAACCAGCAGGCCACACATGGGGCGCTACCGCTTCCTGGTCGACACCCCGGCCGCTCTAGCCGCGTTTCGGGAAGAATACGGTATCCCGGACGACGTTCATTTAGAGCTCGGCGCGGAGGACACAACCCCATGGGGCAGACTAGACCAGTGTCCCTTCACCGTGCTGTCCATTATAGAAGGGGGCCTCCGCTTCCCGGTTAACCCCCTGATCTACGAATTCTTGCGGCGCACCGGGCTAGCTCCAACGCAGGTCTCGACCAATACTTATAGAATAATCAACAGGATCCACGAGCTGACCAACCGGCTAGGGACCAATTTAGGGATGGCCGAGATACTCCGCCAATACACCCTAGGGCACACAGGCGACGGCCTTGCCTACTATTTAAAAATTAGACAGGGCAAAGAGAAGATAGTGACCGGCACCCCGGACAAGGACTTGCACGATGATGACTTTTTCTAGGTGTCCGGCAACTATGAAACAACCGACGTACCGGGCTGGTTCATTAGCAAGAACTTCGGTTCAACATGTAAGCCTTGCTAACTGCTTGATCAATTTATCTTTCTTCACTATTCTATACTTAACATTTTTTATGCTTTCCTTTGCAGCAATCGAAGCCCTGCAAGCCCACTATCATTATCCCAACGAAGCAGCCATCAGAACCGTGCTCCGCTACCGCAACCGGGATTACCACGAGCTCCTCGGTTATACACCGACATACAGATATTCAGCTCCACACCGGAGTAAAGTCATAGACTTTCTTCGCGCTCCATCTCCACCTCCCAATCCCACATTACCGAACGTGCCAATCATCCGGTTGATCGAGGCAGAAGAGATGGCCAAGAGAAGTCGCATTAAGAACCTCATCATTGCCACCTCCACCGAGATCCCGAGTATCCAAACCCGCTCTCCTGCTGCCGGGCAATCTAGCGGGACCGTGGTTGCTCTGGCGACTTCCGCCGTCGGGCAAGCCAGCAAAGACAACCGTCGGGCTAGCAAAAGGCCACGTGCAGACCCTTCCGCCGAGCTAGTTGCGGAGCTCAACACCGAGCAACCTGCCGTGATTGCGGACTCAACTCCGCCATGGAGGCCGCAGCTCAAGCACCAGGGAAAGGAGATCTCGGCAACTGCCTCGGTCAAAGGTGACAAGGAGCACCTGCTGGCCTTTGACCTAACCAATTCCTTGCTGCTACCGAGCAACGTGGTCGGTAGCGACCATGTACCGGACACCCGGCTGGTGAAGTCCTCGGTCAAGTCCATGACCAGGGTAAGAACTTTGCACATTTTGCCAAAACATTTACCAAGTGTTTGCTCAGTTTTCTTTCTAATCAGACCTTCTTGCAGGCCATCCAGAAACAACACTTGGTGATGGAAAGGATCCACCGACTCCGGCAGAAGGCAATCGACTCTGCTAGCCAGGTCGCACACCTTCAAGCCGAGCTTGGGTGATCAAAGGCTTCGCTCGAGATGGCAAACTCTGAGAACTCCAGGTTGCTCGGCTAGCTTGGAAATGCCGAGAAAGAAAGGGATGCGCTCCGGGCCGAGCTGGAGACTTTGAAAGAATCAAATAAGAAGGAACTGGAGGACGCCAACAATGCCGGTTTCAAGGAAGTCAAGGAGAGCTACACCAAGCAAGTCCATGCCATGCAAGACATCTTCTTCAAGATGGGCTGGAAGGCTGCTTGTGAATAGCTTGCCTAAGGGCCTGATATCGACGTGTTTGCCTCTCCTCCAGCTACCTTCCTGCCGACCTCTCTTGTGCGCTATGCCAATGACGTCTTCAGCGCGTTGCAGGCTGAGGTCGAGGAAGAAGAAGTTGAAGACGACGACAAGAATGCGGAGGGTGACAACTGCCCAAATCAGGCCGGTCAGGAGAAGACCCGCGCCTAGGAGACCACAACCACGATCGACCTAGAGGGCGCGACCGGGGATGAATTCACAGACCTTTCCCCCTAGCTTAGTTTTCTTTGTCTTCTTTTTTGTTTGAAAATGTAGTCGGGCTATCTGCCCCTCCTCTTGTAGTTATTTTGCACATCAATGAAAAAGTTCAATTTTCATCAAGTGTTTGCACGGTCTTCAAGCTAAATAACTTCAGCTGGACAAAATACTTCGGCAAAACAAACCATCTTGTTTAAGTCGTTTAACCGGAAAAGACATCTTGGTTTGAATCATATAGTTGAGTAAATTATCAACTCAGTCAACTGGAATAAAGCATCTCGGTAGAAGTTTTCACAAAAGTTGAATAGATCATCAACTTAGTCGACCGGAATAAAACATCTCGGTTGAAGTTCAAAGAAGTTGAGTAAATCATCAACTTAGTCAACCGGAATAAAACATCTCGGTTGAAGTTCAAAGAAGTTGAGTAAATCATCAACTTAGTCAACCGGAATAAAACATCTCGGTTGAAAACCTCAAAGTTGGGCAAATCATCAACTTAGTCAACCGGAATAAAACATCTCGGTTAAAAATCTCAAAGTTGGGCAAATCATCAACTTAGTCAACCGAAATAAAACATCTTGGTTAAAAACCTCAAAGTTGAGCAAATCATCAACTTAGTCAACCGGAATAAAACATCTCGGTTGACATTCACAAAGGTTTGAGTAAATCATCAACTCAATGAACCGGAGTAAAACATCTCGGTTGGAATCTCAAAGTAAAAAACAACAATC
The DNA here is from genome assembly GCA_036172215.1 of Camellia granthamiana. NCBI lineage: Eukaryota > Viridiplantae > Streptophyta > Magnoliopsida > Ericales > Theaceae > Camellia > Camellia granthamiana. Next base: position 556,770 of record JAXFYN010000060.1, on the reverse strand, counting down.
TGAATGCTAAAGCAAAGATGAAACACTTCAATTATATTGACAAAAAGAATATTACATTCTGAAGTGAGGCAAAAAATTCCTTTGTACAAAAAGAACGCAAAAGCTAAAAATAGTACAGTTTGAGGTTGGCCACATTCCATGGCCGGGGTATTCCTCTTCCCTCCAAGTCCTCCAAGTGGTATGCCCCCTTGCCCGCCAGACCGGTTATCTTGTAGGGTCTTTCCCAGTTTGCCCCTAGTTTGCCTTCACCTGGCACCAGGGTGTTGCCCATGACCTTCCTCAAAACCCGTCGCCTACTTTGAACGGTCTGGGGTGCACCATTTTGTTGTATTTTCTTGAAAGCTCTTGTTGGTAGGCAGCCACATGGATGAGAGCCTTTTCCCGGCGTTCTTCTACTAGGTCCAATTCCAGGGCAATGGCCTCGGCGTTCAGCTCGGGCTCAAAACTTTCACTGCGGAGGGTGGGCATACCGACTTCCAAGGGGATGACCGCCTCCATGCCATATGCCAAGGCAAATAGAATTTCCCTGGTGGATCGCCGCGGGGTCATTTGGTATGCCCAAAGAACGCTTGGGAGTTCCTCGGCCCATTTTCCCTTGGCTTTCTCAAGCCTTTTCTTCAACCCATCAAGAATGGTCTTGTTTGATGCTTCGGCTTGACCGTTAGACTGCGGGTAAGCCGGGGTAGAGTTATAGAATTCAATCTTCAAGTCTTCACAAAGTCCTCTGAATAGGCGGCCGTCAAATTGGGTACCGTTATCAGAGATCAGAATTTTGGGGACGCCAAACCGCGTTACCACATTCTACCAGACAAATCGTTTGACATCTTTTTCCTTGATTGTCGCCAAAGGCTCAGCTTCAACCCATTTGGTGAAGTAGTTTGTAGCCACGATGAAGAACTTACGGATGCCTGGTGCCGTTGGGAGTGGCCCCACTATATCTAGCCCCCACATCGCAAAGGGCCAAGGGCTGGTGAGGGGAAGAAGTTCCCTGGCCGGCTGGTGGATTTGGTGGGCAAACTTCTGGCACTTCTCATATTTGCGAACATATTTCTGAGCGTTCGCTTGCATGCACGGCCACCAATATCCTTGCAAGATAGCTCGGTAGGCCAAAGATCTGCCCCCTATGTGACTGCCGCATATGCCTTCGTGAATTTCGTACAGGAAAGCTTCCACGCTGCTTGGGTGTACGCACTTGAGATAGGGACCGGTGAAAGACTTCTTATATAAAGCGCCAGAAGGAGAGAGCCAAAACCGCTCTAACGTCACTCGAACTTTATGTGCTTCCTTTTTGTCGATGGGAAGGGTCCGATCTTTGAGGAAGAGGATAATTGGGTCTATCCAGGAAAGACCTAGCTCGGTGCAGAGTACTTCTGTCTACTCGGCTTCCTCAATGCTGGGCCTCGGAAGGAATTCAATCAAGAGAGGGTCGGGAGATGTGCTATCGACCATGGAAGCAAGGCTGACTAATTCATCTGCTCGGCCGTTCTCTTCGTGGCCAATTTATTAGACCCTTATTGCCTGGAATCGCTTGATGTGGTCTCTTACCAAAGCTTGGTACTTCGTCATTCTGTCATCTTTAGCTTCGTAAACTCCAGAAACTTGGTTAACCACAAGTTAGGAATCACTATAAACCATTAGCTCGGATACGTGCATCTGAAGCGCGCTCTTGAGCCCGGCCAAAAGCGCCTCGTACTTAACCTCATTGTTTGATGCAGGGAATCCAAGGGTGATTGAGTGTTCGATAGTCAGTCCGTCTGGCAAAATCAGAACGATGCCCAGCCCGGCACCGTGGCGGTTAGAAGCCCCATCTGTGAAAAGTTTCCACATTTCACCCACAAATAGCTTCTAACATTTTGAGGGGTCCTGGGAGGCTTGCAGATGGATGGGCGCATGGTCGCTCGGCTGTGCGGCGTTAGGTTCACTGGTGATCGGTTCAACTTTCTCCCCTCCTGGCGATGCGGCACCGGACAGAGCAGGTCGGTCGGTGGTACCCAACTCCATTGTCGCATCGTCGGGCTGTAGCGTTGTACTAGCTGAAGGTTCGTCGGCGTGGCGCGCAAGTTCCACGTCGCCAACATCGCCTTGCTATGTTGCTTCGGTTAAAACAGCACTTACCTCCTCGGCTGCCGCCGCAAGATCCACTAGGCAGACGGGATGAATCCCGGGTGAGACTTCAGCAACAAAATCGGCCAATGTCTGGGCCTTTATGGCAGTGCATGGCTGGAACTTGACGTCAAACTGTCCCAATTCGACCGCCCACTTGAGAATTCGACCGGAGAAGTCCGCCCGCTCAAACAAAGCTTTGAGGGGGAACTCGGTCAAAACACTGATTGTATGAGTATGGAAATAGTGCGCCAACTTCCTGGAGGCCATTATCAATGCCAATGCAAGTTTTTCCAGCGGTAAGTATCTCGACTCTGCCGGTAGCAAGGTTTTGCTTACGTAGAAGATAGGGAGGTGCTTGATTCCTTCCGACCGGACAAGCATCGCACTAACTGCATGCTGAGAAACGGCCAGAAAAAGGTACAGGTCTTCGCCGGGCTTCGATGTTACCAAAAGTGGTGCTGAAGACAGATACTCCTTAAGTGCGGCCAAAGCCCGGTCACATTCCTCATCCCATGAGAACTTTGATTTCAAAGCATGAAAGAAAGGGCGGCAGCGATCTGATGACCGGCTTATGAATCGGTTAAGCGCGGCGGTCATTCCAGCCAAATGCTGTACATCCTTAGCCGAGCTCGGCTGCTTTAATTCTTGTACGGCTCTGATTTGTGTGGGGTCTGCCTCGATGCCTCGGTTTGTGACTAGGAAGCCTAAGAATTTTCCGGATCCCACGCCAAAGGCACACTTAGATGCATTCAGGCGTAGCTTGTGTCATTTGAGAATGACGAATATCTCGGCCAAGTCGGACAAGTGGTCTGCTTGATGCCGGCTTTTGACCACCATATCATCAATGTAAGCCTCCATTATCCGGCCTAGCAGAGGAGCGAACATCTTGGTCACCATCCTTTGGAAAGTTGCCTTGGTGTTCTTCAAACCAAAAGGCATGACTCGGTAGCAGAAGAGTCCCTTTGGAGTAGTGAAAAAGGTGATCGCACGGTCGGGGCCATGCATGGCAATCTGATGATAGCCGCGGTAGGCATCCAAAAAACTGAGCCTGTTATGTCCGGCCGTTAGATCGACAAGCTGGTCTATTCTGGGTAGGGGAAAGTTGTCTTTAGAGCAAGCTCGGTTGACGGTCTTGTAGTCGACACAAACTCGCCACTTCCCATTCTTCTTAGGTACAATGACCGTGTTTGAAATCTACCAAGGGTAGTGCACTTCCTGAATAGCTCGTGCCTCAAGCAGGTTCTTTACCTCTTCTGCAACTACCTCGGCATGGTGTAGCGCCGATCTCCTCATTCTCTGAATGACCGGCTTTGCCCCGGGGAAAACATTGAGGTGATGGAAATAAAACTCGGATCGATGCCGGGCATGTCGTAAGGCGACCATGCGAAAACTTCAATATTTGTCATTAGAAATTCAACCATCTCAGTCCTTTCTCGGGTGGTAAGGCTTGATCTGAGCAAGAAGAACTTGTTCGGCCTCTCCATGTCAATCCGAAATTCCACCAATTCTTCAACGGCCTTGTCCTCAGCCTTGGTGCCTACGTCATCAAGGACTCCCCAGTCTTCCGGTCCTTCGATCATTTGGACGAAGCCTTTGGCAGCTCGGCTCCCGTTCACCGCCACAAAGCATTGCTTCGACATGACCTGATCGCCCCAAACTTCCTCAATTGCCCCCATAGCCGAGGAGAATCTCATCACCTGATGGTAGGTCGACATTACGGCTTGCATAGCGTGAAGCCATCCCCTTCCAAAGATCAGGTTATACGTAGACGGCACTTGTAATACCCAGAACTCCACTTGCTTGACCATGGATCCCGCTTTGACCGGCAGAATAATTTTTCCCAAAGGCCACTCTGGTTGTGAGTTGAAACCAACCAGTGGCGAAGTTGCCAGAGCCAAGTCTGTATCTCGGAGTTTGAGCTGTTTGAACGCGTCGTAATACATGATCTCGATCGAGCTTCCCTGGTCGATCAAGATGCGCTTGACATCGAATTCCTTGACGTGGAGTGTGACCACTAAGGCATCATTGTGCGGTGTCTGAATGCACTCTAAGTCCCTTGTAGAGAAACTGATCACATCTTTCTTTTCGGTCTTTCCCCTCTTGATCGCGGGCTGGACCGACCAAACTTCCCTCATGTGTTCTGCCTTCTTGATCATACCTCGGAGCTCGCATACATGCGCCCGTTCCACTATGCCGTGGATGACATTAACAACTCCTTGTGGGGGTGCCTCCAGGTCATCCGGTCTACGCGGGTCAACCGGGGCTTGATGTATGGCCTTCACACCCCCATCAATGTAGAGGTCCAAGTGTCCGGCTGCGACTAGCTCCTCCAGGTGTTGCTTCAAAGGCAAACAGTCCTCTGTCCTGTGTCCGCACTCCCGGTGGAATGTGCAGCGGTACCGCGGATTGAAGCCTTTTTGCGCATTGCCTAACTTAGCAGGAAACCGGACGTAATCCTCGTCACAGATTTCGCTAAGTATGCGATAGATTGGAGTCTTAAAGACCATGGTGATGCCCGTCCGAGCCTTCAATCTTCTGTTTGCATCAGCTACGTCGTTGTGGGGGTACTCATCTTGGTCGTTCTGCCGACCCCTACCCTGATTTCGACGATTTGAACCTCGGTCAGATTCCTCGGCGCGATCATTTGATCGGTTAGTCTCCTGTCCGACCGCGTGCACCTTGCCAGCCGACCTCTTGTCTGTTGTTACCGAAGTTGCCTTCGCAGTAGATGCTGTCGCATCATCTTCTACTCGGATGTGCTCGTTGATGTGTTGCATGAGTTGACCCATGGATGTGGGCTGGTGCATGGTAAGTGAGTCCCGCAGTCTATTTTCGACCGGGAGACCACGCTTATATTGTGTGATTGCCAGGTTGACTGGGCAATCAAAGATCTCATTGAAGGTTTCCCAGTATCTGGAGTTGTATGCCTTGAATGTGTTGCTCGGCTCCATCTTGACACTAAGAAGGTGGTCAACTTCCTTTGGCGTTTTGGTGTTGGTTTTGAAACGCGTCACAAAAGCCTCCGCCTACTGCTGCCACTTTTCGATGCTCCCCTCCGGCAGCCTCTCAAACCATTTCAAGCCCAGCTCGCCCAAACTCGACGGAAAGATTAGGCACATAAGATCGTCATTTCGCCTATGTCTGACCATGACCTGTCGGAAGTGGCTCACATGTATGTATGGATCGATTTTTCCGTTGTAGAGCGTGAACTTTGGCTGGTGAAAGCCCGCGGGAAGTGATGTTGTTTCTATTTCCAGGGAGAAAGAAGTGGCACTCAGTCTTGCCAAATCCGTATCTAGAGGAGGAGGCACAGCAAGGCGGGGTGGAGGCATTACGACTTCTTCACTAGCGCAACCACCATAGGATAACCGCTGGAATGCCGGCACCCGCTGAGTCTCCCGCCGGCAAGCCCGCTTCTCCAAGACTGCCCGCAAATTCTCCGATCGAGCGAAGTAGGAGTACTTTAACGTTGTCGCTAGACGTGAGGGTTGGTAAGTGCTATCTTGCACGCTAGACTTCTCTACGGGCACGTCGGAATCTCTAACCTTGTAACTTCTGGTGATTGAGAGGGACTGAGTGTGTCGTTGGCTCTGACTACTTGAACGGCGGGGTTGGGTGCGCTCACTGTGGTCTACCACTCCAGCTACACCCTTCCCTTTGACATGCCGCTTAAGATCCTCCATCTCTGTCGCCATTCTCTGGATGACGGCGTCTTGGTCCCTTAGCTTGTGTTCCAAACGCCTGGCGTGCGATTCTCTCCGCCACCGGTGACCGCCTGGACTCCGAGAATGACCAAAGCTTCTTCCACGCTTATCCGGCGCGTCTCTTGAATGTCCTCCTGGGGAAATCTCCAGGTCCACCATGGGAGGAATAGCGGGGGGTCCGTCTCTTCATCTAGCTGACTCCGGGGTAACTCCGTCGATGGCGGATAACGGTATCTCGTCGTTGTTTTCCATGGAAGGCGATCAAATGAGCTTGGAAGACAAGGTTTTGTCTATCAAGTTCCCATAGACGACGCCAATTGTACGGGGAGCAAATATTCCGGTGAAGCCTGTACTCCTTTCTACCAAGCTCCTTGTCTATCCGATCGTCCTGCGAACACAACGGCGGTGAGCTACCCGGCGGTGTGTGGCCGGAAAACTCCTCCGACGGTTAAGTTAGCACACACTCAGGGATAGATAGAGAGAAGAGAGAGTTCAGTGTTTAAGTGTATCTCACCAAATGATCATCTGTCCCAGCATAGGGGGCGCAACCATGCTTATATACCTTCTGCGCCCCAAATCTACTCACATTAGTCTCTCGACACATGGTGCTGCTATCCCATCTGTCAGCACAAATCCAGCAATCACCACCTAACCAAACTGTCAAAATATCTTGGCGAAGCCCGGCAGACCGGCGGAATCACCTCGGCCTCACACGGCCATGCTGCGCTGCATGCCCGAATACTCACTAGCCGAGCTCCATATCGACCGGGGTCAGTCGCTTTACGGCAGAGCCGAGCTCGCAATAAGCCACGCGGGTAAAACAGAAGCCTTCCTGCCGAGCTACAGGCTGTACCGGAGGAGGAGGTGAGGGCTGTTGATTCTGTTGTTGCTCAAGTCTAGCAGTTATTAGTTCCATCATTCTTTCCATTCTTGTCATTCTTGCCTCAGTGGATGAGGATTCAGATTCATTTGCGTTATCCATTTCACTATAAGCAGTTATAGCAATTATAAACATAAACCATTGCATACTTAAACAGTTTAACACATTAGCATTCATTCAGTCATGTCATAACCACACACTTATCATGTTCATGCAATGCCCTAATCATTTTTCTAGGACACCTTATAGCTCGTTTGGACACGTGTGTGCGGTATAACTCGTGGTTAAGTATCGCTCTGATACCACTCTGTCACGACCCAAACCCGCCCCTATGGGTTTAGTACCGTAACCGGCCAGTAATCCGAGATTACCGAAGGCCTACTGAACAGTAATACAGTAAAACAGAGTACAGGGGCATGGCGGAAGCCAATACAGTAAATAAACAATGCCCAATGAGCTGTGACAGTCTGTATGCCAAAAAGATTTTTCATACATTTATACAGAACAGTACGAAACAGTATGCACGTTATATATAATCATTCAGAGCAGGGACTCAATCCCTATTAAGCAGTACAGTACAGTTCTATACAGTAATACAAAACAGTGCAGAAGGGGGGGAAAACTAAACACCCCTAAGCCAAAGCTTGATAGGCTCGGAACCTCGTAGTGAGGCACGGTGGTTGGCTGGACAAAAAGGGAAATCTACCCCACGCTCTTAGCTCCGGTCTGGTGCCTGTACACCTACATATATATATGAGCAGTGAGCTAAAGCCCAGTGAATAACATAATGCATAAAGAGGTTTAGAATGAATGTCCTTACAGTAATGAAAACAGTTCATTAAATCAGTATTTCAGTCTTTCAGTCTATCAGTCATATGTGGTACATCCATTAGCATAATAGTACAGTAAGCAGTAGGTCTTAAAGACCGAACAGTAATGATGGCCACCAATCAGTAAACAGTAGTGGTTCCAACGAGGGAACCGACAGATATCTCTGTAACAGTAACAGTAAACAGTAGGTGCTAAGGATGCCACAGTACGATTCAGAATATGAGACATACATTCATTCGGTAAACAATATCAATTCAGTAAACAGTTCAATTTAGTATTTAGAAGATAGTCATTTTGAATATATCTTTACACAATTGTTACTCACAGAGTTCTGGGCTACGGTAAGCTAGAGCGTCTCCTCGGAATGCCAACCCTAAACAGTTAACAGATTGAACACACACTAAGTTTCACAGTTGGGAAAGATAATAACTTAATCCCTAAATTTGCCTTGGTGTGTTCTACATCTATACCCTCTTTAAGATGCCTTAAATATGCCCTAGGAATGCCTAGGATGGAAAGAGGATGCAAAGATGCACTTTTGAACACTTTACAAAATTTCCAGAAAACAGGGGTCTCGCTCTAGCGTGGCTTTCTACGCTCGAGCGGACATGCAGACAAAGGAGCTCCGCTCGAGCGTGACTTCCGTTGATCGAGCGGACTGTATGCTACAGTAAAAATACTGGATGCTCAAAATTCACGCTCGATAGGCGCTCGACCCTTGCTCGAGCGTGGATTCCCTCGCTCGAGCGGACTGTGAACTCATGCAAAGTACTAGATGCACGCATTTCACGCTCGAGCGCCACTTCTCTCGCTCGAGCGGGAAGCACGATCACAGAGTGTACGCTCGAGCGTGGACTTCCTCGCTCGAGCGTGAGTCCAAAATTTGGAAAACCCAGATTTGAGTCTCAAGCTCAAAATCAACTTTAAATGTATTAAAACCGATCCTCTTGGGCTGAAAACCTGGAAAACACTTGTAAACACCTAATATTACATGTTTCAAAGATCAATTTGACAAATCAAAGCCCAAGGGTGTTTCAATTAAATTCATTTTCAAACCAACTTTCATGAACAACAAGAACATGCAAACATGCATGAATTCAAATCATTTTAAAGCTTCAAAACATGCTCTAATGAGCCACATCTTCAAAAACATGGTGAAATCATGGTCCATTGAAAAAATATGAACATGCATGTACAATTTCATGAAGAACAACATCAAAACTCAAGGATGTAGACATGCATGCATGACTTAAGCTATAATTCAACACTATTGAGCCAATTCTTGACTTAACTCTTTAAACTACCATGATTCATGCTAGATACAACTTAAATACACAAGAAAGAGGATGAAATTCATACCAAGATTCCTTAATCCCAAGTCTAGAGGCTCAATTTGCCAATCTACACTTTAATTCTTCAAGTTCTCTACCAAACTTCCAAGAACAACTCAACTCTCTCTCACTCCCTTTCTTGGTTGGTTGTAGGCAACAAAATGGCTGATGAAAAGCTAAGTTGAAAGAACACTAAGGCTCAAATATGTTATAATAAGGGTCCACTAACAATGGCAATTCGGTAAATAGGGCAACTTGTTTAATTTAGCTTATTTTATTCTAACTTAACCATACCAAAATGCATTTTAGATAATTACACCATAAAATCACATTAATTCTAACGACCATAGAACTTCAATCAATTTCAGATTCGGCCGCCGATAATGCCTTCAATTAACAGTTTAAACATAAAAACTGAACAGATAATTAAACAGTCAAATAGATAAACATGCAATTAAATAGATACAGTCGATCGATTCAGTTTCAGATTTAGTCAGTCAGTTCAGTAATTCAGTCAGTTCAATTACTTTTCATATTCGGTCTCAGTTTAGTAGTAATCGGTAATCAATCAGTCATTAATCGGTAAACAGTGTGAGGGTTGTTACAAGACAGTCTCCTTAAAATAGATTCGCTGCCTCACCGGTTGGGTGTTGGAGGTTTCTTCGATATCTGTCTTCCAGGATACGATGGTTGAACTGGCTACAACAAAAGTACCAACTGCGTAGCCTTGGCGAACAAAATTAAGGTAGTACTCTCTCACTAGGAAGAAAAACTTGGAGGAAAATTTTTTGAACATAGAAAGATAGCAAAATTTTCTTGTATTCAAGAATGAAGGAGAGGGTCTCATTTTTTACACATGAAGGGAGAGAGGAAAATGCTCTTGCAACAAATGCAAGAGATTTTAATTTTACAAAACTCCCAATTGATGGCAAGACTTGATTTTGCAAAACTCTCAATTGATGACTTTAATCCATCATCATTATAGAGGAGTTACACCCATTTTATACGCGTGTAATGTGTATAATTTTGAAGTCATCTTTTCCAACACCTCTTTCATGAGGCCAACTTAATGAGTCAATTTCTCATTCAAATGTTAATGGTTTTTGGTTAATCTTTGTATGGTGTAAAGATTTCATTACAAAGAATTTAAACCCACTTTAATCCATCTCAATTGAGGACTGACACCCCCTTTTATATTGCATTAAATTCACAAAAAAATCATTATTTTCCCAACAGAGGAGAGAAGAGAAAGGTAGGCGAGATGTGAGAGTGAGAGTGTGAGAGAGAGAGAGAGAAGGCCTAAATGAGAGAAAGAGAGAGAAATAGCTAGGTAGAGAGAGAAAGGAGGATCAAAAAATGAATTCAACATGTGAGAATGAGATTTATATATATATATATATTTTAAACATAATCTACGGGCGGGTTGTAGATTTGCACGGGTAGGGTCGGATCTGACCCGAACCTGATTTTGTGTGGAAAAATAGACCCGCATCCTCCCTATTTATGCATACAGGTAGGGTCGGTTTGGGCGGTTGAATAAACCGTTGCCCACCCATAACTTAAAAGTATTTTTTCATCGTACTTTGATCTTTTATATTTTTATTTTTTTTGAATTTAATCTCAAAACAAAATACCTTCTAATTTTAATGATAAAATACCACTTTGGTAACTATGTTGCATAAAAATAAATTATTTAAAAATTTAGTTGCGTTTTGAAAACTTGTTTTCTGATTTTTATTTTTTGTAATTAGAAAAAAAGTCTGACAAAAATAAATATTAAAAAATATATTTTTAAAATTTTAAAAAATATTTATACCATGAGAAAGAAAATAATGTGAAAATAATTAGCCCTTTTTTTTTCATTTTGCTGCCAAACTATATAAAAACTCAACCAAATAAAGAGGTGTCTAAATGCATACAAATGACGGTCATGGTATAGGGTAAGACGATGAATGAGAGGGATAGAGGTAGAGAGGTGGTTGTAACAAGCCCGCAGGGGACGTCGCTACAGCTCGGACTCGATTTTTGCAGTCACGGTTCTTAATCTCGAACCAAAGAGTCCAAATCCGGCAAATCGTTTTTGAAAACAGATTTTTTTGAAAGAAGTGCCAAACATGGACTGCTTTGCCAGATACAGAGTCGCCACCTAAATATTTTTTTTAAATGGGAAATTTAGGAAACCCTGACTCGGTGCCAAAGGCCACGTGTCCATCATCACCAAAGTTGCCTCGGCTCGGGAACTTGGGTACGATTGGGGAAGGTCACTTCGTGAGCACCCCCGCTCGCCCGGTCAAAGACCGGCCTCTACTAACCATGATATCTCACTTTGAAAACATTGTATGCTCTTATTCCGGTTATTAGCCTAGGTTACTATGTGATGCTTGCAGCAAACAAGTATAGACTGGGTCGCCTGAAGTGGAACAAAACACATCATGTTTGTTTGTTTGAAAAAATGGTTTGTTACCCGCAGGTAGGCTTAAAATACAGATTTTGCCACCCTCGGGTGGGCTTAAAACACTTGATGAATTGTTCCACTCCAAGTAACTCAACCTCCACCCACAGGCATTCAAGGCAGTTATATCACATAAGCACATAGCCTCATGGTAAGCATGCTATTCATGGCAACACTCACACGCATGCAAGGATGCTAAAGCATAAAACTCACCGAGTACTCAAAGCCAAAATAGAAGCTCATTAGAAATCCATGCATGACCCTAGATGCAGGATTGCCTAATGCAACACATGCAGAGATGCAAACTATAGCAGGCTCGGCTATTCTAAACATGGCATATGGAATGTTACAACTAACGCGTATTCAATTTGGAATTGAAATACAAATGCAGTTTGTATGATGCGCCGAGCCCGGTGCGTGTAAGACAGATAAATGATGCACACATGCTGTCATACTGTATGCTAATTGAAACATGCCCTAATCTAACCATCATAAGCAGGTAAATAAAAGGGAAGAAAGACGTGGGGTTGGAAGACATACGTCACACTCACCCACACTTATTACAATTATGCTCTCGCACAGAGGGTCCAAATAAATATACAGTCCCGAATAAAAGAATATTACAGTCCAAATAATACAGTCCAAATAATGTACAAATTCCTAATTAATTAACAAATAAAATAAGAAAGCTGTAAAACTGGCATGTAAGCCAGGGACTGCCTTGATTCTGATGAATGATGTATGCCCGGGTGCCTTTGCGCAGAAATCCACGGCGATGTCCCGATTAGCCTCTGTTTTGCAATTATTTCTTGAAAAGCGCGCCAAGCCTCGGAAGACTGCTGATCCTTGATATGCTGCAATAGAGAGCAGGAAAGGGGCATAACAATGTATTTTCACAAATGTATGCATGTCTCGATCCTCATGCCACCAATCACGCATCTCGATGCATGATGGCCGAGGAGCCGAATTGCACAACTTGATATAGAATGAATGCATATGAACACTACAACAAAACCTAACTTCATCACTGATAATCCGGAGTGTCGGTGACTTGGGAATTGAGACATGTTCCGTCACTCAGAGTACGGAACGTACCTCGTTTCCCGTGCCCGGGCTAACTCCTATCCCGAACACGATGCAATATGCATGATATGTGTGAAATGCAACTAAGATACAATCCTAACATACACAATGTTATGGAATGGCATACACGCTACACGAGGTGATACACAACCGAGCATACACAATGCTATGGATAAAATGGCATACGCAATGCAATAATGGGCTTACACCAACATGAGAGAGCCTCAGCCACACTCACATAGGAGGCCATCAGATGAAAAAAGGACAACTCGAAATGCGTGCCCGCGTGTACGCAAACCGAGGACGGACCCTCGAGCACCAAAATGCCACTCTAATGAGACATGGCAAAGACACGGAATATGGTATGCAAATATGCAAAAATCAGTGGCAAAATGAGGGGCAAAGCAGCCCCGAAACGAGGCGAAATGACACCCGATGCATGGAATTTCTCCCGGAATGCAACACTAGGCATATGGAATGGCCTACAACTATGCGAAACATGCATAATTTGAACATGAAGTGAAAAATAAGAAGCAAGGAGGCCCAAAAATAAGCATTTTTACAGTACAAAATATGGCCAAACAGTAAGCACAAGTAGGGCTAAAATGGCATACAAGAATGGCTTCGCAAGGGAGGCAATGAAGCAAGTGGTAGATGCAAAGCCCAAACAGAAAGATACCCCTCTACAACACTGAAGAGGGACCAAAAATATGAATATTTACAGTAGATGACAAGCCCCAAATCAGTATAAAAACATGCTCAAAATACAATGCAAGATATAGGCCAAAAAAGGGATATAACATGTGGTATACAAAAAATTCATCAAAAAGCCAAAGACCCTTAATGAAATATGTCAAGGGGGTCAAAATATGGCCACCTTCAGTTCTGATCATGGACGAAAAACAGAAGCAAGATAGGCTAACAAAACATGCAAAAATGGGGGCCAAAGAGGGGTATAATGGTAGGTGCTACATGGAGGTCCCCAACAGTATTGATCCCTTCTTCAATGTTGAAGAGGGACTCAAAATAGGCCTATTTACAGTTTACATCAGGCCTCGAAACAGATCACACATAAGCCAAAAATACTATGCAAAATAATGGCATTCAAAGGGGTATTGAAGCAAGTACAACATGGGAGGCTCAAACAGTGTTGAGCCCTTAAACAAACATGAAGAATGGATCAAAAAAATGACCCTTTCAGTTAGGGTCGGAGCTCAAAACAGCAAGCAAATAGGCTAGAAAAATGTGGCAAAAATGAGCTACAAAAGAGGGGAATGGCAACTTACCCTTGAAGACTACCCCTTTGATGATTCTTGGACCATGTTGCAGCACCTTTAGCCTCTGGAAAGCTTCTCCAAGCTGTTGTGATGGAGTAGTGGTGGTGGTGCTTGGTAGTGATGAAGAAATGGTGCAAAACTTAGGGATTTTGAGAGAAATGGAGAGGGATATGTATGTATGAGCTCCAAGGAATTTTTCCAACCCCAAAAACAGAGCTGGAGGCTCTGTTATGTAGACCAAAAGTGAGGGGAAATAGAGGGAGAAAAGGGAGGGAAAATGGATCAAGTTTTCCCTCCAAAAGAGTTCCCTCCGTATACAGATTTTTGGAGGGAAAGGGATATACAGCTGTAAAGTGCTCACACTGAGGATCATGGCCGGCCAACTATTTGAGTTGCAGGTGGCCGGTCGGCCACCCCCCATGGCCGGCCGGCCAAGGGGCAAAATGCTCCAAAAGATTTTCTGGCCGACCACCTGATATTGGTGTCCTCCCAGGTCTCCTCAACACAACCCTGTGGTTCAAAATTGGAAACTGTAAAACAGGAGAGAGAATAGGCCATTTTTCAAAGGGGTTCAAAAGGTTCAAGTTGAATTACTGGCCAGCCATGGACTTTTAGGGTCCTCCCATGTGTGTACAACACAAATATGTGGTTTGGGGTTGAAGAAAGTGGCCCTAGGGTGGTCAACATTGGCTCGGAAGTGAGAAAAACGGGCGTCGGAGGGCGCCGGAAGAATATAACTGGTTCCTGAGACAATTGCTGGCCTCCCACCCTTCTGTGACCTTCCTGGTGATAAAACAGAGGTATCTGCCAAGAATGAACGAAAACCGATGCAAAATGAATGTTCGGGGGCCAGAACGCGCAGTTTGGGGCCCCGAAAACTGACTGTTAAGCGCCGAAAGTGGCATTCGACCACGAAGTGGGTCTCTCAGACCTCAGTGTCCCTCAAAAGGGAGTAAATAGGATGCATGCCAAAAACCGGAGCAATCGGAGATGGTTAGGCGGTCCCGAACCGAGGCACACGACTTGACGGCTCCGGAAACCGGGAACCGGGCTCCGAAGTGGGCAAAATGGCCTACGGCCACGAAATGTAGCCCACGGCCACTGAAAGATGGTCTACGGGACCTCTCCCTCCCCTCAGGAAAAGAAACAGAGAAAACCGAGTCTGGTTCGCAAACCGAGACAAGGTATAAAAGAGCCCGAAAGTCCGGAGGCAAGACTCGCGACCGCGACTCTGAAACTTCTGAATGAGCACAATATGCAACATCACCGAGCACTCAACCGGTGACATCTGAGTCTTAAGGTCGGTCAAAAATGGGGTGTCTACAGTTGCCCCTCTTTGACAGAACTCGGAAGTCACAAGTGACGGGAGTGAATGTCAAAGCCCAGAGACGACCCATTTTTGACAAGGCCGAAGACTTAGACAATCATACAAGATGAACAGAGATATGCCCTCAGGCGTGCCCGCAGGCAAGGGGGCAAAATGCAAAGCGATATGCACGGAGCCAGATGTAACTTGAGGATCATGCAAATGCAGCGAGCTATAATGAAGCAAGTATTCGCAAATAGATGCAACAGTTTTAAGCAAGAATGCAAAGCAACAACTACATTTCATGCAGTTAAGAGTGCGGAGAATTATTCAATTCTTGTCGCGTCTCACACGGGGAAGATATGATACCTGCGCGATTCGTCTGGTCGCACCAGCCTCAAATGAACCATACATACAATATCGTGCCTGTAAAAGAGAGAAATTCAACAAGCACAATATGCTAACAACATATATTCAATGTGATATCGAAATGCCGACAAACGTGATGTTGATGGGTGAGTGCATCGCAATGCGAGAAGAAACGCGCGTGATAACGCAAGTTAAGCACAGAAGCATGGTAATACCAAGGAAACATGCATGACAATGCAAATATGTTCATGAGAATGCAAGTTATGTGCACGACAATGCAAAACGAGCATAAATCAGGGTGCCCGTTTGTTACGAAACAACGAACAGAGAAACGCGCGTTTCGGCGAAGGCGACTCGATCGCGGCCTCTGGTTCACCTCCCGAAGAGGTTACAACACATTCAAAAAGGATACACTTTGATTTCGATGAATAACGATGAGACACATGTCAGAACTTGAAGCTGAAGTTCCGGCGGAGCAATTTCGTGACAGAAAGTGCACTTTTCTTGAACTTTTTCAGGTCCCGGGAACTCCAATCTTCCTCAAAATTTGCAGAGAGCTAGGTGGGCATGTAGGGATCACCACCGGCCAGTTATCTTCCCCAGGGGAGGCCACCGGCCAGTTTTCAAAAAGTAAATGGCCGGCCAGCCAGAAAAGGTGGCCGGCCGGCCACCTGCCCAAATCCGCGGGCAATTTTGTCTTTTCACCTCTTTTTCTTTATATTCTCTTGCTCAATCACTTTGAGCTCACAACCACAGCTGCGAAATCTTCTTCTCCACCGTCCTAAACCATTTTCCCCCTCAGATCTGAGCTCTATACGCGTTTTCCAACGCCCCACGCAAGTTGTTTTCGCGAAAACATTCGATTTTAAGCACTTTGAACCGATTAAATTTTGATTTCGGGGCTTCTTTTCTCATTTTCACCACTTGAGGTAAGTTTGTCTCAATATTTGGAAGATTTTCTCGGGGGTTGACTTTTGTTGACTTTTTCATTTCCCGAGAGTTGACTTTTGTTGACTTTTTCCAATTTTGGCTCATTTTTGCTCATTTTTTGCTCCTTTTGCAGATTTTCCGAAATGGCGGGTAATTTTCCTCACGGTGGAGGTCCTCCAGGTGCCGGGGATGACTTCGATGTCATGACTCTACCTCCGAGGGTTCGACCCTTTATTCCCGAGAGATACGCCCCGCCGGTACACGTTCTTCCGCGGCCCATTTTTCGTCACTACACTATCTTTGATGATCGAGCACCCGGAGATCTACTTCTGCGAGAGCCAGAGCATCACCTCTCTTACGAGGCACGAGAGGTATTTTACTTCATTTTCTGCATTTTTCGTGCAATTCGTGCTTTTGCCATGCTTGAACACACAGTTTAGCCTATGACATAGTACTTTGTTTGCATTCGGAACATGTGGCTTAAACACTCTAATTTCTAAACACTCGGCTCATCAATTGATTGTGAACGCACGACACACATTAGTTAAGAATTAAACACACAGCTCAAACACTGGTTTGTCGAACACACAGCCTGAATTTGAAGGTGAACACACAGCACACACTGACTAAGAGTAGAACACGCAGCCCAAACTCTGATTTTCTGAACACACAGTTCGGATTGATGATGAACACACGGCATACACTGATTGGGATTTGAACACACAGCCCAAACATTAATTCTCTGAACACACAGCCCAAATTGATGGTGAACACACAGCCTACACTGGTTTAGAGTAGAACACGAAGCCCTAACTCAGATTTTCTGAACACACAGCCCAAATTGAAGGTGAACACGCAGCCCACACTGATTTAGAGTAGAACGCACAGCCCAAACTCAGATTTTCTGAACACACAGCCCAAATTGATGGTGAACACACAGCCCACACTGATTTAGAGTAGAACACGCAGCCCAAACTCTGATTTTCTGAACACACAGTTCGGATTGATGGTGAACACATAGCCCACACTGATTTAGAGTAGAACACGCAGCCCAAACTTTGATTTTTTGAACACACAGCCCAAATTAAAGGTGAACACGTAGCCCACACTGATTTAGAGTAGAACACGCAGCCCAAACTCTGATTTTCTGAACACACAGCCCAAATTGAAGGTGAACACGCAGCCCACCCTGATTTAGAGTAGAACGCGCAGCCCAAACTCTAATTTTTTGAACACACAGCCCAAATTGAAGGTGAACACGCAGCCCACCCTGATTTAGAGTAGAACGCGCAGCCCAAACTCTGATTTTCTGAACACACAGCCCAAATTGATGGTGAACACACAGCCCACACTGATTTAGAGTAGAACACGCAGCCCAAATTGATTTTCTGAACACACAGCCCAAATTGAAGGTGAACACGGAGCCCACCCTGATTTAGAGTAGAACGCGCAGCCCAAACTCTGATTTTCTAAACACACAGCCCAAATTGAAGGTGAGCACGCAGCCCACCCCGATTTAGAGTAGAACGCGCAGCCCAAACTCTGATTTTCTGAACACATAGCCTAAATTGAAGGTGAACACACAGCCCATACTGATTTAGAGTAGAACACGCAGCCCAAACTCTGATTTTCTGAACACACAGTTCGGATGGATGGTGAACACACAGCACATATTGATTTAGAGTAGAACATGCAGCCCTAACTCTGATTTTCTGAACACACAGTTCAGATTGATGGTGAACACACAGCCCACACTGATTCAGAGTAGAACACGCAGCCCAAACTCTGATTTTCTGAACACACAGTTCATTCATTTCATTTGCACACGGCTCATTCATTTCATTTGCACACGGCTCATTCTTTTCATTTGCACACAGCTCATTCATTTCATTTGCACACGGCTCATTCATTTCATTTGACACATGTGTTCATTCTGAATGTAGGTTGGTTCTCGTGCCGTGCGAGGATATGGCTCCACCACTGCTAGAGAGTGGTATGCTGAGCTCCCGGAGGCTGTCCGGGATTTAGTTGATTTAGCAAGGTTTGGGGCCTTCTGCATGGGGTTATCACATTGTCCTGCTAGGAGGACACTGTTGGCAGCTTTGGTGGAGAGATGGTGGGACACCACCAATTCCTTCCACTTTTCCGCCACCAGGGATCTGACTATGACCCCACTGGATTTTGCTGTACTGACCGGCCTGGACATAGGAGGTTGGCGCATTCCT
The DNA here is from genome assembly GCA_036172215.1 of Camellia granthamiana. Taxonomy (NCBI): domain Eukaryota; kingdom Viridiplantae; phylum Streptophyta; class Magnoliopsida; order Ericales; family Theaceae; genus Camellia; species Camellia granthamiana. Next base: position 538,276 of record JAXFYN010000060.1, on the reverse strand, counting down.
TACGACGAGGATATGGGTGAGTGGGAGGCCGCTTGGATACATCTGCTGGGGGCCTGCCCGCCTGTGGACAGAGCTTCAGGGAGAGTCCGATACACTTAGTTCTCTTCCCATTTTTGGAGGGAGGGGATGGAGCCTGGGACTCCTGAGGACGTTGAGCAGTACGCCCGTGGTTTCCTTATGTTCCTCTTCGGGACTACTCTGTTCACCGATAGAGGGAATACAGTTGGGCTATATCTCTTGAGCGCTCTGGTGGACCTATCACAGGTCGGTCGATATGACTGGGGTGGCGCCGGCCTGGCTACCCTCTACTGCTACATGAGCGCGGCCTCCCGCGGGCGGGGAGACTTACTTGGCGGTTATTGGAGAGCCTGGGAGGTACTTTCTGTCCTCTTGGTTTACATTTCTGCTCCTCATTACTTGTACATTGCACACACAACGCACTTTACATTCTGTATTTTGCCCTCAGCACTTTGTATTTATACTCTGCACTGCTTTCCTCAGTTATGGGTCTACGTATATTTTCCCACGTTAGCCCCAGAGTTGGTGGTGGCAGCGCCCCTCATGACCCCACACTCACTGGTATTCGAGGGCGAGCACCGGCCGAGACCCCGAGAGACTCTCTTTTATCTGCGGCAGTATTTTGACACCGTGTGGACGACAGAGGTATTTCAGAACTCTCAGTTCCTTCTGTTTTCATCTTTGATTTGCCCCATATATTCCCGGTTTCTGATTGGTTTATGCACCTGTTATCCGCAGATTACATGGCAGCCCTAGGCGCCCTTGGGTGATGGTCTCCGATTTCAATATGGCGGAGGATCGGGCACCTCCCAGTACAGGGTCTTGCTTGAAGGACCAGTTGATAGAGCATGGTTTCTGGGGGAACGCTTTTTGTGTCAGGTATGAGGGTACACTTCTTAGGATCCTCCCGCAGCACCTCCAGCCAGTATGCGGACTGCTGATAGGCTCTCTACCCAGGATGTCGTGAGTGCTATGCTAGGCACTGATGCTTTGCTGCATCTTACGGAGGGGGACTACGCCACTTATCGCCATACATATCTGATGCCTCCCTTGACGGGAGTGCGTACTCCGCCACTGAGGTCCACTGGTATACCATCTTCGAGTCACGCTCATGCCACAGATATCCCTTCCTCCAGCAGGGCTGGTACGTCTAGAGGCAGGGGTGGGTCGATTCCCCCGATCCCTCCGACTCTTCATCATCCGGGGTGGCCAGACATGCCGACCGAGTTGACGAGTTGGCGATTTGGGACTCCTTACCAGGTCTCGCTGGAGCCTCCTCTTCCTAACCATAGATATGTCAGGGACCCTGATTCACCACCGGTATGTTTTACAGCTTTGATTTATCAGTCGGGTACTTGGACATTCATTCCTTTACTGATAGTTTTGCATTTGTATCTGCAGCCTCCAGTTGAGTACGTGGATGAGATGCTCGAAATGCTGGCCACATTTGAGGGCATGATCCTGCGGAGGGAGGCACAGCTGGCCATTATGGGTGTGCAGGTATTGTTCATCTTTCTTGCATTTATCATATTTCCTGATGACACGCTGGTTTTGAACATTCTACTGTATTGATAGGCCACTTGTGTAGAGCACATCTGACACACACCCCACTCACATACTGTACTTGCACCTAATTTTCATATTTGAACTGATGTATTGAACTCTTCATTTTCAGATGCCTCCGGTGTATGCTCCGCCAAGGGCCGGGCCACCCGGGCCTTCTCAGGGAGGTCGATCGTCTGGATCTTTTCGAGGTGTTGGGCCATCTGGGCCCTTTCGAGGAGCTGGGTCATCCAGGCCTTTTCAGGGAGCTGGGCCATCCAGGCCTTTCCGAGGAGCTTGGGGAGGGTCCTCTCGCAGGCGCAGGGCACATGTTATAGAGGCGGAGTCCGATGAGGAGGAGGAGGAGGCCACAGACCGTCAGTCAGAGACATCTGCTGAGGGGGGGGACTCCGGTCTTGGCTCCGGGAGTGGGGGCGAGGCTGAGGGGGATCCTGAGGAGGACAGCTTCGACCCGGATGATGATGGTGATGCAGAGGTTGTCCCGCAGAAGAGGATGAGGGGGGCTCCTCATTCCCGCTCCCGAGGACATTGATGCTGCTGTTTCCTGCTTTATTTTCCTTTTTGCTAGTAGTTTGTAGCACTTTGCATATTGTTAGGCAGTTTTATTTTCTGTAAAACTTGTACGTTTATTTGTTGTAAAACATGATGGAATGAAACAGCTTTTGAAAAGGTGTTGTATTTGAAACTCTTAGCATCGCATCGCATCGAATTATTTTGCACAAAAAAAAATGAAATTGAATGGAAATGTGCCTTGTGTATTTACCGAGTCAGGTAATGAACCGATGCAACAAATCAAACAATTTGACTCACTAAGAAATAACAGAATCTTAGCAAGTTTACAACTCGATAAGCAAAGTACAACAATGTTAACGACTCGATAAACAAGACTTAACAAAATTGCGTAAACAAAGAGTAACAACTCAAAACACAAAATGCGACAGCTCGACAAAACTTACAACTCGATAAACAAAACGACAACTCGATAAGCAAAACCAACAACTCGATAAGCAAAACAAAGCGTACTTCAGACGATCTGGGTGATGGAACGCATTTGAAACTGAGAGAAAATGGAGGCCTTCGACATCCCCGATGCATAGAAATGCCTCGAACTTCCTTCCGGAGGGCAAAACAGGACCAATGGCACACATTGGAGCATGGCCGGCCAGCTTTTTGCATTTTGAAGAGCCATAGGTGGCCGGCCGGCCAATTTTTGAGTCAAAGGTGGCCGGCCTGCTAGAATAGGTGGCCGGCCGGCCACTTTTCCCGCAACCCACAGAATTCTGACACTTGTCCTTCGAATAGTGTTTCGCCCCCCTATAAAAGCTCTAACTTTGGAACTCATTCATTTCATCACTGTTTTGCACAAAAATGGAGGCATTTCTCGTAGAAAATCTCATATCTTGGATCTCTTCTTTAGATGGCTCTGAAAAGTTGAACTTCCGGGGTTTCGGCTTGAATGCACTGTTCACGTTGAGCCGGACTCCACTGCACCTTCCTTTCCTACATGCCGCGGCGAGGTTTTGGAACCCAGTGATGCACGTCTTTAGCTTCGGAGGGCAAGAGGTATGTCCCACTTTTGAAGATTTTCAAGTTTTGATGGAATCTGAGCGAGGTGAGGAAATCTTGCCCCAACTCAACTTTGGCTATGCCCAAACCTTAGGGCGGATGTGCGGACTCAACGCGCATGGTGCTCGATCCCTGATTTGTAACGGAATGTTGGATATCCCAAGCCTGATTTACCGGTTCTCCGATGCTGGTGACCGCAGCGACCATCATTGGCAAGGCTTCCGGCGACACGCCCTCTGCTTATGCATGTTATCTCATTTTCTGTTTGCCTCAAGCTTTGGAGGATCCAGCGTCCGTCTGATTGAGGTGGCCCAAGGCTTGAAAGAAGGAAAGAGTTGCATCGCCATGACATTGGCTGAGACACTGATGGGCTTGGATGCTTTCTACTGCCGGGAGACAACTAGATTTGCAGGGAGTCCACTACTGCTACAGGTAATGTTTCCCACCCAAGCTCACATATGTATTTGCTCACATCACTCGGCCCTCAGGCTCGATTTTTCTCACAAAACCCCCTTTACTTTTTCTCTCATCGTACATCTCTCTATTCTTTATTCTCTCATTTTTCATCCCTCCCCAGGTATGGTTGATGGATAAATTGCAAGTTGTGGACTCTTGCCCGGCTTACTCAGCCCGTGGCTACTTCTTTAGACAACGCCTAGTCGACGCCCTTGATGAGGGATGGTGGTTTGAATGGATGTGCAATTTGTCGGCAGATCGCATTGCGTGGCGCTGCCCTTGGCTCAATCTCCCGGCAATGAGCTACAGCATGTCTCGGCAGGTCGGGATTCGATTGATCGGCTTGACTCACTGCGTGTTCTATTTCCCATTCCGTATTCTGCGCCAATTTGGCCATGATCAGACTTGCCCACCAGAAGGGATAGAGTATCCGGCTACATTTCCAGTTTGAGGCGCACAGCTAGCTCGGCAGGCCGCAGCGTGGAGAATTAGAGAACTCCTGGCTCCTACTCCCACTTTTAGTTGCACTTTGTCTGACGAGTGCTGGGATTGGCTCAACGAAGAAGCACAGGTTGGGCCTAGGTTGGCATCAGAGGCTTCAACCAGCTCTGGAAGGGGGCGCAGGGACACCTGACTTGACTATGCCCCGGATTTATTGCTTTACTAGTACTTTCAAGTTTTCATTATGAGTGTAATAAAAAGCAACTTCAATTGTATGTAAGAGCAAGAGAACTCTGTTTTGAAATCAATGAAATTGAAGGTTGTGGTACCGAAAATTCTCCGCTTTGGTCCAAAACTGGTCTTAGTTGTGAAAAGATTAATTTGAACAAAGTCAACTTTTATTAAAACTTTTCAAAACTATTTTCAATATGGATTAAGAACTGGACACGCCTGAGATCTGTCACTGAGATGCACAACCCCGGATCCTAGCAACTGGAAAGTTGCCCCTAGTCTGAATAATGCCTCGGCAATTCATGGCAACGGAAAGTTGCCCCTAGTCTGAATAGCACTGTACCGGAGATCACGATAAATGCTGATGAATAGAGATGACTGAGATGATCAAATGGACAAAGTTGATCGGGAAAAGATTGTGGCTGAACTTCAAGATGAAGCTGCCTACGTATCCCAAAGATGGGAATCAAGCCTTACGTAGTTCAGGCTTAGGTTCGCTCGGGTATTTTTACTCTCCTTTTGCACTCTAACTTTTGCCAAGGCCGTCCTTTGTGGGTTTTCAACCTTGCAAGCTCAGTGTTTATAATTTCAAATTTTTTGTGCTCTGAGTTTTGCCTAGGTTGCCCTTTCGGGTTTTCGGCCTAGCGAGCCTCTCAGGGGTAGTATTTCTTCAACTTATCCATGTTGATCGGTTGGGAAAACTCCAAGCCATCTAGATCCATCAGAACCACAGCTCCACCTGACCAGATTGACTTGATGATGTAAGGACCAGTCCAATTGGGTCTGAACTTGCCCCTTGGGTCGTGGATGGGAGCTCGGTTATCTTTGAGTACCAAATCTCCTTCTTTCAAATTCCTGGACTTAACCTTCTTGTTAAAAGCCCGGGCAATTCTGCGTTGATAACCTTGGACGTGGTACAGTGCTTTCAGCCTTCTTTTATCGAAGAGCATGAGTTCCTCAAATCTGCTCTGCTGCCAATCCGCTTCGGCTATCTGACACTCGGCCAATACTCGTAATGACGGGACCTCAATCTCAATAGGCAGAACGACCTCCATCCCATAAACCAATGAGTACGGAGTCGCCCCAGTAGAAATTCTGATTGAAGTCCGGTAGCCCCACAGAGCGAACGACAGCTTATCTGGCCAGTCCCGGTAGGTTTCTACCATCTTCTGTAGTATGCGCTTGATATTCTTGTTGGCGGCCTCAACTGCTCCATTGGTTTGCGGCCGGTAGGTAGACAACTTATGAAAAGCCACATTGTATTTCTCCAACAAATCAATCACCTCCTTCTTGAAGTGGGAACCATTGTCTGAAATTATTTCGTTTGGGATCCCGTAGCGACAGATGATGTTGTTTCTGATAAATTTTGCGATGTGTGAAGCCTTCAACACCGCATAAGATTGGGCCTCAACCCACTTTGTGAAATAATCTATCGCTACCAAGATGAACTCATGCCCATTCGACCCCTTCGGCGTAACAGCTCCGATTACATCAATTCCCCAGACTGAAAACGGCCATGGCGAAGTCATGTTGTACAGCTTTGACGGCGGAATGTTCATGCGATTTGCATGAATCTGACATTTGTGGCATCGCCGGACAAAACCAATACAATCCTCCTCCATGGTGGACCAGTAATAACCCTGTCTGAGGATCTTCCGTGCCAACATTACCCCATTCATGTGTGCACCACATTCTCCCCCGTGGATGGCTTCCATCAGACGCTTTGACTCTTCGGCATCAACGCACAGTTTATGCATTCCCAGATGACCCCATTTATACAGTTTACCCCCGCAGATGATGAACTGCACTACCATTCTCCTGATTGCCCTTTTGTCTTTGGCATTTACCCCTGGCGGGTATGCTTCTTTCTCCAAGAAATTCCAGATGTCATAATACCAGGGGTGTTCATCCTGAACTTCATCTATGGCTGCAACCGACTCATAGGTAGGTGCAAATTTCTGGTCAATGATGACTGGACGCATTCGGACTCCACACGGGATGTCTATCATAGAAGATAGAGTTGCTAAAGAATCTGCGAACCTGTTGTTCTCTCTTAGTAGATGAGTAAAACTTAGCTTCTCAAACTGAGGGATCAGCAAATCCAGGGTCTGGTGATACATCATCATCTTTTCCTCTTTTACTTTCCAGTCTTCTTTAGCTTGAGATACAATAAGGTTCGAATCCCCAATGACGTCCAACCATCTTGCCCCTAGTTCTAGGGCTGCTTCTAGACCAGCGATGCACGCCTCATATTCTGCTTCATTGTTCGAGACTTTGAATCAGAGTTTGAAGGCGAGAGGGATACGGGAATTGTCGGGTGCTATCAGCAACACTCCTATCCCATACCCATGTTGATTTGACGCTCCGTCAAAGTACATCGTCCAAGTTTCATCGTCGATATGCAGAATTGATTCATCCGGGAACAGGTACTCAACTGCTTCATCCCCCTCAACCGGGTGGTCGGCAAGGAACTCTGCCACTGCTCTTCCTTTCACTGACTTGCGTGTCACGTACGTGAGATCAAATTCGGAGAGCAACAGCAACCAGCGAGCTAGCCTACTTGTAAGTGCTGGTTTCTCGAAAAGATATTTGATGGGATCAAGTCGTGAAACCAACATTACAGAGTGAGCTAACAGGTAGTGCCGCAGCTTCCTGGTAGCCCATACCAAGGCTAAACAAGCCTTTTCCAGCGGTGTATATCGGGTTTCATACTCCAGCATCTTCTTGCTGAGATAGTAGATGGCTCTCTCCATCTTATCTTATGATTCTTGTGCAAGCATGCAGCCCATCGTGGTCTCAGTCACTGACAGATACAAAATCAACGGTTTTCCTGGTTCTGGTGGCGATAAAACGGGCGGGTTCTGTAGATATTCTTTAATCTGTTCAAATGCGGCTTGGCATCGGCCGTCCCATTGGAACTTCTTTCCTTTCTTGAGGAGGCCAAAAAGTGGTTCACAAGTCAAGGTTAATTTTGAAATAAATCGTCTTATGAATTGCACTTTACGCAGAAAGCCTCGCACCTCCTTTTCAGTCCTTGGTGGTGGCATTTCTAGGATGGCCTTGATTTTGGAAGGGTCGACCTCGATGCCCCTTTGTGTGATCAGAAACCCTAGCATTTTTCCCGCTGTAACACCAAATGTACATTTTTGAGGGTTCAACCGCAACCGAAATTCCCTGATCCTTGGAAAAACTTATGCAAGGCGGTGTAGTGGCCCTCTCTTTCTTTGGACTTGACAATCATGTCGTCCACATACACCTCAACCTCTTTGTGGATCATATCATGTAGTATTGTGGTCGCGGCCCGTTGATAAGTAGCTCCAGCGTCCTTCAACCCAAACGGCATTACCCTGTAGCAGTACGTCCCCCACGGGGTGGTGAATGCAGTCTTTTCTCGGTCTTCGGGTGCTGTAACAAGCCCGCGAGGGACCTCGCTACAGTTCGGACTCGATTTTGTTGCGGTTCCAAATCTTGAACCAAAGAGTCCAAATCCGGCAAATCGTTTTTGAGAAAAACAGATTTTTTGAAAGAAGTGCCAAACATGGACTGCTTTGCCAGATAACAGAGTCGCCACCTAAATATTTTAAAATGGGAAATTTAGGAAACCCTGACTCGGTGCCAAAGGCCACGTGTCCGTCATCACCAAAGTTGGCTCGGGAACTTGGGTACGATTGGGGAAGGTCACATCGTGAGCACCCCCGCTCGCCCGGTCAAAGACCGGCCTCTACTAACCATGATATCTGTTTTTGAAAACATTGTATGCTCTTATTCCGATTATTAGCCTAGGTTACTATGTGATGCGCACAGCATACAAGTATAGACTGAATCGCCTGAATTGGAATTAAACATCTCATGTTTGTTTGTTTGAAAATGGTTTGATGGTGCTACCCGCAAGTAGGCTAAGACGCGGATTTGCCACCCTCGGGTGGGCTTAGAAAACAGTGATGTTGCCACTATCTAGTGGGCTTAAAACAAACAGTCAATGCATTGTCCCAATTCAAATAACTCAACCTCCACCCACAGGCATTCAAGGCAGTTATATCACATAAGCATATAGCCTCATGGCAAGCATGCTATCATGGCAACACTCGCACGCATGCAAGGATGCTAAAGCATAAAACTCACCGAGTACTCCAAGCCAAAACAGAAACTACATTAGAAATCATGCATGATCCTAAGTATACAGAAATGCCTAATGCAACACATGCAAAAATGCAATTATAGCAGGCTCGGCTATCCTAAACATGGCACATGAGATGCAACAGCTATCAAGTACTCAACTTGGAATTGAAATACAGATGCAGTTTGTATGATGCGCCGAGCCCGGTGCGTGCAAAACAGATGAATGATGCAAACATGCTGTCATGCTGTATGCTAATTGAAATATGCCCTGTATCTAACCATTGTAAGCGGATAAATAAAAGGGAGAAAGAAATGGGGGTTGGAAGACATACATCACACTCACACACCCTTATTACAGTTGTGCCCTCGCGCAGAGGGTCCGAATAAATAATACAGTCCGAATAAAAGAATATTACAGTCCGAAATATACAGTCTGAAATAATATACAAATTCCTAATTAATTGACAAATTAAACAAGAAAATTGTAAAATGGCGTGCAAGCCAGGGACTGCCTCGCTGTTGATGAATGATGTATGCCGGGCTGCTTCGGCGCGGAAATCCACTGGGATGCCCCAATTAGCCTCTGTTTGCACTGTGTCTCGAAATGCGTGCCAAACTCTGGAAATTTGCTGATTCTTCATTTTGCTGCAACAGAGAGCAGGAAAAGGGCATAGCAATGTATTTCACAAATATATGCATGCCTCGATCCTCGTGCCACCAATCACGCACATCGATGCATGATGGCCGAGGAGCCGAATTGCACAACTCAATATAGGATGAATGCACATGAGTGCTACGACAAAACCTAACTCCATCATGGGTAATCCGGAGTGTCGGTGACTTGGGAATTGAGACACATTCCGTCACTCAGAGTGCGAAACATACCTCGTTTCCCGTGCAATATGCATGATATGCATGAAATGCAACTAATATACAATCCTAGCATGCACGATGCTATAAAAATGAGGTGCCTCGAAATGCGTGCCGACGGGCACGCAAACCGAGAAAATTCATGAATGCAATCTAAGATACAACCTGGTATGCACTATACTGGGAAAATGAGATGAAAATGAGATGCCTCGAAAAGCGTGCACGCGGGCACGCAAACCGAGGCCATGATGTGAGATGCAAATCAGATAAAACCGAAGTGCCTCGAAATGCGTGCACACGGGCGCGCAAACCGAGGCGATGATGTGAGATGCAAATCGGATAAAACCGAAGTGCCTCGAAATGCGTGCACACGGGCGCGCAAACCCAGGCGATGATGTGAGATGCAAATCGGATAAAACCGAAGTGCCTCGAAATGCGTGTACACGGGCGCGCAAACCGAGGCGATGATGTGAAATGCAAATCGGATAAAACCAAAGTGCCTCAAAATGCGTGCACACGGGCGCGTAAACCGAGGCGATGATGTGAAATGCAAATCGGATAAAACCGAAGTGCCTCGAAATGCGTGCCCACAGGCACGCAAACCGAGGCAACAATGAAATGGAATGAAATGGCAAACGGAATGCCACGATGGGCTTACACCAACATGGGAGAGCCTCAGCTCACTCACATAGGAGGCCGTCGGATAAAACGGAGGTGCCTCGAGGTGCGTGCCCACGGGCACGCAAACCGAGGCATGGCCCGAAGGCATGAAATGGCACGGGAAATGATATGCAAGCATGCAAACCAAATTTCAGCACCTAAATGAAGGGGAAAACAGCCCCGAAATGATACGAAATGACAACCAATGCATGAAATCATCCCGAAATGCGATATTAAGCCCCCGAAATGGCCTACAGCTATACTAAACATGCAAAATCGATACATGAAAGCAAAAACAGTAGCAAGGCAGTCCCAAATATGGCATTTTTCCAGTACAAATCATGGATAAATAACAACCACAAGTATGGTAAAAATAGCTTGCAAAAATGGGGGAAAAGAGGAGAATTACAAAGCAAGTGGTATATACAATGCTCAAACTGGAAAACACAGTTCTACAAAATTAAATAGGGGCTAAAAATATGCACATTTACAAGAGATGACATCCCCCAATTCAGTATGTAGGTATGCTAAACATAGCATGCAAAATAATGTGCCAAAAGGGGCTATAACATAAGGTACCAAAAGCATGCACCAATCAACCTTGTACCCTTAACAAAACATGAAGAATGGGTCATTTTAAGACACTTTCCTAGCCTGATGAAGGCTCAAAACAGAAACTAAACAAGCCTAACAAAGCATGCAATTTTACGGTAAATCGAGGGAATTACAAAACAAGTACATGATAGAAAGGCCAAACATGGTTGAGCCCTTCTTAAATGTTGAAGAGGGGCTCAAAATAAGCCCACTAAAAGTTTATATCAAGCTCGAAATCAGATCTCTCATGAGCTAAAAATAGCATGCAAAAGCAAGAATAGAACATGAATTCAAAGCAAGTGGTATGCAGAGCATGAAAACAAGGTTGAGTCCTTCTTCAATGTTGAATAGGGGCTCAAAATAAGCATAATATCAGTTCATGAGATGCTCCAAATCAGATCACAAATAGGCCAAATAAATCATGCAATTTTACGGTAAATATGGAAGATTACAAAGAAAGTGTATGATAGAGGGGCCAAACATGGTTGAGCCCTTCTTCAATGTTGAATAGGGGCTCAAAATAAGCCCACTCACAGTTTATATCAGGCTCGAAATCAGATCACTCATAAGCCAAATAAATCATGCAAAATAATGGCATAAAGAGTGATATTGAAAGAGGTGTATCATGGGGCTCTCAAATGAGGTTGAGCCCTTCTACAATGTTGTAGAGGGGCTCAAAATAAGCCTAAAATCAGTTAGGGTCGGAGCCCAAAAACTCAAGAAAAGGGGGTAGAAAAATGATACAAAATAGAGCTAGAAAAGGGAAAATAGCAACTTACCCTTGAAGAACACTTCTTGGCTGCCTCTTGGACCAAATTTGCTGCCCTTTTAGCTGCTAGAAATCAGCTCCAAGTGGTGGAAATGGAGTGGTGATGGTGGTGCTAGGTGTTGATGAACAAATGGTGCCAAGACTTGGATGTTTGAAGCTTTTTGGAAGAGAGGAATGGAGGAGATGTATATGCAAGGCTCAAAGGATTTTTCTCCTCTCCTAAAACCAGGTTCGGCAGCTGGCTTATATGGCCAAAAAAGGGATCAAAAAGGAGGGCCAAAAGGGTTGGAAAATACACCCAAGTTTTCCCTCAAAATATCTCTTTCCAAATCTAGATATTTTGCTCTAAATATCTTTTCACAAATCTAGATATTTTGAGGGCAAATAATGCCTAGCTGGAATACACTCAAAGAGAGGAATAGGGCCGGCCAACTCACAGGGGCAAAATCGTCATTTCACAAAAGGGGTGGATGGCCAGCTAGATAAAAAAAGAAAAAACTTCCGAGAAGACCACTGGCTGGTGGGTGCTAGGGAAGTCCAAAAATTTCCATTCAAGTGTCCAAATTGAAGCCCCGGAAGTTAGCTTTCCAATGCCGCAAACCTTGCATCAAAATTCCTCCTGTAGAAAAAGTTATGCCAGTTTCCGTAAAGCCGCGCAGATTCAGTCCAACCGGACTTCAACCAACCATATCTCCTCCCCCCGGATTTGGACTTAGGAGATTCTTGAGTGAAAAATGAAGCCCCGGAAGTAAGCTTTCCAATGGTGGTGGCCTCATATTTTAATTCCTCTTGTGCAAAGAGTTCCGCTTGTTTCGGTGAAGCCGCGCAGACTTTTCTCCTTCCCGGATTCGTGCTGAACCACTTTTGACCAAGCAGATAACTGGTTGCTGAGACAATTGCTGGGATTCCACCCCCCAGTGATCTTCCTGGTGCTAAAACAGAGGTACCTGCCAAAATTGAACAAAAACTAATGCAAAACGAAAGCTCGGGGACCAAAACCGCGTGGTTCGGGGTCAGGCACCGAAAATGGCGTTCGGCCACGAAGTGGGTATCTGAGGCCCCAGTGTTCCTTGGAATGATAAAACAGAGGTAGCAGCCGAAAATGAACAAAAACCGATGCAAAATGAAAGCTCGGGGGCCAAACCGCGAGGTTCGGGGTCCCGAAAATTGGCTGCAGGCACCGAAAATGGCGTTCGGCCACGAAGTGGGCATCTGAGGCCCCAGTGTTCCTCATAATGATAAAACAGAGGTACCTTCCAAGAATGAATAAAAACCGATGCAAAATGAAAGCTCGGGGCCTAAACCGCGCAGTTCGGGGTCCCGAAAAAAAAAGGCTATGAGCACCGAAAGTGGCGTTCGGCCACGAAGTGGGCATCTGAGGCCCCAGTGTTCCTCATAATGATAAAACAGAGACACTTGCCAAAAACCGGAGAAATCGGAGATGGTTGGGCGGTCCCGAACCGAGGCACACGGCCTGACAGTCCCGAAAACCGGGAACCGGGCTCCGAAATGGGCAAAATGGCCTACGGCCACGAAAAGTAGCCCACGGCCACTGAGAGATAGTCTACGGGACCACTCCCTTCCCTCAGGAAAGAAAACAGAGAAAACCGAGTCTGGTTCGCAAACCGAGACAAGGCACGAAGAGGGTTCGGGGGTCCGGAGGCAGGGCGCACGGCCGTGACTCTGAGACTTCTGAACGAGCACAGTATGCAACATCACCGAGCACTCAATCGGTGACGTCTGAGTCTTAAGGTCGGTCAAAAATGGGGTGTCTACAGTTGCCCCTCTTTGACAGAACTCGGAAGTCAAGAAGTGACGAGAGTGAATGTCAAAGCCTAGAGACGACCCATTTTTGACAAGGCTGAAGACTTAGACAATCATACAAGATGAACAGATATGTGTGCCCGCAGGCGTGCCTTCAGGCAAAAGGGGGCAAAATGCAAATGATAGGCACGGAGCCAGGTGATTATGCAAGTGCAGCAAGCTGTAATGAAGCAAGTATTGACAAATAGATGCAACAGTTTTAAACAAGAATGCAAAGCAACAACTACATTTCATGCAGTTAGGAATGCGGAGAATTATTCAATTCTCGTCGCGTCTCACACGGAGAAGATACAATACCTGCGCGGTTCGTCTGGTCGCACCAGCCTCAAATGAACCGTACATACAATATCGTGCCTGCAAAAGAGAGAAATTCAACAAGAACAATATGCTAACAACATATATTCAATGTGATTCCTGTGGTTCCGAAAGTTTGACACACGCAGTGTCGGCGAGTGACTGCATAAAGCAGTGTGATACAGGTAAGGTGCGCCAGATAGCGCGATGCAACGCACTAACAAGTGCAGGTGAGATGTGCAAGATAGCACGATAAAATGCATGCACAATGCAAGTAAAGTGCACAAAATAGTGCGATACGCAAAATAGCGCGAGTGAAATGTAATGCACTAACAAGTGCAGGTGGGACACGCAAGATAGTGCGAATGATACAGTGCACAACATAGTGCGATGCGCTAAACGGCGCGATTGATTTGAAATGCACAAGATAGTGCGATGGAGGTGCGCAAAATAGCGCGAATGGTGAACTGCACAAAATAGTGCGATTGTGGTGCGCAAAATAGCGCGAATGTAAAAACTGCACAAAACAGTGCGATTGAGGTGCGCAAAATAGCGCGAATGATAAAACTGCACAAAACAGTGCGATTGAGGTGCGCAAAATAGCGCGATTGTAAAACTGCACAAATCAGTGCGATTGAGGTGCGCAAAATAGCGCGATTGTAAAAACTGCACAAAAACAGTGCGATTGAGGTGCGCAAAATAGCGCGATTGGAAACTGCACAAATCAGTGCGATTGTTTGAAATGCACTAAACAGCGCGATACGCTAAACAGCGCGAGTGATTTGAAATGCACAAAACAGTGCGATACGCTAAACAGCGCGAGTGATTTGAAATGCACAAGATAGTGCGAGTGAGATACAAAGTGTAAGTGCACAAGACAGTGCGAGCGAGATAAAATGCACAAGAAAGTGTGATAAAATGCATCTTCTATGCAAGTATGGGGGCATTTTCTATGCAATATTGAAAGCAAGCACATTCTATGCATGAAACAAGTAAAGCATATTCTATGCGGAATCGAAAACAAGCATATTCTATGCATGAATCATAATGATGCGCGGCACGCATGCAACAACAGTGTATATGAAAGCTCGCACTCTATGCAATAGAGGGACAGCAAATATGTACTCTGGTGCCTCTGATTTGCCTCTTAGAGGACTTCACAACATACTCAGCTCAAAAGGGGCACACCCTATTCAAATTGACAAGAGGTAACATCTGCATGTGAAACCCTTTGGTGCTGCTTGGACTGCCATTCTGACTTGAAGCAGGCTTACACTTGGGGTCGAGACACACTCATACTCCAGAGAAATGGCGAGGCCTGAGAAGATGCACCTGGGATGCAGTCTCGAATCTTGCTAAAGTTGAAACATGCTAAGATGCTCTAAATTTTTCCTCTTTTCTTTTGCTTTGCAGTCCGGAACCTAAATAGCTTCAGATAGGCCTTTGCTCTACTGTTCACACTTATCAGGGGTGGACCCTGCGGCTTTTTGAAAGAACCAATCCTATTTTGCACAAATGTGGAGAACGGCACGGCACTCGGAGCACAAAACGATTTTTCTTTTGAAAATGAGAAAAGGATTCTCAACAGGGTATTGAGCCTACAACTGACCACAGCAAAACGACTCATCACGGGGAAAATAAAGGTAAACAACCTAAACACATCTATTGACACTTGAAACGACTCAAAACAAGAATCGAGACAAACAAAACACAACGAAAGACTCAAATGCGCACAGGGAGCCTGTTTCACCGGGTATTATTTCCCACCCTTTCTCATTTGTGATTCTCACATCACTCGGCATTCAATCTCTGTTTTTCTGAAAAAGCCCTTTTCTCACTTTTTCTCTCATCGCACATCTCTCTATTCTTCAATCTCTCATTTTTCATCCCTCCCCCGGGTGGTTGGTGGATAAACAGGAAGTGGAAGGCTCTCGCCCCTAACACTCAGCTAGATTCTTCTTTCTTCCACTCACAGCTAGTGAATTCCTCCCACAGAGGGGTTGCGCTACAACTGGGTGTGTTGCAAATCTACAGCTGACATCAGTCGATGATGCTCTGCTGGGGAGTTTGGACGTGATCAGATCTGTCCAGATGATGGAGTGGAATATCTTGATCCATTCCAGTTCGTGCTTCGCACTTGGCTTGATACCTCGTTGCTTGGAGGATGTGAGAGAGCTTTCAGCCCTTTGTTGTGCCCTTTTCTGGTGGATACGGTGCCCTTTTTGGCAAGCGCGTTGATAAAGGGAAAAGACAGAAAACCTGACTCAACTGTGCTCCTAGTTCATCATTTTGACCATTTTTTGTTTTTGCTTTCTCCTAAAAAAATTTTGACCAAAATGAGAGCTAGATTAACATGCTTGTTCAATTTTTGATTTGAAATCATGCAAGTCAGGCTACGAGCACTGAAAATTTTCCTTTTTGAGTCCAGGGAAAAGGTCCAGTTTTGGAAAAATAGGATAATTTTCGAGAGAATTAGTCAGCCTCAGTAAAAATTCTCAAAAACTATTTTTGCAAACGGCCCCTGCTCAACGAGCATGAAACTTACTCCTGAGATGCACAACCTTGGATCCGGAGGAAAATTGCCCTTTGCTTGGAGAGAGCTGCATGGCAACGGAAAGTTGCCTCTTGTTTGAACGGCACCGCGGCGCATTGAATGGCAACGGAGAGTTGCCCCTTGTTTGAAATGAAACCGTGGCGTTTTGAATGGCAACGGAAAGTTGCCCCTTGTTTGGATGGCACCGCGGCGCATTGAATGCAGTCCTCAGAGTGACGAGCACAACCAAATCCTCAGATACAGAGAAGACAAGGATGACCAGAACCATCGCATGGACACAATCAAATTGAAGTGTTTTACGGCTGGACTTCAGAATGAAGTTGCCTACGTATCCCAAACATGGGAATCAAGCCTTACGTAGTTCGGGGTTAAGGTACACTCGGGTATTTAACCTCTCCTTTTTATGCTCTAACTTTTGCCAAGGCGCCCATTGCAGGTTTTCAACCTTGCGAGCTTTGTTCTTCTTTCTTTTTCTTTTTTTCTATTCTTTTCATCTTTCTTTTTTTTGCATTTTTCTTTTCTTTTCTTTTTGCATTTTTGTATCTTTGCATTTTTTCTCTTTTTTTTTTTTTCATTCTCTTCTTTGCTCTAACTTTTGCCTGGGTCGCCCTTCCAGGTTTTCGGCCCAGCGAGCCTCTCAAAGGGTAAAAGTGTAGCTTGGTCCATGCCAAATGGTTGTAAGGTTTTGAAGCCATCCGTATCCAGGAGAGTGGTTGTTGATTTGCAAGAGGACTCATCTTCGACTCTTCGAGCACATCGGACGTTTTTGCCCCTAGTTTGAGGGGGGGCTTCTGATCTAGCTTCCCAAGCCTCTCTTGACGACATCTGACCTTCTTGATTTGACTTTCTTGCCTCTTGTTCGAGGGCTGCTTTGAATCTGGTCTCACAGGCCTCACGTTGTAGTTAACCGTTGAACATTCTGAGTTTGAGTCCAAGGTTCGAAAATGAGGGGTCGAATCTCGAGGCTGAGAGCGATCCTAGGCTGCACAATCTCAAGAGCGATTCCACACATGTCTTCGCAGGACCGCGCAAAACATTTTTTGAAATTTTTAAGAAAGCGACAAATCGCTCGTACTGAAGACAGTGTAGGATCAATCTGGATCAAAGCCAGGGTCCTTCTCAGTACTCACACTAACAAGCATGATTTCATTCATTAAGGGCTTAGCACGCCTCTCTTTCTCTCATATAATCAAAGTTTTGTAAATCCCGAGGAATTCCTCCCTCTTTGTTTTCACCGCAGTGTTCAAAAAGTTTTGAAAAACTCAGGTCATTATGATGACTTCAAGGCATAAGAGAGCAGGTGGAATGCACTGCCATTTCATTCAAATCCCGGCACAACTAGCACACGGCAGAAGCAAATGTGAGAGCGTGAAAATCACTGCTGTTTCATTCAAAATCTGTTGGCATAACTGGCTCCCTGGCAGAAACAGACTCAAAACAAAGCAAAAAGACAAACACGAAACAAAATGGTGACGCCCGAGGTAACACCCCCGGAATCACCCGACTTCTATACAATGGGACTGACTCGATACAACAAGACAGACCCAAAACAAAAGAGACTGACTCAAAGCAAAAAGACTGACTCAAAACACAACAACAAGACTGACTCAATACCCAAGTCAGAATGCAAAATTAACAGCACTTGTACATTGCTCAAAACAGTGCATGCCATTCACCACAGTTGGAGTAATCTGAGCGCCATTCGCAGGTGGTTCATCCCTCGATCACATAACATTATCCCTTAAGTTCCCTGACCCAATGCCGATAGACTTTGCTGAGCTCGGCGGGAGGATAACCCCGTTGTCAAATAGATCCTGTACTTCATGGCGAAGACGGAAGCAGTTGTTGGTAGCATGGCCAGTTTGCTGATGGTATGCGCAGTACTGGGTAGCATCATGTGTAGCCGGAAGAGGGTTCGGGAGAGACCGAGGCTCAAGGGGTTTGAGATGGCCTTGTCCAACAAGGATTTGGAAAGCTTTGGATAAAAGCATGTGGAGGGCATGGAAGACCCTCTGACCTCGGGGTTGGTACTTCTGGGTTTGTGGATTTTTGCTGGGTGCACCAGCAAAGGGATTGGCAGGTGCTGGCCTAGTTTGCTGATCTCTTCCAAGCACGGGATTAGAGTTGAAAGGAATATTCTTGGTACAACGGCCCTTCTCCCGGCTTGCCCCTTGAGTCAAACTGCCCCCAACTTGAGTAGCGAAAGTGTCATCCACAGTTTTTGCGACAACCGCGAGCACTTGTTCTTTGTTCAGTCCCTCAGCTTTCAAAGCCTCAACAGCCAACAGAAGATGCTTATGGGGATCCATGCCTGCCCCTACCTTGTTCTTTCCACTCGCTTCCACTTTGCCAAGGGATTGGCCTTCCTCAGATGTAGCCCGCCCCAAGACTGGGGAGCCTTTTGACATGAAATTCCCAGCATGTGGTGTGGTCGATGATGGAGCCAAAACTCCAAAGGCTAAATCCGCCACTGTTCTCTGAAGATCTTCAATCATCCTCATCAGCTCGGAAGTAGTGGGTTCATGGGTTTGAGATGATTGGGGTTCAGGTGCACCCATCATGCATAAGTCCATGCTTTCTGGGATAAACACCTCAGGCTTGGGTAGATGGGCCGGGGTGATGTATATGCTGGGGTCATAGGCGGATGGCAGTGTATGGATGAGATTGAGGTAGATGGGAAATGTTTGGTCATTGGGGTCTGAAGGTGAAGCTATCGTCCGGTTGTCGATGAGATTTTGGACCTCATGACGAAGGCGGTAGCAACGGTCGGTGCCATGACCGCGCTGTTGGTGGTACATACAGTATTTGGAGGGGTTATGTCTGGCTGGGAGTGGGTTAGGAAGAGGTTGAGGATCGAGAGGTTTAAGATGCCCTCTTTCCATTAGGACTTTTAGTGCGCTAGTCAGGCTCATATGGAGAGGGGTGAAAGTTCTGCCCTGAGCTCGGGCTGGGTCGGCTATTTGCGGGCTTGGATTGGCAAAAGGGTTGGCTGCAGTGACTGTATTGATTTCAGTGGGTTCGGGAATAGTGCTACTTCTGGCATTGGTACTCCTTGCAATCGCCCTCCTTGTCGGTTCACTTGTTCTGGGAATGATCCCGCTGTTGAACGCATTCTCGACCTGAACCCCCAGTTCATGCAAACTTTTGAAAGTGAATAGCGGAGCGACTATCAATTTCTGCAACATATCATGCTCGAGGTTCCGCACCATCATCTGCACTTGATCCCTCTCAGAAGGGCGGCGATCTGTCATTTGTGCTGCCTTTGCTCTCCACCTCGCAACAAATTTCACAAAAGGCTCTTTTGGGTTTTGGCGGGTTGCTTCAAGCTCTTAGATGGTCATCTCAACTTGGGTATTGTAGGAATACTGATCGACAAAGGCCTCAGCCAATTCTTCCTAGTTTTGCTTCACTTGGTCCTCCAACTTAGCGTACCAAGTGGCTGCTACACCGGACAGGGTTCTTCCATACAGAGAGAGTTTCTGTGGCTTAGTCAGACCCATCGGCTTTAGGACATCCAAGAAAAGTCGGATATGTACCATTGGATCCCCAGACCCGTCGAAACGGTCAATATATGGCATTTTGAATCTGTCTGGGAGCCGTACAGCAGACTCGGTGTGCCCATCCTCAATGTCGGGAATGGAATTAAGGCCCTGTGCCTTTCTGAATTGCTTCTCAAGGTTCACAATTTTCACTGCGGTCAGATCAAGGTCATTAGCATCAAGGGGATAACGCCTCTCATTAGGCTGCACCAGGGGTCCGAAAACTTGGGCTTGAGCCAGCCCTTCTCGAGGACCTGAACACTGCAAATCTTCAACTGGCGGAAATGGGTCAAAGTTCGGCTGGGGTCCCAAAGCTGGATGTAAGGTAGATGCCCCAGATGGGCTCTGCGTGTCAATACTGGTCTCAGCCTGCATGGTAGTTCCCTGATTTAGCGCTGCTATCACGGCCACAAATTCTTCCGAACCCTGTGCCATCACAGGTCTTCTGATGATGTGACTGGTGACTGTCGGATCAGATGAACCAATGAGCCCTGTCTGGCCCTTCTTTGCTTTGCCTCAGCGAAAGAACACTGGTTGCCCTTGAATTGAATCTCTGACCTAACAAAGTCTATCAGCACTAGTCCAATGTACCCGGGGGATTTCGGAGCCTTCTGAAGCTACGGTTCCAGGACTACCTAGCAAAAGGGAAAACATGCAGCATCTCAGCCTAACTTCACCAAAACAGATACGAGCATAGTTGAATGAGTGTGCCCTCTACTGAATTCTGTCCAAAATTCTGCCTCAAATCTGATACCCTCGGGTAAACTAAATCCCGAAATACTGAACTGGTGCCCGCAGGCCTGATGCCCAAACTCATAGACTGATATATGCATTCCCTGTAGAGACGCACTCTAACAAGCACATAACAGATAAGTGAGAGCCAAAACACCCCTATGTTGGGGTAGGGTTTCCCTGTCCTATTTTGTCAGGAGCTAGGGTTTTACTACGCACGCAGCGGCTTCAAACAACCTATAAACGGGTAAGCAACCTGTCCTAATTTGGAATGGTCACTACGGATCCGAATATGCACTAGGTCGAATGGTCAAAAGGGGTGCCCCGGTAAAACCGGGGTTTGTGTTCCCATGCTGTCAGAGCCCAGAGCCGATCAGCCTTATGGTCATGACTTGACAAGACAAGCCTCCGGCAAATCGTTCGGGAATGGCATATGGCAAACACGGTGTCCTAGGCGCACCAATGCAAATGCAATGCAAAGAAACACACAAGTGCAGTCAAAACCAGATATCATGAGTTCGAGTCAAGTTCTCTAAATCCCCAGCAGAGTCGCCAGAAACTGTAACAAGCCCGCGAGGGACCTCGCTACAGTTCGGACTCGATTTTGTTGCGGTTCCAAATCTTGAACCAAAGAGTCCAAATCCGGCAAATCGTTTTTGAGAAAAACAGATTTTTTGAAAGAAGTGCCAAACATGGACTGCTTTGCCAGATAACAGAGTCGCCACCTAAATATTTTAAAATGGGAAATTTAGGAAACCCTGACTCGGTGCCAAAGGCCACGTGTCCGTCATCACCAAAGTTGGCTCGGGAACTTGGGTACGATTGGGGAAGGTCACATCGTGAGCACCCCCGCTCGCCCGGTCAAAGACCGGCCTCTACTAACCATGATATCTGTTTTTGAAAACATTGTATGCTCTTATTCCAATTATTAGCCTAGGTTACTATGTGATGCGCACAGCATACAAGTATAGACTGAATCGCCTGAATTGGAATTAAACATCTCATGTTTGTTTGTTTGAAAATGGTTTGATGGTGCTACCCGCAAGTAGGCTAAGACGCGGATTTGCCACCCTCGGGTGGGCTTAGAAAACAGTGATGTTGCCACTATCTAGTGGGCTTAAAACAAACAGTCAATGCATTGTCCCAATTCAAATAACTCAACCTCCACCCACAGGCATTCAAGGCAGTTATATCACATAAGCATATAGCCTCATGGCAAGCATGCTATCATGGCAACACTCACACGCATGCAAGGATGCTAAAGCATAAAACTCACCGAGTACTCCAAGCCAAAACAGAAACTACATTAGAAATCATGCATGATCCTAAGTATACAGAAATGCCTAATGCAACACATGCAAAAATGCAATTATAGCAGGCTCGGCTATCCTAAACATGGCACATGAGATGCAACAGCTATCAAGTACTCAACTTGGAATTGAAATACAGATGCAGTTTGTATGATGCGCCGAGCCCGGTGCGTGCAAAACAGATGAATGATGCAAACATGCTGTCATGCTGTATGCTAATTGAAATATGCCCTGTATCTAACCATTGTAAGCGGATAAATAAAAGGGAGAAAGAAATGGGGGTTGGAAGACATACATCACACTCACACACCCTTATTACAGTTGTGCCCTCGCGCAGAGGGTCCGAATAAATAATACAGTCCGAATAAAAGAATATTACAGTCCGAAATATACAGTCTGAAATAATATACAAATTCCTAATTAATTGACAAATTAAACAAGAAAATTGTAAAATGGCGTGCAAGCCAGGGACTGCCTCGCTGTTGATGAATGATGTATGCCGGGCTGCTTCGGCGCGGAAATCCACTGGGATGCCCCAATTAGCCTCTGTTTGCACTGTGTCTCGAAATGCGTGCCAGACTCTGGAAATTTGCTGATTCTTCATTTTGCTGCAACAGAGAGCAGGAAAAGGGCATAGCAATGTATTTCACAAATATATGCATGCCTCGATCCTCGTGCCACCAATCACGCACATCGATGCATGATGGCCGAGGAGCCGAATTGCACAACTCAATATAGGATGAATGCACATGAGTGCTACGACAAAACCTAACTCCATCATGGGTAATCCGGAGTGTCGGTGACTTGGGAATTGAGACACATTCCGTCACTCAGAGTGCGAAACATACCTCGTTTCCCGTGCAATATGCATGATATGCATGAAATGCAACTAATATACAATCCTAGCATGCACGATGCTATAAAAATGAGGTGCCTCGAAATGCGTGCCGACGGGCACGCAAACCGAGAAAATTCATGAATGCAATCTAAGATACAACCTGGTATGCACTATACTGGGAAAATGAGATGAAAATGAGATGCCTCGAAAAGCGTGCACGCGGGCACGCAAACCGAGGCGATGATGTGAGATGCAAATCAGATAAAACCGAAGTGCCTCGAAATGCGTGCACACGGGCGCGCAAACCGAGGCGATGATGTGAGATGCAAATCGGATAAAACTGAAGTGCCTCGAAATGCGTGCACACGGGCGCGCAAACCGAGGCGATGATGTGAAATGCAAATCGGATAAAACCAAAGTGCCTCGAAATGCGTGCACACGGGTGCGCAAACCGAGGTGATGATGTGAAATGCAAATCGAATAAAACCGAAGTGCCTCGAAATGCGTGCCCACAGGCACGCAAACCGCGGCAACAATGAAATGGAATGAAATGGCAAACGGAATGCCACGATGGGCTTACACCAACATGGGAGAGCCTCAGCTCACTCACATAGGAGGCCGTCGGATAAAACGGAGGTGCCTCGAGGTGCGTGCCCACGGGCACGCAAACCGAGACATGGCCCGAAGGCATGAAATGGCACGGGAAATGATATGCAAGCATGCAAACCAAATTTCAGCACC
Source organism: Camellia granthamiana (assembly GCA_036172215.1). Lineage (NCBI taxonomy): Eukaryota > Viridiplantae > Streptophyta > Magnoliopsida > Ericales > Theaceae > Camellia > Camellia granthamiana. The sequence continues at coordinate 515,157 of JAXFYN010000060.1, read as the reverse complement.
TAAATGAAGGGGAAAACAGCCCCGAAATGATACGAAATGACAACCAATGCATGAAATCATCCCGAAATGCGATATTAAGCCCCCGAAATGGCATACAGCTATACTAAACATGCAAAATCGATACATGACAGCAAAAACAGTAGCAAGGCAGTCCCAAATATGGCATTTTTCCAGTACAAATCATGGATAAATAACAACCACAAGTATGGTAAAAATAGCTTGCAAAAATGGGGGAAAAGAGGAGAATTACAAAGCAAGTGGTATATACAATGCTCAAAATGGAAAACACAGTTCTACAAAATTAAATAGGGGCCAAAAATATGCACATTTACAAGAGATGACATCCCCCAATTCAGTATGTAGGTATGCTAAACATAGCATGCAAAATAATGTGCCAAAAGGGGCTATAACATAAGGTACCAAAAGCATGCACCAATCAACCTTGAACCCTTAACAAAACATGAAGAATGGGTCATTTTAAGACACTTTCCTAGCCTGATGAAGGCTCAAAACAGAAACTAAACAAGCCTAACAAAGCATGCAATTTTACGGTAAATCGAGGGAATTACAAAACAAGTACATGATAGAAAGGCCAAACATGGTTGAGCCCTTCTTAAATGTTGAAGAGGGGCTCAAAATAAGCCCACTAAAAGTTTATATCAAGCTCGAAATCAGATCTCTCATGAGCTAAAAATAGCATGCAAAAGCAAGAATAGAACATGAATTCAAAGCAAGTGGTATGCAGAGCATGAAAACAAGGTTGAGTCCTTCTTCAATGTTGAATAGGGGCTCAAAATAAGCATAATATCAGTTCATGAGATGCTCCAAATCAGATCACAAATAGGCCAAATAAATCATGCAATTTTACGGTAAATATGGAGGATTACAAAGAAAGTGTATGATAGAGGGGCCAAACATGGTTGAGCCCTTCTTCAATGTTAAATAGGGGCTCAAAATAAGCCCACTCACAGTTTATATCAGGCTCGAAATCAGATCACTCATAAGCCAAATAAATCATGCAAAATAATGGCATAAAGAGTGATATTGAAAGAGGTGTATCATGGGGCTCTCAAATGAGGTTGAGCCCTTCTACAATGTTGTAGAGGGGCTCAAAATAAGCCTAAAATCAGTTAGGGTCGGAGCCCAAAAACTCAAGAAAAGGGGGTAGAAAAATGATACAAAATAGAGCTAGAAAAGGGAAAATAGCAACTTACCCTTGAAGAACACTTCTTGGCTGCCTCTTGGACCAAATTTGCTGCCCTTTTAGCTGCTAGAAATCAGCTCCAAGTGGTGGAAATGGAGTGGTGATGGTGGTGCTAGGTGTTGATGAACAAATGGTGCCAAGACTTGGATGTTTGAAGCTTTTTGGAAGAGAGGAATGGAGGAGATGTATATGCAAGGCTCAAAGGATTTTTCTCCTCTCCTAAAACCAGGTTCGGCAGCTGGCTTATATGGCCAAAAAAGGGATCAAAAAGGAGGGCCAAAAGGGTTGGAAAATACACCCAAGTTTTCCCTCAAAATATCTCTTTCCAAATCTAGATATTTTGCTCTAAATATCTTTTCACAAATCTAGATATTTTGAGGGCAAATAATGCCTAGCTGGAATACACTCAAAGAGAGGAATAGGGCCGGCCAACTCACAGGGGCAAAATCGTCATTTCACAAAAGGGGTGGATGGCCAGCTAGATAAAAAAAGAAAAAACTTCCGAGAAGACCACTGGCTGGTGGGTGCTAGGGAAGTCCAAAAATTTCCATTCAAGTGTCCAAATTGAAGCCCCGGAAGTTAGCTTTCCAATGCCGCAAACCTTGCATCAAAATTCCTCCTGTAGAAAAAGTTATGCCAGTTTCCGTAAAGCCGCGCAGATTCAGTCCAACCGGACTTCAACCAACCATATCTCCTCCCCCCGGATTTGGACTTAGGAGATTCTTGAGTGAAAAATGAAGCCCCGGAAGTAAGCTTTCCAATGGTGGTGGCCTCATATTTTAATTCCTCTTGTGCAAAGAGTTCCGCTTGTTTCGGTGAAGCCGCGCAGACTTTTCTCCTTCCCGGATTCGTGCTGAACCACTTTTGACCAAGCAGATAACTGGTTGCTGAGACAATTGCTGGGATCCCACCCCCCAGTGATCTTTCTGGTGCTAAAACAGAGGTACCTTCCAAAATTGAACAAAAACTAATGCAAAACGAAAGCTCGGGGACCAAAACCGCGTGGTTCGGGGTCAGGCACCGAAAATGGCGTTCCGCCACGAAGTGGGTATCTGAGGCCCCAGTGTTCCTTGGAATGATAAAACAGAGGTAGCAGCCGAAAATGAACAAAAACCGATGCAAAATGAAAGCTCGGGGGCCAAACCGCGAGGTTCGGGGTCCCGAAAATGGGCTGCAGGCACCGAAAATGGCGTTCGGCCACGAAGTGGGCATCTGAGGCCCCAGTGTTCCTCATAATGATAAAACAGAGGTACCTTCCAAGAATGAATAAAAACCGATGCAAAATGAAAGCTCGGGGCCTAAACCGCGCAGTTCGGGGTCCCGAAAAAAAAAGGCTATGAGCACCGAAAGTGGCGTTCGGCCACGAAGTGGGCATCTGAGGCCCCAGTGTTCCTCATAATGATAAAACAGAGGCACTTGCCAAAAACCGGAGAAATCGGAGATGGTTGGGCGGTCCCGAACCGAGACACACGGCCTGACAATCCCGAAAACCGGGAACCGGGCTCCGAAATGGGCAAAATGGCCTACGGCCACGAAAAGTAGCCCACGGCCACTGAGAGATAGTCTACGGGACCACTCCCTTCCCTCAGGAAAGAAAACAGAGAAAACCGAGTCTGGTTCGCAAACCGAGACAAGGCACAGAAGAGGGTTCGGGGGTCCGGAGACAGGGCGCACGGCCGTGACTCTGAGACTTCTGAACGAGCACAGTATGCAACATCACCGAGCACTCAATCGGTGACGTCTGAGTCTTAAGGTCGGTCAAAAATGGGGTGTCTACAGGTGCCATCACTATCTGGTTATAACCTGAGAAGCCATCCATAAATGAGAGCAAAGCATGCCCTGCTATGAAATCTACCAACTCATCGATATGCAGTAAGGGGAAGTCGTCCTTCGGACTAGCTCTGTTCAAATCCCTGAAGTCTACACACACCCGGATCCTGCCATCCTTCTTCGGCACCGGAACAATGTTGGCCAACCAAGTCGGATATTCAGATACCAGCAGGAAGCCTGCGTCGATTTGCTTGGTGACCTCTTCCTTAATCTTGAGAGCCCAGTCCGGGCGGATCCTTTTGAGTTTCTGCTTGACAGGTCGGGCTTCGGGGTCAAGGGGGATCCGATGCTGTACAATCTCAGGATCAATTCCAGGCATGTCTCCGTAGGACCACGCGAAAACATCTTTGAAATCTTTTAATAAAGCGACTAAGCGCTCGCGTTCCTCTGAAGACAACGTGGACCCGATCTGGACCAGCCGCGGGTCCTCCTCAGTACCAATGTTCATGGTAGTGATTTCGTCCACTAGGGGTTTAACAAATCTCTCTTGCTCTTGCTCAATTAAACGTTGTAAAACCGGAGGAACTTCGTCCTCGTCGTTTTCATCAAAGTTTTGAAAGTCTGAATTAATGCAATAAATCAAGGGCACAGAAAAGTACTCGGAAATCACAGATATTTCATTCTCATTAGGCACATCCAAATCGTCCGATTCATTTACAACAGACTCAAATGAAAAGGAAAAAGACGACCTAGACAGGACTGTGGTATCTGGGTTAACATCCCCAGGAGTACCAGACTCAGATTCAGTCGAGCTGGAACCTGATTCCGACTCACAGGACTCGGTGGAATCAGATTCCGGCTCACTACCTGACCCGGTGTTGTTGGACAATAATCCCTCCTCGCATTGCCAAATAAGAGAGGGTGCGATAGATGCGTCCAAGATAGCTGTTGGTTGGCTCGTAGCCGTTTCATCCCCAATCATGGAAACCACGAAGTTATCCCCCAAGCACTTATGGTCGATCGGAGGATCAGAAAGTAGACATGCCAGCGCTACCCCCATTTCAAATTCTGTGCCCTCAGGATTCGCTGCTCTGCACTGTTCAACCTCAGCTGATGGCTCTGTCTGCTCTGTGGCAACGTCATCCTCGGATAGTTGCAGGTCGAAGAAGATCTCGAAGCCTGGCACGCGCTTCTTCTCCGCGTTTATCCACGGCTCTGGGAAGCCGCAAAATGGAAAGTCCTCCCCCTCCCGGACGAAGCGTCCGTTCAGGGTACCCTGAATGGGCCTATGCATTAACTCAAAAGGCTTCCCAGCCTGCTTTGCTCTGGCTCTTCCAACCATTTCTTTTCCCTTTCTCACCCAGTCCTCTTTGGTGGGCAGATAACCCAAGCCAAAGGTATGAGGGTTGTGTGGCACTTCGGCCAATGCTGCAACTCCTTTCCTGCCGCTCCTTCCTAATCCCATCTCGGGGATGTGTTGTAGCTTGTTCATGAGGTAGACGGATTGAGCACTGACGTACACACCTTCATTCACAGCCATAATATTCTGCACCACTCGGGCCTCAGCCAAAGTGAACCCCGATAAGAACACATCCTCCGTGCCGTGCTCAATTTCCAAAACTGGCGTAGACACTTCCGGCGGCGGATGGATAGATGAATTTCCGAAGACAATAGCCACCCCCTTCCCGTGAGGGTACTTCAGCATTTGATGTAAAGTGGAAGAGACTGCCTTTACTTGGTGCAACCACGGTCGCCCCAAGAGTAAGTTGAAGGTTGCGGGAACGTCCAAGACATGAAATTCGATGTTGTGTTGTCCTGGACCAACCTGGGTCTGAATCTTGACAGTCCCCATCACTTCTCTGCTAGTATTATCATATGCTCTGATCACCTGGGTGGTTGGTATGAAGTCCGCGGGTTTCAACCCGATTGTATATGCTGTTCTGGCTGGGTAGACATTGATGGCAGACCCGGTATCAACAAGTACCACCGGTATCCACTTGTCTCTACATTCCACGGAGATGTAGAGAGGTTTGTTATGATTTGTGCCCTCAGGCGGTAGTTCTTTGTCCGAAAAGGTTAATGCCGGGGAACCTCCTCCCGGAAAAACCAGCCCAACCAGCTGCTCTGGTGTAGTGTCTATAGAGAGTTTGGCCTTGTCCATAGCAGATAGGACAGCCTGTCTGTGTACTCGCGACGCCATAAGCAGTCCCCAGATGGAGATGTCTACTTGTATCTTCTTCAGTTGCTTGAGCACAGCTTCTTCTTCAATCTGTTTCTCCTTCTGTTTCTCTGCTTCTTTGTCTTTCCCTGATGTCTCAGGTTGGTCTAAGTGCTGGGGCTTGAAATATCGCCCACTCCTTGTCATATGAGTGATCTCATCAACATACCAGGTATCATCTGGTTGGTTGCTTCCCCAATCCTCATCTGTGTGGGCAAGACATAAGTCATCGTCTTCCCACCACATTCCGTCGGCAGCCGACAGACACCTGTCCGGCTCCGGTATGATCATACTCGCAGCACCACCGGTCCTCATGCCCACAGCATTTTCTGTTCCCGTGCACACAGCACTCTCGACCCCCACATGGGCCTTAGCTTTTCTGATTCTCTCGGAATCCTCAAATCTTTGTTGTTCCAACTGCGTCAGTACAGCTGGTTCAATATTCCCTGTATTTACAGTCCCCAAATCCTGAGCGAAATTCTAAGTGCCGGCGCTCTCCGGCGGTGTGTTCTGACCCTCGGCCCTTTCGGCCACCACTGATACTCTTGCCCCTGCTGGGCCCTGTTCTGATTGAAATTCTACAACATCTGGCTGGTCATCTAACCATCCGGTAACTTCTGCCGACTCCTTATAGTCAAACCAGTTGATTGCTGTATCTCCTGATTCTTGGTCGCTGAAGAACCGAAGGTTGGCAAAGTCCTCTCCTACAGCTGTGTGTTCCCCGTTCAAATCTGTCCCTCTGAATCACACATAACTCTGCTTTTTCTGGCAGCCCTACACTCAGCTCAGACCGGCCCACTGATTAGATGTATTCACTCGGATCATAGGCTCCTTCAGCAAGATTCCCAGATTGTTCAATCTCAGACTCAGCAACTCCCTTTTCCTCTGAAATCTGCCCTATTCCATCTTCGGTGGTCACCACCACTGGCTTAGATTGGGTTGTGGAGATGTCCATCATGCACAAGTCAGTGCAGATAGGAAGGATCACCTCTGGCTTAGGTAGGTGGGATGGGGTGATATAGATACTAGGATCGTAAGACACGACTCCAGTTTGGATGAAGTTGATTCTGTTGGGAGGAGGGGCTTGGTTATGTGGTGGGAGAGGATTTGTCGTGACATTGGGTTTTCCGGGAGGCGCAATCACCTGCTTGTCAATAAGATCCTGAATCTCATGACGCAATCTGTAACAACGGTCGGTGTCATGACCGTGCTGTTGGTGATACGCGCAGTACTTTGCAGGGTCATGAGAGGGAGGGAGTGGATTTGGTAGTGGCCTCGGTTCTAGGGGTGTCAAATGCTTCTTCCTGATTAATACCCCCAGAGCCTTGGACAGGGGCATATAGAGGGGTGTAAAGGTTCTTTGGCCTCTGGGCTGATATTTGGAGGTTTGGGTACTACTTCCAGATGCGCCAGAGAAAGGCGTGGCTGTTGTGGGTTTTGGAGAAGGGAGAGTGGTGGTGACCATGCTCACCTCTGAAGCTCGTGCGGTTGCAGCGCCACTCGGGCCTGCGTTGTTGTTATGGTTGAAAGTCCTTCTGGGTTGCTCCTTATCCTGGTCGATCAGACCTTGTTTCATGGCATCCTCGATCTGTACCCCCATTTCGTGTAAATCTGAGAAGGTGGGAAAGGGAATTACGATCATCTTCTGCATCAATTTCGGTTGGAGATTGCGCACAATCATCCTGATTTGATCTTTGTCTGTAGGCCTCAAGGTCATCATCGATGCCTTTGCCCTCCAACGAGTTACGAAGTCTGAAAAAGTCTCATTGGGTTCCTGCCTCATTGTTTCGAGATCACGAGTTGTAATCTCGATCTGTGTATTGTACGAGTCGCCAGAAACTGTAACAAGCCCGCGGAGGACGTCGCTACAGCTCGGACTCGATTTTTGTAGTCACGGTTCTTAATCTCGAACCAAAGAGTCCAAATCCGGCAAATCGTTTTTGAAAACAGATTTTTTTGAAAGAAGTGCCAAACATGGACTGCTTTGCTAGATACAGAGTCGCCACCTAAATATTTTTTTTAAATGGGAAATTTAGGAAACCCTGACTCGGTGCCAAAGGCCACGTGTCCGTCATCACCAAAGTTGCCTCGGCTCGGGAACTTGGGTACGATTGGGGAAGGTCACTTCGTGAGCACCCTCGCTCGCCCGGTCAAAGACCGGCCTCTACTAACCATGATATCTCACTTTGAAAACATTGTATGCTCTTATTCCGGTTATTAGCCTAGGTTACTATGTGATGCTTGCAGCAAACAAGTATAGACTGGGTCGCCTGAAGTGGAACAAAACACGTCATGTTTGTTTGCTTGAAAAAATGGTTTGCTACCCGCAGATAGGCTTAAAATGCAGATTTTGCCACCCTCAGGTGGGCTTAAAACACTTGATGAATTGTTCCACTCCAAGTAACTCAACCTCCACCCACAGGCATTCAAGGCAGTTATATCACATAAGCACATAGCCTCATGGTAAGCATGCTATTCATGGCAACACTCACACGCATGCAAGGATGCTAAAGCATAAAACTCACCGAGTACTCAAAGCCAAAATAGAAGCTCATTAGAAATCCATGCATGACCCTAGATGCAGGATTGCCTAATGCAACACATGCAGAGATGCAAACTATAGCAGGCTCGGCTATTCTAAACATGGCATATGGAATGCTACAACTAACACGTATTCAATTTGGAATTGAAATACAAATGCAGTTTGTATGATGCGCCGAGCCCGGTGCGTGTAAGACAGATGAATGATGCACACATGCTGTCATACTGTATGCTAATTGAAACATGCCCTAATCTAACCATCATAAGCAGGTAAATAAAAGGGAAGAAAGACGTGGGGTTGGAAGACATACATCACACTCACCCACACTTATTACAATTATGCCCTCGCGCAGAGGGTCCAAATAAATATACAGTCCCGAATAAAAGAATATTACAGTCCAAATAATACAGTCCAAATAATGTACAAATTCCTAATTAATTAACAAATTAAATAAGAAAGCTGTAAAACTGGCATGTAAGCCAGGGACCGCCTTGATTCTGATGAATGATGTATGCCCGGGTGCCTTTGCACAGAAATCCACGGCGATGCCCCGATTAGCCTCTGTTTTGCAATTATTTCTTGAAAAGCGTGCCAAGCCTCGGAAGACTGCTGATCCTTGATATGCTGCAACAGAGAGCAGGAAAGGGACATAACAATGTATTTTCACAAATGTATGCATGTCTCGATCCTCGTGCCACCAATCACGCATCTCGATGCATGATGGCCGAGGAGCCGAATTGCACAACTTGATATAGAATGAATGCATATGAACACTACAACAAAACCTAACTCCATCATGGATAATCCGGAGTGTCGGTGACTTGGGAATTGAGACATGTTCCGTCACTCGGAGTACGGAACGTACCTCGTTTCCTGTGTCCGGGCTAACTCCTATCCCGAACACGATGCAATATGCATGATATGTGTGAAATGCAACTAAGATACAATCCTAACATACACAATGTTATGGAATGGCATACACGCTACACGAGGTGATACACAACCGAGCATACACAATGCTATGGATGAAATGGCATACGCAATGCAATAATGGGCTTACACCAACATGAGAGAGCCTCATCCACACTCACATAGGAGGCCATCAGATGAAAAAAGGACAACTCGAAATGCATGCCTGCGTGCACGCAAACTGAGGACGGACCCTCAGGCACTAAAATGCCACTCTAATGAGACATGGCAAAGACACGGAATATGGTATGCAAATATGCAAAAATCAGTGGCAAAATGAGGGGCAAAGCAGCCCCAAAACGAGGCGAAATGACACCCGATGCATGGAATTTCTCCCGGAATGCAACACTAGGCATATGGAATGGCCTACAGCTATGCTAAACATGCATAATTTGAACATGAAGTGAAAAATCAGAAGCAAGGCAGCCCAAAAATAATCATTTTTACAGTACAAAATATGGCCAAACAGTAAGCACAAGTAGGGCTAAAATGGCATACAAGAATGGCTTCGCAAGGGAGGCAATGAAGCAAGTGGTAGATGCAAAGCCCAAACAGAAAGATACCCTTCTAAAACACTGAATAGGGACCAAAAATATGAATATTTACAGTAGATGACAAGCCCCAAATCAGTATACAAACATGCTCAAAATACAATGCAAGATATAGGCCAACAAAGGGGTATAACATGAGGTATACAAAAAATTCATCAAACATCCAAAGACCCTTAATGAAACATGTCAAGGGGGTCAAAATATGGCCACCTTCAGTTCTGATCATGGCCGAAAAACAGAAGCAAGACAGGCTAACAAAACATGCAAAAATGGGGGCCAAAGAGGGGTATAATGGTAGGTGCTACATGGAGGTCTCCAACAGTGTTGAGCCCTTCTTCAATGTTGAAGAGGGGCTCAAAATAGGCCTATTTACAGTTTACATCAGGCCCCGAAACAGATCACACATAAGCCAAAAATACTATGCAAAATAATGGCATTCAAAGGGGTATTGAAGCAAGTGCAACATGGGAGGCTCAAACAGTGTTGAGCCCTTAAACAAACATGAAGAATGGCTCAAAAAAATGACCATTTCAGTTAGGGTCGGAGCTCAAAACAGCAAGCAAATAGGCTAGAAAAATGTGGCAAAAATGAGCTACAAAAGAGGGGAATGGCAACTTACGCTTGAAAACTACCCCTTTGATGATTCTTGGACCAAGTTGCAGCACCTTTAGCCTCTGGAAAGCTGCTCCAAGCTGTTGTGATGGAGTAGTGGTGGTGGTGCTTGGTAGTGATGAAGAAATGGTGCAAAACTTAGGGATTTTGAGAGAAATGGAGAGGGATATGTATGTATGAGCTCCAAGGAATTTTTCCAACCCCAAAAACAGAGCTGGAAGCTCTGTTATGTAGACCAAAAATGGGGGGAAATGGAGGGAGAAAATGGAGGGAAAATGGATCAAGTTTTCCCTCCAAAAGAGTTCCCTCCGTATACAGATTTTTGGAGGGAAAAGGATATACAGCTGTAAAATGCTCACACTGAGGATCATGGCCGGCCAACTATTTGAGTTGCAGGTGGCCGGCCGACCACCCCCAATGGCCGGCCGGCCAAGGGGCAAAATGGTCCAAAAGATTTTCTGGCCGGCCACCAGATATTGGTGTCCTTCCAGGTCTCCTCAACACAACCCTGTGGTTCAAAATTGGAAACTGTAAAACAGGAGAGAGAATAGGCCATTTTTCAAAGGGGTTCAAAAGGTTCAAGTTGAATTACTGGCCGGCCATGGACTTTTAGGGTCCTCCCATGTGTGTAAAACATAAATATGTGGTTTGGGGTTGAAGAAAGTGGCCCTAGGGTGGTCAACATTGGCTCGGAAGTGACAAAAATGGGCGTCGGAGGGCGCCGGAAGAATATAACTGGTTCCTGAGGCAATTGCTGGCCTCCCACCCTTCTGTGACCTTCCTAGTGATAAAACAGAGGTACCTGCCAAGAATGAACGAAAACCGATGCAAAATGAATGTTCGGGGGCCAGAACGCGCAGTTCGGGGCCCCGAAAACTGATTGTTAAGCGCCGAAAGTGGCATTCGACCACGAAGTGGGTCTCTCAGACCTCAGTGTCCCTCAAAAGGGAGTAAATAGGATGCATGCCAAAAACCGGAGCAATCGGAGATGGTTAGGCGGTCCCGAACCGAGGCACACGACCTGACGGCTCCGAAAACCGGGAACCGGGCTCCGAAATGGGCAAAATGGCCTACGGCCACGAAATGTAGCCCACGGCCACTGAGAGATGGTCTACGGGACCTCTCCCTCCCCTCAAGAAAAGAAACAGAGAAAATCGAGTCTGGTTCGCAAATCGAGGCAAGGTATAAAAGAGCCCGGAAGTCCGGAGGCAAGGCTCGCGGCCGCGACTCTAAAACTTCTGAACGAGCACAATATGCAACATCACCAAGCGCTCAACCGGTGACGTCTGAGTCTTAAGGTCGGTCAAAAATGGGGTGTCTACAGTGGTGAAGGTTGGGGTAAGGAGAAGACTAAAGGAGCCGTGGAAGTTTGGGAGTAAATTTGAACACTAAAAGCTAAAATGAGAGAAAAAAAATAAAAAAAAATTCTAAGGGCCAAAGTGAGTAAATGTGAAAATTAAAAGGGCCAAAATGTAATATATCTATTTTGTCTAGTAGTGTCACATGGCTATCAAAATGACATTTTATATTCAAAATTGAATGGAAGTTAGTTTTGAAAAGGAAAAATTATTTATAAGTCTTATTTAATGTGAAATCCTATAAATATTCTTTTAGAATTTGAAATCCTATTTAATTAGGAATGTGTTCTATAAGGTCCTATGAGTTGTAAATGAATGATAGTAGTGTACTATTATACTTCTAATTTGTTTCCATATTGTACCTTATTTTCTCATTCATCATATCACGTTTGGGAAGGTTTTTAGGAAAGACAAGTCTACAAGCAACGACGTGCGAGTTTTTTTCGCCTTGATCGCAGGATTCCAATACAAATTCAAATTATTTCTTAAATGGCTATGGATATGGTCGATGATATGATGAAGTTTGAGGAATGTGTGTTGATTCCTTTAACAGATTTCGACTTCAATTGGTTAAGGGGAAGATGTATGTTTTTTTGTTTTTTTTGTTTTTGTTGAAGTGTGTTGCTGTTTGTTGAAGTGTAGATTGTTCATCTTTAATAGGGCATTGACAATCTATCACACTCATTGATAGGCACACTTTGGCCAATGTTCTGATTGAATGTGTGTATTTGACATTGTGATAGTTGATGTGTTTTGATATATTCGATGTGTGGGGTGGTGTGTATGGGTTTAAAGGTTTGGGTTGGTGTCACGACCCAAACCCACCCCTCAATTCACAAATCTTTAGCTAGATTTCAAGTCACTGTCACGACCCAAACCCACCCCTATAGGTTTAGCATCGTAACTGGCCAGTAATCCTGGGATTACCGAAGGCCTCTGAGACAAATTAACATAATATTAGGGGTTAACGGAAGCAAATAACAAATATACAATGTCCATTGAGTTGTGTAGACATATATGAGACAGAAAAATTTTAAACTTTTATATACACCTATACACATTACCTTTAAGTCGTCATATATATATATACAGATTAGACTAAAAGGGACTTAACCTTATTTACAAAATACACAAGACTTGTTCAACCAAATACAAAAACAAAACTTAAACTTTAAATTACATAGCGATAATCACTTGACATATCCGGAACCTCCACGGGAGGCACATAGGATGGCTGACAAAACAAATTTTAGGCAGATGTCTCTAAGCCTGATCACGTGCCTAATCACCTACATACATAATTAATACAGTGAGGTAAAGCCCAGTGAATAATAACAGAGTAAAGGATTTTAATGAATGAGTCCATATAGATTCAGAATTCATAATTTAGTTTCGTATTAAATTCATAATTTGTCTAGATCATATATAGAAATCATAAGTCATGCTTAAGTTTACGTGATACATCCATTAGCATTAACAGAACAGAACAGAACAGAACAGAACAAAACGTATACACGTGAGGTTACGAATAACCGGTTCCATAAAAGAACCTCCGGATCCGGGTAACAGAACAGAAGCTGAGCCCCCATGACGGGGCCTCCGGTATGGGTAACAGAGTGCTGACAGATTAAGTTCCATAAAGGAATCTCAAATACCAGGTAACAGCTAACGGATATCACATGATGCTAAGGATGTCACAAATAGATATCAGAAATTGGACAATCATTCATTGTACAGAACATATCATTTCAGAAAACAGATCTCATTTTGTCACACAGAAAATAAGTACAGTTGAACATAACTTTACTAAGTTATTACTCACAGATGGCTGTAGAAGCAAATCAGATGGACTGGACATAACAGATAAATCGGGCAGACAATGGCGCGTGACCTATACAAGCACATAACATATACACATTGAAATATAATATTACTCCCTTGATCAAACTTGACTTTTCTAGTCTTTTTCCATCTAAATAGTCCGAAGTTTTACTACGCTTATTCTTTCTCACTCAAGTAAACTGGGTTCTTATTTCACATATTCTTTCATTACTAAGCCCTTCTTTTCCAAATAGATTGATCTTTTACTTAGCTTCTTAAACAATTACCACTTGATTAATGATTCATTCATTAACCAACTAATCTATATTGATTGGTAGCTCATTAATCTTTATTGAATCACAAATCATGTCTAGAGTGCTTTGGAAAGAGATGAGGATAAAAATATGAACTAAATGCAACTTTTCAAAATATGCTGAAAGTGGATCTCTGCTCGAGCGCCACTTTGGTCGCTCGAGCGGACTGTAAAATTTGAAAACTTCTGGGAGCTCAATTTCCACGCTCGAGCGAGACTTTCCTCGCTCGAGTGGACAACGTAAATTCTGAAAATTCCATAATTGCAATTTAAATTCAATTTTGGTAATCAAAGCCTCAAAACATGTATTTTTGGTACACAAAAATGGAGAACCACTGTATGATTTAGTAAACACTTCCAATTAGTAAACACTTCCAATTAGAAAACATTCATTCAAAATCATGTTCCAATTGCCCAAATTTAGTTTTAATTCATCTTATTAATATCAACCCACAATTCTAAGATATAAATTAGGCTTTCCAATTCTTGAAATTGCATGATGCATGTGTGATTGAAACTCAATTTCATATAAGACAAATAAATTCAAACCCAAAATGGTTATTTTCAAATTAACTTCTATGATTTTGAATCTAATTCAATTCCTATACTATTTCACTAATTCCTTTTAATGTACATAAAATTGAAGTTATAGGACCCTTAGGAAAATATTTGCATGTATGACATTAAGATTAAAACTAATTAATTTTCTATATTCAAAATTAAATCAACATTTAATTTTCCATAAACTTGATTTTTCTTATAAATTTTTTTTTCCTTCTTCTCTTTAAAACATGAAATTGTTTACCTTAAATTCCTCAAAATCCATAATGCATGTATAAAACACTTATCAAAAATCCAACTACTTCTACATTATCAAGCTCAAATTATAATTTGACTTCTTAATTAATATCAAAACTCAATCCCAAACTCATAAGCTTTAAAATATGGATTAAAGTTCTAAAATCTTGAAAATCCACAATGCTTGTATGAAATTTCATTTCAAAATTAAGCCAACTCTAGATTGTCAAATTTTAAATCATAATTTATTTCTTGATTTATCCAAATTTAGATTTAATTAATTTTCTTCATAACTATTCCAAATTTAAACTTATAAGTCTTTAACACATGAATTAAAGTCTAAAACATTGAAATTCTAACATGCATGTAAGGATGAGATTCAACTTCATGAAGAATAACAAGAATCATGCTCAACTAATTACTTTCTAAATTTATTTCCATAATCTTTACACTAAATCCAATTTTTCATCATCTTCTTGCTAATTCCTCTTTCTTTCTTTTTTTACAAGATATTGATTCCAATTACCTCATTAATTTCAAGTATAATGTAAGGATTCTACACAAATTAAACATGAATGCCATACCTTGAATTTTCTAGTTCTTCTTCTTCCTCAATAACTTGAGCTCCTCTTTTAAATTTTTTTTTCTTCTCCTCTTTGTTTCTTTGCTCCAGCAAAACCCTCTCTCTCTCTCTCTCTCTCTCTCTCTCTCTCTCTCTCTCTCTCAGTTTTGACCTCAATCCCTCCAAGAGTGCTCCAGCACAAAGGAAACAAATATACACACATCTGCACTTGATGCTATCACATGCACACGTGCACATCACCTAAGGCTCCCAACACAACACTCTCACATGCACACACAAACAGATTTCTTTGTACACCCACTTTTTTTCAGTACACCCACACCCACATGCACTCTCAAATTTTTAAGCCATTATACTATTTAATTTATGATTAAGATTAATTTAATTGAGCAACACTTAGCCTTAATGAATCTTGATTGACACAAAATTAGCTAATTATAACTAATCTCAAATCCTACCTAATTTAATTAGTCTAATTTGACTTCTTTTAGAACCCAATTAATTATATTTAAATTTATCATTCTGAATCAGATTTTTAATCGAACTCTCAAAAGGCTCCAAATATTAAATTAAACTTATTTTCATTCTCAATCTTGGTTTCTCACATCATGACGGCCTTCAATTTCTAATCATACTTCAAATTTCCGTCAATAAATTACATATCCAAGTTGAACACCCCATAAATAAATTTAATTCGTAACAATTATAATTCTCAATCTTCATAATTTAATTAACTTGATTAACTCCAATTAGGATCTAATTAATCGAATCTCAATTTTACTAAACTGAAACGAATATTTAATTAAACTTCCAAATGGGTCCAATGCTCAAAATTTAAATAATTCAAATCACTGTTTGCACTTTCTTGAGCCATTTAGGTTTTCAATTTCTAATTCCAAAATAAATCCTCGATAGAACCATATATATGAATCAATCTCCATAATTTTCGTGAATCCCAAGTTAAATTATAATACTTGGCAATTAAATTTCAAATCGTCTTAATTAATTAAGTAGTAATCATTATACGTGGTGGGGTCGTTACAGCCTTCCCTCCTTAGGAAGTTTGGTCCTGCAAACTTAAGATACTTGTACAGAAAATCAGTCATATAACTTGGTCTCACTTCATTTCCTCCCCTAGGTAACTTCTTTTCATTGAACTTTCTCCACACAAGTTGAACTTATTCCCAATCACTTAGTGGTTAATAACCCAAATTGGCGATTCATTATCGTTTCTATTGACATCAATCACATAACTTATATACTTTAATTCATCAATCTATAGCTCATACACTTCCAATAGTAGAAGATTTCTTTTAAGGAATGTTCATGATTCTCCTTATTTTTTCAAACAGATCAAAATATTTCGTTATTGACATGTTAAATCCTTCAAATAAGGTTTCACTTGCTGATCTATAACAGGAATTTCTGAATTATACGGGAATACAATCACATATTAATGGTCTCAGTTTCAAACAAACATCTTGGGTACCAATTATGATGGTGATTTCAAAACAGAGGAGCACATTGGATTTCAAACAGAAGCATATCAGAGTCATAACAGAAGCATAACAGAAGCATATTTCATAGAAATTCATTGAGCCTATTAAGTAACAGATGTTGGCTTGCTCTCATATAGCAGCAGACAGTCATACAGATCAGAGTAGGACTTTACATACTTCTGTGAAATTAAAATTACCGTTTTGACAATCTAACTCACACTATCATTTCAAAGTGGTGATTCGATTCACAACATGTCTACGTTTTGCGCAGTCATTAGCTTAATTATTAGCTTTCTTATCTACTTAAGGTTACATTTGCATAAGTAATTCATATTACATTGTCTTCATACTTATTCTAAATCTTAGGCTTGTGTATATATATATTGATAACTTGACACATGGTAACTTAGGGCTAAACTTTAAGCTTTCTCAAACCATTACAATTAGCAGACCAAAATTCTTATGTTCCCAAATGTTCTTTAAGAAATATAGGTTTGTCATTCTAACGAAATTTATTCTCTTATTTCCCATTATGTTTGTTCGTCTGTGTTTTTTTTTTTTTTTTTTTTTTTTTGAGGGGGAATAATTCTTCCGGATTCGTAATTCAATATATCATAATCGGTCACTTTCAATGTTTTTAAAGGTTGCAAATAATATGATCCTAGTAAATTAAGTGTTATTTATTTGGTCATCAAGTAGAAAAATTTTCATCGGCTTAAATCGTTTAGTCTTTTATTTAGCTCAAGTCTTAGCGATGTTTTAATCATTTTTTTTTTTTTTTTTGGCAATTTCAGGTTGAGTTCTATATGGTCCAACGAATGGGTTCCATCTTTATCAAACAATACATAACATAGCTTTATTACAAAATACCACTCATACATAAACCATTAACTTCAAGCAGTCCTACTTGTACTTAAGTACTATCTTTAACCAATTAAATTATTTGAGCTTTCTCTTAGATTTGGGATAGTCTTTTATTTGATGCCCAACTTCTCACATTCCCAGTGATTTGATGACACAGTCTCCGGTAAATCTTGTGACATATTGACATTCTAGAATAACTTACTTCTCTTACAACCTTGCCTAGAATTGCTCGTCTTTCTTACCACAAAATTCTTAATTTTCTTCTTTGATTTACCTTTTACCTCCACACTTAACCTTTCCTTCTGATCTTGCCATGTATGATAGGGTTCATAGCTTTCGCCACATTCTCTAGTACTTCTTCTACTTTACCCAATCACTCTGATAAAGACTCAATTCCCACTCCATTCACACTTTTTCACCATCTTCTCCTAATGACGAAAGAGAAGGGTTAAACACAAGGAGATAGTTGATAACACTTGGGTTAATTTAGTTGACTTAAACTATAACACAAAGCACATATCACATACAAGTAGACATACACATAAAAGCATATTAGGACACTGGTAGGGTAACCTATTCATTCCTAAGGAATTTACCAAGAATTTCCGATTTGAAGCAACGCTGGCCAAACGTGATTTCAATCAGACTTTCAAGGTCATTCCACAAAGACATGAGACTCTACGGTTTAACATTCCACATAATAGGTTCCCACCAAAACGTACTATCTTACATATCAAATGAATTTTCTCGTTCTCAATTACCATAATTCCACATATTTCATTGATCATCAAATTCCTCAATTTCTAAATATTCTCATAGTCCAATTTAATATATAACCCATATAGCTTTCATGACTTTCATTAAAGATTCTAATTCTGCATAACACTATGTTTCCACAAATCAACATACTTATTCTCACCAATGTACTAGTCAAATATTCTGATTTCCTTATAACATTTG
Organism: Camellia granthamiana; assembly: GCA_036172215.1. Taxonomy (NCBI): domain Eukaryota; kingdom Viridiplantae; phylum Streptophyta; class Magnoliopsida; order Ericales; family Theaceae; genus Camellia; species Camellia granthamiana. The sequence goes on along the minus strand of JAXFYN010000060.1, from coordinate 497,095 downwards.
TAATTTCTTAATATCTCAATAATTCTTAGCTTTTAGCCTCATCGCTAAACTGATTCAACCCATTCCAGTTTCCTCATAATCGTTGAAATTTCAAACTAACCTTATATAACATTATATTCTCACAAATCTTTACACATGTGCTCACTAATATTTCAACCAACAATTCAAATTTCCTTATAATGCGAAAAATTCCTCATAACATCTTGTTTCCACAAATCGACATACTGGTACTTTCTAATGCTTAAGTCAAAAGTTCAATTTCCTCATAAGTTTGAAAATTCCACGTTAATGCTTAATTTCAATACTTAAACGTATTACACAAACGTATATGCATATTCTTGAATGCACAACTTCTTGCTTACTTACTAGATGCATGAAACTTAAGTTTGTTGTAGACATTCTAATGCTCAATGGACATGTGTGTGAGATATTAATTCGTGCTCTGATACAACTCTGTCACGATCCAAACCCGCCCCTATAGGTTTAGCATTGTAACCGACCAGTAATCCTGGGATTACCGAAGGCCTCTGAGACAAATTAACATAATATTAGAGGCTAGCGAAAGCAAATAACAAATATACAACGTCCATTGAGCTGTGTAGACATATATGAGACAGAAAAATTTTAAACTTTTATATACACCTATACATATTACCTTTAAGTCGTCATATATATATATACAGATTAGACTAAAAGGGACTTAACTCTATTTACAAAATACACAAGACTTGTTCAACCAAATACGAAAACAAAACTTAAACTTTAAATCACATAGCGATAATCACTTGACATATCCGGATCAAACTCGACTTTTCTAGTCTTTTTCCGTCTAAATAGTCCGAAGTTCTACTACGCTTATTCTTTTTCATTCAAATAAACCGGGTTCTTATTTCACATATTCTTTCATTACTAAGCCCTTCTTTTCCAAATAGATTGATCTTTTACTTGGTTTCTTAAACAATTACCACTTGATTAATGATTCATTCCTTAACCAACTAATCTATGTTGATTGGTAGCTTATTAATCTTTATTGAATCACAAATCATGTCTAGAGTGCTTTGGAAAGAGATGAGGATAAAAATATGAACTAAATGCAACTTTTCAAAATATGCTGAAAGTGGGTCTCTGCTCGAGCGCCACTTTGGTCGCTCGAGCGGACTGTAAAATTTGAAAACTTCTAGGAGCTCGATTTCCACGCTCGAGCGGACAACGTAAATTCTGAAAATTTCATAATTGCAATTTAAATTCAATTTTGGTAATCAAAGCCTCAAAACATGTATTTTTGGTACACAAAAATGGAGAACCACTGTATGATTTAGTAAACACTTCCAATTAGAAAACATTCAGTCAAAATCATGTTCCAATTGCCCAAATTTAGTTTTAATTCATCTTATTAATATCAACCCACAATTCTAAGATATAAATTAGGCTTTCCAATTCTTGAAATTGCATGATGCATGTGTGATTGAAACTCAATTTCATATAAGACAAATAAATTCAAACCCAAAATGGTTATTTTCAAATTAACTTCTATGATTTTGAATCTAATTCAATTCCTATACCATTTTACTAATTCCTTTTAATGTACATAAAATTGAAGTTATAGGACCCTTAGGAAAATATTTGCATGTATGACATTAAGATTAAAACTAATTAATTTTCTATATTCAAAATTAAATCAATGTTTAATTTTCCATAAACTTGATTTTTCTTATAAATTTTTTTTCCTTCTTCTCTTTAAAACATGAAATTGTTTACCTTAAATCCCTCAAAATTCATAATGCATGTATAAAACACTTATCAAAAATCCAACTACTTCTACATTATCAAGCTCAAATTATAATTTGACTTCTTAATTAATATCAAAACTCAATCCCAAACTCATAAGCTTTAAAATATGGATTAAAGTTCTAAAATCTTGAAAATCCACAATGCATGTATGAAATTTCATTTCAAAATTAAGCCAACTCTAAATTGTCAAATTTTAAATCATAATTTATTTCTTGATTTATCTAAATTTAGATTTAATTAATTTTCTTCATATCTATTCCAAATTTAAACGTATAAGTCTTTAACACATGAATTAAAGTCTAAAACATTGAAATTCCAACACGCATGTAAGGATGAGATTCAACTTCATGAAGAATAACAAGAATCATGCTCAACTAGTTACTTTCTAAATTTATTTCCATAATCTTTACACTAAACCCAACTTTTCATCATCTTCTTGCTAATTCCTCTTTCTTTTTTTTTTACAAGATATTGATTTCAATTACCTCATTAATTTCAAGTATAACGTAAGGATTCTGCACAAATTAAACACGAATGCCATACCTTGAATTTTCTAGTTCTTCTTCTTCCTCAATAACTTGAGCTCCTCTTTTATTTTATTTTTCTTCTCCTCTTTGTTTCTTTGCTCCAGCAAAACCCTCTCTCTCTCTCTCTCTCTCTGGGTTTTGTCCTCAATCCCTCCAAGAGTGCTCCAGCACAAAGGAAACAAATATACACACATCTGCACTTGATGCTATCACATGCACACGTGCACATCAACTAAGGCTCCCAACACAACACTCTCACATGCACACACAAACAGATTTCTTTGTACACCACTTTTTTTTTCAGTACACCCACACCCATATGCACTCTCAAATTTTTAATAGGGCTGAGCAAGGAATCCGTGAAATCCGTAATCCGATCCAGTCCAGTCCAATCCGATCGGTTTGGATTGATTTTTTGAATCCGCGGTTCGGTTCCAGATTGAAGAATTAAAAATCCGTACTCCACGGATTGATTCCGGATTGAACCCCACGGTTCCGGATTGGAACCGAATCGGACCGTATATAAATAATCTATATTTTTATTATACATCCTCCCCCATAGTATTTTTTCTTATTCTATATGAAATCTAAACTTAAACCTAAAATCGTATAATATCTTCTTTTATTACTTTTGTTCGTTAGTTTTTAGTTTTAATTTGTAATGGTCTAAATACTTATGGTGAAACCAATTTTCTTATGGTTGTTTAAATTCTAGAACAGTATGTCGCTATTATAGAAAAACATGTTGCTATTGTGGAACTAATATAACGCTATATTTATATTTTTATGAAATTAAAGTGTTATATATATATTTTTTTGTTATTTAATCATGTGAATCCGTAATCCTAAACCGATCCAATCCGCATTTAAATGGATTGGTTCGGATTGGTTCCATGATTTAAACGGATTGGATTGGTTTCAATTTTTCAGGAACCGTAGATAACGGATTGGTCTTGGTTTTATCTCAATCCGGTCCAATCCGGACCATACTCACCCCTAATTTTTAAACCATTATACTATTAATTTATGATTAAGATAAAATTAATTGAGCAACACTTAGTCTTAATGAATCTTGATTGACACAAAGTTAGCTAATTATAACTAATCTCAAATCCCACCTAATTTAATTAGTCCAATTTGACTTCTTTTAGAACCCAATTAATTATATTTAAATTTATCATTCTGAATCAGATTTTTAATCAAACTCTCAAAAGGCTCCAAATATTAAATTAAACTTATTTTCATTCTCAATCTTGGTTTCTCACATCATTAAGGCCTTCAATTTCTAATCAGACTTCAAATTTCCGTCAATAAATTACATATCCAAGTTGAACACCCCATAAATAAATTTAATTCGTAACAATTACAATTCTCAATCTTCATAATTTAATTAACTTGATTAGCTCCAATTAGGATCTAATTAATCGAATCTCAATTTTACTAAACTGAAATGAATATTTAATTAAACTCTCAAATGGATCCAATGCTCAAAATTTAAATAATTCAAATCACTATTTGCATTTTCTTGAGCCATTTAGGCTTTCAATTTCTAATTCTAAAATAAATCCTCAATAGAACCATATATATGAATCAATCTCCATAATTTTCGTGAATCCCAAGTTAAATTATAATACTTGGCAATTAAATTTCAAATCGTCTTAATTAATTAAGTAGTAATTATTATACGTGGTGAGGTCGTTACAGTCACTTCCTTTCAAATCATCTTTTTCTAGTGTTGATCTCCAAATCTCTCTCTCTCTCTCTCTCCCCCCGCATTTTGTCTTCAAGAATGAAAATGTTGAAGTGTCTAGAATGTTGACTTATATAGGCTTGATTAACTTGGTTTAATTAAGCTTGGTTAGACTTAGTTAATTATAATCAATTTATTCTAATTAATTGATGCTGAATCAAATTCTAATTAAACTTGCCATAAAGTTCTAAAAATTCTAAAGAACACGTAAACCTAGTCAATTTCGTATTCGAATGCCGATAAAGCCTTAAAATTCCATATCAAAGTAGAAATTCAGACATATATTCCTATAATAGACAGATATAAATTCAAATAACATGCAAAACACGTAATTAACACATAATTCCACTTATAGCACATAATTAATATTCTTAAGTACAGATTAAGGGCTAATTACGGATCATGGTTGTTACAGTTGGGGTATTTGGTTTTGGTTATTAATTGGATGTCGAATGTGAACCACGTCGTATGATGATAATTATACGTTGCGACCTAGATGATCGTGTTACGATGCATGTTAAATTTAGTATATAACGTTATTTACATACACTATGCAGTAAATGACATTTGTGTGTTTGTTCGGTTGCATATGTGTTTGAATGTGTATCGTGTCTTTGTTGTAATCAGTATGCATGTCATAGTACATTGCGCAAAATTATTAGGGTTTGGATTTATAATTGAATGTGGATTGAATCCCATCGCTCGATATTGAAGTTATGTTGGGTTGGAGGTGATGGTGGTTCAATACATGAGTTGGGTTGGAATGTTACATGTTATATTTAGGAGGTTATATTATTCATAATTTAGCGATGGAGTATTGGAATGTCACGTTGGGTTTAGGATGAGGAGCATATGGGAATGTTGCGATGGGTCTAGGGTATTACATGTTACATTTATGTTGGGTTTGTGGATGTCACATTAGGTTTGGGATGTTACATGTTACATTTATGTTTTGAATTTTAAATTTCTAACCATATAGATATGATCACAATCTGCGGTAATATTAGCTTTCCTATATATGGTATTATCATTAATTAAGTTACTTTGAATTTCAGAAGCATATGAGAATGTCACGTTAGGTTTGGAATGCCATATTGTGTTTGAGATGTTACATGTTACATTTACGTTTTGAATTTCAAATTTTCAGCCATATAAATATGATCACAATCTATGGTAACATTAGCTTGCTTGTTTTCATTTTTCAGAAAACACTTTTCAGAAAATTTTACTTTCTTATTTTCCGTATTTTTTTGTTTTTACTGATTTTTTTTAAATATTTTAAGCAATTTTTTTTACTTTTTAGACACACCTAACATAAATACACCTAAAAAGTAAAAAAATGTTTAAAAAAATCTTTTAAAATTCACTAAATACCAAAAATATAAAAAAAATATAAGAATTCAGTACATTTTTTGTATTTTTATGTATTTTTTAATTTTTTAAAATATTTTTTCACAAATTTTTACTTTTTAGATACATCTAACTAAGGTGCATCTAAAAAGTAAAAAAAAAAGTTTAAAATTTAAAAAATATTCACTTAAAACAAAAGAATACGAAAACCAAAAAATTCAGTTTTCAAAAAATTTAATTCAGAAAATTCAAACCAAACACACTGATTAGATTTTCCATATATGGTATTGCCATTAATTATGTTATTTTGAATTTCAAATTTGTGATCATATCTAATTAAGTTATTTTGAATTTCAAATTTCTAACCATATAGATATGATCACAATTTATGGTAACATTGGATTTATCATATATGGCATTATCATTAATTAGGTTATTAATTAATTAAAATTAGGGGTAGATGTGTTCACAAGAAAACCACAAGACCTATTAGGTTATAAATTTTTTTATAGGACCATATATTGTATAAGTCTCTCAAATAGGACTTATAAATAATTTACATTTTTAAAAATAAATTTAAAAAAACCTACAAATGTTTAAGGTCAAAATAAGAAAAAAAGAAAAAAAAGATTCAAAGTGAAAAAATTATAAAATTTAAACGGGCAAAGTGTAATTTCTCCATAAATATGTTGTGTCAAGTGATATGCACGTGGAATGTGGTCTTGATTTTGGGAGGTGGAGCTTGGTTGGTCCGATTAAGGTCCAGGTAGCTTAGCCCAAACTGACATTTAAGTTCCTTTTTAGATTGCGTTTATCAACTTGCTAATATTTTTAATTTTTAATTTGGATCAGTCTCGTTCAGTTTCTATTAGTCAAAAGACAAAAAAGCCCCGCAATCAACTATTGGCGGTGATATGATGGTTTGGGGTGTATGTCATGAGTGTGGTGATTTTTTTTTTTTCTCCATATGATCGGGTATTCGGGCTAGATGGAACATGGTAATAGTGATGGTACTGGTGCTGGCATTAATGGGTAGACTTTAGCAGTGTTAATGAAGGAAAGATAAGTGAGAGAAAGAGATAAGGAGATACAAGAAATATATAATACGAATTGAGTGTTTATTTTTTTTAGTTTGGTACTAACTCAAAAATGATTTATTGTTGCAAATCAAATTTTTCGGGCCTAGTGTGTTTTTTGATCTAACCCTAGGGAGGTAATGTGTAACTTACGCCACACATTGTTAATTTTGATAATAATAAAAAAATAAAATAAAATAAAATAAAAATAAAAATAAGGCATTTTTGTAATAATTTGATATTAATTTGAGAGAATACGTTATTACAAATCAAACTTCAAGAAAACATGACAAAAGGGGTAAAGTGCACCTTACCCTCAATACAAAGTACGAGGAATAAAATCACTTCCAAGTTTTATTCGTCATCAAACTCAAGGAACCAAACTAGAAAACAAGAAGAGAAAACACACATGCACCCGCACATACACATAACAATAAAGATAAATAATAACCAGTGGCGGACTCAACACACTTTTATTGGGGCTGGGGTTTCATTTGCATGCGAGACTGTTTATTTCACTGGGTTGAGCTTGGACTTGGCTGACTCGGGCCATCTTTTTTAGTCAGTAGTAGTAATTCTCAAATTTGGAGATGCCTCGGTCTTTGCTGGTCCTCCACTGTCTTCACCGCCGATGGTGACCATGAAGCCACGCTCAGGCACCTTTTTAATGGTAGCCAATATAAGCTTAAAGTAGAGTGGAAACTGCGCTATCGCAAAAACCAACACGGGTATAACAGCCACAACATATTCAGCAACCTTGGCGTCTTTTAGTACATTTCTGAGGACGAAGAAATGTCCACCGCAAAAAGATACCAACATGGAAGCTATGGAGATGAAGAGCGCAGTCAAACCGATGAGGAGCTTCGTGGGGAGGCTTCTACCGAAATCTATGGCTTGGTGTCGAGATGTGAGAATGGCAAGGAACATGACTACTGCTGTGAGTGAAAAGCAGAGCGCTCCTAGTGATGAGATGGAAAAGACCTCAAACATGGGCTCCCCTTCGAGAACTGGTTCCCCACGACTTTTAGTTCCACCTGGCACACTGACTGACGTGGCGAAGGCGACAGTTGCGATAAGTGCTGCTACAATGGTGCAAGAGTCTGAGGTTTTCATTAGCCACTCTGTGTCATTTTTAACCAGCTCACTGTGTGTCTCCATGAAGATCTCTTCCGCAGTCTTGCCCTCGTTGTTTTGGTGTCCCAACAAATGTTCTGGCATTTTCTCCTTTATGTACTACAATGGAGATCAGTTGCAAATCTATGTTATAAATATCATTCTAGCAATTAGCTGTGCAATGCAGTGGTAAAACTAATATTTGTATAATATCATGTTGAATTGTCGCAAAAATATACTTACATAAATATTTTGATAAAAAAAAAAAATTAGCATAAATTTTACCAATAGTCTTTATAGTTTCACTTGAATTTCATTATGTGGTCCCTAATGTTTCAATTTAAACGCATTTTATTCTCTAATCCTTATTTCTGTATCAAATAAAGACATTAAAAAATGGGTGTTAATTAGTTGGACACATTAAATGATCCCTCCACATGTCTCCAAATCCAAAACCCTATCCCACTAGTTTTATGTTTTGTAAAAAAAGGACGAAATTTGATAATTTGTGCTAGGCTGCTCTCCAATTATACTATGAAATATATAACAATTACATATGTAAAAGCCAAACATGCATCATCTAAACATGTTTCTTACCTCGTACCACTTGATTTCCCATTGCATTTGAAGTACAGCATTCGGAGCACGCCAAGGTTGATAGGTTTTAAGCATTGCGGCAAGATGTAATGCACTGTTTCCTTCATTATCCAAACCGAGAAACAAATCGTTTATATTTTCGGCATCCTTTCTTTTTATTAGGAATTGGTAGATTTGAGGTTGTCTGTTTTCCACTGTCAAAAGTATCAAATTCTTTCCCTCTGAGTTCACATCATGTATAGCCGCCGGAAATTCGTCGAGGATGTCCTCTACAATTTCTTTGATGCCACTTTTTGCTGCAATTAATATTGGTGTCTCTGTCGTTCAAAACAGAATACTTAAACTAATTAATTTGCCAATAAATATATGGGCTGTGCTACATCTCCTAATTTTTGGCCCCCTAATCCCCCTAAATTTCAAACCAAGGCAAAAAAAAAAAAAAAAAAATGTCCAAAACGACGTCGTTTTGGGCATTAGGGAGATTAGGGGAGACTTTTTTAGGGGGACAAATCATTTTCCTAAATATATACATATACCCACTTAAATATATTTCCTATAAACACTTTTAAAAAGCCAACACTTAATGAGTTTATAATTATGTGCATTTGATAACCCTAAAAAATATCTACTTTGAAAAAAAATGGAAATGTTGTTTTTAGCATGGAGTTCAATTACCGTTAAATGTTGAATACTACAATAGGTAGAATATAACTTCAAATTTTAATTGACGAAGTTATGTGTGGGAAAAACAATAATTAATGTTATAAATATTATCAAGAAATACATCAATTAAATCCGATTTCAAGTGATTAATTTCACATGAATATCTTATATTTTAAGGTGTTTATATATTTGGTTATGACTTATTAGAGTGTCAGCTATAACGAAGGTTATTATAAACTATTGGAGTGTTAGTTACGAGTAATTGTGATGTTGATTATGATATTATTTTGATTGTAACCCACGAACTTTTTGGTTATATTTCATGTGGTGTTTGGTTACAATTTTATTATTTATTATTTTTATATTTTTGTAATTTTTAATTTTTCTATTTTTACGTTATGACTTTCACATGATTGAGTTATGACATTTGTGGTAATCCAATTTATAACTGTCATAACTTATATGGTACACACTTTTTTGAGGGTGTTTACCATAATATTATCCACTGGTATATATATACATATATTGTTTGTTTCTTCTTATGTCACATGTTCATCAATTTTCTACTTTAAAAAAAAAAATTAGATATATAAGAGGAATGAGACTTGAGTCTTGGATCTTGGGTTTACTAAAAAAAACTCTTTAATACATGTGAATATTTTATTTTATTATTACTTATTTAAATTATACACGTATTATATTATGTATGGAAAATAATTCTTTTTAGTTCAAAATCTAGACTTGAGGGGGTTGTTTAGGTCCGTGGAGCCCACCACGGGCCCATTTCGATGATTCGAAATGTTTATTTTGTTAAGCACTTCGTGTATTTTATTTACAAAAAAAAATTAAGTCGATCCAATAACTATAAGTTATTCAATTTACAGTGTTTTCAGTAAAAAAATGAACGACAATTGTATTTTTAAAAAGGAACCATACATTTTTTTATGACAAAAATAATAAATTGAAGAAGTTTTTATGGATGAAATATTACAAAGTTTTGACAAAATGAATAGTTCGGATTATCGAAACGGGGCTATGATGAACCCAAATAACCCATTTAATACTCCAATATATATGTACACTGATAATTAATCATACGTTTTTAGTATTAAAGTAGGTTTGAATTTTCGTTAATGTGCGAATATGTGACTTATCGCTACATAATTGAGTTGCCATCTATGTAACAACCACTTAATGATGACCTTTGGAGTCTCGACTTTTTATAGGGCCTTACTCAAGAGGTCCAGACAAAGGTTACTCTATGTGGTTAGGCCTTGAGAGAGAGAGAGAGAGAGAGAGAGAGAGAGTGTGTGTGTGTGTGTGTGTGTGTCATGACCCGAACCCACCCTTATGGGTTAGTACATAACCGGCCAGTAATCATGAGATTACCTACGGCCTCAGACCAAATAAAACGCATTTCAACAGAGTAAAGGGGTCAAACCGGAAGTAATTTAAAATTTTGTCCATAGAGTTGTGCTTACATGGCATAACAAAATCATTTCAAAAGCATTCTATAATAACTAACACAAAGGAAGTTAACATATGGGCTTTACACAATAGGATTATTTAGGTCATGGTCAACCAAACCAAAAGCTTATACACAAAGGTGATCCAAAGTTCTCGCCAACATAACAAAAATGTAACAAAAGAACGAAAGGGCGAAAACAAGTCTCATGCGCAAGACGTTTGGGCTGACTCTTCAAAACTTGACTGTCTCTCACATATTTCACTGAGGCTGGGTTTGGACATCTCTTGACTCACCTACAGACACATGAATGAGAGTGAGCGAAAGCCCAGTGAATAATATCAAGTAAAGAAGATACATGAACGAACTTTGAAATAGTTATATCAAACGGCCTTGGGCTCAACTCAAGTTTCTATCTAATATATCAAACGACTAAAGTTCTAGACGTATCGAACGGCCTCGGGTCCAATTTACTTATATCCGACAGCCTTTGGCCCATTCATTCATATCCAACGGCCTTTAGCCCAATCGTTCATATTCGACGACCCAATCATTTATGTCAAACGGCCTTTGGCTCAATCATTCATGTCAGACGGCCTTTGGCCCAATCATTCATGTCAAACGGCCTTCGGCCCAATCATTCGTATCAAACGACCTTTGGCCCAATCATTCATATCAAACGGCCTTCCGCCCAATCAATTGTATCCAACGGCCTTTGGCCCAATCAATTGGCATAACAAATATTTGTCCACAATTCAATTTAACAAACTTATAAGGCTTATATGGAAATAAGCAATTGGACAAATAACATACTTCGAATATCTTTACTAAGATATTACTCAAAGTGTTTTGTCGATGGATTTGCTCTCGTGCTTGACCCTATATATTTCATAAACATAATGAGTCATAAACAATTTAATCCGTTCTTAATTCATACATCCCTCTTAGGCTTTTTTCTTATCCTTTTAACTCATTCACAATGCTCAATGTATGCCTAAGAGTGCTTCGAATGAAGGAGAACGGAAAAATGAGACACAAAACATATTTTCAAAATTTTAGAAACAGGACTCCCCGCTCGAGCGTGGCCTTGGCCGCTAGAGCGGACCCCTTGGGTCTGCAAAAGTGCTGGTTTCCTCATTTTTACGCTCGAGCGTGACTTCGGACGCTCGAGCTGAAGGTCAACACTCTGTGGCTTTCCGCTCGAGCGTGACTGCCTCCGCTCGAGCGGATATCACTGACTGCAAAAGTGTAGGGAACTAGCATTTCACTCTCGAGTGGCCATTACCCCGCTCTAGCGGACGTGCCGAATTCTGGAATTTCCAGAATTGTTCTCTAAGTTCAAACTCAAAGTTTAAAGGTTCAAAGCTCATGTTTTGGACACAAGAACATGGAAACACATTACATAACATGAGAACAACAACAATATGAGGCCAATTGCTCAAATGCATTGCCCCCCTTTTTTCTAAAATCATTTTGAATTCTCTTCATAGTCCCAAAACATGTATATTCACCCTCAAACCAATTCCATATTTTCATCAATCATGCATGCATGTACATTCTTGACTCCAATTCTATTTTAACTGGTACAAATAAGGCTCATGATCATGAAGCTTATGAAAATCATGCATGCATGTAAGATTTGGTGCCCAATTCTTCTTGTTCAACATGGTTCATGCTTGAATATACAAAATTATAACAATCATGCACATGCATGTTCATACAAGCTCCAAGTTCAACAAATTCAATTCAAGTTATGTTCTTGATCACAATCAAACCTTGAATTTACAAAATTACAAACTCAAACTCATAAATCTTTGCTTAATTACTCACCTAAGAGCTTCAATCTTCACAACTATGGCCAATTCTTGAGCTAATCCCTTTAGTTCCTTGAATTCTCTTGTAATTCTTTAATGTTGACCCCTCTCTCTCTCTCTAAATTCGGTTCCCTCTCTCACTCTAGAGAGCAAAATCAGATTTTTGAGCTCAAACCAAATGAATAAGAGTGTATATTGGCCATTTTTATGGTCTCTCACTTAATCAAATTGATTAAGGTTAATAATGGTACTTAATTCAATCAATTTACTCGAATTATTTTGATCCAAATCAATTTCTAATTAAACTTCACCGTAGACTCTAAAAATTACGCTAATCACAATGGCATAATCAATTTTGGTTTCTGTGACCGATAGGGCCTTCAATTTAAATTCTAAAGTAAAAAATCAAACAGATTTCCCTACTGTGGACAGATAGAAATTCAAAACCACATATATACATATAATGGCACTCAAAATCATATTAAACACATAATCACATTCATAACTAAGATTAATTAGTATAATACGGGACAAGGTTATCATAGAGAGAGAGAGAGAGAGAGAGAGAGAGAGTCCAAATTAAGAGAATACGTACCTTTCTTTTTTTGGTTCTTTTGGGTGGTTTTTTCCAAGGAAACTAGGCTATTTGTTACTACAGTATTGAGAAACCTTGCCACATCAATGCCCTATTTGGTATCCGAAAAAGAGAGAGTAAAGGAACCACAGAGACTTGGACTTGAAGTATATGTCTGTGCTGGGTTCTCTTGGTAGCTGTCCAAATAGCTCTCCTCTGGGATTGGCATCGGCTTATTTAAATTATTTTCATAGCCTGATGTGGGTTTGTGTCACGACCCAAACCCGGCCCTATGGGTTTAGCACCGGAACTGGCCAGTAATCCGAGATTACCGAAGGCCTGCTGAACAGTAATACAGTACAACAGAGTACAGGGCCTAGCGGAAGCCAATACAGTAAATAACTAGTGTCCATTGAGCTGTGACAATCTGTATGCCAAAAACATTTTCCATGCATTCAAACAGTTCAAAACGGTACAGTCTATACAATCATATACAAACATTCAGTACGGGGACCTAATCCCTCGATAACAGAACAGTAAAACAGTAGACGGTCTATACAATAGGGGACACAAAAACACCCCAAGCCATAGCATGGCAACACGGAACCTCGCAGTGAGGCACATAGGCTGGCTGACAAAACTGGGGCCGACTCACGCTCCTAACTCCGGTCTGGCTGCTGAGAACCTACATATATATATAAACAGTGAGCTAAAGCCCAGTGAATAACAATAAGTGTAAAGAGGTTATGAATGAATGTCCTTACAATAATGAAAACAGTTCATTAAACAGTATTTCAGTCTTTCAGTATTTCAGTCAATCAGTCATATGTGGTACATCCAATAGCCTATAAACAGTAGGTCCAGAAGGACCGGGTCTTAACAGACCCAACAGTAGTGATGGCCATCAATCAATAAACAGTATGGTTCCACAAGGAAACCGACAGAGCTCTGTAACAGTAACAGTCAATGCTAAGGATGCCACAATACAGTTTACAATACAGGACATACATTCATTCAATAAACAATATCAGTTCAGTAAACAATTCTGTTCAGCATTCAAAAGATAACCATTTTGAACATATCTTTACACAATCTGTTACTCACAGAGATTGGGCTAATAGCAGCTAGAGCGCGTCCCCGAATGCCAACCCTAAACAGTAAACAAATAGAACACACTCTAAGTTTAACAGTTGGGGAAGTACAATAATTAACTTCCTATTATGCCTCGGTGTGTTCTACATCTATATCCTCATTAAGATGCCTTAAACTAGGCCTATGAATGCCTAGGATGGAATGAGGATGTGAAAATACACTTAGAAAACAATTCCAGAATTTTTAGTCAAACAGAGCCCCGCTCGAGCGCAGGTTCCCCCCGCTCGAGCGTACAGGCAACAAAGGTCCCCGCTCGAGCTCAACATCACCGCTCGAGCGGACCAAAAAAGTACTGGATAGGTGAAATCTCCGCTCGACGCCCGCTCGAGCGTGTCACCCAGTCCTCCGCTCGAGCGCCCAATTCTTCACTCGAGCGGACTGATGCACAATGCAAGATGCTGGGAGCTCGACTTCTCCGCTCGAGCGCTACCTCCTCCGCTCGAGCGGACAACAGAAATCTGGAAATCCCAGATTTGAGTCCCAAGCTCAAAACCAAGTATAAAAGCAATGTTTTCGATCCTCTTGGGCTATTTTCTGGAAAAACTCTTTTAAACACATAGAATAACACGTTTTAAAGCTCAATTTAAGGAATCAAGGCCCAAGGGTGTTTCAATTAAACTCAATTTCAAACCCAATTCAAGAACACTTTTAAAACATGCAATGCATGAACTTTAACCCAAATTCAAGGTTCAAATCTTGCTCTAATGAGCTCAATAGTTGGAAAATAAAATGAAAACATGGACTTTAGCTCAAACATGAACATGCATGCACAATCTACCATGAATTCAACTTCCAAATGCACCAAAATGGCCATGCATGCAACAATTAAGGTCCAATTCAACATGTATGAGCAAATTCATGGCCTAGCTCTCTAATTGGGCATGAACCATGCAAAATGAGGCTCAAAGACAACAAGATGGAGATGAAGTCACTTACCTAAGTCTCAATTACAAGGTTTATGAGCTTAATTAGCAACTACACTTCAATTTCTTCAAGCAATTCTCATGAACACAAGATGAAAACACTCACTCCCTAATCTCTCTCTCTCTCAAATCGGTGGTGGACTCAAATGTGCCAAAGAAGTGTTGTATAATGCAAGACCAAGTCTTGTGCAAGGTATGGTGTAGTGGCCCACTAGGTGGCAATATGGTAATTAAGCCAAAGTTTGCAATATGACAATATTTAATCTAGTTTAATCATTCCTAATCAATTTTCAGGTAAATATACCATTAAATCACAAATATTCTACTGATTACAAAACACTAAACGGTTTCTAATTCGGCCGCCGATAAGGCCTTCAATTAGCAGTTTAAACCCATGAATTCTAACAGATAATCAATCAATCAAACAGATAGAAATGCAATACAATAGATATACTTATTCAATTTCAGTTTCGATTTCAATCAGTTCATTCAGTACTTCAGTTAATCCAATTATCAGTCATTATCAGTTCAGTTTAACAGTAATCAGTACGTAATTCAGTGGTTAATCGGTAACCAGTACGAGGGTTGTTACAGTCTCCCCTCCTTATAAGGAGTTTAGTCCTCTAAACTCGAGTTACCTTCAGTCTGGAAGAAAACAGGATTCAGTGGAAACAGTTCTGGGTATCTTTTAGCCATGTCATCTTCCCTTTCCCAAGTGGCATACACACCACCATGGTTCTGCCAATCAACTTTCACTAGTGGGATCTCTTTGTTTCTCAGTTTCTTGATCCGTCTATTTACAATCTGTATAGGCCTCTCTTCGTAAGTGTAGTCATCACTCAACACTATCCGAGTAGGCTCAATCACATGGAATGGATCCCGAAGATAATCCCTCAACATAGAGATGTGGAAGACGTTATGCATATGCTCCATTTCAGGAGGAAGTGCAACTTGATACGCCACCGGATTGATTTTCTCAATAATCTGATACGGTCCGACGTACCGCGGCGCCAACTTGCCTTTGACTCCAAAGCGAGTCTGGCCTTTCATTGGTGTCACTTTCACAAACACGTGATCACCCACTTCATATTCTCGGTCTCGTCTTCTAATATCTGCATAACTCTTCTGTCTACTCTGTGCAGTTTTCAGTCTCTGTTGTATCAGTTTCACTTTCTCAGTCGTTTCATAAACAATTTCGGGCCCAAGCAACGGCCCATCTCCAACTTCTGCCCAGCAAATCGGAGATCTACACTTTCTGCCATACAATGCCTCGAAAGGCGCCATACCAATACTCGAATGGTAGCTGTTGTTGTAGGCGAATTCAGCCAACGGCAAATGACTTTCCCAATTTCCCTGAAAATCAAGGACACACATTCTCAGTAGATCCTCTAAAGTTTGGATGGTCCTTTCTGACTGTCCATCTGTCTGAGGATGATAGGCACTACTCAGCCTCAATTCAGTACCCAATGCAGTCTGTAGGCTTTGCCAGAACCTCGATGTAAACTTCGAATCCCTGTCAGAAACAATAGATACAGGCACTCCATGCAATCTCACAATTTCATCAATATAGATAACAGCCAATTTGTCTGCATTATAAATTGTCTTGACAGGTAAGAAGTGAGCAGATTTAGTCAGTCGATCAACAATAACCCAAATTGAATCCATACCTTTTCTGGAGCGAGGTAATCCAACGATAAAATCCATCGTGATATGCTCCCATTTCCACTCTGGTATGGGTAAGGGTTGTAATAATCTAGCGGGTCGTTGATGTTCAGCTTTGACTTGTTGGCAATGAAGACATTTAGACACAAAGTCGGCAATTTCTTTCTTCATTCCCGGCCACCAGAAATTCAATTTCAAATCTTGATACATTTTCGTATTCCCTGGGTGGATAGAAAATTTTGAATTGTGGCCCTCTTGCAGAATTTTTCTTTTCAGTTCAGTGTCATTCGGTACACACAGTCTTTCTTGAAATTTCAGTACATTGTTCTCAAATTTGAACCCCGGTTTCGGTTTTGAATCTCTTTCTTCAATAATCTTCCTTAAGTAATCATCCAGTTGCTGTTTCTCTTTAATTTCTTCAATCAATGCTGGTTGAGCAGAAATAGCAGCTAAGGTTCCACCTTGTTCCTTCAAAACAATTTCAATTTCAGACTTTTCAAGATCACAAAGCAATTCTTTCTGTCCAGTCAGCAAACAGGCTAAGTTCCCAATCGATTTTCGGCTCAAAGCATCGGCAACAGTGTTGGCTTTTCCCGGATGATACAGTATTTGTAAGTCAAAGTCTTTAATTAGTTCAAGCCATCTCCGCTGTCTCATATTCAGTTCTTTCTGTGTGAAGAAATATTTCAAACTCTTGTGGTCGGTATACACTTCACATGTCGCTCCATACAAATAGTGACGCCAAATTTTCAGTGCAAACACCACTGCAGCAAGTTCCAGGTCATGGGTTGGGTAATTCTTTTCATGCGGTCTCAACTGTCCAGTCAGCAAACAGGCTAAGTTCCCAATCGATTTTCGGCTCAAAGCATCGGCAACAGTGTTGGCTTTTCCCGGATGATACAGTATTTGTAAGTCATAGTCTTTAATTAGTTCAAGCCATCTCCGCTGTCTCATATTCAGTTCTTTCTGTGTGAAGAAATATTTCAAACTCTTGTGGTCGGTATACACTTCACATGTCGCTCCATACAAATAGTGACGCCAAATTTTCAGTGCAAACACCACTGCAGCAAGTTCCAGGTCATGGGTTGGGTAATTCTTTTCATGCGGTCTCAACTGTCGGGAAGCATAAGCAATAACTCTCCCATTCTGCATTAAAACACATCCCAAACCCTTATGAGAAGCATCACTAAATACAGTATAACCATCCGTACCTGTAGGCAAGGTAAGAATTGGTGCAGTCACGAGTCTAGTTTTCAACTCCTGAAATGCGGATTCTCTCTGGTCAGTCCAGTCAAATGATATCCTCTTCTGTGTCAACTGAGTCAGTGGTAAGGCAATTTTGGAGAAATCTTTGACAAATCTTCTGTAATACCCGGCTAGTCCCAAAAAGCTTCGGACTTCAGTCACATTTGTTGGTCTAGGCCAGTTCACTACAGCTTCAATTTTCTGCGGATCAACAGAAATTCCATCTTTGCTAACAACATGCCCCAAAAACATAACATGATCAAGCCAGAATTCACATTTAGACAGTTTACCATACAGTTTCTGTTCTCTTAAGGTTTGTAGGGCAAGTCTCAGATGATGTTCATGTTCTTCAACAGTCTTAGAATAAATCAGTATGTCATCAATAAATACCACAATAAAATCATCAAGGTACGGTTTAAAAATTCTGTTAATGAGGTCC
Source organism: Camellia granthamiana (assembly GCA_036172215.1). Taxonomy (NCBI): domain Eukaryota; kingdom Viridiplantae; phylum Streptophyta; class Magnoliopsida; order Ericales; family Theaceae; genus Camellia; species Camellia granthamiana. The sequence goes on along the minus strand of JAXFYN010000060.1, from coordinate 478,954 downwards.
ATAAATGCAGCTGGGGCATTAGTAACTCCGAACGGCATAACTAAAAATTCATAGTGGCCATTCCTCGTTCTAAAAGCAGTTTTATCAATGTCTTCTGGTTTAACTTTCAGTTGATGATACCCCGATCTAAGATCAATCTTGGAGAACACTTGTGCACCCTGTAACTGGTCAAACAAATCATCAATACGCGGTAATGGATATTTGTTCTTCACAGATACCTTGTTCAATTCACGGTAGTCAACGCACAGTCTCAATGAGCCATCTTTCTTCTTTACAAACAGAACAGGTGCACCCCACGGTGAAGTACTAGGTCTGATAAACTTCTTGTCTAACAGTTCCTGCAATTGTACTTTCAATTCTTTCAGTTCAGTTGGAGCCATTCTGTAGGGAGCTTTCGACACTGGCTGTGTACCCGGAATTACATCCACGGTAAATTCAACTTCCCTATCAATCAAATCCCCTGGCAAATCATCTGGAAATACATCTGGGAACTCTCTGACTATAGGAATACAATTCACATCAGTTTTAACACAATCATCGGTAGATACAGTCAGTACAGAACACAGATATCCATTACACCCCTTTCTAATTAATTTAACGGCTTTCACTGAAGAAATCAAATACGGAGGAGATACTACTCCACTCCCATTAAACACAAATTCAGGCAAACCAGGTGGACGGAAAACTACTTGTTTTGTTACACAATCGATAGTAGCATGATATTTTTGTAGCCAATCCATCCCCAATATCACATCAAAATGATCTATGTTCAATGGCAGTAAGTCAATAAACAGATGCATATCCCCAACAATAATTTCACAAGCAGGATACATATATGCACATGTCATGGATCCCCCAACAGGCGATGATACAGCTAGCAAGTAATTCATAGGTTCTAAGGGTCTATTCAATTTTCGTGAGAAGGCATGCAACACATAAGAATGTGTAGACCCCGAATCAATCAATACATATGCATTTTGAGCACAAATAGAGAGGATACCTGACACAACGGTCTCAGTATTCTGAACATCTCCCGGTACTAGGGCAAATACTCGGCCCTGCCTCACAGGCTCTTTCCCGGTAGCTTTGGGATTAGGCTTTGGTGCTACATTTGATGCTGCTGCACTTGGTGCAGCTTTACCACTAGCTGGTGGAGCAGAAGGGCAGTCTTTAATTCTGTGGCCCACCTTGCCACATCTGAAGCAAGCTCCTGAAATCTGGTAGCAAACCCCTTTGTGCTTATTGCCACATACGGAGCAGGGTGGAATGAATCCACTCCCTTGGCTGGGGCTAGTCGTTGACCCCGTATTCTGTTTCTTGTTTGCAGAGTTATGTTCGCCTTTCTCGAATTTGAAACCTTGTCTTTTACCATGCCATTCAGTTGTTGGTGTTTCAGATTGTTTCACTGCTGCAATATTTGTCTCGGCCATCAATGCCCGGTCGAGAACACCCACAAAAGTTGGCATTTTCAAAACATTTATTCGGTCCTGTATAGCAGCACTAAGGCCTCCTTCAAACCTTCTGGCCTTCTTATATTCGGTATCCACCATATGTGGTGCATACCTGGCAAATTCGGTGAATTTCTTCTCGTACTCGGCAACAGACATATTGTCCTGTCTCAGCTGTTCAAACTCAGTCACTTTTCGGTCCCTGATGCACTGGGGAAAATACTTTTCAAAGAAGGACTCCTTGAACTGAGTCCAAGTCACAATAGTATTTGCATCACGGGTCAACATCCACCACCTTCTTGCTTCTTCCTGAAGGGTGAAGGTTGCTAACAGTACTTTGTTGGCTTCGGAGCACGGAAACATTTCAAATAATTTCTCAGTCTCAAGAACCCAAGCTTCAGCCTTTAACGGTTCTAAGCCTCCCTGAAAGGACGGCGGTTTCATCTTGCTGAACTTATGGGTTAGTGCAATAATGTCCACCTCATTGGCATTCACATTCTGTACATTCTGTTCCGGTTGCACCGGAGGAGGAGGAGGAGGTAGGGGCTGTTGGTTCTGTTGTTGATCTAGTCTTTCAATTACCAGTCCCATCATTTGTTCAAGTCTGGCCATTCTGGCCTCAGAGGATGATGATTCAGGTTCATTTGCATTATCCATTCCGCTATAAGTAGTTATAACAGTTATCATTATAAGCAGTTGTACACTTAAACAGTTCAACACTTTAACATATAATCAGTCAGTCATAAGCACACACTTTTCAAGTTCATGAGATGCCCTAATCACTTTTCTAGGACACTCTATAGCTCATTTGGACACGTGTGTGCGGTATAACTCGTGGTTAAGTATCGCTCTGATACCACTCTGTCACGACCCAAACCCGGCCCTATGGGTTTAGCGCCGTAACTGGCCAGTAATCCGAGATTACCGAAGGCCTGCTGAACAGTAATACAGTACAACAGAGTACAGGGCCTAGCGGAAGCCAATACAGTAAATAACTAGTGTCCATTGAGCTGTGACAATCTGTATGCCAAAAACATTTTCCATGCATTCAAACAGTTCAAAACGGTACAGTCTATACAATCATATACAAACATTCAGTACGGGGACCTAATCCCTCGATAACAGAACAGTAAAACAGTAGACGGTCTATACAATAGGGGACACAAAAACACCCCAAGCCATAGCATGGCAACACGGAACCTCGCAGTGAGGCACATAGGCTGGCTGACAAAACTGGGGCCGACTCACGCTCCTAGCTCCGATCTGGCTGCTGAGAACCTACATATATATATAAACAGTGAGCTAAAGCCCAGTGAATAACAATAAGTGTAAAGAGGTTATGAATGAATGTCCTTACAATAATGAAAACAGTTCATTAAACAGTATTTCAGTCAATCAGTCATATGTGGTACATCCAATAGCCTATAAACAGTAGGTCCAGAAGGACCGGGTCTTAACAGACCCAACAGTAGTGATGACCATCAATCAATAAACAGTATGGTTCCACAAGGAAACCGACAGAGCTCTGTAACAGTAACAGTCATTGCTAAGGATGCCACAATACAGTTTACAATACAGGACATACATTCATTCAATAAACAATATCAGTTCAGTAAACAATTCTGTTCAGTATTCAAAAGATAACCATTTTGAACATATCTTTACACAATCTGTTACTCACAGAGATTGGGCTAATAGCAGCTAGAGCGCGTCCCCGAATGCCAACCCTAAACAGTAAACAAATAGAACACACTCTAAGTTTAACAGTTGGGGAAGTACAATAATTAACTTCCTATTATGCCTCGGTGTGTTCTACATCTATATCCTCATTAAGATGCCTTAAACTAGGCCTAGGAATGCCTAGGATGGAATGAGGATGTGAAAATACACTTAGAAAACAATTCCAGAATTTTCAGTCAAACAGAGCCCCGCTCGAGCGCAGGTTCCCCCCGCTCGAGCGTACAGGCAACAAAGGTCCCCGCTCGAGCTCAACATCACCGCTCGAGCGGACCAAAAAAGTACTAGATAGGTGCAATCTCCGCTCGACGCCCGCTCGAGCGTGTCACCCAGTCCTCCGCTCGAGCGCCCAATTCTCCGCTCGAGCGGACTGATGCACAATGCAAGATGCTGGGAGCTCGACTTCTCCGCTCGAGCGCTACCTCCTCCGCTCGAGCGGACAACAGAAATCTGGAAATCCCAGATTTGAGTCCCAAGCTCAAAACCAAGTATAAAAGCAATGTTTTCGATCCTCTTGGGCTATTTTCTGGAAAAACTCTTTTAAACACATAGAATAACACGTTTAAAAGCTCAATTTAAGGAATCAAGGCCCAAGGGTGTTTCAATTAAACTCAATTTCAAACCCAATTCAAGAACACTTTTAAAACATGCAATGCATGAACTTTAACCCAAATTCAAGGTTCAAATCTTGCTCTAATGAGCTCAATAGTTGGAAAATAAAATGAAAACATGGACTTTAGCTCAAACATGAACATGCATGCACAATCTACCATGAATTCAACTTCCAAATGCACCAAAATGGCCATGCATGCAACAATTAAGGTCCAATTCAACATGTATGAGCAAATTCATGGCCTAGCTCTCTAATTGGGCATGAACCATGCAAAATGAGGCTCAAAGACAACAAGATGGAGATGAAGTCACTTACCTAAGTCTCAATTACAAGGTTTATGAGCTCAATTAGCAACTACACTTCAATTTCTTCAAGCAATTCTTATGAACACAAGATGAAAACACTCACTCCCTAATCTCTCTCTCTCTCAAATCGGTGGTGGACTCAAATGTGCCAAAGAAGTGTTGTATAATGCAAGACCAAGTCTTGTGCAAGGTATGGTGTAGTGGCCCACTAGGTGGCAATATGGTAATTAAGCCAAAGTTTGCAATATGACAATATTTAATCTAGTTTAATCATTCCTAATCAATTTTCAGGTAAATATACCATTAAATCACAAATATTCTACTGATTACAAAACACTAAACGGTTTCTAATTCGGCCGCCGATAAGGCCTTCAATTAGCAGTTTAAACCCATGAATTCTAACAGATAATCAATCAATCAAATAGATAGAAATGCAATACAATAGATATACTTATTCAATTTCAGTTTCGATTTCAATCAGTTCATTCAATACTTCAGTTAATCCAATTATCAGTCATTATCAGTTCAGTTTAACAGTAATCAGTACGTAATTCAGTGGTTAATCGGTAATCAGTACGAGGATTGTTACAGTTTGCCTCCAGCATGTAAATATTCATAATAAGAAGCACTGTTAAGAAGTCTGTCCTCGATCTCAATAGCCCACAAGTGTTTTTCTTTCATCTTCACTATGTGTTTTGGAAGCAAATGCCGAAATCCTAATAAAACAGAGAGTGATTATTTAACTTTCTATCAAACAGAGTGATTGTTTTGGGAGCACGCAAATATTCATAATAAGAAGCATATGATGATCATGATATAAAAGACATCTCATCCAATGGTCGGATTAAAATCAATATAAGTTTTTAATATATAAGTATTCAACTTGTGCTATATATGCATTCAAGTTTTTTTTTTTTTCAAAAAAGTATATTATCAAGAAGTTGGTGTTGTTTGGCAAGTTGGTTTGTGACTAAAATAGTCACAAAAGACAAAATAGGCTATTTTAGTCACAACAAACAAAACATTACATCCAATCCATAATCATTACACTATTCTTTCACAAAAAAAATCAAAAAAGCCAAAAAGTCCTTCCCAAACTAAGCTTTTTAGCCCAGGCTAAAATAGTTAAAAAAGTCAAAAAGTCAAAAAATCAACCCACTTCTCAAAAGGATCCACAAAAGTGAATTCGACCATGGACCACGGGCTCACCACAAATCCAATTTTAATGATTCAATTTGAGGATATTTATTAATCAATTCTATTAATTAGATTTATTGACAATTTACCCTTCAATTTGTTGATATTAATAGTTTAGATCATTCACTTCCCGTCCCCTCCCAATCCAAAAAAAAAAAATAAAGAAAAATGTTATAATAAAAGAGTTGGACCTTTTATCATTAAATGTGTAATAAATCAAAAATTAACACTCATGATATCAAATTATTGTGGGTTGAATTGCAAATTTTTTTCATATACCTCAAACATTTTCCATATTTTAAATGCGTTATATTAAAAATAAAATAAAATAGACGTGTATATTAGTTAGGGGTGCAACTCGGGCGGGTTCGGGCGGGTTGGGGGTTTGCCCAAGCCCGACCCGAATTGCCCAGAGCAGTGCCCAAGCCCGCCCAAGCCCGAACATGAACCCGAGATTTGCTGCCCAAGCCCGGCCTAAGCTTTGTATTTTGAACTCGGGTTAGCCCGAATTGCCCGAATTGTCCAGAAACTTGTAGGTAGATTTGTTTTGAAACCTGTAGGTAGAATTGATAATTAACAAGGAATTGAGAATTATTCAAAGTTATTTTCTGGTCACCAAAAAATAAAAATTAAAAATTAAGACTAACTCTTTTACTTAATTTATATATATTATATAATTTATTAAATTATATATATATATTATATAATTTATATAATATATTAAATTTAATTCGGGTTCGGGTTACTCGGGTTGGCCATTGGTTCTGTCCAAGCCCGGCCCGAATTATAATTCGGGCATCAAAAATCTGCTCAGGTCCATCCAGATTACAAGATATAATTGCCCAAATCCTAAAAAAACTCAAACTAAGTTCGAGTTGCTCGGATTGAGCCCCCGAATTGCACCCATAATATTAGTGAGTCCTTTGATAATGCCGTGACTTTATTAATGTCCTTTGTGGTGTGCTACCGCGACACTCACACAACGCTTGCATATCCTCTTTGCTTCCAGATACTTGTAGGCGCTTTTTGATAGTTTGGTTAAGCACTCGGCTCCTCGATTTGTTTAGTAAATGAGTTGAGTTCGAACTCAATTATTAAGTTTGTACTCAATTATTAAGTTTATTTAGTAAACGAGTCGAGTTCGAGCTCGTATAAACTCAATTCGTCAAGTTCGGCTCGTTTATTTTTATTTAAATTACATAATAAATATATTATTTATATATTAAATTATATATCAAATAATATAAATAATATTAAAAAAGTTATCAAGCTAGTTGAGTTCGAATTTCATTAATGTTAACAAGTCGAGCCGAGCTCGAGCCTAATTTCTTATCGAGAGCTCGAACTCAATAAATGAGCTCGATAAGTAAACGAGCCGAGTTCAAGCTCAGCAAAGTTCGGCTCGACTTGGTTCGTTTGCAGCCCTATTTTTTGACAATAAATACCGCAATACCAAATGAGGCCATGGACATGTAAGGTGTCGTTTAGCAATTAGGTGGGCTGCAACAACAACTACTGTGCAGCGAAATAAGTTTATTTTGGAGTCCATTTCGATAATTTAAACCGGTCATATTTTAAAATACATCAAGTAGAATAAGCTTGTAAAAAATCAAATTAATCGGATATCGTTTACCTATTCATCTACTCACATTTGTATTCATTTTAATACTTTAAATCACAATTATTTTTTATTTTTGTAGATACAAATGTGAGTGGATGAATGGATAAATGATATCCAATTAATTTGATTTTTTACAGGCATGTTCTATTTGATATATTTTAAAATATAAATGACTCTTGTTGCGCAGGTTGTGCAGTGAAATGGGCTCATTTCGAGGCCTATTTCGATAATCCGAGCCGTTCATATTTTAGAATACATCAAGTAGAACATACTTATAAAAAATCAAGTTAATCGGATATCGTTTACCCATTCATCTACTCACATTTGTATCTACAAAAGTAAAAAATAATTGTGATTCAAAGTATTAAAATGAATACAAATGTGAGTGGATGAATGGGTAAACGATATCCGTTTAACTTGATTTTTTACAAGCATGTTCTATTTGATGTATTCTAAAATATGAACGATTCGGATTATTGAAATGAGGCTCAAAATGGGCCTATTTCATTGCACAGCTTACGCAGCAACATCCCCAATTCCAAATTATGTTGGGTTGGGTTGGGTTGATTTTTAAGTTAAAGTAGTCACAAAAGATAAAATAGTTTAAAATTTTTAAGATAAAATATCATATTTAAATCATAATCATTTCACTTTTTTTCTTATAAAAGTAAAAAAAATCAATCCAAACGAACTTTTGAGACTAGATTAAGCTAAAAAATCAAAAAGGGAGCCCAACCTCCCAAACAAAGCCTAGGAATTGATCTACGTCAATCCAAAATTGGCCCAGCATGTAAATATAGGGGGAAAAAAAAGTCTTAACATTGTTGGATTTTATTTTTTTGGGCAAATTTCATTTAATGCTCTTGTTGTTTGATTAATATGCGGATTACCTTTATCTCATTTGAAAATAATTATACAGTCCACTTGTAATTTGTAAACAGAAATGTATCATTAAATATTTCATCCAATTTAATAGCAAGTGTAAAATACGTGCCAAATATAAGAAAGTTATATATGTTCATTTTCAAATTTCAAATTTCAAATGGATAAATCACACATGAAATAAAACACAAAGATTAAAGTGCATTTTACTTCTCAAACAAGTGGCGAAAATATCCGTAATTCACATACTTAAATTATTTATATAAAAGAATATTTTAATTTTTTTAATTATATAATTAACAAATTTAACAATTTTCATAAGTTAGATAAAGACTATATAATTATTTTCAAATAAAAAGGGCAATGCGCACAAAAATAAATCAAACTTTAAGGACAAAGTAAAATTTATAATATTTTTTTTTACCTTTGGGTAAAAAACCCGTAGAAAGGTATAAATACTTGATGTACCGACGGCTCTTGGAAACAAAACGATGACGATGACTCGGCAAAAGATTCTCTACATCAGTCCCTTCGGGTTTGCGGTGTTTGCCTGTTGTCAATTATGGACAAAAATAGTTCAGCTACAATATTTCATAATATATGACAGAAAATTGAAATTTTTATAATAGACATCTTGAAGCTTCAATATTCGTAACTAGGGGTTGCACATGTCATTCAAGTGGTAAGAATTTTTTTTTAATAATTTTGATATTAGGTTAAGGCATGCAATTCAAAATCAAGTTTAAATGACTTATAAAAACGACGCGGGACAAACCTAATAACAAATATAACTTTTTATCTAAAATAATGTAATTTTTGTATTTTAAAATAAAATACTCACTATTATGATTCATAATTTTAATAGTGTTACAGGCATGATTTTAAAGGGAACTACCAACACAGTGCAGTTTTAGAAAAAAAATAAAAAAATTACATATCAATAATCAAGTTAATAAACTTTAATAATTAAAATATTATATATTTTCATGATTCTGTTATTTTTTTTACTGTCACCATTGAATTTTAATTTCTCTAACTTTAAAAGTGTCATTGCAATGATTGAAAATTAATGTATCATTCATATCTGACAAGTTGGGAAAGTTTTTGTAAATTTGTGGCTCCTCATTTTCTGAACTTTTTTTTCTCGGTAGTCAATTTTTATTTATTTTTTATTTACATACATTTGTATCAAGTTTTTTTTTTTAGTCCTTCTAATCTAAGAGGGAAACAAAAGAAATTTCCCCCCAAAAAACAGAAAGAATCTCACTAAAGAACACCCCCCCCCCCCCCCCCTCCAAAAAAAAAAAAAAAAAAAACCCCTTCTCTAGTTTTCTTTTTTAAATATATTATATTTATTATATATTTTCAATAATGACGCCTTTACATTAATTTTTTAATCACTGTCACATTATTCTCAATTATTTTTTAATAAAAATTATCTTTGTAAATTATTTTTTTATGTATTTTTTTTTATTCTACCATTTTAGAGGCAACATAAATGTGTATTAGTAATGCTAGGATAATAATTTTTTTCTTCTCTTAAGTTGTTTATATTTATATTTTTATATGTCGGGTTATTTTAGAAAATAGGTTAAAAATTAACCTTTTGCTATATAAAAAAATAGAAAAGTAATATGACTCAAAAGAGATTAAACTTGGTTCGGCATCCTAAAAAAAATTCAAAAGTTAAAAAATTATTAAAAAAGTTAAAAAGTCATCACTATTCACAAATTAAAATTATAAAAAAATTAATTTAAATAATATTTTAATATAAACCAACCAGACGTGACTGGTACTGCACTGATGGAAGTGCACTTATTGGGCTGTCAAAAGAAAAAAAAAGAAAATTAGGTATATATATTTCTTAAATTGGAGGGTAATGTTGGGCCAGTGGGGGCCCATCACGGGTCTCGTGTTGATAATCTGAACCGCCTAATGTGTAGAACTTGTCGAGTACTATATGCTTCTAAAAAATCACGTTGATCGAATATCGCTAATTATATGATCAAATCAGTTTTGTATAAAAAATGGATGGTGTTATAGTGGAACAGTTGACAAAAAAATAACACGATCAGATAGCTATCGATATCCGATCATCGTGATTTTTTATAAGCATATAGTACTCGACGAGTTCTACATATTGACGGTTCCGATTAGCAAAACGGGACCCCAAGGACCAAACATCACCATCCAATTCAAGCCCGAAAAAGAGGCAATCATTTCTTATCTCCTAATTCGTCCACTGCTCTGCCAGACTGTACGGGCTACATCATTAACTTCTCCTATACATTTATTTATATAATTTTTTAATGCACATTTTTTTCGTAAAAAGTCAAAAAGTTAACCTAAACATCTATATTTTTTTTCTCAACTTTTTAATTTAAAAAGATAAAAAATATACTTATTTAAGACACTCTAAACAACTCCTAAAAATTTAAAAACTGATTTTTAACCTCTTGCTGGTCAATGCAATATTGTTTTAATGGTTCTATTACTGATGATTGTTAACAATTTAATGTTGATACATAAAATAATAAATAACACGATAAATTATAAATACATTTGTTGAGATTTATTAAAAATACATATCATTTATTGTAATTATGAAAATTATATTTCGTCCTTTCATGTTTCTAATTGCATAAAAATTTATTATTTTTATTAATAAATTATTAATTTAATTAATAATTTTTAATGATGTCAAAAATATATTTTCATTAACAATTTAAGTCATTTTAATCGTATAAAAAGTAATAAAGAATTTTTTTTCCTCCTGATAAGAAATATTTGTAATTTGTAAAATTACGTGAAACAATTAATATTTTAACTAAATTTCAAAATGTGTATTTATAATTTATTTTAAATAAAAAATATACTAATTAATATTGAGTGTATAAATGTTTGAAAGAGCACCATCATCATCATTGAAGGGCCGGAAAGAAAAATGTTTGAGGGCCCTAATTTTTGTGGTTCAAATGGCTCAAAATTGTCAAAACGACGTCGTTTTGGCAATTTTGATGTTGTTTTGTACTCAAAACGACGTCGTTTTGGCAAATTCGAGCCATTTGAGCCACAGAAATTAAGGCCCTCTACCATTGTTGGGCCGGAAATCATTTGTCGGACGTGGCTTGTCAGCTGGTACACCTGCCTTGCAAAGAAAGAAAGAAAAAAAAAATGAATATCGAAAAATTAGCTATTAGTGGTAGTATGAAGAGTATATCATAGGCTTCATTTGGGGAGTTCAGATTTGAATTTTTTTGGTTAAAATAGACATAAAAAATAAAATAAGTTTTTTAGTTTAATAAAATAAAATCTCACATTCAATTCATAATCATTACATCATTTCTCTCATAAAAAAGTCAAAAGGTCAAAAAAATCAAAAACTCTTCTCAAACCAGACTTTTTAGCCCGAGGTTAAAATAGTCAAAAAAGCCAAAAAGTCAAAAAACCAACCCACTTCCCAAATGAAGGCTATAAAATTATAAAAAAAATTGTTTAATTATTAATATATGATACCGATGGGCACCTAGGAAGGCCCAACCACAAGGGCCCAACCTATGGATTAGGGCCCGGCCCAACCCATGGATTAGGGCCCAGCCCACATTCTTGCGGTCTAAGCCCAATAATATCAGCATTAGGCCAGGACCAATAACATTTGTCCAAATAGAAGCCTAGACACGTAAGCAGACAAAGATCCTGCAAAGTTATTGCACCACACATCAGCCATTAATGAGGCTCTCACAGCATTAAATGCGACAACCTCCTCATGTCGGAATATACAGACTCACCATGAACAATGCAAGCTAGAATGTAGACTTTCGGCCAGCACGACAGGGTGAAATGGACAAGAAAATGATGAGCAAAGGATATAAGGAAGTTTTTGAGACACATCAAAGGTTAAGTTTTTCATTCCTCCTCTTCTCTCTCTCTCTATACAGTTAACCTCTCCTACTTTAACTTGATCGTGATAGTGTTTGCCAGGGGATTATCTCCCCCATTGGACCTTTTGTAGGGGTGCTCTACGGACTTCAAAACCAGTAGACCTATTGGGAGCTCAGCTCAGCCCGCTCCATCTCCCGTCAGAAAAATAATCGTATCAGTTGGTGCCATCTGTGGGAAACTTCATTTCGGAAAGGCAATTGTGCTCACTGTCGCCGGAAGGAGCCCCGTCTTCATCCTACATCAAAGTAGATGGTCACGATTAGATCCATGGCTTCTCAACACAACGCTGGCAACCTCGAAGCTGAGCCCTCCAACCCAAATAACCAGCCTCCATATTTCATAGAACTCACCAACAGTATTAACCGATTGACTGAACAGAACCAGGCCTTGATCAATGATCTACTCTAGCGTGATCTGCCTATCCCGCCTCCACCACAACCAATGGTTCCCCCACATCCAGAACAAGCCCATTACCACCACCAATTTCTACCACACATGTCTCAAGAAACCTTTCCACTCTACGCCCCCACCAGATCTTTAACATTTCTACCCTCTTTAGTTAGGCTCACAACCTTGCCAAGATATACCACCACCCTTCCACAACCACCCTTTACCATACCATACAGTCGCCCATGAGGGTGAGGCTAACAGTGTTCAACCCCTGATCCCTGCCTGTGGGGATAATGCTCCCATCTGGGATGAAGAGCTGTGGGCCATCAAACTCCAACTATAGGGGGTCATGCAGAACATACAGCACAAGGCTTCCTCCACCATCAACTCTCCTTTCACTGCCGCTATCCGGGATAAAGCTCTCCCTCCTAAGTTCAAGATGCCGTCGATCGACATTTTCGATGGTACCACCGACTCTGTCGACCATGTAGAAGCATACCAGACATTCATGATCTTATACGCCTTTCTAGATAAAATCATGTGTCGCGCTTTCCCTGTCACGTTAAAGGGGTCGGCATGCCTTTGGTTTTGTCAGCTCCCCCCAGACTCAGTCACTTCATTTTGCCAGCTCAGTGAATCCTTCCTAAGTCATTTCATCGGTGCTTAGCAACAACGACATCCAGCCACCCAATTGCTAAACATCCGGGAAACGGAGAGGGAGTCGTTACACAGCTACATCACTCGCTTCAACACCAAAGCCCTCTAAGTGGAGGAAAATGACGACAAGGTCATTCTCATAGCCTTCCTGGCTGGTCTGCGCCCGTTCGATTTCCTTTTCTCTTTTTTCAAATATCTCCCGACCACCACGGCATTCCTCCTCACTAAAGCCCAAAAATATATGAACGCCGAAGACTCCTTGGCAGCTCGCCAAGACTCTACATCCAAAACCCCACCCTCCAAAGAGAAAAGAAAAAACCCTGAGTCATGGCCCTCACAATACACATACTGACCCCTATCATACCCAGATTGGCCCGCATGCTTGGACCGACTACCACTGACTCGCCTCCCTAGTCGATTCGAGCGATACACCCCCCTCAACTCACCCATGGAGGAAGTCCTGAACAAAATTCAATGAGACTATAACCTAAAATGGTCTCAACCATCCAGGCCTCCATCCACCCGACGGAATCAATCTAAGTACTGCAGCTTCCATCAAGACCACGACCATAACACTGACGAATGTGTCAACCTCAAAGATTAGGTTGAGGATCTTGTCCGTCAGGGGCTCCTTAGCCAATTCAACTCTACCCGTCCCCTACAAATGCTTAGAACTGGCTCCCCAAACCATAACCGCCAACACACCCCTCCACGACGACCAGCACAACCCGAGTGAAATAATGACCGGCCTTAACACCAACCTCGAGCTCACGGCGACGGCCCCCATTAGGCGAAATATGAGTTATCGCTGGCAGCCTTGTGTGCGGCGGACCGTCCTGTCAGCACAGCGAACTGAGCTTTGCAAAATTCGACAAGGATCCGATAGAGAAGTAGCTATAGTAGACTGCCCCCACAAACAACTCAAGCACTGGTTCGAGCCGATCACCTTCACAACGGCAGACTACACAGGTATAGACACCTCATTTTTGACCGCCCTTAAGACTTGGGCGCCACTAATTGCTTACTTGGTGATGAAAGTTATGCAGTGCAAAGGTTCGATTTCTTCGGCAAGGAGAGCTCCAAATCCTAACCTTACACCCTATTTTGGACCAAAGCCTTTTGACCAAAAAGATTTTAGACCTTAAAACCCTCTATTTCAAAACATTTTTAAAAATGCTTCTACGATGTTCCGAGGCTTGCATTTTGTTAAATGTTGCGCTTTTACGTAAACTGAGCAAGGACAAAGTAGAATAAATGAAGGAGAGGTGAACTCTTTGGAAAAAATCTTTAAAACACCTTATTTAGGGGTTTGGAGTTGAAGAAAATTGAAAGAGAGGGAGGAAACCTAGTTGGGGAAGGAATTGGGCATGAATCGTTAAGAGAGAGTCGAGCGGCCCTCGCTAAATCAGGCCTATCCATTTGCACACTTGGATTTTAGCTATGAAGCCACCACCATTGGAAAGAAGACTTCCGGGGCTTCATTTTTCACTCAAGAATCTCCTAAAGCCGCGTCCGAATGAGGGAGATATAGTTGGTTAAAGTTGGGCATAAATCTGGTTAGGACAGAAACTAAGCAGTTTTCACTAAAATGAGCATAACATTTTGCACACTTGGAATTTTTATGTGAGGCTGCAACCATTGGAAATCTTACTTCCGGGGCTTCAGTTTAGACACAAGAATGACCTGAAAAGGAGTCTATATAAAGGAGTTATGCCCGTTTAAAGTCAGACTTGAAAGTAGATTTTTGGTGGCCAGTGGCTGACCGGCTACCACAAGTCGACGACCGGCCACTACTTCTGGCCGTCAGTCACTTGTGAAAAAAGCTCAAATTTTCTAGATCTTTACCTCTAGCTATCTCTCACACTGCTCCAAATATTTCTGAATTGATATTTTTGACCAAAGTTCTTGTATTTCTATATATAGAGGGCCATCTCTATTGTTTTCAAGGTTAGCAAATTTTGGGAGCCTCTCTCTCTAAAAATCCTCTCTCTCTACATTTCTCTCTCCCTAGAATTCTCTCTCTCTCTCTTCTTGTTTATGCTTGAAAGATAGAATTCCCTACACATTTGCATACAACCCCTTAACCAAATTGGACCACCTTGGGGCTGAGGTATCTTGGGACCTATTTTGGGCTGTTGAAGGGTTATTTGAGCCAAGAAAGTGGCTGTTTAAGTGCTGTGCTTCAAAGGTATAAGTCTTACCTCTTTTAAGTTCTTTGTACATAGTTGTTTTGCCATCTTTTTGTGCTGTTTTAAGCCTAGTTTTCAATTACAAAAAGTTCTGATTTTTGGGCCTAAACATGTTGGTTTAAAGCCATTTTGTGCTAAGGGGTTGTATTCCTCTTCTTGTTGCCTATTTGTATGTGCCTTTGCCTCATCTTTTAGCATGTAAAATTCAAAATTTTTGGGCCTTTAAACCGCTGAAATTCAGAGTTATTTCAGTGGTAAAAAGTGTGTTTTAAAGTCAAAAAATGGAGGGGTTAGCCTCCCCTCCTTGTGTCTCTCTTCTATGCCTAGTTAGCACTACAAAGTAGCATATTTTTGTGGCTTGTGTTAGCTTATTTCAAGCATGTTTTAGGCTATATTTTGCCATGTTTCAACTATATTTTTGGTTGTTTGGAGCACTTGTTGCTTTTTTGCACTTGTAGTGCAATTATGCTTATTAGTCTAGTATGCTTAATGAGTTAGCCTATTATTCTAACTTGTGTTAACTTGACTCCAGCATATTTTTGCTACTGTTTTAACATGCTTTAATTCTGTTTTGGGTCGGTTAAGTCCTTCGAGGCTTGTTTTGCATGGCTATAGTGTAACGGTCTTCACTAGTCCATTGTTTTGAGGCTTTGAGCATGAAGTGTTTGAGTTGTTTGCATGTTATAGCATCATTTAACATGTAATTTCAGTGCATATATCTCTGTCACACTCTCACTTAGTTCACTCTTTCATTGCTTTTGAGAGTTGTGTTTTGAGCCTTGCTTGCGAGCCAACATGTGCGCATGATTTTCTTGCCTTTTATGCTTCTATCTCAGCATATTTTAGCCACTGTTTTGGCATGTTGTAGCTCTCTTTTGAGCTGTTTTGGTCATTTAAGCTTTGTAGTGCATGCCTCTAGTGTAGTGTTCTTCACTAGTTTTGATGCTTTTGGCCTTTAACATGTTGTGCATGTGTTGCTTGCATAATTTAGTGTCTTTTGCATGCCATTTCAGCACTAAAAAAGTCTGCAACCTCTTTTATTTCTTTATTTTTCCATTTGTTTTGAGGGGTGGTTAACCTTATGATTGTGTTTAAGCTTGAGATAGAGCTTGTACTCAATGGCTTTAACTCTCTTTTGAGGATTCCTCCTAGCCAAAGGCATGATCTCTCTCATGTCTAAAATCATCCTTTGGTTGGCCCCTCTCTCATTAGAGGACAATCACTTTGGACTTAACCAACTAAAGAATGGTTTGGTAATGCTAAAATAAGTGAAGCAAAACTTGTACAAGATAAACATGTGTGTTGCATTGCATGTGCTTGGATCGAACGTTAATCCAAACACAAGAAATGTGGGACGTTTCATACTCCAAATGATGAAACGTGTCACGTTTCTTGGTTGCCATCACCCTTGATCATGCATGATAGAGTGATGGCCATTTGAGTCTTATATGTGCATTCATTAAGCTTGTACAAGCTTGACTCTTTGGTCATCACGCATTAAAAATGCTTGATTGGTGGCTTGAGAGCTAAGTGCCATACTCCTTTGAGCTTGAGAAATGATGAGGAGGGTGGCAGTACACATATTTCCTTGCAAATGCATTGCTTTGCCTCTGTTGCTCTTTGTTGTAGCAAAACCAGAAGCCTGGAAAAATGGGTGGCCGACCGGCCACTTGCAGTAGCTGACCGGCCACTTATACTAGCTGACCGGCCAGTTAAGGTGGCCGACCGGCCACCAGTCCATTTTGGTGCGAAAGTGTTCCTATGTTGGGCCAAAAGCAGCTTGGAAGTTGGTTCGATATTCAGAAAACAGAGAAGGTGCAAACAGAGGCAACTGAAAGCAAGGCGATGAATTTTCAGGAGGAAGCCAACTGAGCATGCATGTTTCCTTTACCCGCGAGGCCAATTCATTGCTTTATTAGCTAGTTGTAACTAATTAGCACAAGTGCTGTAATTAATTAGTTTAAATTGGTTTGTAATATTTTAATTGGCTTAGCATAGCTAGTTATTCAATTGTGTTGTAATAATTAATTAGCTAGAATAGTTAATTAGTTTCATTTTGTAACAATTAGCTTAGCTTAGCTTAGCTTATTCATTCGGACCCTCCTTCGCGAGGACGCAATGTTGTAATAAGTGTGCGTGCATGTGTGCATGACTTTCAACCCTACGTCTTTCTCCCTTTTATTTAACTGCTTTCGATGTTTAGATTACGGTCATATTTTGATTAACATACCTTATGCTTGCATGTTTGCATCATTCATTTGTCTTGCATGCACCGGACTCGACGCATCATTCAAACTGTATCGCATTTCAATACTTACTTGAATACGTGTTTTAAAGCATGTTATCAAATTGTGTCATATGCCATATTAGTAGCTGAGCCTATTAATTGTATTATTGCATGTGTTACATTAGGCATCTTGTATAGTTAGGATCATGCATATTTCTAACTATCTTTTGTTTTGGCTTGGAGTACACTGTAAGTTTTACGCTTTAGCATACTTGCATGAGTGTGAGTGTTACCATGTTTCGCATGCTTGCCATGAGGCTATGTGTTTATGTGATTAACTGCATGAATTCCTGTAGATGAAGGCTTTGTTGCTTGAATTGGGACAATTCGACGAGTGTGAGTTTTTAGCCCACTTTGCGAAGTGGCAAATCATGTTTTAAGCCCATCATGTTTGATGGCAAATCCGCGCTTTAGCCCACTTGAGGGTGGTATTTTCAAACCATTTTCGAAAACAAACATGAATTAATTTGTTCCAAATCTTGCGACTTAGTCTATACTTGCTTGTGTGCGTCACATAGTAAAGTTAGCTAATAATCAGAATAAGAACACATGTGTTTATAAAACAACATATTATGTTTAGTAGATGCCGATTTTTTGATTGGGCGAGCAGGGGTGCTCATTTCAGGACCTTCCCCTCTCGTACCCAAGTTCCCGAGCCAATGCAACTTTGGTGATGACGGACACGTGGCCTTTGGCATGAGTTAGGGTTTCCTAAATTTCTCAAAAATAAAATATTTAGGTGGCGATTCTGTAATCTGGCAAAGCAGTCCAGTTTTGGCATTATTTGATCTAAAATCTGATTTTCCAAAATGATTTGCCGGATTGGACTCTTTGGTGTTTATCAGTCTCATGTTGCACTTTGTGAGATTAGATTCAGAACCGTGACAGGAGTCCAAACTGTAGGAGACCAATTCGAGCTCTCCGAAAGGGGGCGCGAAGAAAGTCGAGCCACAACAGGTGTATGGTATCTTCATGACGACCCTCTAGTCATCTCCACTCTGCTATCAAACTATAAAGTCAGGAGAGTTCTGGTTGACAATGGTAGCTCTTTAGACATCATCTTCCTCAACGCCTACCTCCAACTAAAGGTTGACAAAGAGAAGTTATCATCTCTACAAACCCCTCTAGTGGGTTTTACCAGCGATCAGGTCACATCCATGGGCTCCATCGACCTCCCTATCATCATCGGAGAATACAGTCCACCAAACTCCTAACTTTCCTTGTTGTCAACTATCCTTCTGCCTACGATATCATATTAGGGCGCACCGCCCTCAATGCCCTCCAAGACGTAACCTCCACGTACCATCTGGCCATGAAGTTTCCCACTGACAAAGGAGTCAGCACAGTTAAGAGAGAACAGACGATAGCTCGAGGGTTCTATGTCACCTCATTAAAGGAAGTCAAATTGTAGGAAGCTATGATCATTGAGGGCCTTGATGTTAGAGACGAGGAAGAGTTAATAAGAGGGGAACCAGTCGAGGAGCTCGTCGAAGTATTTGTCGATCCTGCCGACTCAACAAAAATGGCTAAGATTGGCAGTCAGTTGTCCTCTCCGGGCAAGGCCGATCTTACAGCTCTCCTCGTCAACACAATGATGTCTTCGCTTGGACTCATTCCGACATGCCAGTTATCGACCCCACCTTTATTACTCATCGTTTCAGCATTGAACCACATTTCCGAACGTTCTGACAAAAGTAACGCATCTTTTACCCAGAACGTAACAGTCTCATCGCCGCTAAGGTTGACAAATTGCTGAAGGCAAAGTTCATCAGAAATGTGGACTATCCCAGATGGTTGTCCAACGTGGTTCTGGTACGCAAAAATAATAGCAAATGGCAGCTACCTCAATCGAGCCTGCCCCAAAGACAGCTACCTTCTTCCTAGGATAGATCCGTTGGTCGACACAACTGCGGGGCACCAGATGCTTAGCTTCATGGATGCTTTCTCTACCTATAATCAGATCTTGATGCACGCCACCGACCAGGAACACACCTCTTTCATCACTGACAATGGGACTTATCACTACCGTGTCATGCCATTCGGTTTGAACAATGCATGAGCCACTTACCAATGCCTGGTCAATATTGTCTTCCAACACCAAATAGGTCAAAATATGGAAGTCTACGTCGACGACATGCTCGTCAAGAGAAAACTCTCATTCGACCACTTGGCAGACCTACACGAGACTTTTTAACCTTTACACAAATATCAAATGAAACTAAACCCAGAAAAGTGTGCCTTCGGTGTTGGATCTGGTAAGTTTTTAGGGTTCATGGTCAGCCAGAGAGGCATTGAGGCCAACCCAGAAAAAATCAAGGCCTTGGTAGAAATGCGGTCTCTCAAGACGGTCAAAGAAGTTCAACGGCTAATAGGCAGAGTTACTGCCCTAAATCGTTTCATTTCACGAGCGACTGACAAATGTCTGCCATTCTTCAAAGTCCTTCGGCAGGCCTTCGAATGGAACGCCGAGTCTGAGAAAGCTTTCCAACAACTAAAACAGTGCATGGCCAACCCCCCTCTACTCTTCCAAGCACTACCAGGCGAAACCCTCTTCCTTTACTTAGCTGTGTTTTACACTGCCGTTAGTGCTGCCCTCATCAGAGAGGATGGATCAGTACAGTGCCCTGTTTATTACATTAGCCGCGCACTTAGGGGGGTTGAACAGAACTACCCTCTAATGGAAAAAATGGCTCTCGCCGTGGTCATCGCCTCCAGACGACTTCGACCCTATTTCCAAGCTCATTCCATAGTGATTCTTACTGACCAGCCTTTGAAAAAGATCATGTAACAACTAGAATCTTCAGGTAGGCTCATGCAGTGGTCCATTGAATTAAGTCAATATGACATCTCTTACCGACCACGAACAGCCATTAAAGGCCAGACTATCTCTGATTTCATCTTAGAATTCACCAATATTACCCTCTCTACGCCGCCTCCTCCTACACACGCACCCATCGAGGAAGAAGACCCCCCATTCTTGGACTCTCTGTGTCGATGGTTCATCCCGCAGAGAGGGCAACGGGGGCAGTTTAATCCTCACAACTCCAGAAGGGGAGTCTTTCAAATGTGGCCTCCGATTCCTATTTGGAGCAAGCAAAAACCAAGCTGAATATGAAGCTCTTATAGCGGGTCTCTGATTGGTTAGAGATATCGGAGTCGACCATCTCCAAATCTTTAGTGACTCCCAGTTGGTCGTCGGCCAGATAACGGGTGAGTTTGATACAACGGAAGAAGCCATGCAATCGTACAGGGACCTTACTCTTCCCCTGACCCGTCTCTTTAATAGTTTTTGTATTCGACATGTCCCCCGCTCAGAAAATGCCCAAGTCGATGAAATAGCACAGTTAGCCTCAGCTGATCAGTCGAACCCTTGCCACGACATTCGGGTCAAGTACTTGACCCATCCAGTAATCTCACTAAATCAACGAGCAATTTACCTGCTTGAGGATGACCCTATCCTATGGGCCCAAGACATCACTGCATTCCTCAAACAGGGCACACTTCCAGCGGACAAACTCGAAACTGCCAAAGTCAAAACTCAGTCGTCGAATTATGTCATTATTGGTGGCACCTTATACAAGAGAGGATTCTCACGACCATATCTTAGATGCCTCAATAATGACCAAGCAATTTATGTAATGAGAGAAATACATGAAGGTGTTTGTAGAAATCACTTTAGGGGACGATCTTTAGCCTATAAAATTCTCCGAACAGGCTACTTTTGACCGACACTCAGTCAAGATGCTACTGATTTTGTGATAAAATGTGACAAATGCCAGCGCTTCGCTAACATCCCCCATGCTCCTCTAACCGAGTTAATCACGCTCAACAGCCTTTGTCCCTTCAACAAATGGGGAATTGATCTCGTAGGTCCCTTGCCGACTAGCAGGGGTCAAGTAAAATTCGCCATAGTGGCTATTGACTACTTCACCAAATGAGTCGAAGCAGAACCTCTGTAATAACCCCGACCTCTAATTTACGTTAATTCGTGGTTAAATAAGCTTAATTAGTAATTAAGAGAAATTCTGAATTAAATTGCTTGTGTGTGTGTGCAATATTGTGCTTATATCTGTTTAGCATAGAAAGATCTATTTATGTTTTCATTTCGGTTTGTGAATTGAAGGCCTCATCGACATTCGATTTAGAAATTGACTTAATTTATGTGTTAATTAGAAATTTTAGAATTTTATGGTAAGTTCAATTGAAGCTCAATTCGGAATAATTAAATTAGACTAATTAATGCCACTTTGCTTAGCTTAAGCCAAATTAAATAAATATCACTAAGTGGGCCTATATAAGGCCACTTCTATCACTTCTACACATTTTTGACACCCTTGTTTCCTCATCTATGAACTCAATGTGTGTGTGAGAGAAAGAGAGAGGGAGGATGGATCTTAACTAGAGGATTGAAGAATTGAGTAAGAATTTACTAGAATTAAAGGATTTGGACTTAGGAACTCAAAATTAAGCTTCTAGTTCTCATCTTGACAAGCCTAGGTAAGGAATCTAACCCTTAGTTATGTAATTGAGTTAGTTTTTGTAAGAATTTAAGTTAAAGAGGTAGACTAACATGAGAATGGGCTAGGATTAAAGAATTGTAACTCAAATCATAGATGCATGCCCATATTATGAAGTTTTGAAGTTGTTTTCATAAAAAACCTCATATGCATGTTCATATTTTGGTTGTAGACTAAGAATTCACCATGTTTTTGAGTTGAATATTTCATTTGATCATGTTTTGGGAAGCTATGAACTCAAATTACACATGCATGACATGATCACATCATATTCTTACATTTCAAGTTGAATGTTGCATAATTGACATACTTTTGGGCCTTGATTTCATAAAATAATCTTTACACCTTCATATTTTACAAGTTTACACATGTTGTCTTAAGTTTTGGGCCCAAAAGGATGTGAATTATAGCTTTGGATTTGAATTTGCAGCTTGGGAGTGCAATCTAGAAATTCTAGATTCTATACTTCTGCTAGAGCGTGAGATTCTACGCTCGAGCGGAAAACTTTGTTTTTGGATTTCCGCTCGAGCGACTTGAAGTACACTCAAGCGTGAAATACATGCTCCCAGAAGTTTCATGTTTTTCAGACCGCTTGAGTGGCGAGAGTTACGCTCGAGCGGTTATCGAGCGTTCATCGAGCATGAAAATTGCAAAACCAGTACTTTTTAAAATTTACAGAACGCTCAAGCTCGGGAAGTTGCGCTCGAGCGTCCTCTCACATATCGCATGTCTACTCGAGCGGGGGAATATATGCTCGAGCGGGGACCCTGTTTTCAGAAATTTGACCAAGTGTTTACTAATGCGTTTTAATATCCTCATTGCATCCTAGGCATTCTTAAGCCAAGATTAAGACATAGTAATGAGGGTAAAATGTAGAAACACACTATGAACGGAATATAATGAGTTAAATATATTCCAATGTGTGGTTCAAATGTGTATTTGTTATGTGTTAATGAAGGTCATGCGTCTCAAGTTAAGTGAATTACCTACTCTACTCGTCTACTTGGAGCCATTTGTTAATTGTGAGTAATAACTTTGTAAAGCTATGTTTGATTATAATTATTTTCTAACTGATATGATACGATTTGTTTTTTGAAATGCTATTTTATGAATTATGAATGAATGTCCATTTTTCCTGAAATGTATTTGTGGCATCCTTAGTTCACGTGGCCCTTGCTTGGGGGTAACAATACCGTGGCCAATATGCACGTGGCCCTCGTCCAGGGTAACAATACTGTGGCTTATATTCACATGGCCATTGCCCAGGAGTAACAATACCGAGGCCTATATTCACGTGGCCCTTGCCTGGGAATAACAATACCATGGCTACTTGCGTGCAAGATATGGACCTTTATGGTTGTCCGTACTGACTATACATGTAAGCTTTAGGACCAAGTTGCTATGATACCTAATGGATATACCATGTATGATCTTATGCAAGATCCAAATATGAATATGATTATGAGTTTGAACATGTATATGATCCTATTTCTGACTTGAAAATTTGGATATGCATAAGACCCTGTTTCTAATATAAACTCTGATTTTTAACTCTATGATGGACATCATTCGTTAAAACCCTTTATCTTGTTATTATTCACTAGGCTCTCGCTCACTATTTATATTATGTATGTAGGTGACCAGACACGTGATCAGGGCCAGAGTTGATGGCCTGGGATTCCATTTTGTCAGTCACCCTTTGCGCCTCCCGAGGAGGTTCCGGACCAGGTCAAGTTGTGTGGCCATGTCTTTTGAACATTCAATACTTTGTTTCTCTTGTTAATGAACAGTTTGCTTTGGTTATCTGTACATGGGGTAACGTATAATTACTGTACCTATGTGATGTCTTGGGTATATTTATAAAGTTTAAAATTATTTTGTCCTATGTACGTCTGCACAGCTCAATGGACAATGTTTATTTTGTATATTTGCTTCCGCAGCCCCTATATTATGTTATCCTGTTCAAAAGCCTTTGGTAATCCAAGGATTACTGGACGGTTACGATGCTAAACCCATAGGGGTGGGTTTGGGTCGTGATAACTTCTCGCCAAAATTACTGAGCGAAATATCACTAGGTTCATCTGGCAATCCATTGTGTGTCGTTTTGGGATTCCCCAAGCAATAGTCTTCGACAATGGTAAATAATTCGACAATGCCAAGTTTAGGGAATTCTGCGTGGAACTCAACATCAAGCTCTGTTTTTCCTTCCCAGGCCATCCTCAAGCCAACGGACAGGTGGAGGTTACCAACCGATCCCTCATGCACATCATCAAGACCAAGTTGGCAGCCACCAAGGGCCTCTGGGCGGATGAGCTACCCAATGTCCTCTGGGCCTATAAAACAACAGCCCGAACTCCAACTGGAGAGACCCTATTTCGCCTCACATATGGCGCTGAGGCAGTCATCCCTGTGGAAATCGGCTTACCCACACCCAGAGTCTCCCACTCTAACCCAAACCTCAACGACGACCTCCGGAGAGCCCACCTAGACCATATTAAAGAATTACGAGAAATAGCTGCCGTTCGACTGTCCTCATATCAGTAGACAGTAAGGAAACACTATAATCACAAAGTCTGACCAAGGGCATTCACAGTGGGAGACCTCGTCTTATAAGAAGCCACTTTCACCACCAAAAATCTAACAGAAGGCAAGCTAGAAGCCAATTGGGAGGGCCTTTACGTCGTCAAATCACAATCCCACCCTGGCACATACCGTCTCCATGACATAGAAGGCAGAGACCTCCCCTATCCATGGAATGCCAAACACTTTGAGACACCACTTTCAGTAAAGCGACCCTCCCTGCTTTTTGTTAGCTTCACATTGTTGTATATTTCATTTTTGCGATCGGGACACTTGTCTATTTTGGCTCTTACCATACTATGCATGTACTTATGATCGCGGGATTATGACAACAATTCAAGACTCTAATTATTTGTGTTATGCCTTGACTCCAAAACTAAACAATATTCACCGAGTTAAACATAGTCTCAGCAAGACCGAGCCCTCCGAAGCCTCAGCCAAACTGAGTACACAGAGTTCACTCGGACTGAGCTTAACAAGTCTCAGCTAGACTGAGTGTGAAGAACTCAGCCAACTTGAGTTACACATGGTCTTAGCCAGACCGAGCCCTCCGAAGCTTCAGCTAGACTAAGCACGAAGAGCTCCGCCAGACTGAATGTAAAGAACTCAGCTAGACTAAGCTTAACAAGCCAGACTCAGCCAGATCGAGCCCTCCGAAACCTCAGCTAGACTGAGCACGAAGAGCTTCGCCAGACTGAGCTTAACAAGCCTCAGCTAGACTGAGTATGCAGAGCTTAGCTGGACTGAGCTTAACAAGTCTCAGCCAGACTGAGTACGCAGAGCTCAGCCGGACTGAGCTTAACAAGTCTCAGCTAGACTGAGCATGAAGAACTCAGCCAGACTAAGCTACACATGGTGCCACTACCACTACTTAGTTAAATCTAAGTTCATTCTTATCCCAGGTCATTTTTACCTTAGTTAGATTACTTATCCAATTTTACCATTCATCATTCTTACATAACATAACATAAAAAAAAAAAAACAATAACAAATCGTTATAGAACTTACATCTTTATTTATTAATATCTTGCAACATCATACACCTCATTACAAAATTTTCTTTTTTACATCAAAAAAACAACAAAAAAACAACAAAAAAAAAAAACAAACATAAATGCCTTCTCCTCTTTTCTCAGGCTTTGTCCTTACTCCCCTTTGCTGGATGCTAAGTCTTCATCTCTCACCCCCTCATCTAGGGGGGTCTGGGTGATATCATCCTCTCCTACCTTCACCACACTAAAATCCACATCCAGGAACAACTCCTACACCCTATATTTGAAGCTCATCTAACCGCTATCCCAGTACTGTCTCATTTAGTGCTTGTAGTAGTCTGACTGCTGAAAACCTTAGATTATCTCTTCTTCGGTCCTCCCAGCAGCAGCCACTCTTGAAGGCCTAGCACCCATTTACCCTCCTTGACCAGGTTCCTCGCAACCACGGCGTCGATGGCCATTTGGAATTCAGGAGACCCCTTAAACTACTCTACAACCGCCGCACACAGATTTGGATAAGCCGCTCTCTTCGACGCCATTATCTTGGTAAACCCTGCAGCCTTGGTCCTTTCCTCCCCCAGGGTCTTCTCCAACTCCGCAATGTGTGCATCTGCCTTTTCTTTGTCTTTTAGGGCTTAGTTGTGCAGATTTTCCTTGTTGGCGAGGGCCTCCTCCAACCTTTTCTGGGTAGTGTTGTAGGCTTCTTGGACTTCGCCTACTTTCTTTCGTTTGCCCTCCAGCTCAAACTCCAATGATATTGCCTTGTGGCGCACCACTTCCAGTTCAGATTTGGCGACTGCGAGCTCGGAGGCAACCCCAGCTCGGCTTACATTGGCACGCTCGGCCAAGTACCCCTGCACCACCCACAAAGCCTCTATCTTCTTCACCCTCAGTGCATACGCCAGCCCCTTCGCGCACACACTACGAGCCGCCTTTCTCCAGCCGCCGTCTCTGCCCTTAGGTTTTGCAACTACACCTGCACTCCTTCTAGTTGGGCCTTTAGCGACTCTGGTTCCGTTTTCACTCTCACTGCCCTGTCCAGCAAGGTCGCTACTTCCATTAGCGCCGAGCACAGCCCTCTCACGAGGTCGACCTCTGTAACTTGGGCCATACTCTACACGACTGCATGCTCCACGACCCTCAACAGTTGGTCTATTGCGCTCCTGGCTTCAACCCCATCCCCCACCAAACAGCCGGTCACTGCACGAGTATGGTACATAGCGGTCTTCAGCCCTGCGCCGATCTCTTCTCCACCCGCCTACTCTCCTCCCAGCTCCTGGCTTGGTAACACCTCTTGCAATGACACATCCTTGGAGGGCAGCTCAATTCCTTTGAAACGTCTGATCCGCCCATGTAACAAGTCCGCGAGGGACCTCGCTACAGTTCGGACTCGATTTGTGCCACGGTTCTAAATCTTGAACCAAAGAGTCCAAATCCGGCAAATCGTTTTGTAAACAGATTTTTTTGAAAGAAGTGCCAAACATGGACTGCTTTGCCAGATACAGAGTCGCCACCTAAATATTTTATTTTTGGGAAATTTAGGAAACCCTGACTCGGTGCCAAAGGCCACGTGTCCGTCATCACCAAAGTTGCCTCGGCTCGGGAACTTGGGTACGATTGGGGAAGGTCACTTCGTGAGCACCCCCGCTCGCCCGGTCAAAGACCGGCCTCTACTAACCATGATATCTTATTTTGAAAACATTGTATGTTCTTATTCCAATTATTGGCCTAGGTTACTATGTGATGCTCGCAGCAAACAAGTATAGACTGGGCCGTCTGAATTGGAACAAAACATTTCATGTTTGTTTGTTTGAAAATGGTGTGATGGTGCTACCCGCAGGTAGGCTAAAATGCAGATTTTGCCACCCTCGGGTGGGCTTAGAAAACATGGTGTTGCCACTATCTAGTGGGCTTAAAACAAACACTTGATGAATTGTCCCAATTCAAATAACTCAACCTCCACCCACAGGCATTCAAGGCAGTTATATCACATAAGCAAATAGCCTCATGGCAAGCATGCTATTCATGGCAATCACTCACACGCATGCAAGGATGCTAAAGCATAAAACTCACCGAGTACTCCAAGCCAAAACAGAAGCTCATTAGAAATCATGCATGATCCTAAATATGCTGAAATGCCTAATGCAACACATGCAAAGATGCAACTATAGCAGGCTCAGTTATTCTAAACATGGCATATGGAATGCTACAACTAACACGTATTCAATTTGGAATTGAAATACAAATGCAGTTTGTATGATGCGCCGAGCCCGGTGCATGCAAAACAGATGAATGATGCAAACATGCTGTCATACTGTATGCTAATTGAAATATGCCCTATATCTAACCATTGTAAGCAGGTAAATAAAAGGAAGAAAGACGTGGGGTTGGAAGACATACATCACACATACCCACATTTATTACAGCATTGCCCTCGCGCAGAGGGTCCGAATAAATATACAGTCCGAATAAAAGAATAATACAGTCCAAAATAATACAGATTCCTAATTAATTGACAAATTAACTAAGAAAAACTGTAAACTGGCATGCAAGCCAGGGACTGCCTCGATTCTGATGAATGATGCATGTTTGGGCTGCCTTGGCGCTGAAATCCACTAGGATGCCCCAATTAGCCTCTGTTTGCAATGTTTCTTGAAATGCGTGCCAGACTCCGAAAAGTTGCTGATTCTTCATTTTGCTGCAACAGAGAGCAGGAAAGGGGCATAGCAATGTATTTCACAAATATATGCATGCCTCGATCCTCGTGCCACCAATCACGCATATCGATGCATGATGGCCGAGGAGCCGAATTGCACAACTCAATATAGGATGAATGCACATGA
Source organism: Camellia granthamiana (assembly GCA_036172215.1). Lineage (NCBI taxonomy): Eukaryota > Viridiplantae > Streptophyta > Magnoliopsida > Ericales > Theaceae > Camellia > Camellia granthamiana. The sequence goes on along the minus strand of JAXFYN010000060.1, from coordinate 450,754 downwards.
ATGCTACAACAAAACCTAACTCCATCATGGGTAATCCGGAGTGTCGGTGACTTGGGAATTGAGACCCGTTCCGTCACTCGGAGTACGAAACGTGCCTCGTTTTCCGTGCCCGGGCTAACTCCTATCCCGAACACGATGCAATATGCATGATATGCATGAATGTAACCTAAGATACAACCTAGTATGTACAATGCAGATGAAAATGAGATGCCTCGAAACGCGTGTACACGGGCACGCGAACCGAGGTAATGCATGAATGCAATCTAAGATACAACCTAGTATGCACTATGCTGGTGAAAACGAGATGCCTCGAAATGCGTGCACACAGGCACGCAAACCGAGGTAATAACACATGCGATATAATGAGACTAAAAATGGCATGACAATGTAATATGGGCTTATACCAACATGAGTGAGCCTCAGCCACACTTACACAGGAGGCCAATAGATGAAAAGTGAAGTGCCTCGAAATGCGTGCACACGGGCACGTAAACCGAGGCAATAGCATTCGGAATGCAATGATGCTAAAATAACATACAAAATGCAAAATGGACTTACACTAACATGAATGAGCCTCAGCTATACTCACATAAGAAGCCGTCGGATAAAAAAGAAGTGCCTTGAAATGCGTGCACGCGGGCACGCAAGCCGAGGCAATGGTACTAAAGCATGAAATGGCACTCCAAATGCAAATTGGGCTTACACTAACATGAGAGGGCCTCAGCCACACTCACATAAGAGGCCGTGAGATGAAAAAAAAAAAAAATACGCCTCGAAATGCGTGCACACAGGCACGCGAACCGAGGCAATGGCCCTAAGGCATGAAATGGCATGCAAATGCAATGATGGGCTTATACCAACATGAGAGGGCCTCAGCCAGACTCACATAGGACGCCGTGAGATGAAAAAAAGATGTGCCTCGAAATGCGTGCACACGGGCACGCGAACCGAGGCGATGATATAAAGGCATGAAAATGATGCACAAAATTAGACATGGCATATGGCACACGGAAAATGCGAATTTCAGCAGCCGAAATGATGCAAAATAACCCCCGAATTATAGCAAAATTACACCCAATGCCCGAAATACTATGCTATGTGCCCGAAATGACTTGCAGCTATGCCAAATATGCAGAAAATGGGCATGAAGTGTAAAGACATATGCTAGGCAGTCCCTAAACTAGCATTTTTCCAGTACAAAGAATGGCCAAACGACAAACACAAGTATGGAAAAAACAGCATGCAAAAATGGGGAAAAAATGGAGGATTATGAAGCAAGTGCTATATACAATGCCCAAACTGAAAAACACAGTTCTACAACAGTGAAGAGGGTCCAAAAATATGAACATTTACAGCTTATGGAAACCCTCAAAACAGTATACAAATATAGCAAACATAGCATGCAAAATATGGGCCAAAAGAGGGCTATAAAGGTACGTATATCAAGAATTCACCAAACAGCCTAAGACCCTTAACAAAACATGAAGAATGAGTTATTTTAAGACTCTTTCTAAGCCTGATGAAGGCTCAAAAACAGAAGCACGATGAGCTAGCAAGGCATGCAAAAATAAGGGGGTATAAGAGGGTATAACATGAAGTACCAAAAGTATTCACCAAATAGCATAAGACCCTTAACAAAACATGACAATAAGGAAAAAATAAGGCTCTTTTCAGGCCTGATGAAGACTGAAATCAGAAGCCAGATAAGCTTAAAAAGGCATGCAAAATGGGGCCAAAGAGAGGTACAAAAAGAGGCCATGCATGGAGGCCCCAAACAAGATTGATCCCTTCTACAATGTTGTAGAGGGACCTAAAATAAGCTCAATCTCAGTTAATGGCATGCTCAAAATCAGAATTCAAATAGGCTAAAGAAACCATGCAATTTTACGGTAAATTGGAAGAATTACAAAACAAGTGCATGATAGAACCACCAAACATGGTTGAGCCCTTCTTCAATGTTGAAGAGGGGCTCAAAATAAGCCCACTCACAGTTTATATCAGGCTCGAAAATGGATCACTCATAATCTAAACAAAGCATGCAAAATATTGGCACAAAGAGTGATATTGAAAGAGGTGCATCATAGAGGTGCCAAACAAGGTTGAGCCCTTCTACAATGTTGTAGAGGGGCTCAAAATAAGCCTAAAATCAGTAGGGTTCGGAGCCCAAAACAGAGAGCAAGTAGGGTAAAGAATTGATGCAAAAATGTGCTCAAAAGGGGGAAATAGTGACTTACCCTTGAAGATCAAGCTTTTGTTGCTTCTTGGTTTCAATTTGTTGCTTCTTAGCCTCTGAAAAATCCTCCTTTGCTGCTGGAATGGAGGTGGTGATGGTGAAGCTTAGGGTTGATGAACAAGTGGGCTAGAAACTTGAAGGTTTTTGGAGCTTTTGGAGAGGGAAATGGAGGCAATGGGAGATGAAGTCTTGAGAAGAAATTTGCTAACCCTAACAAAGAATGAGGTCAGCCCCTTAAATGGGCAAGAAAGGGGTGTAAAAGGGAGGGAAATGCATCCAAGCTTTCCCTCCCAAAATATCCCTCGGAGGCAAAAGATATTTGGAAAAACAGCTGGACAGCTGTAAAGTGGTCAAAAGCAGGAAGCAGGCCGGCCAGGTGCTTTTCTTGAAGATGGCCGGCCGGCCACCCCACTGGTCGGCCAGCCACTCCCCATGGTCGGCCGGCCATGGCCAAAAATGAATTGAACAATTAATGGCCGGCCACCATATTTTGGTGTCCTCCCAGGTGTGTAGAACAAGACCCCATGGTTGGAATTTGGCAACTCTGAAACAGGAGGCACAACATTCAACTTGAAAGAGAGGCTCAAAAATGAAAATAACAATTACTGGCCGACCACCACTTTTTAGGGTTCTCCCATGTCCCCTCATCACAAATATGTAGTCTCGGCTCGAAGAAAATATCCCTAGGGTGTTCAACATTAGCCCGGAAGTGAGCAAAACGGACGCCGGAGGAGCGAAACTGGTTTTCTGAGACAATTGCTGTCCTCCCACCCTCCAGTGATCTTCCTGGTGCTAAAACAGAGGTACCTGCCAAAATTGAACAAAAACTAATGCAAAATGAATGCTCGGGGCCCAAATCACACAGTTCGGGGTCCCGAAAATAGGCGGTAAGCACCGAAAGTGGCGTTCAGCCACGAAGTGGGTATCTGAGACCCCAGTGTCCCTCGGTATGATAAAACAGAGGCACTCGCCGAAAATGAACAAAAAGCGATGCAAAATGAATGCTCGGGGCCCAAATCACGCAGTTTGGGGTCCCGAAAATGGGCTGTAAGCACCGAAAGTGGCGTTCGGCCACGAAGTGGGTCTGAGACCCCAGTGTCCCTCGGTATGGAGTAAATGAGATGCATGCCAAAAATCGGAGAAATCGGAGATGGTCGGGTGGTCCCGAATCGAGGCACACGGCCTGACGGCTCCGAAAACCGGGATCCGGGCTCCGAAACGGGCAAAATGGCCTACGACCACGAAATGTAGCCCACGGCCACCGAGAGATAGCCTGCAGGACCACTCCCTTCCCTCAGGAAAGAAAACAGAGAAAATCGAGTCTGGTTCGTAAACCGAGGCAAGGCACAGAAGAGAGTTCGAAAGTCCGGAGGTAGGGCGCACGGCCGCGACTCTGAGACTTCTGAACGAGCACAGTATGCAACACCACCAAATGCTCAATCGGTGACGTCTGAGTCTTAAGGTCGGTCAAAAATGGGGTGTCTACAGCCCACCACTTGTTCTTGCGGTACCTTGACCATCACCTCCTCCACCTTCCCCTCCCCCGACTTGAGGACAACTCCACTACCCCTTCCTTCGCCTTCTTTCCAACCGGTTCCCTTCCTCCCCTTCTACAGCAGCTATCCTTTTTTTCTTCTTCAACATCGCTTCCACTTCCCCTTCACTTCTTTCTTTCAGCGGATCGACTAGCGCCCGCAAAGGGACAAAATCGGTCAAGTCCTTCTCTCCTAATGGCTTAAGGCGTGGTCTGACCGGCCTCTTCATAATCACTTTCGGTGCTGGGCTTAATTTTTTCTCTTTATATTTCTCTGCCTTGGCGAAAACTCGTTTGTCCTCCTCTTTCTGAGCTTTCCTCTTCGCCTCCATCTCCTCCGGCGTTGGATCACCTTCGCCTAGCCTTGGCCCCAGATGCAGGGCGAACAGAGCTAAGGGCTGGATGAGGTCGTTCCATTTTAGTCCCTCATTTTCCCTCGAGTCCTTCACCCATTTCACTTTATTCTCCACCCCGGAGTCTAACTTCGGCTCCCAAGACTTCATGGGGATTTTCCAAATTGTACGCACCCCTCTTTCACTACTCGTCGACATAAAGAACCACTTTGGCCGCCAACCTTTCACCGATGGCAGAAGCCCTGCAATCCCCTTCCAGCTACAGCTTATAAAGTCACCCACGTCTCATGTTGCCCTGACGCTTTGTAACAGGACAAAAACTCGTCCATCGTCATCATCTTCTTCTCGATTGCCCGCGGCCACGCAATGGTACAGGCGAACAGTATCTTCTCGGCATCAGCTGACCTGGAGCCACCTTCAGGCGGTTTAACACGTCTACCACCAGTTGTGGAAGGGGCAACCTTAGGCCTCCATACAGCGCCTCCTCATATAATGCAAACTCCATTGGTCGTGCGTCTGACGCCCTCTCCTTCGTCGTCGGCAACCTCAACTTTATGTCGGTCAGAATCTAGTATTTGCTCCGTAACTCCTCCAGATCCTCCGCTGTCAAAGTGGACTTGTCCGCCTTCATATGCTAGTGGTCTGGCGCTACTTGACTAATCGGCTGCACTGCCGAGATCATTGTCGACCCCAAGGGCCACGCTAGCCGCTCCGCTCCCCTTTCCATACCCCTCCCCACCCTATACTACTCTGCCAACTCCATCATATCATCTTCTCCCAGTGCATCCATGTAATAACCCTCACTATTGATTACCGATTAACCACTGATTACTGCTAAACTGAGACTGAACACGATTAGTAATTGAATTGATTGAAATACTAAACTGACCGACTGAAATCTGGAACTGAATTGATTGAGTATATCTGTTTAACTGTATGTCTATCTGTTTGACTGTTTAATTATCTGTTCATGTTTTATGTTTAAACTGCTAATTGAAGGCCTTATCGACGACCGAATTGGAAATTGATTAGTGTTTTACAATCATTGGAATTTATATGATTTTATGGCATACTTATTTAAGATGTGTTTTGGTACTGATAAATTATATAAATTAAGCTAAATTGCACAAATTGGCTTTATTTACATTGGTGCCACTTAGTGGCCCACTACATGGACCATTGTTGAGCCTTATTACACTCTATACAAAACATTTCATCAGCCAAGTCCCTTGTTTCTGCCGACCAAGAGAGAGAGAGGGAGAGAAATTGAGTTCCCCCTTGTGATTTGCTTGGTGAATTAAAGAAATTGAAGTGTAGATTGCAAATTGAGCTTGTGTATCTTACATTGAAGACCTAAGGTAGATCATTGACCTTCTTCATTGTGTATTTGAGTTTATTCTTGCATGATTAATGGGTCTTTAGTGATCTAAGGCTTGAATTGGTTCAATAGTGTTGAATTATAGCTTAATTCATGCATGCATGTTTACATCCTTGCATTTGAAAGTTGATTTCATGGAATTTGGTACATGCATGTTCATATTATTGGTATAGTCCATGATTTCATCATGTCTTGGAAAGAATTGGCTCAATTGAGCCAGCATTTGGAGCTTTGAAGTTGTTGAATTCATGCATGTTATACATTCATCATGTTCTTGAAATTTATTTTTGAAATTGAGCTTGATTGAACTACCCTTGGGTTTTGATTTTACAAATTGAGCTTTGAATCATGTTATTCTATGTATTTACAAGCGTTTTCCAGAAAATCAGCGCAAGAGGATCGAAATTTATGCATTAAAACTGAGTTTTGAGCTTGAGGTTCAAATCTGGAATTTCCAGAATTTGGACACACGCTCGAGCGAGGGATTCCACGCTCGAGCGTACCCTCTGGGCCATGAAGTCCGCTTGAGCGAGAAAGGTGACGCTCGTGCGTGAAATTCGTGTATCCAATACTTTGCATGAGCTTGCAGCCCGCTCGAGCGAGAAAGTCTACGCTCGAGTGAGGACTTGTGTCTCACGCTCGAGTGATGGTCGAGCGCCCGTCGAGCGTGAATTTTGAGCATCCAGTATTTTCACTGTAGCTTACAGTCCGCTCGAGTGATGAAAGTCAGGTTTGAGTGGAGCTCCTTTGTCTGTATGTCCGCTCGAGCATAGAAAGCCATGCTTGAGCGAGACCCCTGTTTTCTGAAAATTTTGTAAAGTGTTCAAAAGTGCATCTTTGCATCCTCTTTCCATCCTAGGCATTCCTAGGGCATATTTAAGGCATCTTAAAGAGGATATAGGTGTAGAACCACACCGAGACAAATTAGGGATTAAGTTATTATTTTCCCAATTGTGTAGCTTAGTGTGTGTTTAATCTGTAACTGTGTAGGGTTGGCTTTCCGAGGAGACGCTCTAGCTTACCGTAACCCAGAACTCTGTGAGTAACAACTGTGTAAAGATATGTTCAAATATGAATATCTTCTTAATACTGAATTGTACTGTTTTCTGAAATAACACTGTTAACTGAATGAATGTATGTCCTATATTCTGAACTGTATTGTGGCATCCTTAGCAACTATTGTTTACTGTTACTGCTACTGTTACAGAGATCTCTGTCGGTTCCCTTGTTGGAGCCATTACTATTTATTGATTGATGGCCATCATTTACTGTTCAGTCTTTTAAGACCTACTGTTTACTGTACTACTATGCTAATGGATGTACCACATATGACTATTTAACTGAATGACTGATACACTAAATCAATGAACTGTTTTCATCACTGTAAGGGCATTCATTCTTAACCTCTTTATGCATTATGTTATTCACTTGGCTTTAGCTCTCTGTTTATATATATATGCAGGTGTTCAGGCACCAGACCGGAGCTAGGAGCGTGGGTTAGACCCCCTTTTTGTCAAGCCAACCACTGTGCCTCACTACGAAGTTCCGAGCCTGCCAAGCTATGGCCTAGGGGTGTTTCAATTTCCCCCGTCTGTCTCTGTATCTGTTTTGTATAATTGTATAGACTGAATGTTTTTGCGCTGTACTGTTTAAGAGGGATTAGGTCCCTGTTCTGATCGACTGTAAATGTTGTACATACTGGTTTGCACTGTTTATGTATATGTATGAAAAGTCTTTTTGCATACAGACTCACAGCTCATTGGACATTGTTTATTTATTGTAATGGCTTTCGCCATGCCCCTGTACTCTGTTTTACTGTTCTACTGTTAAGCAGGCCTTCGGTAATCTCGGATTACTGGCCGGTTACGGTGCTAAACCCATAGGGGCGGGTTTGGGTCGTGACAATCCACTCCCATGGCTGGCGCTTTCAGTTGTGCCATCTCCTTTACGTTTCTTACTATTGCTTCGGTTGTGGGAGCCAAAAAATTTGCAATATGCTACATAAGAGAATCTCTTGCGATAAAGTCACTTAAATTTGGAATGCGTTGGTTTTTTGCAATGAAGTAAGTAAAACGCACAAGTCCAAAGGCCCATGGTTTACTTATCCTCAAGGATCACGGTTAAAATTCACCAGTTTGAAATTTCACTTTCCCCAACCCTTCCTCTCTTACACCCTATTCGTCTCCCTCCTCAGTGGTCCTTGTTGTACCACGTGTACGGCCACGATCATTACTTCACCCCACTAATTCTCTTTCTTTTTCCCCGTTTCTTCCATTTCACATCTATACGTGCTTTTAACCCTTCGAGCCCTGTGCACCACCCGCTTTTTCACGGCCCTTCTCCCGATCGGCCACCCGCTTGACCACTTTCGCTGTCGGCCCTTCACATGGTCGGCCATCCCATTCGGCCCTCCACATGGTCGGCCATACCACTCGGCCAGCCTCGCAGTCAACCCTTCTCCCGATCGGCCACCCCGCTTGGCCACTCTCGCGGACGACCCTCCTCCAGCTCGGCCATCCCGCTCGGCCACCTTCGCTGTCGGCCCTCCTTCCGCTCGGCCCTCTTTACGATCGACCCCCTTTCTGTTCGGCTTCCCGCTTGGCCACCTTCGCGGTCGACCACCATCCCACTCCCCATCTTCCTCCACTTCTTTTTTATTCCCTTTATTGGACTGAAGCTGTACTCGGGAATGTGGGACTATTGATATCGATGGGCAACCAGGAGGGCCCAACCCACGGATCAGGGCCCAGCCCACATTCTTACGGTCTAAGCCTAATAATATTAACATTAGGCCAGGACCAATAACATTTGGCCAAACTGGAGCCTGGACACGTAAATAGATAAAGATCCTGCAAAGTTATTGCACCACACATCAGCCATTAATGAGGCTCTCACAGCATGAAATGCGACAACCTCCTTACGTCGGAATATAAAGACTCACCATGAACAACGTAAGCTAGAACGTAGACTTTCGGCCAGCAGGACAAGCTGAAATGGACAAGGAAATAATGAGCAAACGATATAAGAAAGTTTCCGAGACACATCAAAGGTTAAGTTTTCATTCCTCCTCTTTCCTCTCTCTATACAGTTAAGCTCTCTTATTCTAACTTGATCAACGGAGTGTCTGCTGGGGATTATCTCCCTCATTGCACCTTTTGTAGGGGTGCTCCACGGACTTCAAGACTAGTAGACCTGTTCGGAGCTCAGCTTAGCTCGCTCAATCTCCCGTCAGAAAAAGAACCGTATCAATATATATAAAATTTATCATTTATTTATAACTTTGTTTTCAAAATATACACTAGCCTTATTTGAGAAGTTGACTATTTTAATAGGCTATTTTAGTAGACTAAAATTTGTGTTTGTGAAAGATGGTTGGATTTTTTTGTAATTGAATGTGATGTTTGTGAGAGAAAAAGTAAAATAATTATGGATTTGATGTGACATTTTGTCTTATTGGCTATTTTAGCCCTTTTTTTTTTTTTTGGTTTGTGAATTTTAGCCTAAAAAGCCAAATTTTACCCTTTGCCAATTAAATTCTCCCAATGAATTTGGCATCACCTGCAAAAAGCTAAAAAGCTAAAACGTCACTAAAAAAGAAAAAAAGTTCATACAATTTACTTTATTTGGGCAGAAGTCTGTGGGGTCAAAAAAAAAAAAAAAAAAAAAAAAAAAGTGTAGCTCAGTGCTGCATTGCATTTTCCCCAAATGCAATGACGTGGCACAATGTAAGCCACAAATTCCCATAAAAAAAAAATGAAATGCACAGAAAGCCAGCTCAATGCTGTTGCATGTGTCAGGAAGGGCAATCCGGTAATTTTGATATTTGCTATAATATTTTATTATACATTTTTTCATAAAAGTCAAAAAATTATTGTAAACATACATTTTTTTTCCTACTTTTTAAACTAAAAAAATCAAAAAGTGCACTTATACAGATCATCCTAAACGACAACAACTTTGCTAAAATGCAAACAAATATGATCATATACGGAGTATGGACCCTTCTTCAATAATATCTTCGTCAAATTTTGGCTTATAGTTGAATAGTAGATATTAATTAAAGGGTTGTTTGCGATAATCTAAACCTTCGTTTGGTAAATATTTTGAGACTGAAAAAGTACAAAAAGACGACATAGGCTATATAAACCAATAAGACAAAATGTCACATTCGAATCATAATCATTACATTGTTGTTTGGGAAGTGCTAGATTAATATATTTTTTGACTTTTTATGAAAAAATATGAAATATAGGTTGGATATGGGTTGAGTTTGAAATGATGTGGTAAAGTGGTGATGTGACTTAAGTAAGATGTGATGTGACTTAAATAAGATGATTGTGACTTAAATAGGATAATGTGCTAAAATAGCATGTGCTATTTTAGCACATGCCAAACAACCACTTTCTTTCACAAAAGTCAAAAAAGTTCAGAAACAAAAACGAAACGAGACTTAAAGAGTCAAGCTAAAAAAGTCTCAATACAAAAAAATTGGTTACCGTAGTCAATGTCAAACGAAGCTTAAATAAGTGTATTTTTTCACTTTTTACAAAAAGATGTGTAGAAAAATAAAGAAGTGATGTGACCTAAAAAAAGATAAAATAATAAATAATGCACTTTTTTAATTCACACCAAATAAGCTCTAAATTTTCTCTTTGGCCGGAATGATAACAGTGAATTAAATGTTTTCAATCTTGATTTTGAGTGGGAACTTGAGAATTAAAAAAAAATGAGAGGGGAAAGTGTAAAAAATAGAGGTCAAATATTTATCATTTTTTCTCTCAATTTCTTTTTCTTCTCACAAATCATAACACATCCAACAAATCGTAACACATCAAATTTTAAATAAATGATGATTAGTCAAGGAGTATCAATTTTTTCAACTTACCTTTATAAATGAGTTTTTGCCACCAAGTAAGGCCACTACTACTTCTGAATGAAAAACGCTTGCTGGCAAGAATATGGAGTGGGAAATATCCTCGCTCGTCAACACTCTGAACAAACTCTGGGAAGCGGACGATTATTTGATATGCCAATTCTGCCAAAGCATTAATAATAATATAAAATAAAAATAAAAATAAAAAAATGAGAGAAAGAGAGCATATATATGATAATATAATGTGTGAATAGTACTGGGATAAATTCTGGAATATACTGTTGAGGTTCTTTGTCTATAGAAAAATAAATAAATATTTAATTAACTTGTGATTTGTTCTATTTATTTTGGTAATGCCGTACTGTTCATATAGATCAACATATTGGTATTTTACCAGCTATATATTTATTTATGTCATCACTCGAAGTAATGCCGGAGGGGCCAAGGTACTTGGTAGTCTTGAGACACGGTCGGTCATTGGTACTTTAGGTGTGTTGTTGTAATTGATAGAGAAGGTGAGGGAGGTGAAGCCTATAAATTTGTAGTGTGTCATTGAAAATAACTGGGGTTTGGTGATTCAGATGAAAGCAAAAGAAGTAAAATAATAATTACTAATTAGCTGAATACTAAAATAAATACCAAAATACTCTCCCTTGATGGCGCAGTGAAGAACCGTGTTGCCGTCTTTTGGTCGTCTGCCATATTGGTAGATTTGGGGATTGTTCCACATGCCTGCCTGATCGCAGCAGACATAACAGAGAGCCAGAAAGGCCTGGGTTTTACCATGGAGAGCTGCCACGAAGATTGGAGTCTCGCCGTCATTGTTGCGACAACTCAGAAGACGACTCAGTTTAGTCCTAGTACTAGTAGCAATCGCATAGCACATACGATCCTGTCCCATCTTTGCCGCCAGATGTAGAGGAGTGTTGCCTTTGTCATCCGCTAACTCCTTCCAATATCTTCCTTTACCTCTCTCCTCCTCCTCCTCCTCATCCGCTGCTGCTGCTGCTGCTGAGCCCTTAAGCTGCTGGTCACTGGTGCGTTCGATCAACTTTACTAGACTTTTGAGATTATTATAACTGCCTTCGTAGATCGCCATATGTAAAGTCGTGCCACCTGATTGAGTGATCTTCATGAGTAGAAGCTCTATCGTCAGCTCTTGCTTTTCTAATTTGTCTGAGTATATTTTAAAAACTTCTTTCCAGTTGCCCTTCATGACCTCTGTACACAACTTCCTCTGAGTATCTACCCCTCCCTCCATTGTTCAACTAATTAATTATTTCTTCCTCCTCACCTCACTCCCTTCGGCCTCCCCAACAAACAAACAAACATACAAAAACAAAAACAAAATCAGGTTAAGAGATTTTGTTTTGCTTGGATGTCAAGAATGATACATGAACAAATAAATATACAGACACAACAATACTATTGCATGGCTTTGTAGCGACAACCTTGTTCAAGCCTTGCTTTTAATTTTATTTATTTATTTATTTATTTATTTATTTTTGGATTGTCCAGAATCAATCCATACTTATTCTTCTTTTTCCTGCCCGAAGGCAAGAATCGTCTAATGCTTGAAGTTAGATTAACGCAGCGTAGCACAATAAAAGGACGTGTAATTTTGATAAATTAAATCCTGTTTCTAACATTCTAAAGAGAAAAAAGAAAACCTCCGTACTAGAAAGAAAAATTATTTGCTAATTCGGTCCTTCTTCAACTCCAATTTTCTTTATTAGCGATCATGTTGATCACAGCAAACACTTTTTTTTCCTTCTTTTTTTTTATCAGCACAACAAACACAAATTTGTTTTTTCTCTTGATAATTGGGTATTTTGAGTTACCTTATACGCACATCGACTAATCTCGGGAGCCTGAAATTAACGGTCGGATAAACCCCTTGGCCTTCGTGAGATTCATATCTGCAACCTCTTGGATAGTCAACCATTTGGTTGTCTTCTTCTCCCACTCAGTCAATCACCTTGGGGTCAACACAACTAACACATTAAGGCCTCGTTTGTGAACCCTTCCTTTTAGTCAAAAAATCAAAAAATTACTAAATTAGCTAAAAAGCCAACAACCCATACCAAAAAGGCAAAGATTCTCTTTTCTCTCTACTTTTTACACATCTTTTCGTAAAAAGCCAAAAAGTCATCCCAAACATATTAGTTTTTTTTAGCTCATATTTAGCCAAATAGCCAAGAAGTTACTAAATTAGACTGTTCCCAAACGGGGCCTAAGTCAGTAATATTATGTGCAGCCCAACAAATAAAAATAAAAATAAAGTAAGTTCGTGAAAAAAATAAAGCAGATTCATTTTTTCATTTACGGTTTAATTCATGTGCAAATTACCTTCTTATTATTTGAAAATAATCATATAATTTATTTTTCGTGTGTGGACTGAAATATACAATTAGACATTCCATCTAAGTTAAGAGTAAGTGTAAAGGGAATTATGTACTCATTTAAAAATGTTAAGGAAGTAAACTACACAAGAAGTTAAATTGAATTTTACTTTCCAAAAAATTGGCAAAAATATTTGTAATTTGCATATGTTACTTATGTATAGTCTTTTTATTTAAATTATTAATGGGCCGGACACAAGAGGTTATGTGCATAGGTAAAACTTTTTTTAAAAAATAAAAATAAAGAAAGAAAGTGAAATCCCCCTCCCCCCAAATAATAATAATAATAATAATAATGTGATGTGGAATCCCGCACTGCTAATTTCCAGCCTCCAGAATAGTATTTATAATGGTTTTGCCATTTTGCCAATTTTCAACCTCATATTTTGATATGATACAGTATTTAAAATGATATAATTTGATAATTTTATATTAATAGAACAATTATACTTTCTTTTATTTTGCTCACACAATGCCTAATGAAAATGACAGCGTGGAACCACAATGAGAGGCGTAAAGAGATCAGTTGTTTTGGTGCCACCAAATGTTTTGGTAGATTCTCCTTGATGCACTGCAAATAGAGATCAGTTGCAAATCTATGTTATATATATGCATTCTTTTTATTTTTCTTTTAATCGGTAAAAGAAAACTTATTAATAAAATATTGGTATAAAGCAAGAATTATATCAATAAAGGTGAAAGTAAGATTACATCATCGCAAAATTATCCGACTCTAATTAGATTGGCACCGACAGATGAGTCTAATCATATATAAGTATAACACCGCGAGATGGTGAGAAGCCAATCAGAGAAATTATAAAATTATAATTGTTATTTTATATCACCATCTACTTGTTTATCTATAATTGGTGCCATGTAACCCTAAGAGATTTAGCTTAGTAGATGGAAAAAAACAATCAAAGGGCTTACCATCAACATTTTAAACCTTGGGGCTATTGAAGGTTTGTCCAATCCTTAATTTCAGGGCTCCGAGATTTAGTCAAGGTGCACATTAATTGACTTGAACAACCGATTATTCAAAAAAAAAAAAAAAAAAAACTTGGTGCCGTGTTTAATTTGTTTGAAAGGTCTCATAGAAATAATAAAAACAAATCGTCAAGTTTGATTTCAAAAAATTGAGCCCACTTTTAAGGAAATTAATTTTTTTATTTTTCATATATATATTTTTTATTTTTAGTGAATTTTTTTAATATTTTACGTATTTTTTTAATTTTTTAGATATAACTAATCTAAATATATTTAAAAAATATACTGTAATATTTATGATTTTTAAAAAAAAAAAATTCACCAAATACAAAAAATATAAAAAAAAATTTGAAAATTTACATCTTAATTTATCACTCCTAACTCCTAATAATGTGACATTGAGATTAAACCCTACATAATAAAATATTTCATAAATTAAAATTTAACACTTATCAAATATATTATTAGGCATTATTTTTAAAAGTAATAAATTAAATGTTTAAAGTATTTTTCTTTATAAAAAGCACGCACAGTCATGATTAAGGCCAAGTTTGGCATGTCCAGGAAAAGTCAAAAAGTCAAAAAGTTACTCAAAAAGTTAAAAAATTAACACTATTCACCAAAAATCAATAATTACGGCTGCACAACTCTTAATCCTAATTTTCTCCTACAAATCAATTTTTATAATTTTTTATTACACATTTTTCTATAAAAAGTCAAAAAGTTAACCCAAATATCTATATTTTTTTTTCTCAATTTTTTAATTCAAAAAGATAAAAAATACACTTATTTAGGACAACCCAAACAACAAAAGATGCAACCTTTATTCGTAGCAAAGTTAACCCCATTTGACAAAAAAAAAATTACCCATTACAAACAAACTAGTGAAAAAGGCTCGAGTTTGATTTTGCGTTGGAGTTTGGGTTAGACCAAATAAGGCAACGTGGCTGGCCCAACACGAACTTTTTGGATTGGGGTGTTTCCGAAACTCAAAAAACAAAACAACTTCAATAAAGTGCAAAAAATCAATTTTATTTTATTTTTAATTTTAATTTTTTATAGTTTTGCTTTTCAAGAACGTTTATTTAGATTGAAGTTTGGCATCCTTCTAAAAATTCAAAAAGTCAAAAAATTATTCAAAAAATTAAAAATTATCACTATTCTTTAAAAAAAAAATTAAAAAATTAAAAAATATAAAAAACAGGACAAATCAAAAAGTTGGCCGAAATGATTACTGCGGTCATGCTGTCACTCGCTGACAGAGAAGGAAAAAAAAATTATAGTAGAATATTAACTAAATTAGATGGTAAAGTTGCGGTCATGCTGTCACAAGTTCAATTCTCCTCCTTGGGCCAATCTCCAGGGCGCAGCACTGTTGGTTAGGAGGTTGGATCTCAAGTTGTCTAGTCAGCACTTGGTGTGGGTTCAATGCTCCCCCGCTGTGCGAGTCCTGACTTAAGCGGAGCTTGTTTTGGGAGGTCGGGACAAGTTCTCAGGTTATAGTCTTCTCGCTCGGAACGGCTAACAGGACACCTTGGTGATCTCTGCAAGGGGCGCTGCCTTGGACCTGCGGGAGGGTAGGGAGGTTTTTCCTGTAACAAGAAAAAAAAAAAAAAAAGTTGGGCCCGTGAGGGCTCACCATGGGTCCGGTTTTGATAATCTGAACCGTGGAATATGTAGAACTCATCTAGTACTATATGCCTGTAACAAAACACTTCTATCGGATATCGCTAACTACATGATCAAATCAGTTTTGTATAAAAATGAATAGTGTTATAATTAACAATTAACAAGAAAAACTAACACGATCAGATAACTATCGATATCTAATAAATGTGATTTTCTACAAGCATATAGTAATCGACGAGTTTTACACATTACGGTTCCGATTAGAAAAACGGGACCCGTGATGGGCCCCACGGGCCAAACAACACCATCCAATCAAAGCCCGAGAAGGAGACAATAATTCCTCATCTACCACCCAGCCGGTCCACTGCGAATCCGTACCATCTCTTTATCCTATCTTCTCCTACACACTTCTTTATACAATTTTTTAATACACATTTTTTCATAAAAAGTCAAAAAGTTAACCTAAACATCCATATTTCTTTCTTTAACTTTTTAGTCTAAAAAGACAAAAAATACACTTATTTAAGACATCCCAAACAATCCCTTAGTTCCAAAACAGAACAGTGACAAATTGAGGCCTCGATTGATAACTGAGTTTTAGTTAAAAAAATTAAAAAAATTATTAAAAATTGTCATATCAAATTTTTCATTTTTTTACACATTTTTTTTTATAAAAAATTAAAAAATTACTAAAATAACTTGTTCTGCACATCTTTTGAGCTATGGTATGTTCATTTTTTGCATGAATGATGCATGTACAATCTTGATCTTGGGCATATATTCAATAAGCTTGTATGTGGACGATTTTATTTGCACATAAAAAATTATTAAGTAAAGATTCTATTTATACTTAAAAAATTATTAAGTACGTTCAACTTTTTAGTATATTTTTTTAAATTATTTTGGGTCATAATTTACTTTCAATGTACCCTATGTTTTTTCCCCTCTCAAATTACCTTTCAAGAGACATTTAAATGATAAACAAATCAAAAATCTTAAATTAAATAACCCCAAATTACAAAAGCTTTAAGGAAGTGAAGGTTCTAGTTGATTGCTAAGGTCTGATTAACTTGAAATCGGGCAAGGTTGTCTATTGGTACTCTCAAAATATAATAGATGATAAATGTAATTGTCTATTGGTACTCTCAAAATATAATAGATGCAGGGCTAGCTCTGGCCTAAGGCCAGTAAAACTTGTGTCTTAAGCTTTAAAAATAGAGTCCTCAAATTTAATAAAATGTTATAGGTTTAATTTTTTTTTTTTTTGGATCAATTTAAAAGGTCCCAAAATATTTGTATTAGGTCCATGTATGGTTTAACCCATATTTATTTATAAGTGTAGTTTGACCCATATTTATTCAAATGAAAATATATATTAAAAAAAAAATATTTGGACCCAAGAAGAACAATACATACAATATATGGGCCCTATTTTTTTTTTTTTTAAACCTTCTT
This sequence comes from Camellia granthamiana, assembly GCA_036172215.1. Lineage (NCBI taxonomy): Eukaryota > Viridiplantae > Streptophyta > Magnoliopsida > Ericales > Theaceae > Camellia > Camellia granthamiana. The sequence continues at coordinate 433,910 of JAXFYN010000060.1, read as the reverse complement.
TATCTATTAGATTTTAGTGAAATAAATAATCCTGCCCTAATTTTTTTTACCTAGGTCTTAATCAGTTTTAATTGAATAATTTTTTTCATTTTTTTGCCCTAATTTTGTTTCATTAAATTGTTTTGTTTATAATTTTAATGATTATATGTGCAAGTAAATTTTTTTGTGGTTACAAACAAATAAAAAAGTTGTAACTTATCGTTTTACTCATGAACTTTTTTTTTAAATATAAGAGGGGCCTCCATTTCCAAAATCCGCCTTAGACCCCTTAAATCTCAGGGTCGGTCCTGAATAGATGATATATGTAATATATGTAAGTCAATGGACTATGTTTGTATTGCAAAAGTGCATGGTAATGTTGTTCAACTTGCACATGATGCGGCTAAAACTGAGCAAGGATTCTCTCATTGTGTTCTCTACTTAACTCCCTCCTTGCAACGGTTAAGATTCATCTAAAGATAATTTAACGGCTCAAATCACTTTATTAAAAAAAATTTAAAATTAAAAAGTAATTTTTTTGGAATGAACTGAACCATTGAATTTTTTTAAGATGAATCTTGACCATTGCAATGAGGGAGTGAAGTAAAGAAAGAAAGGAGATGATCCTTGCTCGCAAAAACTACCCTGTTGTTGGGTAGTTTATGACGATTGTTTCTTGAATGTCCTAAAATGCAAAGTGAGATACTCTAATAAAAATTCATCAATTTCAAAGTCTTAGATATAACAACTCAAAAGGACAACTAACCTAAATATGCTTAAAAAATAAAAAGGCAAATTCCATTGACCTCCCCTGAGGTTTACCCAGGGATCTCCCCTGTAATTTCAAAAATAACACTGATGTCCCTTACTTTTGAAAATAATATGCAGATTCCCCTTTTTGTTAGCCTTCCGTCCAAAATTAAGTAGATTCTGCTGATGTCATCCATAATTATTTTGCAAATTCCAAACTATCCATTGGCCATTGTAGGGTTTATGTTGACCATCAACAAAGAACAAACAGACTCAACATATCAAAGAACAAACAGATCAAAAACCAAGATCTCATATAAACCAAACACAAACACAACAAATATATATATATATATAGACTTAGAGAGAGATGGAGATTAAGGAGAAGACAAATTTAAAAAATTCTTCATCTGGGTTTTACTCATTGTTACATTTAAGTACTTGTCCCCTCTGTTTCCAAACAAAATCCCAATCTGGGTTTGCTCATTGCAGCATTTTCAAATTAGGCCCTCTCTGTTTTTCTCTTATTTTAGGGTTTTTATAATCTGGGCCACTCTGTTCTTCTAAGTTCTTCACATATCTCCCTTTACATTGTTTCCAACAAAAATTTTCAAAATTCTTCATCTGGGTTTTACTCATTGCTACATTTAAGACTTTCCTATATTTTTAGAAAAAATTCCAAAGGGGCTTTACCTCATTGCAGCATTTTCAAATTTGGCCCTCTCTATTTTTTCTCTCATTTTAGGGTTTCTATAATCCCACTCACTCTGTTCTTCTAAGTTTTTCATACATCTGCTATTACCCGTTCCTAACAAAAATTTACAAAATTCTTCATCTGGGTTTTGCTCACTGTACCATTTTCTAATATGGGCTTACTCTACATTTTTCTAAATAGAAGACTCAATGTATCAATATCCAGAAGACAAATGCTATCCACCACCACTACCAACACCAACAATGGCGGCTTCAAAGACCAACTCTCGTGGCTTATTGGAAACCCAATCGACGATTGCTGGCGGTACAACAAAACTGGGCTAATAACCACCAACGACTTGTCGATTGCGCCATCGGGTTCGGCCAACCCGTACCCAACCTCCCCCTTTATGCTTTCTCTTTGCAAAAAAAAGTCTTCTTTCAGAGGCTTCTAGGGAAGAGGAAACACAAATAGTTAGAGAGAGAAAGTGTGAGTGAGAGAGATAGACAGAGAGAGACAGAGAGGCAGAGATTGAAGCCCTGACTTCCTTTAAGCCCAGTCCCGAAACCCTAGCTGAGATCGAAGCCTTGACTTCCTTCAAGCTAAACCTCGATGACCCTCTCGGCTCTCTCAACAGCTGGGACTCTTTCACGCCCTCAGCTTCCTACGACTGGCGTGGTGTCGCTTGTTACAATAGTCGAGTCAGCGAGCTTCGTCTTCCTCACCTCCATCTTGCTAGACCACTCTCAACCCAAATCGCTAATCTGCACATGCAGAGAGAGATAGAGAGAGATAGAGAGGCAGAGAGAGAAACACACAACAACGATTGCAGTAGAGATAGAGAGAGAGAGAGAAGCAAAGCACACAGAGAATGAGAGGGAAGATAGATGGAATGGGTACAGTGATATATATATATATATAAGATATGTATGTGTTTATATATATATTCTCTCTATATATAAGAATGAATAAGAGGGGTATTATGGTCAATTCTACTGTCAAGTTAACATCGTTAAGGCTCTACATTTAAGACTTTCCTATATTTTTAGAAAAAATTCCAAAGGGGGTTTTCCTCATTGCAGCATTTTCAAATCTGGCCCTTTTTATTTTTTCTCTCATTTTAGGGTTTCTATAATCCCACTCACTCTGTTCTTCTAAGTTTTTCATACATCTGCTATTACATCGTTCCTAACAAAAATTTACAAAATTCTTCATCTGGGTTTTGCTTACTGTACCATTTTCTAATCTGGGCTTACTCTACATTTTTCTAAATAGGAGACTCAATGTATCAATATCCAGAAGACAAATGCTATCCACCACCACTACCAACACCAACAATGGCGGCTTCAAAGACCAACTCTCGTGGCTTATTGGAAACCCAATCGACGATTGTTGGCGGTACGAGAAAACTGGGCTAACAACCAGCAACGACTCGCCGATTGCGCCATCGGGTTCGGCCAACCCGTACCCAACCTCCCCCCTTATGCTTTCTCTTTGCAAAAAAATTCTTCTTTTAGAGGCTTCTAGGGAAGAGGAAACACAAATAGTTAGAGAGAGAAAGTGTGAGTGAGAGAGATAGACAGAGAGAGACAGAGAGGCAGAGATCGAAGCCTTGACTTCCTTTAAGCCCAGCCCCGAAACCCTAGCTGAGATCGAAGCCCTGACTTCCTTCAAGCTGAACCTCAACGACCCTCTCGGCTCCTTCAACGGCTGGGACTCCTTCACGCCCTCAGTTTCCTGCGACTGGCGTGGTGTCGATTGTTACAATAGTCGAGTCAGCGAGCTCTGCCTTCCTCACCTCCATCTTGCTATACCACTCTCAACCCAAATCGCTAATCTGCACATGCAGAGAGAGATAGAGAGGCAGGGAGAGAGAGAGAGAGAGAGAGAGAGAGAGAGAGAGAGAGAGAAGCAAAGCACACAGAGAATGAGAGGGAAGATAGATGGAATGGGTACAATGATATATATATATAAGATATGTATGTGTTTATATATATATTCTCTCTGTATATAAGAATGAATAAGAGGGGTATTATGGTCAATTCCAATGTCAAGTTAACGTCGTTAAGGCTCTTTTAATGAAAATGGGGAATCTGTATATTATTTTCAAAAGTATGGGAGGTCAATGTTATTTTTGAAACTATAAGGGAGGTCCTTGTAATTAAGATAAACCTCAGGGAAGGTTAGTGTAATTTACCCAAAATATAATATTTGTGAAATTAAAATTATCACACTTCTTATTATTGAATTCGTAATCCAACCCTTCAATTGAATAAAAATCATATCACTTAAAAATATAATTTTCTTCTATTCTCACTTTCTTTACATACACCATTTTCATTCTTGTTTTCATCCATCATTTAAAAATCACTTCAATGTTATTCATCAACAAACTCAAGCACAAACTGGGAAAACAATAATAGAAACGACAGATATACACAAAACTATAGGTAATAACTTTTCACTTTGGCAAGAATTTCATTTATGGGTCCTCTGTCGAGACGAGACAAATGATAGGTCTCATATATTGATAAACTACACCAATGACATCATAAATCTTTTATGTCATATTTGTATCTGGCTATGTAAAATTCTTCTGCATTTATTGCACACTTGTATTTATAGTAGTCACAATTCTCAAGTTTGATGATACCTCAGCCTCTGCCAAACCTCCTCTTGGTTCGCCACCGCCGGTAGTGACCATGAAGCTGCGTTCAGGCATCTTCTTTGATGAGGTGGTAATTTCAACGAAAGATGGGTCGGACTGATCCATATTTCTAATGGGTTTGCTAGTCTTGAAGCCCACAAAATGTGCCTGCAAAAAGGTCCAAAGGGGGAGGTAATCCCTCGGTGGACTCTCCGATGATCGAGTTAGAATTGGATAGATTGACTGTGTAGAGAGAGAAGAAGGGAACAAAGAACTTAACTTTTTACGCATTTCGGAAACTGCCTTATATCCTTTGCTCATCATTTCCTTGTCCATTCCACACTGTTGTGTTGGATGAAAGTCTACATTTTAGCTCGCATCGTTCATGGTGTGTCTATCTCCTTTGACGTGAATGGGTTGTTGTATTTAATGCCGTGAGAGCCACATTAATGGCTGATGTATGGGTGCAATAACTTTGCAGGATTTTTGTCTGCCTACGTGGCTAGGCTTTTGTTTGACAAGTGTTTGAATGTTGTTGACCCAAGCTTAGTGTTGATTTCTCAGAGTTATTGAGCTTTGATCCCTAGGATATGAACTGAGCCTTGATCCGTGCGTTCGGCCCTCTTGGATGCCCATTAGTATCAAGAAGGGTCGATACCTAGCATATCTGAATGGGTGCAAGCAAAGACATCATTGTGCTTGGCTAAGAGAGCTGTGAGGTCGGCCTTGGACTGAGAGGATAGCTGGCTGCCAATCTTAGCCGTTTTCGTTGAATCGATAGGATCGACAGGTGCTTCAACAAGTTCCTCCACTGGTTCACCTCTAACTAACTCTTCCTCGTCTCTAACATCAAGGCGTTTAATGATCATAGCTTCTTTCATTTTGACTTCCTTTAATGAGGCGACATAGCACTCTCGGGCTACTGTCTGTTCACCCCTCACAGTGCCAACCCCCTGGTTAGTGGGAAACTTCATGGCCAGGTAGTACGTGGAGGTTACGGCTTGAAGGGGATTAAGAACGGTTGTAGCTCGACTTTCTTCGCGTCCCTCTCTTCGGAGAGCTCGAATGGGTCCTACAGTTCGGACTCCTATCACGGTTCTGAATCTAATATCACAAAGTGCAATGTGAAACTGATAAACACCAAAGAGTCCAATCCGACAAATCATTTTGGAAAATCGATTTTGAATCAAATAATGCAAAAACTGGACTGCTTTGCCAGATTATAGAGTCGCCATCTAAATATTTTATTTTTGAAAAAATTTAGGAAACCCTGACTTGTGCTAAAGGCCACGTATCCGTCATCACCAAAGTTGCCTCGGCTCGGGAACTTGGGTACAAGAGGGGAAGGTCCTGAAATGAGCACCCCTGTTCGCCCGATCAAAGATCGGCCTCTACTAATCATGATATATTATTTTATAAACTTCATGCGTTCTTATGCCGGTTATTAGCTAACTTTACTATGTGACGCACACAAGCAAGTATAGACTAAGATCGCAAGAATTGGAACATTTAAACTCATGTTTGCTTTTCGAAAATGGTTTGAAATTGCCACCCGTAAGTGGGCTAAAACACGGATTTGCCATCAAACATGATGGGCTTGAAACATGATTTTGCCACTTCGCAAAGTGGACTTAAAACTCACAATCATCGAATTGTTCCAATTCAAGCAACCAAGCCTTCATCCACTGGCATTCATGCAGTTAAGCACTTAAGCAAATAGCCTCATGGCAAGCATGCTATCATGGCAACATGGCAATCGCACTCATGCAATCATGCTAAAGCGTAAAACTCACCGAGTACTCCAAGCCAAAACAAAAACTAGTTAGAAACAATGCATGATCCTAACCATGTTAAGTGTCTAATGCAACACATGCAATGGTGTAACTAAATAGGCTCGGTTACCTAATCATGGCATATGATACTACAACTTGATAACATGCTGTAAACACGTATTCAAAGAAGTGTATTAAAATTGCGATGCAGTTTGAATGATGAGCCGAGCCGAGCCTCGGTGCATGCAAGACAAATGAATGATGCAAACATGCGAGTATAAGATATGCTAATCAAAACATGCCCTAATCTAATCATCGAGAGCGGTTAAATAAAAGAGAGAAAGACGTGGGATGGGAAGACATGCACACGCACACGCACACTTATTACAACATATGCTCTCGCGAAGGAGGGTCCGAATAAATAAGCTAAGCTACACTAAGCTAAGCTAATTATTACAAACCAAAACTAACTATTCTAGCTAATTAAATATTACAACACAATTGAATAACTACCTATGCTAAACTAATTAAGATATTACAAAACAGATTAAACTAATTAATTACAACACTTGTATTAATCAGCTATAACTAGCTAATAAAGCAATTAAGTGGCCTCGTGGGCGAGGGAGAAACGCATGCTCGGTTGGCTTTCTCTCGAAAATCCATCGCCTTGTCATCGGCTGCCTCTGTTTGTACTCATTTAATCTCTGAACATTGTACTAACTTCCAGACTGCTTCTGCTCCAACACAGGAACACTTTCGCACAAGAATGGACTGGTGGCTGGTCAGCCACAAAAGGTGGTTGTCGGCCACCCTAACTGGCCGGTCGGCCACCTGTTTTTCCAGACTTCTGTTTTTGCTGCAACAGAGAGCAACAGAGGCAAAACAATGCATTTTTCAAAGAATGTGTGTACTGCCACCCTCCCTATCATTTCTCAAGCTTAAAGGAGTATGGCACTTGGCTCTCAAGCCACCAATCAAGCATTTTCATGCATGATGGCCAAAGAACCAAGCTTGTACAAGCTTAATGAATGCACAAATAAGACTCGAAGGACCACCACCCTATCATGCATGATCAAGGGTGACGGCAACCAAGAAACTTGACATGTTTCATCACTTTGAGTATGCAAAGTCCCTTATTTCTTGTGTTTGGATTAACGTCCGATCCAAACACATGCAATGCAACACAACATTCTTATCTTGCTCAAGTTTTACTTGTCATGTTTTGTTTACACATTTTAGATTACTGATTAGTCCTTTAATCGATTAAGTCCAAAGTGATTGTCCTCTAATGAGAGAGGGGTCAACCAAAGGATGATTTAAGACATGAGAGAGATCATGCCTTTGGTTAGTAGAAACCCTCAAAAGAGGATTAAAACCATTGAGCACAAGCTCTATCTCAAGCTTAAACACAACCTTAAGGAACTGCCGTTGTCAACCAGAACTCTCCTGACTTTGTAGTTTGATAAAAGAGCAGAGATGACCAGGGGTCGTCATAAGGATAGCCAACGCTTGTGCAATCTGCTACTGTAAAGGTGACCGGCTCGAACCATTGCTTGGGTTGCTTGTAGGGTCGGTCCACCGTGGCTATTTCTTTATCAGATCCTTGTCGAATTTTTCGGAGCTCAGCTCGCTCTGACGACTGCGACGGTCCGCCGCACGCGAGGTTGTCGGAAATGACCCTTATTTCACCTAGCGCAGGGGAGGGATGGGAGAGGGTCACCGTGAGCTTGGGATTGGTATTGAGGCCGATCATTATTCTGCTTGGGTTGTGCTGGTCGTCGAGGGGTAGTGTGTTGGCGATCATGGTTCGGGGGGCTAGCTCTAGGCCTCTGTAGGGGTCGGGTTACTATGAATCGACTAAGGCTTCCTTCGCAGACCAGATCCTTGACCTAGTCTTTGAGGTTGACATATTCGTCAGTGTTGTGGTCGTGGTCTTGATGGAAGCGAGAGTACTTGGATTGATCCCGTTGGTTGGGGAGAGATCTGGATGGTTGAGGCCATTTCAAGTTATAGTCTCATTGAATTTGGTTCAGAACTTGCTCCATGGGTGAATTGAGGGGGGTGTACCGCTTGAACCGACCAGGTGGGCGGGTTGTGGTCGGTCGGTCCGAGCGTGCAGGCCAATTTGGGTGTGATAGGGGTCGGTACGTATATTGCGAGGGTCAGGGCTCAAGCTCTTTTCTTTTGTCCTTGGTGGACAGGGCCTTGGATGTGAAGTCTTGGCAAGCTGCTAGAGAATCTTCGGCATTCATGTATTTTTGGGCCTTGGCGAGAAGGGAGGCCATGGTGGTCGGGGGATTTTTGGAGAGGGAGAAGAGGAAATCGAAAGAACGCAAACTGGCCATGAAGGCTGTGAGAATGACCTTGTCATCATTTTCCACCACTTGTAGGGCTTCGGTGTTGAAGTGGGTGACATAGCTGCATAACGACTCCCCTTTTGTCTACCGGATGTTTAGCAGTTGGGTGGCTAGATGCTGTTGTCGTTGAGCACCAATGAAATGTCTTAAAAAGGATTCACTGAGAGGGCGAAATGAAGTGATTGAGTCTAGGGGGAGTTGACTGAACCAAAGGTGCGCCGACCCTTTCAACGTGACAGGGAAAGCGCGCGACACATGATTTCGTCTGGAAAGGCATGTAAGATCATGAGTGTCTGATATGCTTCTACATGGTTGACAGGAGAGCTTTATCCCGGATGGAAGCGGTAAAAGAAGAGTTGACGGTAGAGGAAGTCTTGTGCTACATGTTCTGCATGACCCCCTATAGTTGGAGTTTCATGGCCTGCAGTTCTTCATCCCAGACGGGAGCATTATCCCCACAAACAGGGATCGGGGGTTGAACACTGCTAGCCTCACCTTCGTGGGCGACCTTATGGTGTAGCAAGGGGTGGTTATGGATAGATGGTGGCATTTCTTGAGGAGGCTGCGAGCCCGACGGGGGCAGGTGCAAACTATCAAGATTCGATGGTTGAGGCTGCGGGGTGAAGGGTGGAAATGTTCCTTGAGGCATGTGTGGCGGGAATTGATGGTGAGGGTGGGCTTGTTCTGGGTGCGGGGGAACTATTGGCTGTGGTGGGGGCAAGATAGGCAGGTCACGTTGGAGTAAGGCATTGATCAAGGCTTGGTTCTGCTCGGTCAGTCGGTTGATGCTGTTGGTGAGTTCTACGAAATATAGAGGCGGGTTATTTGGGTTAGAGGGCTTAGCTTCGGAGTTACCAACGTTATGTTGGGAAGCCATGGATCTATTTGTGACCATCCACTCTGATGTCGGGGATGGATGATTACGGGGTTCCTTCTGATGACAATGAACACAATTGTCTTTCCGAAATGGAGTTTCCCATAGACGGCACCAACTGATGAGGGAGACGAATGGGGTGTAGGAGGTGAGGGGGTTGGTAAGTTGGGATGTGGAAAAACCGAGGGTTGTATTTTTGTTCGAATTTTTAGACTGGCGAATTTTAACCGCGATCCTTGGGAAATAGGCAAACCCTAGGCTTTTGGACTTGTGCGTTTTACCTATCTGATTGCAAAAAGGTAGCACATTCCAAACCTAAGTTCCTTCATCGCAGAAGATTCGCCCAACTGGCATATCGTAAATTTTCTTGCCCCCACAACCGAAGCAATAGTTAGAAATGTGAAGGAGATGGCACAATACAAAGTGCCAGCCATAGGAGCGGATGCATTAGGAGAGGATGATGTGGTGGACTTGGCGAAGCAATATAGGGCAAAAAGACGGGTGGAGAGGGGCACGGAGCGGCCAACGCGGCCCTTGGGGTTTGCAATGATCTCGGCGGTGCAGCCGATTAGCCAAGTGGCGTCGGACCACTAGCATACAAAGGCGGACAAATCTACTTTAACGGTAGAGGATCAGAAGGAGTTGCGCATGTCACGACCCAAACCCGCCCCTATGGGTTTAGCATCGCAACCGGCCAATAATCCGTGATCACCGAAGGCCTGCTTAACAGTAATGACAGTAATACAGAGTAAAGGGGCTGGCGGAAGCCAAAACAGTAAATAAAAGATGTCCAATGAGCTGTGACAGTCGATGCAAAAAGACTTTTCTGAAACATATTCACATTCAAAACCAAACCAGTATATACATACATCATATACAGACATTCAGGTTAGGGACCAAATCCCTACCATAACAGTACAGTGCAAGTCTTATTCATCTATTACCAAACGGAAACAGAAGGGTGAGCTGAGACACCCCAAAAAGCCTTAGCTTGAACAGACTTGGAACCTCGAAGTGAGGCACAAAGGTTGGCTTGACAAAAAGGAGTTAACCCGACGCATCTAGCTCCGGTCCGGTGCCTGGACACCTACATATAAATACAAACAGTGAGCTAAAGCCCAGTGAATAACATATGCGTAAAAGGGTTAAGAATGAATGTCCTTTCAGTATTTAAACAGTCATATCAATCACTTAGAAACCATAGCAGTTATTTGTGGTACATCCAATAGCAAAACAGTACAGTAGGTCTTAACAGACCGAACAGTCAATTGATGGCCATCATAACAGTAAATAGTAGTGGTTCCAACATTGGAACCGACAGAGATCTCTGTAACAGTAGCAGTAACAGTACAGTAATAGTAATTGTTATGGATGTCACGAATACAGTTCACAAATAGGACAAACATTCATTCAGTAAGAAATATCTTTTCAGAAAGCAGTACAGTTGATCATTCAGAAAATATTCATGATTGAACATATCTTTACAACATTGTTACTCACAGAGCACTGGGCTATAAGTAGCTAATGAGCGTCCTCGGATGCCAACCCTACACAGTTATAGAACGAACACACACTAAGTTACACACTTGGGAATCAACAACTTAGTCCCTATCTTGACTCAGTGTGGTTCTACATCAATATCCTCAATAAGATGCCTTAAACATGGCCTAGGAATGCCTAGGATGGAAAGAGGATGCAAAGATGCACTTTAAAACACTTTTCAAAATTTGCTGAAATAGGGGTCCACACTCGAGCGTGGTTTTCTATGCTTGAGCGGACATGCAGACGAGGGAGCTCCGCTCGAGCATGACTTCCTTTGCTCGAGTGGACTGCAAACTTCATGAAAAGTACTGGATACATGCAATTCACGCTCGACGGACGCTCGATCTCCGCTCGAGCGTGAGACTCAAGTCCTCGCTCGAGCGTGAAGTCTCTCGCTCGAGCGGACTGTAAAACACATGAACTTCTGGGCATATGCATTTCACGCTCGCGCATGACTTTCCACGCTCGAGCAGAGATGCACGACTCAGAGTGTACGCTCGAGCATCAAGTCCTACGCTCGAGCGTGGATCCAAAATTTGGAATTTCCAGATTCATCCCCAAGCACAAAACTCAACTTTAAAAGCCTCAAATTCGATCCTTTTGGGCTAATTTTTTGGAAAAACACTTTAAACCCATAATATAACATGTTTTGAAGATCAATTTGAAAAATTAAAGCCCAAAGGTAAGTCAATTAGACACGAATTTCAAATAAACTTCAAGAACAAGATGTACGTTTAACATGCATGTGTTCAATTGAATTCAAAGCTTCTAACACATGATCAAATGAGTCAATCCTTCCAAAAACATGATGAATTCATGAACTACAACTAGAAAATGGACATGCATATGGAAATTCATGAAGAACAACCTCAAAATTCAAGAATATGTACATGCATGCATGGATTAATTCTCAATTCAACACTTTAAACCATAATTTGACTCTAACCTCCAATAATCCCATGAACCATGCACGAACAACTCAAATGTACAAATGAGAGGATGAAATCTCTACCTTAGGTCTTGAATTCCAAGTATAGAAGCTCAATTATGCAATCTCTCTTCAATTCCTCTAGATTTAAGCAAGATTTCAAGATGAATTCCAAACTTCTCCTAACTCTCTCTCTCTCCCATGGTTTGGTCTGAGATATGGATGAAGAAATGATGCCTCAAGGGTGTGAATTAAGTCCCACACAAGTTTGTAAAGGTGGCCCACTAAGTGGCAAACATGTAAATACTCTAGGCTCAAGTGATTTAACATTATTTAATCTAATTTAATCATACCAAATCACATTTCAATTAAATCTACCATAAAATCACATAAATTCTAATTAGCACATAACACTAATCAATTTCTGATTCGGTCACCGATAAGGCCTTCAATTCACAATTTGAAATTAAAACATGAACAGATCAATCAAATGACAAACAGATAGAAATGCAAGTAAAGCAATATACTCTTGCAATCAATTCAGAATTTCAGTCAAATTAGTTACTTATCATTCTCAGTCACAGTTTAGCATTAATCAGAGGTGAGGGTTGTCACAGCGCAGCAGATATCAGATTCCGGTCGACATAGAGTTGAGGCTGCCAACGACGAAGGAGAGGGCATTGGACGCATAACCGATGGAGTTTGTATTGTATGAAGAGGTGCTGCACGGGGCCTAAGATTACCCCTCCCACAGTTAGTGGTGGACATGTTAAACCACTTGGAGGTGGCCCCAGGGTAGCTTATGCCAAACACGTGGAAGATTCTGTTTGCCTGTGCAATCGCGTGGCCATGGGCGATTGGGGGGAGATGATGACGGTGGATGAGTTTTTCTCTTGCTATAAGGCGTTAGGGCAATATGCGACATGGGTTACCTTACAAGCCATAGTAGGAAGGGGATTGGTGGCGGGACTGTCGTCGACGATGAAGGGCTGGCGGCCAAAGTGGTTTTTTGTTTCAGAAACCAGCGGAAGAGGAGCGAGTACAATTTGGAAAGTCCCCACCAAGTCTTGGGAGCCAAAATTAGATGTCGAGGCGGAGAGGAGGGTTAAATAGGTGAAGGACTGGAGGGAGAAGGAGGGGCTAAAGTGAGACGACCTCGTGCAACCCTCAGCCCTGTATTCCCTGAATCTAGGGTTGCAACCAGCTGAAGGAGATCCGACGTTAGAGGAGATGGAGGCGAGGAGGAAAGCTCAAGAGGAGAAGGAGGACAAGCAAGCTTTTGCAAGGGCGGATAAATATAAGGAGAAAAAATTAGGCCCAGCGCCGAAATTGGTTGCGAAGAGGTCAGTCAGACCACGCCCCAAGCCATTGGAAGAGAAAGACCTGATCGACTTTGTGCCTTTGCGGGCGCCAGTCGATTCGCTGAAGGAAAGAAGCAAGAGGGAGGTGGATACGGTGTTGAAGAAAAAGAAAAGGAAAGTGGCTGCAGAAGGGGGTGAGAGAGGACCAGCGGGAAAGAAGGTGAAAGAGGGGGTAGTGAAGTTGTCCCCAAGTTAAGAGGGGGAGACCAAGGTTGGTGTGGGGGCGGAGGAAGGTTTGGCTAGGTTCCCAAGTGGCCAAGTGGTGAACGAATCAGGCGAGCAAAAGGGGTTGGTAGAAACCGACCAGTCGGCCGATCTGCCCTCCAAAGATGTGCTCCTACAAGATGTGCCCCCAAGTCAGGAGCCATGGAGTGAGCGGGCGAATGGAGCAGAGACCAGTGCCGCACTGAGGACTGTCATGCATCATGCTTGCGCGGTGGTTGGCTGCTTGGCGGGTGATGGGGGCGAAGCCAGGGTTACCGCAGATCGTCTGTTAGGAGTCGTTGAGGACGCGACCGTGCGGAGTATGTCCCGATTTACAGAGGTCGACCTCATGAGAGGGTTTTGCTCAGCGCAAATGAAAGCAGCGACCTTGGAGGCGGCCCTACTAGGCAAGGTAGTGAGGGGAAATGGAGGTAGAGCCGCTGAAGGCCCATCTGGAAGAAGTGCAGACGTAATTATAGAACTTAAGGGCGGAGACGGCTGGCTAGAGAAAGGTAGCGCGTAGCGCCTGTGCGAAGGGTGTGGCCTATGCTCAGAGGGCATAAAAGATGGTGGTTTTGGCAGTGGTGTAGGGGTACTTGGTCGAGCGTGCCAGGGTGAGCCAGGCTAGGGTTGCCTTCGAGCAAGTCACACCATGAACAATGCGAGCTAGAATGTAGACTTTCGGCCAACACGACAGTCTGGAATGGATAAGGAAATAATGAGCAAAGGATATAAGGCAGCTTCCGAAATGCGTAAAAAGTTAAGTTCTTCGTTTCCTTCTTCTCTTTCTACATCGTCAATCTATCCAATTCTAACTTGATCGTCGGAGAGTCTGCCGGGGGATTACCTCCCCCTTTGGACCTTTTTGTAGGCACATTCTGTGGGCTTCAAGACCAGCAAAGTTGTTAGAAGTGTGGATTAGTCCAATCCATTTTCCGTTGGAATTATCACCTCATCATTCTTAATGGTAGCCAAAATAAGATTAAAATAGAGTGGAAACTGTGCTACAACAAAAGCTATAACAGGTATAACTGCCACAACATATTCAATAGTCTTGGCGTCTCTCACCACATCTTTGAGCACGAAAAAATATCCATCACAAAAAGAAACCAACATGGAAGCTATGGACAAGAAGAGCGCTATCAAACCAATGGGGAGCTTCGTCGGCAAGTCTTTACTGAAATCTTTTGCTTTGTGTTGAGAAATGAGAACACTACAAGAAATTGCATTTTTCGCAACGTAACAAAATATGTTGCTAAAAGGGAAAATTCGTTGGCAAAGAGTTTTGCTGACACACAAAGCTATGTTGGCAACCCGTAGGCAAAAGTGAGTTGGCAAAAGTTTTTGCCGACGAAATTATCATTGCGTTGGTAAAAGTAATACCTTTAGCGACGAAAATAGTCGTCGCTAAAAGCCTCCATCCATCGTCGGCAATTTACCTTGCGTTGGTAAAAGTCATTCAAATATGATGATTGTGTGGCACTTTTTGCGACACAAATTTTCATGGGCAAAAAATATACTTTTAGCAACAACATATGCGTCGGCAAAAGTAAACTTTTGGCGACACATTTACGTCGGTAAATGTTGCCATTTGCCGACGATTTGTTTGTCGCTAAAGCTTTACTTTTGGCAACAAATTGGCATTGGCAAAAAATACACTTCTACCAACACTATGAGTGGGGAAAAGTAACTTTTAGCGACACATTTACGTCGGTAAATGTTGCCATTTGCCAACGATTTGGTTGTTGATAAAGCTTTAGTTTTGGCAACGACAAATTGGCATTGGCAAAAAATACACTTTTAGCAACACAATATAAGTGGGCAAAAATAAACTTTTGGCTACACATTTACCGACAAGTTATTTGTCGAGAAAGCTTTACTTTTTAACAATGACAAATTTGCAGCGGCAAAAATAATTGAAACTCATTTATAATTTTTTAAAAGATTTACAGTTTTACAAGAGGTATCCCTCAGGCACCACTATAACAAACTAATAACATTGATATGAAATCACACAAAATACCCCCTCCATACCCTTCCATCCAAAACACCAGCAGTTGCCCGAACTTATACCTAATGACAACCCCCATTAATGAAAACCTGATCTATTACAGATTGGACAAAAAGTCCTGCACCCTTCCAAACATCAACAACACCAGCAAACATCCAACAACAACACCGCAACACCTCATCGTAACAATCACCATCACAGCAGCATCACCACAGCATCTCAGCAACAGCAGCAACATCACAGCAGCACCAGAAGAATAGCAGATTAGTGTAGCAGATCAGCAAACTGATTCAACACAGATCATCACCAGTTCAGAAAACCATTTCAACTCAGCAACCCAAACAAAATCATATAATCAAATCAGAATTGACACAGCAGTTTACCTCATTTACCAGAACAGTCAGAAAACAAATCAAACAGAACCAGCAACAAAACTATACAAAATGCTCAGAAATCAGTTTACCATGTTTGTCATCCATCAATTGTTCAAACAGCCCTCAAAACTATACAATTCTTAGTAACTTTTAAGCCATCAGGTTAACAGAAGTAAAAATTCAAACTAATTCACTAGCTGTCATGTTTACACTAGGAGAGTGAGTTATATAAAAACACTCAATTCAAGTACACCACAATGTTTACCAAGCTAACCTTATACCAATGCACTGGAAACAGTAAAAGTAACTAAGCATTGAGATTGTCCATACACCACAATGTTCACTGATGGCTCTCTTCACTACTTTAGAATGTGACTGGTGCACTGAAATATGAAACAAAGTTGAATCATTTCACTCAGAACCATTAATGGCAAATTTATTGTACTCAAATCATTAAATTAGTCATGAGAAAGTCAACAAAATGCTTCTATGATGAAGGTACCAGTAAACAAGATCAGAAAGATTGACCTCCTTCCCCCACCATCTGCTAGTGGGGAAAGAAAAGAAAAAAATATATATATCCATCCCTACAATAAAATATCCGAGTAATACACAATTAAAATCTTGAGATTGTTAACAACTCTCTCCTTGTATTCCTTGCCGCTTATTCTAGCTTCTGTAGGAAGCAGGTCTAGCTTCAATGGAGTCTGCAATCAATCGGAAGTTGGTCACACGAGGGTGAGGAAGATAAGAGGAAATTTATGCACCCAACAGACTGATCTATAAAACCAAATAGACAATAAACCAGCTAGCAAGTTTGATGGCATTAGTATTATAACAAATGCTAATAAATGCATTCAAGTCATAAAATATGCTTAGTATCTCACACATAGAACAATACGGTACGTGCATTATGTTACAATATGTGATTTGTTATGTCCACGTTCTCATGAGATTTGGTTGTTTCTCTAGGCTTCAGTCTTGAATAAATTCTACACTAGCGAGTATCAAAAGTTAAAACAGGGAAAGAGAATCAATATAGAACTCCACAATGAAATACGGATCCCTGGGTTTATAAGAAGAAGCACTTTAGAGAGAGATTGAGAGAGACTTGGGCTTGTAAATTGTAAATTCCATTTTGATATTTAGAGTGTATGACAACTTGGGTAACACACAAGAGATGAATTTTATCTTAAGCCAATTCAATAGTTCACAGACAAAAATCTTCAGGTCTATTTATGAAACAACAAGTTGTGGCAGAGGAAAACATAAAAAATTTCACTTTTTAAGACCAAATAAATCTCAAGCAAGCTAATCAAAACACAATGTGCAGCCTAAAATGGAAATAAAAAAACATAAACATACCATGGACAGGGGAGATTGTGTGAATTTCTCATAGTCAAACTCTTGAAATTGCTTTTCGGTGAATGTCGCATTTTCTCCACAAACTTCACATTGTGATGACCTCCCTCTGATCTTGACCTAAGCAAAATCATGGTACAAGGCTAATTGAAAAAAAAGGGGGAATTGACTAGGCATGTCCACTAAGTTCAACAAATATAGAGGATGTTTATGTTGGAAGAAAAATAAAAAATAAATATAGAGTAGAGAATTTATTAATAGAAAATTGAAATTTTTTAAAACATACGATACGAATCTGTGCAGTCAATGCATCAAAAAGAAGCATCCTTCTTGAGAGTGGTTCACCAACATCACTTGCAATCTTTATAGCTTCAAGGGCTTGGTGGCAGCCAATAATGCCAGGAACTGTAAAATTATATAAAAGTAGAGCAAATAAATAAAAGAAATACATCACTTGCAAGCCAGGTGAATTTGCAAGGAAATAAGGACTGGACTGGAGACTCCAAATATGTACACAATAGCTTTCACATTAAAACATCTTTCTTAGTGTCATTCTATGCCTTCCCATAGCAAGTTCAAGGTCCACCACATAAAGACAAAGTACCGTGTTAGGCAACTAAAAAACTAATAGCTGAAGAAAAAGAACACAAATCATGACACGACCACAATATGCAATGTTGTCAGCAAATCCTGCAAGGCACTGAGAATCTACAAATCATCTTCTTAGTTATTCACTGTGCTCTGAGGTTTTCTGAGATCTTGCCTTCACCTTTCAGTGAGCTGTCATAAATTTTGGCTCATCCAGGTTGTGGTAGTCAACATTGGTAATGTATTAAAGTGATTACATCCATGATTATGGAATGAAACCAAAAAAAATATAAAAAAAAAATTATGACTTCATTTTTCAAAACTTAAAGCAATTGAGATTATGGCTTTGAAAGTAGAGTCGAATTAGAGTTCTTTTTTTTTATAAATAATAAATTTTATTGAGAAAGCATCAAGATGATGCAACTAAAACAAAACAACCAATAGAAGGAAACAAAACTCGCCTAACCAATTACATCATCCAAAAAATCGAGTCAAATTAGAGTTCTTGACCATCACTCTTACTTACATTCCCTTTTGTGATACCCATTTATAAAATATCAAAAATTTCACAATGAGATAAATTAGAAATATGGCCAGGAATACAACAATAAAAAACTTTAAACTTCACCTTTCAAAACTTATGCAATTGGGACAAAGCCTTCAAATGTAGAGTTGGGTGTTATTGACCATCAGGTCCATCACTCTTACATTCCCCTTTTGTGAATACCCATTCTTCTTGCTAAGATATCAAAATTCTAGTAACAAGATAAACTAGAAATATGCAAGGGACTCGATAAATGCAAACAATGACAGACAGCTAAAGGACAACTCCCAGGCAAACTCAGATTTTTCTCTCTTTAAATTCAAGATTTTAGGCAATATTTCTAATTGAATGGACTAAGACACAACATATTAATGGCTTACCGATTCCCAAAACACCACTATCAGAGCATCTTTGACATGCTGTCGTAGGAGGTGGAGTTGGAAATAGGCACCGATAACATGGACCTCCATTGTAATTGTAAACTGTAAGCTACACAAATGATTTGAGGATGCAGTTGCAATAAGAATTTGAACAATATAAAAAAGAGTTAATTACATTCTGTAGTCCCAAATCCATATAAAGAGTTTTCCACGTGTTCATATAGGAATTAGTGAGAAAATTGCTAATACTGTTTTTTAGCTGCCCTTCCAATCCTATAGCGGCACCTGATACAAGAGGCTGCATGCATAAACATTGAGGTTAATAATCAGAAGATTAACATATGAAGACTAAACTATTTA
This sequence comes from Camellia granthamiana, assembly GCA_036172215.1. Lineage (NCBI taxonomy): Eukaryota > Viridiplantae > Streptophyta > Magnoliopsida > Ericales > Theaceae > Camellia > Camellia granthamiana. Next base: position 415,180 of record JAXFYN010000060.1, on the reverse strand, counting down.
ATTGGATAATACATACAAGCTTGATCAAATCTATCCTTAAATCTATGATTCTAATAAATAAATGAACATATATGACAATGGAGCTAAAAGAGAATTCAGTGAATAACTAGAAGTAGAAGAACTGAAGGTCTGCCACCTTAATCATTTTAAGCAGATTCAGATACAAGTCAACATTTATAAGTCGAGGAAAAAACAAGAAGAAATTCCACAAAGCTAACTTTGAAAAGGACGAGCAGCATACTTACAAAAGCACTGTGTCTTAAATTAAGCAACAAAGGAATGAACTCACCTGCTTTGGCCACAATGATGTCAATGAATTCTGCAGCTTCATCCGTTTGGTAGACAAGTCCTTCAACCCCTCCTTTAACTTCACTTGGTGGTGTTTCTTTTCCTCTAGTGTACTCACTAGTCTATCGAGAAATCTGAAAATTAGATGCACACTACAGTCAATACTTGATATTGTCACAACTCATTAGGAATAATAAGCATGGCATCATGAAACCAAAATACTAGTAATGTGCACGACTAGAGGGAAAGGGATAATCAAGCAAACTGCAGTTACTGGGCAAAAACCATCAAGATCAGGACAGAAAACTTCTGAATCGGTCATAACAATAGACAGTTGATTCCTAACAACAACCAAAAATGCAAAGACTTATTGGGATCGCACAAAATATGCATCAATCAAATACCAAAAGAAAAGTCATGTAAATATAATATAATTGTCATTTGTGAATTCTCAATACAGATTGGTGTCGTAAACAATAAGTGGGGGAGAAGAAATTTGACGATGAAGGAAATGGACAAGGTCTAAAGCTTGTTGAAAAACAAGAATGCTGCACCTTTTTGAGTTGAGAATCATGATCTGATCCCTGGTTTTTCTATTTGTCAGTGAGGAGATGGCCAAAGAAACATCAGACAACATCTTCTGAATTGTATCAGAAGAGTACTGCTACAACACTAAAGGAGCAACTGCCTGGACTTGATGTTGCAAGGACAGAGTTTCGTTATTTGTCAACTCCGTCAACCACTGATTCAAGAATGCTTTAATCTGGCACCAAATATCAATTGATGTCAAAATGCTTTGATATCATAATCAAAAGTCAAACAAAAATATTAAGTTCACAAAGGATTGTGTTGTTACATTCTCGTGCCCTTTTACACGTGAATACAACCGAATGTATTAACCAACAATGAATGTTTGGAAGAAAAAAAAAACACATTTCCATCAGTACCTAATTAATCAAAATGACAAATAAGCACATACCTCAAATAGGTCATCAAGAATCTTATTCCTGTACTCCGTCTCCAAAAGCTGGCTCCTCTGTTGGGTGATTTCTTGGGTTTCAGTTACAATATTTGGAATAGATGTATGAGACTCCAAGACTGCATTTGACAAGCCTGTATCTTCAATCACATGAACTTGAGGATTCTCAACACTAATATCCCAAGAAATCTCTGACACAGAGACCTCTGGGACCACAACATCTTCCTTCTTATTTAACAAAGGTCTCATCAGATTCCACACCATCATCATTCAATGGAGAATTTTGTAAAAACTCATTGGCATTCACAATCTCATAAGGACCCAATCCATTGCCAGTATCTTCTGTTTCTTCCATAGTACAAGGTCTCATCAGATTCCACAGTACCAATATCCCAACAAGAAGCATTCTCTCTCTCTCAGTTTTCATTGTTCATTTCTCCACAATGCTTTTGTAGATGTACTTACAATATGTATACATATACAAGAAACGAGAACCTGGCTTTGACATACAAGACAAGCTAAAAAACACTAGACCTACCCTGTGCAGATAAGTATCTACTGAATCTGGCATGTCATAGTTGATGACAATGTTAACACATTCGTTGTCGATTCCCCTACCAACCAGATATGTTGCCACAAGTATCCTCTTGTGCCCCTCCTTGAAACCCTTGTAGCGTGTCAACCTACAAAAGATTGCGACAGAACAGAACAAAAGAACAGAAAAGCAGAACAAAAAAGACCAAAACAGAACAACAAAATACACCAGATCAACAACCCCAGCAGTGCAGCTGCATAAGAGCAGCATAACAACAAACCCCATTAGCAGCAACACATTAGCAGCAACAAGAGAGGCTTCAACAGAGCAGAGAGACTCCATACAAATCCCATCAGTGCCAGGTCGCAGCTGATCAACCTTATTGAACACTGGTTTCCTTATAGCAGACTTTGCTTCAGCCATTTGTAACACGTTAGATGATGAAGTAAATGTCTTTAATGCCTTCGGAAACCTGTAGTACCGGTTTCCCATTCACCAAGAGAGCCTCAACTACTGCTCTGGTGGAAAGTGTGTCATAACCTAGAAATTCTGTGTCACGAATATTTTCAGCTAGATCTAAAAAAACCTTTATATAACAAATAATAAAAACTAAACTGAACACATCATAACAATTAGTAATGTAACCAAATTAATATCAAATGCATTTCAATATCCAAAATTTTATTCAAATATCCAACAATACTAAACATAATAATCCTAAAATGCGTCTAATTATATCCAACAATCCCAAACATAATAATTCCAAAAAGTATATAAACATTCAACAAAAGAACATATAAAACGAAACAAAGAAAAATTAAATGAATGCCAACGTGCAAAACGATATATATCACTACTGAACCACAAACATCCATCACCAACCTGTGAACAAAAGGATAAAAACATGAGTATTTTATTAATGCATTAATTTCAACAATAATATACAAATACATTTAAAGTTAATCAGAAAATTGTTGTGAAGCTATTGTTTTATCAAGCTATTGTATACAAAGGTTGTAATGCTAGGATTGTAATACAAAGTTTATATAATTTTATATTGTTGACACATGTTAGGATTGGTTAAATAAAGTAAATCAATTTAATGAAGTGTCAAATTTACCTCTATTTCAACCGAGAGAAGTTTCATCCTCCCTTACACCTGATGCATCCTCCCCAACATTGGTGCTTGGAACTAACCCCGGAATGTTTGCTAGATCTATCCCATTTTTTGCTGCCAACATTTGAATGATAGTTTGCATTGTACTCATGTTTTGAGCCTGGTCAAGTAACTACTTTCCTTGGTCAGCTAATTGTTGTCGCTGGTCAACTAACTGCTATTGAAGAACAATCACCTCGGAGTTAGGAGCCTCAAAATGTGTAGAAGATGAAGTACTGTCCTTGCGGATCCCGTATCCCTTTAAGTAGACCAACCTCTTCCCAAGTACTTCTCTAGAAATCTGCTCCTCAGACAATGGATGTGTGACACTAGGTTGAGATTGCTCAGCGATCTTTGAAACCATAATGGCCTATGAATGAAACATAAATAAGCTTAAAACATAATATCAAAATGCAAACATTTATCATTGAAATTGAAATAGTTATGGTTACATGATGTTCCTCAGCTGTGTTATTTATCCACACTCCCCCATGTCGGTGACGTTTGTGGGTGTCCTCGAATAGTTTCGTAATAGTCGGTTTGCTTCCTTGTACCTTTCATTTCATTAGATTTTATAGTCAATCAATAATTCTGTATTTATAATTTAGTATGTTCAAATTTGTAAATCTACACTTACAATGATAGATGCTCGCGATGCAAATGATCTCGTGCCGCTCGTATGATTATACTTCACACAACCTCTCGCTTTCATCGCATTCTCTGACTTTACCTACAAATTAAAAAAAAAAATAGGTATTAATATACAGGAGGATGTTACTTTAGTAAATATTTTTATAAATACCTTCCAATCATCAGTTTCCCACAGATTGTCAATCATCCATTCCCAATCATCCTTTCTACAAGGATATAGTATCTGACTTTTGAGGTCAGATACATTGTCTTCTTTAAGGGATTTGTTGTGTGTGTGTAATCTACTTTTCCATTCACTGTACAAAGTTTGGCACTTATGATCAATAATACATCTCACATCCACATCATTATTGTAGTCCCCAAAGTCAAAAGTTTGCTGCAATTGGAAATAATAAAATTCAATATATTTTATATATCATTGCGATTAACATAAATAACATGTTAAATATATAATACATATATTTCAAATTACCCCAACTCTTGTAACAATGGACTCTCTTAACCCAAAGGCAATTTCTAGCCATCCATCATTTCGAACTGGGGCATGAACTCGAATTTGTTGACCAAGAGCAGCTGCTAGCGGTGTGGCGTAATCCCCTTTTATTGCTTTGGTCAAACGGTTAAGTGTAACGGGTATTCGATCACCACGTTCCTTTCTAATCTTCTCCACATTCTTTCCTCAGGTCGGTCCTCGTACACGTTTCTTGCCCAAAACTAGAATTGATGCTATTATGACCAAAATTTTATTCAATTTAGTCGACATAAAACATAAATGCACTAAATAAATATTGAGATAAATAATCATTTCATTTAAGTGGTCACTTATTTCTCACCTCCACTATTAGTCACAGTACATGGACTTGAAAGGTGGTCAGGTTGAGTGGCGGAGGTAGGGAGCTGATCGGGCCTAGTATGTAAGGCGGGAAGATGGATAGGTTGGGTCGAGACCTCAGGTGTGCTCTCTGAGTGATTAACTTGTGCAGCTACAGGTCGTCTCGGAAGAGTAAGTGTATCTTTATCAATAGTACTTCTCTTTTCCCTAGGTGTTTGTGAAGCTATTAGGCGAGTTGCACACCTATTTGTTTTCTTACCGGGACCCATATGAATATCCTGACATAATATAAAAAAGAATTGTTAGTACATTTTCAATAATTTAAGGTTGCTTAATAAAAAATAAATTTGAAATAACTAAACATACCACAAGTAATATAACAAGTGAAAAAAATAGAGAAATTACTTTTTAAACACACATTTATTACCTCAATCACTTGAGAATCAAAAGGCTCGCCATTATCACTTGAAGAACTCAGTCCTTCATCATCATCAAGCGGTTGATAGTCCTCGTCATTATCAGTTTCACCCACCTTTCTCTTTCCCACCCTACAACTTTCACTATTGTCATTTTCAATAGAACCAAACATTGAATTCTTGAGGGACTTTATCCCTAGAGCATCAAATCTGATTTTATTTTTCTGGATTGTTTTTTTCCTATCCTTCTCATATTTCGTCATCTTCTGGACTAAGCCGCCGGGCTTCAGAAATGATTTTCCGTTTCTGGACATCTTTGTAACTGTACATATGGCATAAAATTAAATGAAATGAAATAAGAAACAATGTTATGAAATTTGAAAAACAATGCCATGCAATGTAAACCAAGCAATTTATTATTAAATTATAACACTTGTCCATATAATTAAAAATCAAACACTACATATCATAATCTATATCAAGATCTATATCAGGATCTGCATCAACATCAGGTTGTCTATGCAATTCATCATCTTCATCATCATTATACTTTATGATTGTGTCATCCTCGTCATCATTGTGAACTAAATTCTCTGCCATTAGTTGATCATTGAACATTATCTCAAGATCTATATCATCCCTACTGTATTGAACATCATTATCTTCGATCACTACCCCAACACCATCAGTGGTTTCATCTTGTTGAAAAGCATCATTAGAGACATCATCGCGCTCTGGTATATCCCATACTCCCCGATGCTTAACACGTTCAACGACTCTCCAATTTTTGCCTTTGTTGGTATCATTGACGTAGAATACTTGTCTTACCTGACTACGTAGAACAAATTGGTCATCTTTATACCAAAGTCTTGTAACATCAATACTTGTGACATGTTCATCGGAGTATATTCTATTCTTGTGACCAGTGTCATGCCATTCACATTGGAACAAAACCACTGTACCCCCATGCAAGTATTTCAATTCCCATATTTTGCACAAGTAGTCGTAAAAATTAATTTGATTCCCATTATGGTCCCCTTGTACGACCAACCCACTATTTTGGCAGGTACGACGATTTTCACGGTTTCTAGTATGGAATTGAATTCCATTGTAGATGCACCCAGAATAAAAGTCAATTACCGATTCAGGACCATTTGCTAATGACCACAATTCGTTAGTTGCTTCAGGTGACCCTTTCGTTCGCAAATCATTCATCTACATAAAACACCATATAACAAGTGTACTAAGTTAATGTGAATTGAAAGTTTCAACAATTGTATTCAGTTATTTTCTTTAGTATATCTTATACGATTTTTGAACCATTTTGGAAATTCTTCTCGTTGTACCCGAGTTATGTCACGTCCTTGTAGATTATGTAAAATATTCTTCTGCTCCCTACCCAAGGAAATGTGATATACGTTATTAACTTAGAGAGTTCGAAACAAAATGGAACGATTATGCATAAACGTAATTAAACTTAAATACATACTCAATATATGGCTCCACCTCAGAGCTATTGTACAACACAAACCAGTGAGCCATTTCTCGTTCATTTTGCGAAGGGTCAAGAGCCCTTGTGATAGGTGAGAATAGACGAGCATTTTGGGTGAAGACCTTCATCCCGGGACCACGTTCACCACCATCATCATTTCGTTCAGGTTTATCAATCCCTTTTATGTACATTTAACAAAAAGTAAGACACTCTTTGACAATGTAAGCCTCAGCGATAGAACCTTCTGGACGTGCTCTATTACTGACATACCCTTTCAAAGTCCCGAGAAACCTTCAACAAAAATTGACAATGAAAAATATGCTTCTTGATGCAAGAAAATTACTTCTTAAACAATAGTCTTTTATGGGTGGATTTTTGCACAATAGTTTAGTTATAACAAATTAATAAATAACCATATGTTCATAATGATTACCTTTCGATCGGGTACATCCATTGATATTGCACTGGTCCAGCAAACATGGCCTCATGGGGCAAGTGAATAGCCAAATGTACCATCACATCAAAGAAAGCTGGAGGAAAAATTTTCTCCAACTTGCAAAGTATGAGCACAATTCGTTCCTCCATTTTTTCCAAATCAGTCTGCCTTAATGTTTTTTAGCACAGTTCTTGGAAGAAGTTGCCCAACTCAAATAGTGTTGTACAGATCTCCTTGTTCACAAAACCACGCATGCCAATTAGTAGAAGTCGCTGAAGTAGGACATGACAATCATGGCTTTTCATGCCCGATAATCTTCCATTTTTAGAAGTCACACATCTTGAGATGTTTGCTGCATAGCTATCTGGATAACTAATAGACTTCAAGAATTCACAAAAACCATCTATTTGTCGAGAATCCAATGTGTAGGCTGCCTGAGGCTTTACAACGGATCCGTTATCTTTCCGCTGTAGATGCAATTCTTGCCTTATGCCCATTTCTTGCAAATCATCACGTGCTTTGTACGTGTCCTTGTTTTTCCCATCTATGGTCAACATCATCCTGTAAAAGTTTTCACAAATATTCTTCTCAATGTGCATGACATCAAGATTGTGTCGGAGGTTTAATTTCTTCCAATATGGTAGCTCCCACATTATGCTCTTCTTTGTCCAATTCAATTCTTCAGACTCTCGTGGTCTTTTCTTGTTGGTAGGATCCTTTCCAAACTTCACTTCCCGCAATTGATCCAATTGAGCCATTACTTTTTCCACCGGTAAATCCAAGGATTTCTTTCTAAGCTCAGTTAAACCATCAAACTTTTTGTCTTTCCTCCAAAGGTGGTTATCAGGCAAGTAAGCTCGATGACCCATCCACCCAATCTTACTGATCAACCCACGTGACAACGGATTATCATCACAAGGAGGGCAAGACAAATAACCTTTAGTTCTCCATCCGGATAAGTCATCATATGCAGAAAAGTCATTTATGGTCCATATTACAGCTGCATGCATCCGGAAGGTCTGTTCAGTGGAGGCATCGTAAGTCATCACGCCATTCTCCCACAACTCTTTCAACTCATCAATCAGTGGCCTTAGGTAGACATCAATATCAGTCCCTGGTTGATTACGTCCAGGAATAAGTAAGGACATCATGAAAAAAGGGGCCTTCATACATCTCCAAGGTGGGAGGTTATAGGGCATGAGTATGACAGGCCACATGCTATAGGAAGTGCTCATGTTCCCAAAAGGGTTGAACCCATCGGTGGCTAGGCCCAACCTAACATTGCGAGTCTCCTGGGCAAACTCTGGATAATGCAAATCAAATTCCTTCCACTCTTTACAATCACCCGGATGCCTTCCTACACCATCATCCACACGCTTATCACTATGCCATCTCATGTCTTTTGCCGTCTTCCTAGACATGTACAATCTTTTCAACCTAGGTGTCAATGGGAAGTAACGCAATATCTTGTGAGGGATCTTCTTACCCTTACTATCATTTAATCTGTACCTAGATGCTTGACATGTGGGACATTTTTCCAAGTGAGCATTCTCCTTCCAGAATAGTACACAATCATGTTTACATGCATCGATGGGCTCGTACCCCAAGCCCAAGTCACGTAGTAACTTCTTGCATTCGTAAATTGACCCTGGCACCATGTGGCCTTCTGGTAGGAATCGCCTTTGTATCTCCAAAACCTTGTCAAAAGACTTATTGCTCCACCTATTTTCTACCCTCACATGTAGCATCTGAATAACGAATGATAACAAAGTATCCGAGTTTTTGCAACCTGGGTACAAGCAACATTGGGAAGCATCTAACAATTTATCAAAATGCCGTACATCCTCTCTTTGTAGAGTATCACCCTCCATAAAATTCCCCCTCTGATAGTCCTCTATCAGTTCATCATATTCATCTTCATCCTCGTCATTCTCACCATTGCTTTCATCAAGGTTATTGTGTTCTGGAAGTTCACCGTGTTCTAACCAAGTGGTGTATGATACTATCATCCCACTTATGAGCAAATGAGCCTTCACAATATCATACTCCTGCTTATAAAAGTTACAACAGCTGATGCATGGGCACTTAATCTCCCTACCCTCACCCAAATGAACCTTTGCAAAGTCAATAAATGAGTTCACCCCATCTACATATGGCTGACTGAATCTATCAGAAATTAACATCCAACTCTTGTCCATAGCTGATCATAAGATAGTAGTTAATACCAATAAGACACAACCTTTTATTTATTTATTATTATTATTATTATTATTTATTTATTTATTCTTTAAACATGAAGACAAAGTAGTTAATATGACACATCATTGTCAATAAAGGTGCATCTACCTATAGGCTTTTTTAATTTTGTATCAAGGTTTCAACCAATAAATCCTTTAAATTCTATTATATCTGCACCTACTCTGTAATATGGTTGACAATGTGACATTTGCGATAATATTTTTAAAAATAATATTTTTTAATATTAGTTTTAAAAATATTATAAAAAATAATTTTAAGTAATATTTAATTTTTTTATTATAAAATTTATAGTATGTGAATATATTTCAACATATGAATTTGGTGGAACCATCTTGAAAGGGAAGGGAGGGGAAGAATAAAAGAAAACAATAAAGAATATGAATCAACAAAATCACCATGCTTATTCTATCAAGCCTATATATTATAAAACTAATATACAGGATCACCTCACTAATTGAATGACAGTAGTGGACATATATAAGAATATGAATCTACAAAATCACGTACATCTTCAAAAATATAATACAACCATGCCATATTAAAGTATGCACAAGTGTGCAGACATAACATCTTATAATGCTAATTTTCACTATAAATATTTCAATGTGTAAAAATCAGAATTCTATTAAAAGCATAAACTGATGGGACTTGATACTACACAACAACATATGGGGCATCTTAGTTAAGCATAGTTCTAGTCTACAACCACATTTAAGAGACCAAATCATGATCACTCACAATAATGGGAGTCAATACCAACGAAGCTACATATGCAGACATCTTTCTTGCACTCTTAACCATAATGTTTCAGTGTCAGTCACCAAATACAATAAAAAATATAATGGCATCACATACTCAAACCATTGAACTAGTGGGCTTAAAAATGAGAAGATTGCATCACTTTGAAAATTTGAGCAGCAGAGTCTCAAATTCTTCCACAAGGGCATGAAAAGCACATAATCCAATTTATGGAGAACAATTAACAGATTTCAAGCTACAAATTTTGACAATAATCCCACTTAATGATTATGGTGTGCACAAATTCATCAACATATATAGTTGTAATGGAGATGCATAAGCACACAACCATGCAGGAACATCACTAATTGACACAAAGACGCACAATGAACCATAAATGTATATACTATACATTACATTATAAGTCGACAAATAAATATGAATAACAATTGTCATGTATTAAAACATGCCACTTTAACTTGCACATACATTCAAGGAACAATACGATCACATAAACATTGGACCTATTGATGTGGTACTTAACATGTTCCACTGTAACGCCCTAAAAAAAAAACATAAAACCCATCATTCTTGACATGCATCAACATAAGAGAAATAAACATCTTTCCATTTATCAGAGTAGTTCTTACAAAGGTATTACATGTTGACAATAAAAGTAAAGGCCCTACGGGCTTGCAACTTTCCAAGCCAACACTTGGTTACAAGAAATGAGTACTAACTCATATACATAATAAGCCCTTGGCTTGAGATTTACATGTAATACATCAAGGAAAGCAAAACAACCAAAAAGTCTGTCTGCCCCTAGCCTCCCAAGCTATGTCCTTGGAGGTGGCATGCTACCTGTACTTGAAAATGATGTCCCATATAGGGTGAGCCACAGCCCAGTAGAAATATACTAAACCAATTATAAACAATGACTAGAATTGCAGCATTCGATAGATGGTCCACACTTATATTTCCACTTACAACATATTACAGTTTCATGACATTCAAGTCCATGTTATATTTCACCTCCCACTTCTTTTTCAACTTTGAGTTTGAAAACAAGGCTCAGAACTTAGCCAAATAACTTAATGAGATTGAGACTCATCTTTACAACACATAAACCACTTCCATATTTCACGAAGGATACACATTTTGGTGCTGTATCAATATAACATAAAAGTTACTTCTATGCTTCACAATTGATAACGATATACATTTTAGTGCTATATCAAATCAATTCAAACACTTCCATAATCAACACTCGATACACATTGTAGTGCCGTATCGATGTCACACAAAATCCGGTTTAGAGGTCCATCCCCTATCTTCCCCTAAACCGTGGAGTACATCCCCTATCTCCTCCCACACAACACATGTATATAAATGTAGATCATATACCATCAATCAATACATAAAGTTAATGTATTATTCCATCCGCTATATCTGATAGCATACTCAATCGATTAGTTTTTGTTTGCCTAATCATTATGCATTGTCTACAACAATCAAGACTATCCTCCACCGATAGCCCAAAGTAGTTATTTCTATACCGAAAATAAATGCACCAAATGGATATATAATCAACATTTCAACTGGGTGAGCGATGAATGAATCTAACTACACCCTTTAACCCCATACACATCCAATTCCAACATTCTCAATTCAATTTCTCTTTTCTTCAAATTAATTATACTAATTAATTTATCAATGTAATTAGGACATTTCCCAAAATTAACATCACAACCCTAAGGTTCCATTCTCACAAATAATCCAACATTGACCTCATTTCTCTATGCTAAACATGCATATAGGTTTATATAGACAAAACCCCAACTTTTGAAAAATTACACAAAAGACCCAAACTTTCTCATAATTACACAACAACCTCCAACATAATCAAAATGCCAAAATTCAAAGACAAAGCTTATAAAGAAGAGTAGGGTATCCCTACCTCGAAGTTTGAGCTCAAACGGAGATGAAGACTAAAACCCAACGTGCTCCAAATCCCAAGTTTTTCAGATTAGAACAAAGCCCAAGTCACCCTCTATCTTTTTAACAAAGGAACTAGGATAGATTCACACTAGAAGGAGATGAAATCCTAGAGAGAAGACAAGTCTAGAGAGAGAGGGTCTCGAATCTAGGGTTTGAACAAGAAAAGGGGATGAAAAAGTGAAGTTAAAATCGCTGCTACGATCTGATATATACCAGACTCGCTGGAGCGAAGGATTGGTCACTCGAGCGACCAGACACAAAGAATACTTGCTCGAGCGAAGGAAGTCTCGCTCGAGCCAACAACTCGAAGCTTCAGGTCTACAACCCAGAAGCACGCTCGAGCGACAGAATGCTCGCTCGAGCGAGGAACTTGAAAACATACACCTCGCTCGCTCGAGCGAAGGAAAGCTCGCTCGAGCCAAGAAATGCAACTCTCAGGTCCAGAACTAGACGCAGTTTCACACTCGAGCAAAGAAACTCTGGCTCGAGCCACCAGACACAAAACTCGACTCTCGCTCGAGCAAAGGAACCCTGGCTCGAGCGAAGGACCAAAATTCTGGGCAGCAACCATTCGCTCCCAAACACAACCAACCTATAACAAACCTACCCAACACATCCTATAACTCAAATATAAAGTACAAAAGGATGTAAACAAGATATAAGCAACTACCAACATCCACGGACACAAGTCCGGATCACTGTACAACAAGGAGTAAAACCCGGGATCGCTATATCCACCCTAGCCCAATATAAATAAACGGTGACAATCAACCCTTCTTCACAAACAAATGACTTATTCAAAAGAAGGTTATCAAATCCTTCTATCTATTAGATGTTAAAATAATGTACATTCTCTCTAGTATGTGTCGGTTGTAAGTTAACAAAAGAGAAGGTATATAACCTTCAAGATTTTCACAGTATACATGTCACATACGTCAAATTGCCAAAATATATAAAGACATCATCTTCAACTGATTTTCATTGGTTTAGCATGTCATACAATGATAAAAACATATCATCATTCACAAGCAAAGTTTAGTACCTTCACAAATTTGCAAAGCCAATTCTTCACACTGAGATTAACAATTATTCTTTATACCATCTCAACCAACAATTAATTTCTTTAGTTTTTCATCCCAATGTCCTAGTTTGGCAAACCTAACCTTTTTTCTTACTTTTGACCATTAATTTAGCAACTAATAATCTTGCAACCAATTTTCTTAACATCCAGTCCAGCAACCTGTCACCCACTAATCAAGCCAATTCAGACCTATTTATCTGCAAATGCCATAAATTTCTCACACCCTCTAGACCCTTAATCTATGGTCTTTCCACAAGAAAACCCCCACAGAAACCTATTTATGGGTGATATTGTTGCAAGTCTCATAGAGCTATTGTATGGCACTAAGAAAATGTTTGACAACTAAATTAAGTGCTCGGGTTAGCAATTTTTCAAATGAATGTTTTATTATGTGTGTTTTAATAACGCACAACGAGTTACCACTTGAATTTGAAATTCACCGTCGAAGATGCTTGACTTACCATTGAATGCTAAACATGGTTACTGAGTAGCAGTTTATATTTTAATCTCTATGGGCAAACTCATCATTAAATTTTCAACATTAGTAGTCAGCTACTTAAATCTTCAGGACCACTGATTCAACAATAAAACGAATATCTTCATTTACTACAGATTAGGATTGTGTATTAGGAAAACAGGGTCATGGAGGAGTTCAACTACTAGTAATAACTTTTTCACAGGACAATCAAATTGATTTGAGGAGTGCTATTAGACAAAGTGAAAATAGACATACATAGCTTCAGTTACAGAATAGACAAAGTGAAAATAGACATACATAGCTTCAGTTAAAAAATTGAGAGAGAGAAGCAGGGGAAGTGAGATACAAAGCAAAAAGGGAACAAACCTGTAGGGGTAGACTGAAGCACCGATGGTCTCGCACGGCAGCATCAAACGGCACCAACAAATCCTTCAAAATTCTATGGGACCTGGAATCTCTTTCTTCTCTCTATGGGACCTGAGATCAATAAATAGTCTTTGATCCTTAATATCAAAATAAACAGCAACTATATTCAATATATATTTATATAATAAATCGATCAAGAGAGAGAGAGAGAGAGAGAGAGAGAGAGAGAGAGAGAACTACCTTCAGTTTTCTTTGAAATTGATTTGCTTCAAAAACCCTAAGAACTGAGAGAAGAATAAGGAACCCAAACCAGCGGGGAATAAGGAACCCAAACCGAGGAAAGTTCGCGCCAATATTTTAGGGATTTTGATTTTCATGTTTTCGGTAGGTTTATCTTTTCAATTATAACAATAATAAAATGCCATTTGAAACTTAACTGGTCTTTTAAAAGATTATTAAAATTGGTATGAATGTTATAAATAAATAAAAAAATTAAACTAATTTGAACACTAAAAATCAAAATTATATTTTTAAAATTTTAAAAATTATTTATGACCTCCTAAAAAATAAAATTATACAAAAATAATAAGTATTTTTTTATTTTTTCACCAATTTTTTTTTTAGTTTTTTAGGAAAAAAAAATTATAAAATAAGTTTCTAAAAATAAAATCAAACATATTGAAATTGATAATTTAACCAGATTCTTTGAAAAAGTTTAGATTATCTCAAGTTAGCTATCTAAACTTAAGAGTGTTTTTGGGCTTGATGGATTTATTTTGTGATCTAATTCGATGATCACTTTAATTTTACAATTCAATAATTAGAATATTTAAAAAATTTTGAAAAATTATAATAAAAATACAAATAACTAAATCATCTCATTTCACTACCAAAACTTTTACTGACGAATAGTATTATCGTTGCTAAATGTTTAACTCTTTGCCCATGCCAACTTGTCGTCGCCAAAAGTAAGCACATCAATAGCGACACTTATTGCGTTGCTAAAAAATAAGTCTCGTAGCTAAAAGTTATGAAATTTTGGCGCCAACCAATATTTTTGGCGCCTAGTCAATGTTATGCTTTTTAGCGACGATAGTAAATTGCGTTGGTAAAGGTCTACTTTTCCCAACGAAATTGATCACTGTGTCGCTAAAAATAATCTTTTCGCTACGAAAAATTGACGTTGTCGCCAAAAGTAGTCGCCAAAAGTGTAATTTCTTGTAGTGGAATGGCGAGGAACATGACCACTGCTGTCAGTGAAAAGCAGGGTGCTCCAAGTGATGATGTGGAAAATACCTTAAAGATGCGATGTGCTTGGAGAATTGGATCCCCATTACTTTCAGTGCCGCTTGGCACGCTTGCCATCGTAGCAAAGGCAATAGTTACAATGACTGCTGCTACGATGGTGCATGAGTCTGAGGTTTTCATTAGCCACTCTGTGTCATTTTGCACTAGCTCACTGTGTGTCTCTATGAAGATCTCTTATGCGATCTTTCTCTCGTTGTTTTGGTGTGCCACTAATGCTGTATTTGGTTGAGGGATTTGGAGGGGAATGTGAAAAGGGAAATGAAAAAGGTAGGTGAAATGTGAATAAAATATGTCTTTATTTCACCTAGTTTCACACACCTTTTCCCTTTCTCTTTCCAAATCCCTCCTCAAATTCCTCAACCAAACACAGCATAAATGTTTTGGTAGAAGCTCTTTAATGCACTACAAATAGAGATCAGTTTCAAATCTAAATCAAGTATATGAATGGTTAATTTGTTGAGGCTTTAGATCATATATCCCTAAGCAAATATATCTATTTATACTAGACTATTATTTTATTTCATTTTTGTTTTCCGAAAATATCTTCATGTAACTGCTGCAAAATCCAGATTAAAATTCGTAATTTCTTGCAAATTTAATAGCACATCCATTAGATGTGCACAAATAAATTACTCACTCCTCATATAACAGAGTGATCTTATATTATGTGATTGTGTCGAACTTATATTACATCGTCTGAAGATGTCGCTTACCTCATACCACTTGATTTCCCATTGCATTTGAAGTGCAGCATTTGGAGCAAGCCAAGGTTGATAAGTTTTAAGCATTGCAGCAAGATGTAATGCACTGTTTCCTTCATTATCCAAACAATGCAACAAATCATCTATGCTTTTTGTAGATTTGCTTTTTAGCAACAATTGCAAGACATGGGGCTGTCTGTTTTCCACTGCTATGATCATCAAATTCTTCCCATCTGACTTCATGTCATGTATGGCTGCTGGAAATTCCTTGAGGACGTCCTTTACTATTTCTTTGATACCGTTCTTTGCTGCTATTAATATTGGTGTCTCTGCAGTCCCAAAACACCAGAAATTCAATAATATTTCCTGTATATCACCTGATTTAACTTTATCCATTGTTTATTGCTATCTATTTGAGCCAAAATTTTAAATTTCACAAATGAAAGACCATTGTATGTTTGTTTTGGTAAAATGCTTGAAATTCATAGTCCATGAGACTACCAACTTGGTTGAATAATGAGATTTAAAATTAGCCACATTATTTCATTCAACGATCAATAATAATTATTCTACCTCGTCACATTCTATATATTTTACCCTGATCAAACATAATACAAATACTCAGATAGTGTTACTAGTCTACTAGTCCATAATAATCTTAGTTTTACAAATTCGGTGTAACCTACAAAAATTTATATCGGTTATCAAACATGGCTTAAAGCTAATACTCAATAACTTCATAATTAAGTGCAATTAATAACATAAAATAGAGCACTTAAAAAATATGAAAATATTTACTTCAAAAAGGAATTTTTATTCATGGAGTTCAATTATCATAAAATGTTGAATATATTCAGAAGAACCGAGACAATGAGTACCTTTCTTAGTTTGGTTCTTTTGGCTGCTGCTTTCCAAGGAAACTAGGCTATCTATAATTGCATTTAGTAACTTTGCCACATCAATGCCCTGTTTGGTATTCGAAAAAGAGACAGTAATGTTATGTTTGGTTGGGGGATTTAGGGAGGGATTTCGAAAGGGAAAGGGAAAAAGTGTGTGAAGTTAAGTGAAATGTAGGTATATTTTATGGGATGTGATTTAGACCCCTCCAATCACCACCCCCACCATCCCCACACACACGTGGCGGGTAGTGATTGGAGGAGAAGGAAAAAAAAAAAAGAAAAATTGGCCAATCAGAAAGAAAGGGGGTCAAAGGGGGTGGGGGGAAAAGGGGTCCGGATTATTTTTCATATTTTATTTGCATTTTACCAACTTTTCCCTTTTTCTTTCCAAATCCCTTCTCAAATCTTTCAACCAAACACAACGTAAATGAACAAGAAGAAGAGGGAGTTTCTTGTGGAGTATCTTCGTGTAGTGTTTGGTTATCTAGGCTGTCCAAATGGCTCTTCTTTGGGATTTGATGATAGGAACTTTGGTGGCCTGGTTGGGGTTTGCTTCCACTATCTAAATAATCATAATAAGAAGCATGCTGAACAAGAATGTTCTTGATGTCAATTGCCCACATGTGCCTTTCTTTGATCACCACTAATTGTTTTGGGAACAAAAACGTCATCCTCAAAAGTCCTATAATTAATCAAACACAAGTGAAATTGTAACGACTAACAATATATATCATATGTCAAACATACACAATCAAATAGTTGAGATTATTGAATCCTTATTCTCTCTTCTACTTTCTTTTTTATATTATTAAATGTGAGTGAAATTTAATTAGAAACTTGATTTGATATGAAACACTCTTAATTCTTACTCTCTCTCTTATCAAATTATTCTTCAAATTGCAGTATTGTCAACTTAATATTTTACCATTTTTGAGCAAAAAAAGGGTCTTGAAGTAGAAACATTTGATGAACACACACAGCAAGGAATAAATAGGCCGATGACCAATTTTTGGCCATGGAGGATTCTCTACATCAGTTTCCTTGTGGTATTTGCCTGTTGTCAGTTAACGGACAATAGTTTAGTTACAATATTCATATCACATGAAATTATAAAATAAAAATAATAAAAAAAAATGGCAAGTTACCCATAAATCCTAAATGTTGAACTTGTGTTCCATTTAGTCCCAAAATTTTTCTAATGATCCATTTGGTCCTTTGTATTGGAAAAAGACGGAATTGCCACTCAGTTTTGGTAATTAATGTTACAGCTGTGATTTACGTGATATTACAGCCCTGCGTTTGATGAGAATGTGCAACGGTGTGCGCGTGGATTTGTGGCACACAGTGTGAAAGTACACTAAGGGCTTTTATTCTTTTTTACTGTTTTTGTTGTAGTGCACTAGTGAGAAAGCGCATGGTACACAGGTCAGTGGACCCCTTTTTACCCGGATTCGGCCCGTAGCACACCTAAAAATACGGGTACGCGTATATGAGCCGTTCCCACTTCGAACGTGTGTTGTTCTTTGAAACCCTATTTTGTTGGGATTGACGTTATCGAATCCCCCCAAATCTGCGAAAATACCAAATTGAGCTTCGTGGTCATCTTGGAGTGAAGGTTTATATGTGAAACAGTGACGGAAGGTTCGTGGGACTATCATACGGTGCGCCATTTTGATTTTGGGTTTCTGAGAAGGTGCTGGAACGATGAAGACGACAGGTTCTGTATCACCCATCCCTGTATATTTTTCATTTTTTTTCTTGTGTTAGGGTAAAAGATTTGGGGGGTTTTTACGGTTAGGGTGTGTGTGTATTGTCGGTGTGATACATTTGTTTGTTTTTGCCATGTTTGGTCATGTTATGCATCCGTTATGTTCGTCGTTATTAGGGTTTGTGTGTTGGTTGTTTGGTCGTGGTTGTGTGTCAGGCGCATGACATCTTCTATATTGTTCATATGTTGTCGTGTGATATGGTAAATGAATTGGGGGGTTTTTATGATTAGGGTTTGTGTGTATGGTCGTCGTGATACGTTTATTTTTTTTACCATGTTTGGTCATGTTATGCGTCACATTTGTTCATCATGTTGAGGGTCTGTGTGTTGGTCCGTAATGTTGTAAATTTTTTTTTGTTTCCTTGTGTTGGGGTGGAGTAGTTGTTTTTTGACAGTCCAGTGGGCAGGGAGGTGAATTGTGGTACTTGAGTTGGTGTTTTGCTCTGTGTATGTTGACCAAACTGGTTTGTAATGTGGGTGAAGAATGTGACATGTGCTGTATTGCAGGTAGTGACTTTCAACGAAGCCCGTGGACACGTTCATGTGAGCGAAAACGAATTGATGGGGCGGGTGGGTCGAAAATGAACAACATGGGGGTGAACAAGATGCAAGGTCGGATATTGTTTAAGCAGACGAAGGTCGTTAATAATGCTGGGAGCGAAGGGAATTGCAAACATGCAGTTGTTGTGCCACGCACTGCGACAACACGGATTAATTTTCGTTCGAATATTGCGGGGATTGTGAAGATTGTGACAATGTCCCCGTTGAGGGCGGGTCATTTCGAACAGTTGAGAAGAACCCCCTTTTGGATAATGATTGAGGCAATCCGTGTTAACAAGCTTAATCATAATTGTTTTAGAAAGTACGATGAGCTTGTATCGAAGATTATTCAGACATATGATGAAGAGTGTAACGCATTCAAGGTTGGGAGGAAGCATGTGAAAATTGGTAGAGGCGACATAAGGCTGATATTTGGAATACAGTGCGGGATTAGGCGACTTGATTTGTCTCCTTGCCAGAGGCCGGTATCTGATTTTGTACAACATAGATGCCACAACGCTGTTCGTATATCGTCGAAGCTGGTGAAAACGTTGTTTGAAGAAACTGTGCGTGGTCGGAGTCGGGTGGACGAAGAGGACACAGTGAAATTGCTGGTGCTGTACGTGTGTAGGAAATTGTTTTTTTCCAATTCAGGAGAGACGATTAGTTGGGCCTTCGTGCGATATATTGATGACTTGCATCATATACGGACATATGACTGGACCGGGGCAAAATTGCAAACACTGATGGGTTCGATCAAAGAATTCTGCCATACGCCAGAGAAGGTGACCGGATGTGTCGTCGCATTGTTGGTATGTCAGTCATCCCTATATGTATGCATAAATTGTTTTATCATGTTGTGGGTTGCTGTATGTATGTAACTGTTATGTTGAATTGTTTGTTTGCCATGCAGTACTGGTTTTGTGAACATTCGACGATATGTAAACCCGAAACGGAGAATATGTTCCCTCGGTTCCTGAAATGGGATATAGGGAATTTGCTATCCAAGTCACGTGGTTTTGATTTTGCTGCAACAGGCAAATTCAAGGTACGTAATACGTAGTTGAAGCATCGATTGGTTTTTAGTGGTATGGTGGGGGGGGTTGTATGTGTGGATGGGAGAATTTGCAGTTGTTGCGTGTTGATTGTGTGTATGTGCATGTATTGGGCTGTATGTTTTTTTTTTTTTTTTTTTTTTTTGTAAGGTATAGTAATGTAAGGCATGTTCTGGACAGGTGCGTGTCAATCGGTTGAGGTCGTTGGAGTTTGAGCATGAAATGTTGGCGACAGACATTGACGTACAGTCTGGGGATGGAGAAGAAATAGACGACACTACTTTAAACAATGATCCTGTTTGTGGTAAAGCTAAAGCAGTGAAAAGTGGGAAAAATGAGGCCTTGAATGAGGGAAATGTAGGGTTGTCGGAGGATGGTGATACGCGTGGCGAATTAAATTCGTTGAAGGGAGGTGTTGGTTGTGCAACAGCGCAGGAGGAAACGTTGAATGCAAATGCAGCACTTGAAATGCAAAACAAGAACAAAGATGTTGCAATAGCAAAACTAGAGCGAGAAGTTGAAAATTTGACGAAAAAAATGGAGATACAAGTTGTCAACATAGTTGGCGGGTTCGGGTGTGTGCTGAAGGTGAAGGATGATGAAATACATAAGTTGACAACTAAAAATAAGGAATTGAGGGAGAGAATATCAGTACTTGAAGATCAGCTTGCTGATCAACAGGTTCACTGTGTTACCCAAGCGTACCGTAACGTTAACGCTGGCGATGACGTTGGGGTTAAATTTTTTGGTGGAGGTGGGGTTGATGGGACGATGGTTCACAATGTCACACCGATTGCAGCTGCTAGAACTAAAAACGCAGAACAAGAATCTGTTTTCGTGCATACGTTGTCAGATTCTAGCCCAGTAAATCTTTGTGGACCATCTGCTGTGGATGTGTCAGATACTGAAATGGAAGTTGTACCGTACATGGTGGAAGGCGTTCTAGGTATGGGTATACACAATTCGTTCGTCCGCAACATCAAGACCAAAGTCAGAAAAGAACGAAAATTGTCAGATTATGAGTATTCTCTAGCTTGTGGGCGTGGGAGAAAGTCTGGTACACACGTGGATGCTGTTGGGGTCAGTGACAAATGCAGTGTGAATGATGTCGTCGTTGATGTGGAAAATGTTGTGCTTCCTGAGAAGAAGTGGTTTGGTTTTGACATGAACAACCGCTTTGGGGCTTGGAAAATGATGACGTCAGACAAAAAAACAAAAATAACCAAAGCGTACGAGCAGGATGGTGACGGGTATGCATTTGTGTCTAGCCATATTTTTGTGCTTAATTTTTTTGAACGGCAGTATGTTGATTTGTTGTGTGGTTTGTGTGTAGGGCTGTAATGTGGGCTGGCAAGGAGAGTGGTGTTGTTGTTTACTTTACTGATGTTAAAGATCTTGTACGTGGGGACAGTCTGCGTGGCAATGTAAGTTGGGTTCGATGTTATGTTTTTTATTTTATTTTATTTTATTTTACGTGTTGTTGTTGTATGAGTATAACCTGTAGTTGTGGTATCAAAATCCCATGTTAATTGTGTTAAATGTGTGTTTAACATGTTGAGATGTTGTGGCAGGTGATTGATGCGTATGCAGAAATGTTGTTTATGAATCAGTCAAAGGCTGACCGGGGGGGGGGGGAGATGTGGTTGACAAATCGTATTTTTTTAGCAGTGTCTGCATGGTTAGTTTTTTTGTCTTGTTGGTAAACGGCGTAGTATTGTACGAAGTGTTAAATGCAAATTCATTGGCTGTGTTGCAGGACATGTTGAGGAACAACAACATGAAGTCAGTTGAGAAGTATGTGCTGAAAAATTTTTCAGCATCGAAGGACTGTCGGTACATACATTTTCCTGTTTACCACAACACACACTGGACTCTTGTGGTGTATGACACAGAGGATGGAAGTTGGCAACATTTCAATCCGATGAGACAACGTTCATCTGCTCGGTCAGATGTGCATTACAATGAAGCGCTTGTTTTGGTAATGTCCACGTTGTGTTTGATTGTGAATTTTGTTGGTTGGGAATGAGTGATGAACAAAAATAATTTTGGTTGGTTTTTGATTGTTTAATTTGTTGTGTGACAGAAGGAGCGTGTGTCAAATGTCATGAAGGGATCGTTACGTAAGGACGGGATGGACGAGATGAGCATTGCGGAAACTTTCAACCACCCTTTGGAGGCTGTTGCGAACTGCCCCCAACAGAAAGCGGACTCGTAATTATATTTAAATTTGTTACAACAATCAGATAGTTTAATTTTTTTTTTCTTTGGGGAAATTGTTGGTTGTCACATTGACATTGTATTATTTGTTTTTCCCCTCCACCCACCCCCCTTGCAGGCTAGATTGCACAGTCATTGTTTGTGCTATTATGAGGCAGTACGTGTACAATGCGGATGTGGGCCGTTCTCTGCAAGGTAACAATGGTTGTGTTTTACGAGCGAATATGGTTAAGGGGTTCGTCAATGATCCGGTCATGGGGCTGAAAGATTGAAGATGTGTAGCTGATACAACAATGTTTTGTTGATAGTAGGAAGTTAATATTATTAATATCGAAAAATATGTTTTTGGTGTTAGAAGTTTGATTATGCAGTTTGTTTTCGTTATCTGCACAGGATGTGCCATATTTAGTTTAGTGTTAGTTATGCTTTTCCCTCACTTTTGGCAGGCGTAGTTATTTTTGGGGTTATTTGTGGCTGCTGTGTGTTGGTAAATATGGCTTTTGGGAAGTATAATAAGAATAACTTTTGTTGGATTTGCATTATGTGGGGTGTGTGTTTCGGTTTGGGTTACGTATGTGTTTTATTTGTGGATGACTTATGTGAGAATGCGAACAAGGATTTTGTGGTTATGTGATTTGTTAACAGTAAATGTGTTGGTCATATTTGTGGATTTCTGGCGAGATTTGGGTATAGTTATTGTGGATACTGTTATTGTTTGTTATTGGCCCGATAATATGGGCATATATGCTTTTCATTGTTGTGTAATTAAACATGTGTAATTAAAAAAACAATTAGCGAGGCGAATTACGTTTGGAAATGAAATGAGAAGCATAAAAAAACACACAGACACGAAGTGTAAAAACAGTTTAAGGAAGCATTTGAGTTTGGAACGAACTGCAATAAGCGTTTGGATGTGAGTGTTACGTCAAAAATTGAGAGTTGGTTATAATTTTCAACGTGGAATTATTGAGAGGAACAATACATTAGTGTTGATATGTAAATAATGGGTTAATGATGTGTTACGCCGTGCTGTTTGCAAAAACACATGTTGATATGGTTTTTAGTGTTGTGTAAAAAAACGTTTGGCAATGACGAAGTACTATAGGAAATTTTGCCTTATATGCCATAAAATTGACGAGGTAAAATGCATTCATAAAAAAAGTAAAAAACATAAAAGGACGCACAACAACGTAATGAAAGGACCTGTACTAAGCATTTGGATTAAAGGGATACGAAAAATAAGAATTTGGATGTGAAAATGTTATGTGAAATTTGAGAAATGATTGCAATGTAGAAGAAGAAATTATTGCGAGTGACAGTAGTAGAAGGCTGTGTGATGCACACAGTATGTGAAAAATATGTTTGTGAAAATATAAGACAGGTAGATATGTGTGTCATACCTTTATTTGCAAATGTTCATAAAAAATCAAACATGTAAACGGGGAAACAAACACATAACGATGTTGTAGGTGTTGTGTATGTGGCACAACATTATTAATGGTTCAAAAGTTTAGAGTACGATAAGTATTTATAACTTCAAAAACTTAAAAGATGCGTCCGAGATCGGTACGCTAAATTGGTTCTTTGCATGTCTTCCTGTTGTGGTTCCCCATGCGTTGACAACGTCCGCAACGAATTAACTGAACTTCTTCCCCCCTAGAAAGCATACGTTTTTTCTTTGGCCTCCCTGGTGGTTGTTTTGCAACCGGTGGGTGTATGACAAAGTCGTCCAGTTGGAATGCTGGTTTTTCAACAGTAGGAATTGGGGTTATGCTTGAAGCGTATGATAGTCGGTATGTAGCTGCATGGTAAAATGGGTCAACCAAATCATATAAATCTCTACCGCTGTTACGTATAGCAACCATTGCGTGTTCACATGGTAACTGATTAATTTGCCACTGAAAACACGAGCACGTATGCTTGTCAACATCAACCAACACTGATGGATACGAATGGACCTCATACACATTATCATTTGATTGGCTTACAATCTATGCCCTTCCTTTGTTATATGCTTTCACCAATCGAGCCTCCATCTTGGGACATAGAACTCCAGACCATGTTGTTGACTTGCGTCTGCGCTTTGACATTTGGTTCATGATTTTTGTCCGAATACTATCAACCATTTGGGTGATGGGAAGATGTCTTGCTTCGCGGATCCATGAGTTGAATGACTCGGCAGCGTTAGAACACATCTCGTCGTAACGTGCACCCCTGTTACACAGATCAAATAATGTTAATAACCAGCACATATGTTGTTTGTTATAATGTAAACCCGTTATTTTGTAACATCTTTACTGTGTGTAATTGTTTATGTATGAAGAGAGTCTACGTACAGGAAATAAGCATTTGCCCAATATTGTGGGGGTATATCTTTCAGAAAAGATGTTGCCACATTCCTCCCAGACTTGATGAATGACTCAATGGTGGCATTGAAACATGTTACAGTAGGTGCATATGCGCATGCACGGAATTTACTTAGCAATCCTGCTCGGTACGAACTGTTGACGTATCTCATCTTGTCCTGCAGATTCCGTTGCAAATGTTGTAAGCAAAACGCATGGTGTGATGATGGAAATGTTTTGGGGATGGAGTCGATGATGCCTGTGTGATGGTCAGACAAGAATGTAATTGTCCTGTCATTGCTAACAACGTTGGCAAGGTGTTGCAAGAACCAGAACCAGTTTGTAGTGTTTTCAGAATCCACAATTGCTATTGCCAATGGAAATAAACCTGTGTACAAAACTGTTAGTTGGCAAGCATGATGAACATGACAAAATTATGCGACTAACCCATATAACACTCGTACAAGCATGACATTATTATGTCACAAAACCATGCAACTTGTGTCAAACCGATAAAACAATGTATTACGTGTGCAGAACTAAAAACGAACCTTGGTTGCCATCCTTCGCACTGGCAGCTAGCAAGTTGCCCTTAAATTTACCCTTCAAAAAAGTACTATCCAAAAATAATAAAGGGCGACAATGGTTGAACCCATCAATACACGCTTTGAATGATATAAAAAACCGTTCGAACCGGTGATTTTGTTCATCGTAGTCAATGTTTATGTAGCTGCCTGGATTGTTGACCAGAACATCATTATTATACCACCGCAACTGATCGAATGAAATAGAATGTGCACCAAACATTTCGCCATGTGCTTTCTCAACGCCCAACCATGCGACCCGGTAGCTAATTTCTAATCCATAATCTTTCTTAAGGTCGTACACTACATCAGTCGGACGTGTGAGCGGTCTGTCACGTACCCGTTCGGATATAACATCAGACACTAATTCAGACCCAGCCCTTGGGTTTTTTGCTGTCCGGACGGCAACACCGCAACTGTGCTCCCTGTTCCACTTGCGAATGTAGAAAAACTCATCCGCACGTAATACTCGTGCATGTATAGACCACATGCAGTTTTTTGATTCCCTCATCATGCAAACTGCTGTGATCCGTACAGAGTCATTCTTCAAAAATTTAAAGCGAAATCCACACTCAACCTCGTATTTGCGAAGGACAGAACGAAATTCATTGGCTCCCCCCTCGAAACTTTGTCCAACGTGTGTGATTCCATGAACCCATTGGGCAGACATAAAAACCTTATCAACATGGGGACAAAATTTGGGAAGCAAATCTTGTTGGGCATCATCAATGTTTGACTCATCTGCAATCACAGGGGAGTTACGCGTATCGGCTCGTGGGATTGGAGTTGCGTCACCAGTGTCAACTGCACCTTGCGTTGTCCGAGATTGAATGATGACATCAATGTGGTCTAATCGGAAAGACCGTGCAAGGCAAACCATGTTGTCTACATCGATGTCATTTTGTAATGCGAAGTTATTGTATCCCGGCATCTTGAAAAACATGGACACATTAGCATCTACTAACCCATCAAATTTCCTGCACACACAGTTGAGAAGATCATCAAATCGAAACGGGAAATACAACTTGATCGCAGCGTTCATGTTGCGATAACAACACACCAACAATATATGCGTGTCCATACCTGTGAAAAAATGACTATGTTACACCGGAAAATCTACGATTACCACCAATACGGACCCTAACACATGAACATGGTACATAAATGAAAATGCGAATTCGGTTATACACATGGGATTGGAATGTACTTAACGTGTCATTGTGTCGTCAGAAACATGGTTGTGGTTACCCATGTTTTACAGTATAACATCGCCATTACAAAAATAATGCAACGGATCACCAACCACATTAGTGTAACTAGATAAAACATGTTGACCGAAAAAAACAATGACACACAACAGTTCATCACATTGATTACAAAAGCAAAATGATTAACAGACACACAGCAAAACACATACCAATATGCGAAACACCAAACCAAAGACCACAATTCCATTTTGCCCAATATATATTTTCTGAAACTTGGTTGTGGTTACCCGTGCTTTACATTATAACAACATTGCCATTACAGATGGAAAACAAAAACCCAGTTCCCACACAACACACAAGAAAAACAGAGACACACAAACCATACCTTGACAACTCGGCATTACGGAGGACATACTTCTGAAGAGCCGTCTGTGTGTGACACTTACACAACCTTCAACGCCTCCCCCCAGAACCCTAACGTAACACCCCAAAATGTCCCACCAATAGAAATATACGAAATACCAAAATCTGTGCAAGTAATTCCTACAAAATCGGTGCTGTGTGAAAGGAAAGACTGCGTGAAAGGGAGGGCATAATTGTCCCACTAAATGAATCAAAACAAATGAATAGGATCAAAACTGAATATATTTCCTCACTGATAGGACTAATGAGAACAATAGAATAAAAATAGGACTAATTGGTAAAACTGTTTGTAGGATGGGATTTATCGGTAAATATCCCTAAAAAGAATTCAATTTAATTTTATCCCCTCAAATAAAATGATTGTTTGCTAATACATGTAACTAATTACATTGATTCCTGCATTTTTTCTTGAGTAATTGAATTGGGTAATTAATTAAACAAGCATTTTTAAAATAATAAAAATAAATTATTGTCTGTTGAGAAAATAGAGTCAAATTGATTTAGTTTGATTTGATTTTATAACTAAAAAAATTGAAAAATTAATTGTGAATATTTCAAAATCATAATTTTTAAAACCAGAGCTAGTGAGAGTTATAGTGGGCGATGGTTTCTGGGAGACGGTGAGCGGCGAGGATGGAGATCTTATAATTATTACAAGTGCGACCAATTTATAAAATTATAATAAAGTTATAATTAAATAATCTAAAACAGTAAAAAAAAAAAAAAAAACACATTATTTTGAAAATATACATGAATAGTTCTCACTTCCCAACATAGGCCCGTTTGGTAGAGCTGTAGAAAAGTGATTATAGATTATAACTTAACAGATTATAACTTATAGTTGTGAGTATAAGCTGGTAACCTGTTTGGTGTAGCTGTGGGATTATAGATTTAAGCAGCAGAGTAATGTTTGGTAAATAAGCTGTAAAATAGCTTTTTGCTGTGTAATTGTCATTTTTTCCCTTATAAACAGAAAATTTGTAATTTTGTCATTTTCTTCTCTTTAAATTTTGAAAAAGTTATTTCATTAATGGAAGTTGATTAATTAGTACCTAGTTTGATACATTTCATTACCTTAAATTTATTTTTTTAATTTTTTTAATTTTTTAATTTTTTTTTTTTTTTTGTAATAATATTGAGTTGACAAGGAAACAAAAAAAATGTCATTGCAATAAAAATACAATAAATTACTATTAAAGCAATAAAATAAAACTTCGTACATATTTAAAGATCTCCTAATTTCGTCGGTAAATTAACATACAAATATTATGTCTCCTCACTTCTATCTCGTTGTCATCACAGTCAACATCATTTCCATAGCGTGCATGTTAAGACGAAGATCCTTCCTCTTCATTAGGCACATAATCCGCGAATCTATCACAAGAGTCAAATGCAATATCGCGGAACTCACTTCGTCGGATGAAATTATGAATTGCCATTGTTGCACAACAAGTTTGACTTGGGTCGCCCAGCTGTAGTTTGGTGGGATATCCTTTATCATCAGACGTCTTGCTTTCCAAACCCCAAATGTTCTTTCTATTACACTTCTAAGTGATGAATGTGCTTGGTTGAATTTTTCTTGTGCATTTTGAGGGGGTTGACCATGTTCAAATTGAGTTAGATGATATCTCTCTCCTTTGTAAGGTGCAAGATATCCTTTCATGTTTGGATACCCAACATCCACCAAGTAAAACTCATCTATTTTAAAATTGCAAAATAAAATTAAAGTAAGCAATTATAAATGTAAAAATAAATATGGAGATGTGAGTGTGGTGCATCTACTATAGCAATGAAATATAAAACAATTACCTCCTTGTAGTTTTGAAAAATTATAACTAGGATTCCTAATTATATCTAAGAAGATCCGAGTATCGTGTGCACTTCCTTCCCATCCTAATAAGTAAAAGGTGAAACACATATCAAAGTCACATGCGGCCATTATGTTTTGAGTTGCATACCCCTTTTTACCTATTAAACGAGGTTGCTTATCTAGAGATATATATGCTTTGATGTGTGTTCTGTCAATTGCTCCAATACAATCCTATTACAAAATAGTTCATAAAATTATTTTCAGTCACAGATTATTAGAAATATCCAACCAACATTATTATATGTAACACCAAAGTTCCACTTGTAATTTATTTTTTACCTTGAAATGGGATAATATTTGCGCTTCCTTCGAATATATGGATGCACACCATTTCTCGGTTGAGGCCTTACCCAATCAATAGACATAATTGTAATAGCTTTTAACACATTCTTGAAGTATTTTGAAATAGTCTCGCTGAAATGTTGAAATCTTTCTTGGGCATTTCTGTTTCGAATGTCATCACCAACAATATACAAAAATATTACAACCTGCTCCTGAACCGAGACTTTTCGTCCAGTTTCAAGGCCATACTTTGTATGTAACAAATCACACAATTGATAAAATACCTCTCTTTCCATTCGAAAATTTTCAAATATTCTTGTCCAATTCCCTTCTTGTAATTCTACTATCGACTTCCCCCTATTAAACTAGATGTCTTACATAGTTCTTTTATCAAATAATTTGTCACATATGTCACTGCAACTGTTGCTGCTGTAGCTAAGAGCATGTTATTATGTTGTTGGGTTTCCAATGTGCTGCCTTCATCTTCAGTATCTTCATCACGGTGATCATCATTCCATTCGTTATCACTGTTACTCATCTCCAAAATACCTACCCATTTAAAGACTTAGTTACTATTATATTCATTTACACTCACCGATTTCAAAGTTATTAATACAAAATAGAGCTATTAATGAAGTAGGCCACTTCACACAACCAAACAGACCTTGAGCTTTTATAATGATTTGCATTTACGAACCAGAAGAGAAAAGGCAGACCTAAGCAAACACTTTTAATCTCTGTTACATGGCTAGCCTAGCACAAGCACTATTGGACAAGCATTACACAGAAATGAGGAGAAACAAAAGCAACATCCACTATAAGTTGTCTAAATAACTTTTATGTATATGCAACTCCATTACATGGCAATCTCAAATAGAATTGATGCATGCCATAAATAAAAAAATAAAACTATAAAATCAGCATTCTGCACTGCAGCATTCATTAAAAAATAATAATAATAAAAAGATGATCAATTTTCCAATTAATCTTCTAAATGTCATGTTCATATTCACTCTATCAGCCACAGACACATAAAATTTATAAAAGAGAATTATTTAGAAATTTTTGGTTTTTTGTTTTTTCTTTTCAAATACTCAAAATTGTATAGAGGCTAATAAGATTTTATGAAGTTTGGGAGGTAAATTACATTGACGTCCCTTGAGATTTCTAAAAAATATAACATGTCTCATAATTTTCTTTTAGTAATATTAAAAAAAAGAAGAAGATATAAATAGATGGATTTATATATGGATTTATATGTTTAAAGTTGTTGCCACCTATTATTCTAATTTTTTTTAATTTTTATTTTTTTTTTATATATTATTGGACTTGAATCACAGTACACTAGTGTGTATCCTCGTAATACATAGGTGGCAACAACTTTGAACATAAATAAAAGATAAGACAGACTTTCCACTTTCTAACTCTCAATTATTTTACCTTCTTGACAAGTTTTAAAAGTATCCCAACCACAGTACCACATGTACTAAAATACATAACAGAGCTACAAAGTGAATTAGAAAGACTGGTTCACAAGAAGGAAAAGCTAATTTCAAGGATTAATTCCTGGTTCACAAGAAGATATATTATTTGCAGACTAAATATACTAGCTGGCTAGAGAAACTCCATTACAGAAAAAAAAGTCAAAACCATCTTTTATGTAATACAAATGATCATTTCAAACAGCAAGCAAATTTAACTTCCTAAAATGTTACCTCCAAATTCAGCAGCAAAAGATTGAAAATACAGCAGCAAAAGATTGAAATTCAAACTAGAATGACCTCCAAATTCAGCTCACCTAGAAAACATCTACATATATATAAAAATCTTTACCATTCACCTACCATTCATATTCAAAATTGAAACCAACCATTCAAATATTTAACTAACATTTCAACCATTGAACTAACATTCAATCAATCAACCATTCACCTACCATTCAACTATGAAAATGCCACCTACCCAAATATTAATAATAAAAGTCCAACATTTTTCAATATTAATCAAAGTCCAACATAGTCAAATATTAATAATAAAAGTCCAACATAGTCAATAATATCCATCAAAGTCCAACAAAAATATTAATAAAAGAAAAAAAATAATAAGTTCAACACAACAGTCCATCTCAAAAACAATTAGCCGCGATAAGCTGTTGTGGTCTTCTCCATCCCAATCTCCAACTTTAGAAACCTCAACCGAACTTCATCCATTGGAAGACTCATAAAGCACTCACGACGCTTGTCTCGTAAGAACAATCTGGTAGCCCATACATACAGCTCATCATCCAGGGACACACCAGGGACGCTTTCCAACTTCGCCAAACATTCTGCAATTGAAGAATATCTTGATGAGGTTTGTGTTGAAGTTGCTGAAGATGACTCAACCACATTGACTATACGAACAAGTGTCTTGTTCAATAGAGCTGCACTAGTAAATTTCTTCTTTGTCTTGCTCTTGGTTGATGAACCATCAGTGTTTGATGACCGTTTTTTGTTTAACTTGGAGGGATGAACCACCTCCAAATCAGCATCATCGTGAAATTCAGCATCATGTGGGGTATGAAATTCCTCCAGCGTCTCATCAGTTTGAGGCATTACCCCTGAGCTAGGAGTGTATGCCCATTCTCCTGTAGCAGCTGCATCTGAGAATAGTATGTTTAAGTCTTCAGTGAATTGCAACAGCATATGCCGGAATTTAGCAGCATCAGGATAACTTTGCAACAATTACAAAGAAAAATGTAACAATTTCAAGTAACAAAATTTGGTGTATTTAAACTAAAAACAAACAAAATATGTACATTAAGCAATTCACATACCTCCAATTTCAAAGTCCACCACTCATCAGATGCAGATATAGCTCCAGTCAATGACAAATTATTCCATAAAAGCCAATCTTTTTTCAACACATCCTAATGATTTTTTATTTGTATTCGTTGGTATGCTTTTCCAGTCATACTTTTAAACTTAGTTATCACATTTTCCCACCCAACCCTATCTAAGTGTGTACCAGGTCTATGTCCAACCTTCACTTGCTCAACACAAAGCTTAATAAAAATTTCATTCGATTTTGCATCCCAATGAGCTTTAACGGATGGTACTTGACTTGATTTTCCCTTGTTCATCCTATTTTGAGACTGTGTTTCCTCTTGGTTACTCATTCTATGAAAGAAAATTTTTTTTTAAAACAAACTCATTCATCAGTGCTTGCATTACAACAGCTAGATTGGTACAAAAGAACCATACATGGCAACTACGTCAACATTCAACAATTACAAAGCTTAGTACAATAGTTCATGGTAAACTAATTAGCACAAAAACACCGGGTATCTCCAAATGGCACCTATCATCATTTGAAGAGTAATGCAACTGACATAACAATACAAATCGTGAGTAGACCCACAACAAGCTGCTTCATGAAAGCAATGGATTGCTCAAGCATTTGGTTCTTCACTTTTAGTCCTACAGTCTCCATATTTTGATTTTGATCAAGCATTCTCTCGTTCCTCAGCCTCTCTACCATCGTTATAGATTTTGGGGTACACCACCTCCAAAATTGATAATTTCTCTTCTCACAAATGAAATACAGTCTCCCTTTAGATGGCTTCTCAGACTCGGTAACCCTTATGGCAGCTCTTAGCCCACAATCACATTTCAAAGCCTCATACATCAAGTCGAAGCTCTCACCACTAGAATAATAGTTACTAGAGGATGACATGCCTCTGAATTAATTACGAAAAAATTGAATCCAAATCCTCATTAGGAAGCTAATTGTAAATACATTGCACCTACAAAGTATTGATTGAATAAAATGTTTCTAACATAATGACAATTTGTTTGCACCCATTTGTTCTTAGACCAATTTGAAGTGCACTAATCTCATTTAAAATGGGAGAGTTATTTGTAATTATGTAATAAAATTATACTTATTCCAAGGTAAAAGCAAATTTAACGAAAAGATAAAGGCATTTCTTAATGAGAAAGGTAAAATTAATAAAGGCATTCACACCTAAGCACTAAGAAAAAAAAATGGTCTAATGATTATGAAAATTGGTTTAGTCTGAGGAACAATGTACAACATACACAGATAAGAGCAATAGGTCAGCAGCAATAACATCAAAATTAGCAGAATGGTTTCACTAGTATGAACCACCAGAACACCATTTTGAAATAATAAGCAAAACTTTCAGGTTTCCTAAACAATTCCAAAAAATATACTGAGAAAAGAAGTAGATGTAGAAAGTAACTGGCTCCCAACTAACAGCAAGACCAACGGATGACCTCTACCCCAAAACTCTACACATGAATAGAGGGAAGGAGGGATGAATTGCATCATAGGTAAAACTCTAATGTTGGAGAGATGACAGATATTAAAGGAGGTTGCTTGAGCTTACTGCAATTCAATATCTATCAAGTTCACAAGAATCATTATTGTACATAATGCAATGCCTTAATTAAATCAAAAAAATGAGTTGGAGTTGGTCTTTCTTTTTTTTCTTTTTCCTTTTTTAAAACCAAAGAAAAAGAAGATTTTATGTCATTTCATTTGACCAAAAAGAAAAGAAAAGAAAAGAAAGCAGAGGAGGCCTTCCATTCAGATGGCCTTGTCATGGGACAATATATGAGACATGGAAGTAAATAAGTAGCTACCTATCTGAATCCTACCTTGACTTTGAGAAAGATAAAGTAGGGCCTTGCACCACTTTTTCTGTTCTTCTTTTTTTTTTTCCTTTTTTTTTTTTTTTTGGGTGATAATTTTTAATCTTTAAAGAAAGTGATTGAGATTTATAGTCAAACTGATTATAAGGTTATTTGTTTGCACCCATTTGTTCCTAGACCAATTTGAAGTGCGCTAATCTCATTTAAAATGGGAGAGTTATTTGTAATTATGTAATAAAATTATACTTATTCCAAGGTAAAGGCAAATTTAATGAAAAGACAAAGGCATTTCTTAATGAGAGAGGTAAAATTAATAAAGGCATTCACACCTAAGCACTAAGAAGTTTGAGAAGTTTTAGTCTACTACTCCAAAACCATGACTCTCTCTCTCTCAAAGTCAAAAGGCACAACTATAATGAGCACATCCAATGCAGGATCGTCCTCACATTTGTGTTTGGAACACATAACCAAACACAATTTCTCTCTTACACTCATATTTGTAAGTGTTTTTTTACTGCATATAAGTGTAAAGAGAGGTTAAGTAATTATATCTAAATGCTTGCAGTTAGAACATATTTGAATATCTCACCATGCCAACATTGCCTTGTACTTTGAAAATTCTATCTTAAGTTTGATTATTTGGTGTCATTTTCAAAGAAAATGCAAGAGTGCAAAATATAATTAATTCCTTATTTTTTTCATTTTTTTCCCCCACAAATTCCTGTTCAATTCCAAAATCTGAACACAATCATAGTAAACTTTTAAAAAAGGAATCTTAGTGTTTTAAAAATTGCAAACGAACACTATCTTAGTGTTTTAATTCTCAAGACTAGATCAATAAAATGTTCCCAGCCCTTAAATTCAAATCAAGAAAACTCTGAAACTGAAGGAAAACTAAACTAACAAATTTATGTCTTGACTTGGAGAGTTGTTCAGTAAACTTGAATCCGTCACAGGATCATATATGAACTCTATTTAGACATATAAGATTTTTTTCAATTAGATAAAATTTTATCAATTCATGTGTATCTTGTATTCATTTCTAGATTGATTCTTACATTTGTAGCAAAACTATTAGTTCTAGAAAAAGTCCAAAAAACTATCTAAAAATAAAATTTATAGACCACATTAATACTTGATGTAGCTTACAAATGGCTCGTGATTCTCATTTGGTGCAAAATAAAATGAGTCTGGACCAATTTTTTTTTTCTCCTTGATAGCTTTCATTCCAGCAGCAACATCACAACCACTATAAATAAATTCTAAATTGAATGTTTAATGTTAATTATTACCCAATTAGCTTTCAATGAAATGTTGAAAAACCCAAGTGGGGTTACAGAACAATGCTGTAAAATTGGAACATGTGATATGTGTTTTGTTACACTAGATGTGAACTCACTGTGTTCTGGAGTTGGGTGAGTAGTAAGTTTTTTTTTTTTTTTTTTCACTTTTTTCATTTTTCTTTGATTAATGTATATAATCAAAACTAGCCAATGAAGCAACAAATAAGGACCAAAAACAGTTTTAAAAACATGAACCTAAAAACAGTATTAAAAAAAAAAAAAATCGTTTTAAATCTGTTAAGGCCCCCCACCTACCTCTCTTCATCAACCTATAAATCCTAAGCCTCGAACCAGAAACCAAAATCGATGAAAGAGAGAGAGAGAGAGAGAGAGAGAGAGAGAGAGAGCAACCAGAAACCAAAAACAAACACAAATCTTAATGGATTTGAACACAGCAACGAAAAACCAAAAAAATCCTAAATCGAGGTGTATATCAAATATATGTATATCTATATATAACAAAACATAGGGTTTAGGGTTTCAAATCTTACTTTTTGGTGGAGATCAACGGAAAACAGGAACGATCGCTGGTGATCTTCGATGTGTGGAGCAGTTTCGTCGTTCGACAGCGAGAGGAGAGGAGAAGAGAAAGAGCGCTGTTTGAGAGGAGAGGAGAAGAGAAAAGTGAGGTATGAGACAAAGAAGTATGTCTATATAGTGGCATTTTTGTTATTCCTTAAGTTTTGGAGGGGCATTTAAGTCATTTTGCCCATCCAAAAACAGCTTTGCGCTTAAGCTCAAAATTTAAGCACCCTTGGAGCAACTTTTACATTTAAGCCGAAAATGGCTTAAATTAAGCCATAATCTATGCCTCATAAGTTGTACCAAACACATCAATTTAGCTTAATTTAAGCCAAAAGCTGATTTAAGTTGAAAAAAAGTTTTACCAAACACCCCTATAGAAACCTTTCGCAATTCCCAATGAAATAAATATGAATAAAAATAATTTTTTTTAATTTCATACTTTCTGAGTTACAACTAAAAAAAAAGTAAAAAAAAATCATAACTAAATATAAAAAAGTCATAACTAAAATATTAAAATAATATTATAATTAAAAAAATTAGTCATAACTAAAGAAAAAAATAGTGTAACTGAATATGCATATAATATGACGTGTATAATAGAATTCTCTTAAATTTACTTATAAAATGAAATGTATACACATGATTTTTCATTTCAAACTAAAACTATCATTATGATTAATATTGTATAAATAAAAAATTCATGTATAATTTTATTTTTGTTATTTTAAAACAAAACATCTACGAAGATGATTTATGTACATACTAACTGTTTGAAGGAACAACATCATCGATCACGTCTCCTGAATCTTCTATCACACTTGGTTTCTCAATGGGAATAACTTGCAAAATAGTAAGAAAGAAAAAAAAATTATTACTTTGTTCAAATGCTAACAAATATAATCATATACGAACCCCTCATCCCTCAATAACACCCTCATCTTCAAATTTTAATATATAGTTCAATAGTAGACATTAATTAAAGGGTAAATTACCAATAAGTCCTAATAGTTGGACTTAATTCCCAGCAAATCCTATTGAAAATAAGTCTTGGTAAAATTGTCGTTAAAAATAATTTTTTTATCACAATTTTTTATATATGTCGCTAAAAATTGACAATTAGTGACTTCTTTTGTCATAATTTTGATAAATTGTCGCTAAAATTTATAATTAGTGACTTTTTTTATAACAAATTTTTCCATAGGACCTATTAGACAATAAGTCCACTTATTAGAACCTACACGTAAGTACCCCTTAATTAAATCGACTCTATACTGTTTGAAAAATTTTATGTACATAGAATTTGATTAGAAAAATAGACATAATCCTCTCATATGAAGTAAGTCTTACCTAATGTAAGAAAGTTATGTCTAATTTTGTTATCGAATTTTATTTGGGTTGGAAGCAAAAAGAAATAGATAGAATATTCATTACATACGTGTTGAGTTATGGTTGGAAGAGAGTTGGTTTTGCTTACAATGATAAAGGAGTGTTTGGCACTGCTAATATATATCTATATCATGTTTAATGTATGTCATATGTTTAGATAGTTGTTAATCTATAGACCATGTATATCTATATAGATAGATACGTATGTATGTTTAGATAGCTATGATTTCTCCTATATAAAGGAGACCATGTACATCGGTTTGATATAATACATTTTACACAGTGACTCTCTCTCTCTCTCTCTCTCTCTCTCTCTCTCAACTCGTTTTAACATCGTATCGGAGCGATTTTTAATAAGAAATAACCATGCAAAACAGGAAAAATCATCTATAAAAACAACAAAATAGCGTGCGCCTCCCATAGTAGGAGTAGAAAAGGGGCCCCAAATATCAGAATGGATAAGATCAAAATGTACAAGAGAAATAGAGTCACTTTTATTAAATGATAAAGCAGGTTGTTTGACAAGTTGACATGAAAAACAATCTAAAGTATCAGAACTGACAGGACCTAATTAACCACTAGAAATTAAAAACTTTAATCGACCAACACAAAGATGTCCTAAACGACAATGCCAAAGCTGAAAAGGAGATAAAAGAGGAGCAGTAGTAGGAGCTACGAGCTGAGAAGAAACTGGAACATGAAGGTGAATGAGTTCATAGAGACGTCCACACTTACGGCTAATCCAAAGAGTCCGTCCCATTCGAGGGTCCTGCACTAAACAACCAATATGAGAAAAGGTAACAGTTAGACCATGCTCACACAATTGACCAATGGAGATAAGATTTAAGGTAAGAGCAGGCCTAAGATACATATGAGATAAAGATAAGTGAGATGTGGAAACAGAACCAACATGACTTATAGACAAAAGAGACCCGCCAGCAGTATGAATAGAAGGAACATGAGGATAAGAAGATAGAGAAGTAAAAATAGTAGGGTCAGAGGTCATATGATTACAACAAGCTGAGTCAAAGTGCCAGGAAGTATGACCTGAGGTAACAGACAAAGCAGTAGAAGGAGGAGTACCGGAAGTGGAGCGAAATTGTTGGAACATGGCTTCGACATCGGTTTGAGAAAAGACTAGAGTAGAAGGGTCTATAGGCACAGAAGAAGGTAAATCCTCTGAGGCAGCAATAGCAGTGCGATGAACAGGCATAAACTTAAACTGATTCCCAGAACGTTGAGAGTTTCCTCGTAAAAAATTCCCAGTGGAAGGACCATAGCGAGAGGATGAACCAGAAGATTTACCTCGTGCTGGATTGCGGAAGAAATCTTGCTGTAAATGACTAAGACTAGTCTTGTTGCAAAACTGGCAAAGTCGAATTGGACAATGAACCAGAAGATGAGTAGATGGAAGAACTCGGTTTTGACAATAATTATAAGCAGTGGACCGCTGTTGTGAAGGAGAACTCTGAGTCTGAGGAGTAGCAAGAACAGAGTCCACAGGGTGTGGATGGAGAGTACCAAGCCTAGTTTCCTCTGATAGTAATTCGGAAATAGCCTACTCAAGAGTGGGTAAAGGAGTGCGATGAAGGAGAGATGCGTGCACCGGCTCAAAATAGGGAGTTAAAACCATAAGAAATTGAACCAATCGCTGTTGGTCGCGATAAGTAGTAAACAGGGCAACATCCTCAATATGGGGCCATGGAGGTTCAGATAGAGTGAGTTGATCCCAAACTGAATAAATTTGGGAGAGGAAATCATTAATAGTCTAAGTTGGCTCTTGGCATATACGGTGAAGATGACTCTGAAGCTGATATTAGTGAGCAAGACCAGTAGTTTGATATCGGTCTTTCAAAAAATCCCAGATGTCTTTTGCTGGAGTGGAAACAGAGTCAAGTTGGAACCGACCAAACTAACGGTTGATAGATGTAGCAGATGTATTCCAAAGCCAAGTGATAATTTGATAGTTCTTACTGTCCCAATCCTCAAAGCGATCTGCATATTTGTCAGTGGATTCAGCGGTCTCTTGGATGGGTTTGCACACATCCCCAGTGATAATATGCCAAAGTTTTTTGCCTTTGAGGCAAAAATGGCTTGTGCCCATAAGACATAATTAGACCTGTCAAGAACAACTGAAATAGGATGGTGAGAAGAGTCCGAAAGATCCATGAAGTAAAAACAATACTATAGATGCAGAATCTGAAAAAACTGAGGGTACCAGTGAATTCAGAGGGTCAAAATCAATGGGAAACCAGTTTGAACCGGCCAAAAAAGGCCAAAAATTAGACTGAACCGACCTGTTGAAGAGGTTGAACCGGATTAGGGCTAACGTCAGCCGCGTGGATCAACAGCATCATGGGCAGTCAGACGGGTGCGGCTGAGGCGGCTTAAGCGGCTAAGGCGGTGTGAGTAGGCGTTAAGCAGCTAGGGCGCGAGCGGCTAGCGGCTAGCGGCTAAGCTTGACGTAGGCGACGTAAGGCGCGTGATATAGAGAGACGGAAGCGAGTGACGCACCGGTGACAAAAGTGGTGCGTGAGGGCGCATGTGGTCTTATCTGAGGACGCCGTTGGTGGCATTGGAATCATGACAAGATTCCGAGCACTTTGATAAACTATGTGAAAATTTTGGAGAACAAAAAGGATTTGAATAGTGAAGGAATAGAGATAAATACCAGAAAAGTTGAAGCTTTCTGGTTAATGAGCCATAACCGTACACTCTAATCCAGTATGGGCGAGTGGAAGAGGGAGGAGCCAAAGGGCATGGAAGAGACTCAACGGGAGGTGAGGATCCCAAGGGAGCGAGAGCAGGACGAACAGAGCGAGCAAGCTCGTGGGTAACACAACCTTCTACTCGTCTTCGTGATTATATTGTTGGTTCCACTATTTTTTCTACTGATGAACCTACCTTCTATCGTGAGGCTTGCTCTAATCCTCTTTCGCAAGATGCTATGACTGATGAATTACAGGCTTTAGACAAAACTCATACTTGGGACGTTGTTGATCTTCCCTCTGGCAAGACTGCCATTGGTTGTTGTAGACACCCTATTTTTGACGGCCTTTTAAGACTTGGATGTTCTTGTAGGTACATCCGGTGACAAGTCTGATTATTTGCCGAGCTCTCAAAGTCCTCAGCGAAACGCCACAGGTTTGAGCTTTCTAAACCCTGCATCATTTTTGTCTCCTTTTTGGACCATGTCTTGGCCTCTCTCCCCTGCAGTCTTTGGTGGCCTGCTGGCCATCTATGAGGGCTGCCGGCCAAGGCTTTTGGCCTGTCAGCCATTGATGTGCCTTGCCAGCCATCACTGATGGTCGGCCGACTATCAGTGTTTTCTGCAAATATTTTGTGCCAGCTGGTTGCACAGAGGCTTGCATCTACCCACACGTGGAGGGTTGGATCTCTTTGTATGGAATTCATATTTTCTGTATATAGGGAAGCCCTCTTTCATGTTTTAAGGTTGGAAGAATTAAGACTCAAATTTTTTTCTCTCTCTCTCTCTAGATTTCCCTCTCTCTGTCTTGTATTTCTCTACACTTTTGCCTACTTACACTACACTTTTGCACATCAACCCTTAACCAAAAGTGATCACCTTTGAGATAAGGTTGTTTGAGGGCCTCTTGGAGCTCTACAAGTTGTTTTTGGCTTGAATTGTTGCTTGGAACCACTCTTTTCTTCAAGAGCATGGTGAACCAATGCATCAGTGGCCGGTAATGCACCATCAGTGGCTGGCAGTGCACCATCAGTGGCCGACAAAACCCCCTTTTTGGCCGGCAGTAGCCATCCATGGCCGGCAAGCCACTGATATAAACCTCAGTTGATTTTGGTAAGATGGAGCAGAAAGGTTCTAGAAATTCTTAACCCTGCAAATAAAGGCTTTCAAGAGCAAAACAGAGGTCTTTTCGGGGCCAAAACCAAGCATGTACATCTTCTACTTCCCGAGGCAGAGCAGTGGCAGCATAGTTTAATGTCTTAAATGCTTAGTTTGTGTGCATTTGTGTTGTAAATTAATTAATTAGTTTGCTAGTTAGTTAAAGTGTTGTAATAATTAGTAATTAGCTTAGCTAGTTATTCATTTGGTTTGTAATGATTAGTCTAATTAGATTAGTTAAATTAGCCAGCTAGTTAGCTTATTCATTCAGACCCTCCTTCGTGAGGGCGTAATATTGTAATAAGTGTGCGTGCGTGTGTGCATGTTTTCCAACCCCATGTCTTTCTCTATTTTATTTAATCGCTTTCGATAGTTAGATTAGAGACATGTTTCAAATTAGCATATCTTATGCTTGCATCCATTCATTTGTATTGCATGCATCGAGGTTCGGCGCATCATTCAAACTGCATTGTCATTTCAATACTTCTTTGAATACGTGTTTAACTGCATGTTATCAAAATCGATTCATATACCATATTAGTAGCCGAGCCTAGTAATTGCATTCTTCGCATATGTTGCATTAGGCATCTTGTATAGTTAGGAATCATGCATATTTTTCTAACTCTTACGTTTCCTTAGCTTGGAGTACTAGGTGAGCTTTTACGCTTTAGCATACTTGTATGAATGTGAATGTTGCCATGATTAGCATGCTTGCCATGAGACTATGTGCTTAAATGCTAAATTGTATGAATGCCTGTGGATGAAGGCTTGTTGTTTGAATTGGAACGATTCAACGAATGTATGTTTTAAGCCCACTTTGTTGAGTGGCAAATCATGTTTTAAGCCCACTATGTTTGGTGGCAAATCCGTAAACTTTAAGCCCACTGGAGGTGGCAAATTCAAACTATTTTTGCAAATAAACATGAGTTGAATTGTTTCAAATTGAGCAAACTAGTCTATACTTACTTATGCACATCACATCACATAATATTGATAAAAATCATATCATGATTAGTAGAGGCTAATCTTTGATCGTGCGAGCAGGGGTGCTCAATTCATGACATTTCCCTCTTGTACCCAAGTTCCCGAGCCGAGGCAACTTTGGTGATGACGGACACGTAGCCTTTGGCACGAGTCATAGGTTTCCTAAATTTTTTCAAAATAAAATATTTAGGTGGCGACTCTGTATCTGGCAAAGCAGTCCACTTTTGACACTTTTTGATTCAAAATCAATTTTCCAAAACGATTTGCCGGATTTGGACTCTTTGGTGTTTATTAGTTTCACATTGCACTTGCGAGATTAGATTCAGAACCACGGGAGTCCGAATTGTAGGGCTTTCTTTCAAACCTT
Organism: Camellia granthamiana; assembly: GCA_036172215.1. Lineage (NCBI taxonomy): Eukaryota > Viridiplantae > Streptophyta > Magnoliopsida > Ericales > Theaceae > Camellia > Camellia granthamiana. Next base: position 373,150 of record JAXFYN010000060.1, on the reverse strand, counting down.
TCGAAAGGGGGCACGCAAAAGCCAAGCTATAGCTGCAAATGAGTGTACAAAATCAAGACACACTCTGATGGCTCTATTGAGAGATACAAAGCCCGCCTTGTTGCTAAAGGCTTCAATCAGGAATATGGTATTGATTATGAGGAGACCTTTGCTCCTGTTGCCCGTTTCACCTCTATTCTCAGCTTGATTGTTGTTGCTACCACCTGTCAATGGGACCTTTATCAAATGGACGTGAAAAATGCATTACTTAATGGTGTTCTTCTAGAGGAGGTCTACATGCAACCTCCCCCTAGGTCTATTTATCCGCCTCATAAGGTATGCAAACTTCAACGTGCATTATATGGTCTTAAGCAAGCCCCGCGAGCTTGGTTTGCCCAGTTCAACTCTACTATTCATGATTGTGGTTTCACCTCCAGTTCTTATGATACTGCTCTTTTTGTGAGGAAAACTGCTCAAGGGACCACCCTGTTTCTGCTTTATGTGGATGACATGATTATTAGTGGTAATGATGTAGATGGTATTCTTCGTCTCAAACAGTTTCTTAGCCATCATTTCGAGATGAAAGATCTTGGTCCTCTTAGTTTTTTCTTGGGTCTTGAAATCTCTCATGATTCCACGAATTCGTTTCTCTCTAGCGCTAAGTATACCTCCGATCTTCTTGCTCGTGCTGGTCTTACAAATTGCAAGACTGCCTCCACTCCATTGGAGACTCAGAGTCGTCTTACTCTTCTTGATGGCACTCTACTCTTTGATGCTACTTTGTATCGTCAGCTGGTTAGCAGCCTTGTCTATCTCACTGTTACTCATCCTGACATCGCCTATGTTGTCCATATTGTCAGCCAGTATATGTCGGCTCCTCAAACACCTCATTATGATGCTTTAGTTCGTATCCTTCGCTATCTCAAAGGCACCTTGTTTCATGGTCTTCATTATTCCGTCCACTTCTCTCTTTAGCTTTGTGCCTTCTCCGATGCTGATTGGGCTAGGGATCTTGTTGACTGCCACTCTCCTACAGGTTTCTGCTTCTTCTTAGGGGATTCTCTTAGTTCTTGGCGCATCAAGAAACAATCTCTTACTGCTCGTTCAAGTACAGAAGTTGAATACCGTGCTCTTGCTGATACTACTCAGGAGCTTCTCTGGTTTCGTTGGCTTCTTGCTGATATGGATGTTACCCCCTCTGGTGTTACTGACCTCTATTGTGACAATCAGAGTGCTATTCAAATTGCTCACAATGATGTTTTTCATGATCGCACCAAGCACATTGAGATTGATTGACATTTCATTCGTCAACATGTCACTCATGGTACTGTTCATCTACATCTGATCTCTTCTGCTGATCAACCTGCTGATGTCTTCATCAAAACTCATCCTCCTGGCCGCTTTATTGAACTGGTTTCCAAACTCAAGTTGGTTGATGTTTATCCTCTTTGAGTTTGAGGGAGACTGTTAATGTATATCTATATCATGTTTAATGGATATCTATATGTTTAGATAGTTGTTAATCTATAGACCATGTATATCTATATAGATAGATACGTGTGTATGTTTAGATAGCTATGATTTCTCTTATATAAAGGAGACCATGTATATTGGTTTGATATAATACATTTTACACAGAGACTCTCTCTCTCTCTCTCTCTCTCTCTCTCTCTCTCTCTCTCTCTCTCTCTTAACTCGTTTTAACATGTACAAAGTAAGGCTGCAACTATTTCTAAAGGAAGAATGCTTGGTGGCTAGAAGATGGAGTGCCGAATACCCTCTCTCGTCAATACAGTGCTGAAAGTCTGGGAATCGAGCCATTATTTGATATACCAATTCTACCAAACCCATGAAAACCAAAATTCTTATATATAATGAGACTTGGCTGAGTTTTGACTCTATCATTTTGAAATAAAGAACTCATTAAAATTCTTTCAATTAAATAAATGTCACTATTATATCATTCTAATACACAATTTTGTATATAAATTCTCATGAAATAGCATTTTCTGAAGACTACAGCTTCTCTCAAGTCCACAAATATAGATTAAGTTGTGCAGTTGGAGCCACCACAAACCTAATTTTGATGATTCAATTCGTTCATTTTGTAAATCTTATATGTAGATTGTTAATAAAAAATGATTTCTTTAAATCCGATAATTGTAATAATGTAATTTCTTTAAATTTAACCATTTATTTTCAAACATTTTTTTCAAGAAAAATATGAAGAAGCTATGCTTTTTTCATAAAATAAAATGTTGGGATATTATACAAGCAAAATGAAGCTCAATATATATATATATATATGTAAATGCATAATAATAAGACATTAAAATAAGTAAATTACCAAAATACTCTCCATCGATGGCACAGTGAAGAATAGTGCAGCCATCACTATTCCTTCTACCGAATTGGTAGATTTTGTCCCAACCATCTTTCAGCTGCCAACAACAGATGATTCTAAGAGACATGAAAGCATGTTTCTTACCATACAGAGCTGCCAGGAAGAGTGGAGTCTCACTATCTTTGTTCCGAAAACCAATCAAACCAGGCATCTTCCAAGCAATTTGCACGCTTATTCTGTCGTTCCCCATCTTTGCTGCTAGATGGAGAGCCGTGTTCCCCTTTTTATCTGCTAAGGCTAGCTTCCTTTTATCATCGTCATCGGCATCACTATCTTCGATCATGTCCAATAGATCTTTGATAACTTGTTCTTGGCCTTCGTAGACCGCCATATGTAAAGTAGTGCCACCTGACTGAGTGATCTTCATTCGTCGAACCTCTGGCTGACGACCACAAATTTCCACAACCTCTTTCCATTCCCCCTTCATGACTCTTTTAATCAAGTTCTTCTTTATAGTCTCCTCCTTTTCTGTCATTGCAATTAATTCTGTTGGAACAAGTTCTTTGATAGAAAGATACGTGTAACGAGAAAAGTTAGGGATCATGAAAATTTTTTCATAAAAGTGATCATGAAAAATTTATGATCCTTGGATTACCTTGATTAGTGTGTGGTGCTTTATTCTAAGTGTAATCTAATGGACACAAAAATTTCATAATTATTTTCATGAAAAAAATTTCATAACACCTAGCATTGCTGATGTGTAATATATTTTTTTTCATGATGCATTTCATGATATTTTTTTCATGATACCTAACATTATTATGTATATATATATAGCCCAAGGAAATCAGGTAGAGAATTTGTTTTCCTTGCATGCCAAGTGTCCAAAAACAAGTATTGATATATATATACACATAACTGCAATGCTAAACTTTTCTTAAAATTTTACCTAGAAAATTAAAATGTAGTTCAAATTTATTTTATTTGTTTAAAATTTCTCTTTTATTTAAGGAATTTCTTTATATTAATTTTATATTGTATTTGATCTCCCTTTTATTAAGGTTTATTGTAAAATCATATATTAGAATCATGGCTATGCTGTCATAATTATGCTTTTGTATATTGAGGTCTATAGTAAAATCATAGTTATGTTGTCATAATTATGCTTTTTTATTAGAAAAATACGATTGAAAATTTATTTTGATAAATTGTTTTTTGGTAATAACACCTTATTGATATAATAGGAGGTACATTAATGAGTAAGAAAAATTCATAAAATTTATTAGTTTGTATAGCATAAGTTTTTCTAACTGAGCAATGTTAGGTATCCTGAAAAATATTTCATGAAAATAATCATGAAAGATTTTTGACCCTTAGATTAGATATACAATAAGTTACAAAGTGTAATACAAGAATAGAGATTTGTTCATGATCATTTTCATGAAACATAATTTGGTTGTTATAACATAATTAATATTAGAGTTAGGAAGTGTTGCATTTAAGTCTCTTTCTTCGATTTGAGAGGGGTGTTAGCTAGTTTGATTTCCATAAATTGTTTGAATTTTTAGATTGTTTTTGAATTTTGGATTTGTGGAAAGGAAAAAAAAACAAAAACAAAAAAACAAATTAATGATTTTTTTCCCCCCTCTCTTTTTCCTCTATGATAATTACAACAAAAACTCAGTTTAAACAGTTTACATTACGTTTTTGCATCCCCATGTATAAGAAAACCTTGTTCAAGCTTAACTTCAGTTATTTATTTATTTTTTTTGCTTTAGGATAGTTGATAGTACAAGCAAAGCTCATACGAGGTAGAAAAGCTGGTTTATCATGAATATATTTTTTGCATGACCTTGTTCAGGCCATTATTAATTTTTCTTTTCCAACTTAGAAGGCAAAGAATTATGATGTAGTTGAACCTTTAACGAAAGGTAGCAAAAAGAACATGTAAAATGTACGAGCGCGAAATAATCTTCTCGTATAATCCTGTTGATCAAGTTTGCGCTTCCTCTAAACATCGTTGCTTTACTCCCTGAAAACATAAACGTGAGTTAGCCGGCGGGTGTGTGTCGGATACCTTTTCGATGCCTAAGTCAGCAAAATAGACAATAGACAAAAGCTTTGTGTATTTGAGAGTCAAAGTTGTGATACCTGTACATAGGTCCTGCTATGAGCTTTTATAGATTTTGCCTGGTATAATCCTAGTAGGATTCCAACTCTCCTTGTCAGAATTCTTTTAGGAATCACACACACCCTACTCACTACCAACCAAGTGAGATGGTTTGCACACTCCTAGTAGGACTCTATTCTCCTCAGCAGAGTCCTCCCAGGAGTTAGAAAGATAATGCTTATCTTTCCACCCCCTCCTTATTGCTTAACCAAGTGGGATAGGTTTACCATGGCAGAATAGCAGCACAACCGAGCTATCTCTAACCTTCTAACACACTTAGCTCGGTGCTCTCACGGGCAATGCTTAGCTCGGTCGCCGTTCATCTGTACCTCTGTTAAAAATACCTAGACCAAGCTAAATATAACCATTTCTGACCGAGCTAACAGGGCCCAATCGCAAAGTCCATTCACCTTGGCCCAGAGCTTGGCCCACTTTCTACCGGTCTTAGCTCGGCCCAAGCTTCACATAAATTACTCTCTCAATTGCTCCTTAATTCCATCTGCAGCACATGATTTGCGATTATCCTTCTCCAGCCGTGCTAAAATGTTCAAGCTGACCGAACTAAAACAAGTAATACCACCGAGCTCATGTTCTACCGAGCTACCGATTTGTCCAGTTTAGAAACGTCTTGTCAATTGCTCTGCACGTCGTTCCGTCTCTCGAGTGCGCCTGAATCGTTACCTTTCTGATTATGTAGACTTGAACCAGCTGAAATCTCACTACCAATATGCCAACCAGGACGCTCTCCGTGCCGCGCTTCAGTACCGTCATCGAGATTGGGCCGAGCTGCTTAACTTCGAGCCAACCTACCGGTACAGCGGAAGGAGGAAGGTCAGGGTAATTGACTTTCTTTTGGAACCATCACCAGAACCGAACCCCAACTTGCCATAGATCAACTTCACTCCCTTAACCAAAGAACAAGAAATGGCCAAGCGCCGAGCTGTTTGAGCACTGATCATCGAAACAACTCTAGCCAGTGGGGTTCAAACCGGGACATCACAAGCCGGTCAAACACACGCAGCTATGGTGGCCCTACCAACAGCCCGAGCCTTATCATCTCGGCCAAGCAAGTGCGCACGTACTATTTCGACCGAGCCCCAACACTTGATCGATGAGGATACCGCGCTGCCGGATACTACAATGTCGAGCCCTGAGCCCGTGCATCCTGACCGAGCTAGCCCTTCAGAATGGGCACCAAGAATGACTTATAAGAACCGCACCATCACGAACACAGACTCGGTGGTTGTAGACAAGGACCACACGCTTGCCTTTAACCTTGCCAAAAGCGTGTGTTTGCTAGCCGACATGGAGCACCACGACCACTTGACCGAGCTCAAGGCCATCCATTCAGCAACTAAGTCAATGGTGCTGGTAAGTGCTCCATTTGTTTGTTTTTCCAATTTACACATCTGTTTGCTCAGTTTTAATCATGATCCCTATCTCTTCTTTTTGCAGGCTATGCAAAAGAACCACGTTGCTTATAAGCGCGTGCTGGAGCTGCACAAGACAGCGCGGTTGGCCGTGGCAAATGCCAACGAAAAGACGACCGAGCTGAACGAAGCCAACCAAAAAACGACCGAGCTAGAATTTGAAATTGCCCGACTTACCAAGCTGGTCAACTCGGCGGAAGCAGACAAGCAGAAGGCTTTGGCCGAAAAGAAAGACCGCGATCTGCGCGAGTTGGCCAAGCTCGAGAAGAAAAAAGATGCTGAAATAGTCAAGCTGAAAAAGAGCGTGGAAGACGCTGAGGACAGCGGCTACAAAGAGGGGGAGGCCACGTATGTCTTGCAGTGCGAAGCTACAAAAGACATCTTCTTCAAATGTGGCTGGAAGGCGGTTGTTTCGAAGCTCGGTCTGGGCCCAGAAACCGAGGTCTTTCAGAATCGTCCCCCTCACTTTATCCCAAGTTATATGGAGGATTATGCCAATGCCATCTAACAGAAGCTTCTTTAAGAGGGGGAGGAAGAAGAAGGATCTCTTGATCCAAACAATGCCCCAATTGCTAGCAATGATCGTAGTCTCCAAACCAGTTAGACAGCTCGGGTGGAGCCACCGGTGCCAAGCGCGGTTGATGATGCACCTCTGAGCGACGTACCTGCTGGAACCGGGCTACCAAGTGGCGAAGCTCGGGTTGACCTGGATGCAAACTTGGACGACCTTTTTACTTGATCATGTTTTTTCTTCTTGTGATGCTAACTCCTTGAAAGAATTTGTAACCGGGCTTGAGCCCCTCCTCTTGTAATGCACATTTTTCAAATGGAATGAAGATTTGTTATTTTCCAATCTTTTTGTTCGGTTCATTCCCTGCTTGTAATTACCTTTCAACTTTAATTTGTATGTCTGAACTCTTTGCTCGGTTGTCATGTCTTAAACTTTTATGGCCGAGATAGCCATCTCGGTCAAGGAGCTTTGTAATCTATTTACCATGTGTTGGTCATACTTGCCAATCCTCTTCAGCCTAGATCCTTATCTCGGCTAAAGAGAACAAAATGTTTGATATACCTACCAACTTTCTTTAGCCTAGATCCTTATCTCAGCTGAAGAGAGCTAAATGCTTGGTCATTCCTGCCAAACTTTTTTTTGCTTGGATCCTTATCTCGGCTGAAGAGAGCAAAATATTGGTATTCCTGCCAACTTTCTTCAGCCTAGATCCTTATCTCGACTGAAGAGAACAAAATGTTGGTTATTCTTGCCAACCATTCTTCACCCTAGATCCTTATCTCGGCTGAAGAGAGCTAAATGTTGATTATTCCTCCCAACCATTCTTCAACCTAGATCCTTATCGCGGCTGAAGAGAGCTAAATCTTGGTTATTCCTGCCAACCATTCTTCAGCCTAGATCCTTATATCGGCTGAAGAGAGCTAAGTGTTGATTATTCCTGCCAACCATTCTTCAGCCTAGATCCTTATCTCGGCTGAAGAGAGCTAAATGTTGGTTATTCCTGCCAACCATTCTTCAGTCTAAATCCTTATCTCGGCTGAAGAGAGCTAAGTGTTGGTTATTCCTGCCAACCTTCTTCTATTGTCCCTAGCTGGTACTGACTAAGAACAACTTTTACAGTAGAAAGAATTAAGCTGAAAAAGAAACTACTTGTTTTATTTGAAAAAAGAAAAATTACAAGTATTTGAAGAAAAAGCTAAAAATAAAATAGTTTGAGATTAACAGTATTCCATGGCCTAGGAATAGCCTTGCTGTCTCCATCTTCCAAGTGATATGCCCATTTTCTTGCTAAACCAACCACTTTGTATGGTCCTTCCCAGTTAGGTCCTAACTTGCCATCTCCGGGTAACAAAGTGTTTCCCATTACATTGCGCAGTACCCAATCTCCAATCTTGAATTGCCTCGGATGCACTGTTTTGTTAGATTTTCTGGATAACTCCTGTTGGTATGAGGCAATGTGAACAAGTGATCTTTCCTTCCTTTCTTCAGTGAGGTCAAGTTCCAAGGTTATGGCTTCTTCATTCAAGTTTGGATCAAAATTTTCACTTCTGATAGTGGGGAGGCCTACTTCTAGTGGGATTACTGCCTCCATGCCATAAGCCAACGAAAAAGGCATTTCTCTAGTTGACCGCCGAGGTGTGGTACGGTAAGCCCATAAAACATTGGGAAGCTCCTCAGCCCACTTGACTTTTGCTCTCTCTAACCTTTTCTTCAAACCATTTAAGACGACTTTGTTTTATGCTTCTTCTTGGCCATTCGCTTGAGGGTATGCTGGTGTAGAGTTATAAAATTTATTTTGTATTCGTCACAAAAGCCCCTGAAAATTTTGCCATCGAACTGAGTGCCATTGTCAGATATTAGAGCCTTGGGTATGCCGAATCGAGTTATGATGTTCTGCCAGACGAACTTTTTAACATCCTTCTCCTTTATTGATGCGAGTGCTTCTGCCTCCACCCACTTTGTGAAGTAGTCTGTTGCTGCTAGAAAGAACTTTCTGTTGCCGGGTGCCGTTGGAAGTGGTCCCACTATGTCCAAGCCCTACATTGCGAAGGGCCACGGGCTAGTTAATGGTAGAAGCTCTCTGGCTGGTTGATGTATTTGGTGTGCGAACTTCTGACATTTCTCGCACTTCTTGACATATTTCTCTTAATCTGCTTGCATGTATGGCCACCAATATCCTTGTGTGATTGCTTTGTAAGCTAATGACCTTCTCCCTTGGTGGCTTCCTCATACGCCTTCGTGTATCTCAAACAAAAATGCCTCGACCTTACTGGGATGGACATATTTCAGGTAAGGTCCTGTGAAGGATTTTTTGTACAATGCCAGTGATGGGGAGAGTCAAAATCATTGTGATTTTGCTCTAATTTTGTTGGCTTCCTTCTTTTCTTCAGGCAAGATGTTGTCTTTTAAGAACACTATGATGGGGTCCATCCAAGATGGGCCTAGTTTGGCGCAACACGTCTCGGCTGCTTCAGGTTCCTTAATACTTGGTCTAGATAGAAAGTCGATCAACAATGAGTGTGGGATGGATGTATCTGCCATTGAAGTAAAACCTGTCAGCTCGTCTGCTCTACTATTTTCTTCTTGGCCGATCTGCTCTATCCGAACTATTTCGAACTTCATGATCTCTTTTCTAACTAACTCTTGGTACTTAGCCATCCTTTTATCTTTTGCCTCGTAGTCGCTTGAAAGCTGGTTTACTACCAACTGGGAGTCACTGTAAACCATCAGTTCGGTGGCCTTCATGTAAAGTGCTGACTTTAAGCCTGCTAACAGTGCTTCATACTCCGCATCATTGTTGGATGCTGGGAAGCCAAGATTAATTGCTTGTTCAATTGTTAGGCCATCTGGTGAGATAAGGACTACGCCAAGTCCTGCGCCGTGCCTATTGGATGCTCCATCCACGAAGAGTTTCCACATCTCTCCGACAAGTAGAGGGATCGGATGATGTCTTGGGATCATGAGTGTTGCCAATGTTTTCTTCCAAGTCTATGCCTGCTGTTAGGGTTTGATCTTCACTGTCTGTTTGTCGTAAGTCTTTACTTTTTGATGCGTTCTCATTGGGAATGGCTTGCTTTGCTCCTTTCTTCCTGTCCTCAATCCTGTGTGGCTTGCAATGTGGCTGGGCATCCTGTATTAGGGGTTGCGCAGTTCCCGCGGCACTTTCCCCCCTACTTCGATTGCGTCCGTTAAATCAACTGGGCAGATGAGATGACTTCTTGGTGTGAACTCAGCCACAAAGTCTGCTAAAGCCTGGGCTTTAATTGCTATTCTGGGTTGAAACTTGATGTCGAACTGCCCTAACTCCACCGTTTATTTCAAGATTTGTCCAGAAAAATCCGCCCTCTCAAACAAGGCCTTTAGGACGATCACGGTGTGGGCATGGAAATAGTGTGACAACTTTCTTGAGGCCATCATCAAAGCTAATGCCAGCTTTTCCAATGGTAGGTACCTTGTTTCAGCACCCAGCAAGGTTTTGCTAACATAAAAGATAGGCAAGTGTTGGATTCCTTCCGCTCTGACCAACACTACGCTAACTGCATGCTGTGAAACCGCTAAGTACAAAAAGAGCTCTTTTCCTGGCACTGGGGTTACTAACAACGGAGGAGAGGTCATGTAGTCTTTCAAGCTCTCTAGGGCGCGATCGCATTCCTCATCCCACTCGAATTTGGCCTTCAATGCTTGGAAGAATGGTCAACATCTGTCTGACGACCGACTTATGAACCAGTTGAGTGCGACTGCTAAGCCAGTGAGATAATGTACCTCTTTGACTGTGTTGGGCCTCTCAAGATCCTGGATTGCTTTGATCTGAGAGGGATCAGCTTCTATACCTCGGTTGGTTACCAGAAAACCTAGGAATTTGCCTGATCTTACGCCGAATGCACACTTAGATACGTTTAGACGCAACTTGTGAGACTTCAAAATTTGGAGCATTTCATCTAGGTTCCTGAGATGGTCCTTCTCATCCTTGCTTTTGACCACCATATCATCTATGTAAGCCTCCATTGTTCTGTCTAACAATGGTTTAAACATTTTGGTAACCATTCGTTGGAATGTTGCCCCTGCGTTCTTCAGGCCAAAGGGCATAACCTTGTAACAGTACAATCCTCTAGGTGTTGTAAATAATGTGACCTCCTAGTCTGGTTCATACATAGCGATCTGATTGTAACCTCTATATGCATCAAGGAAGCTAAATCGGTTTTGTCCTACTGTCAGGTCTACCAGTTGGTCTATTCGTGGTAGGGGAAAACTATCCTTTGGGCATGCTTTGTTGACTGTTTTGTAGTCCACACAAACGCACCACTTGCCGTTCTTCTTTGGTACTACTACAGTGTTGGAAATCTACCTGGGATAGTGCACTTCTCTGATGGCTCCTGCCTTCAGCAAGTTTCCCACCTCCTCCGCCATTATCTCCGCGTGGTGGAGTGCCAATCTGCAAGTGCGCTGTATAATTGGTCTGGCAGTTGGGTGGGCATTAAGTTGGTGGCAAATGAACTTAGGGTCAATGCCAGGCATGTCATACGGTGTCCAGGTGAACACTTCGATGTTAGAGGTTAAAAACTCCATGACCTCTATTCTCTCAGTGCTGGACAGAGACGAGTCGAGTAGAAAGAACTTCTCTATGTTCTTTTCATTTATCCTTACCTCTACCAAGTCTTTCACTGCCTTCTGTTCAGCTGCTTTGCCGACATCTGTAAATAGTTCATTACTTTCTAGCTCTTCCACTATCTGTACATATCCTTTTGCAACCCGACTGCCATTTACTGTGATGAGGCATTGTTTTGACATAATTTGGTCTCCCAAGACTTCTTCGATCACTCCGACTTCGTTGGGGAACCGCAATGCCTAATGATAGGTTGACGCTACTGAGCGCATGGCATGCAGCCATGCCCTTTCCAAGATTATGTTGTAGATGGAAGGGACTTTCAAAACCCAAAACTTCACCTGTTTCGTCATTGTTCCTTCTTTGACTGGCAGGATTATCTTGCCAACTGGCCACTTTGGCATTGAGTTGAAACCGACAAGGGAAGATGTCGCAGGTGCCAAGTCTTTGTCCTCCAATTTCAGTTGTTTGAAGGTTTCGTAGTACATTATCTCACATGAGCTTCCTTGGTTAATCAGAATCCGCTTAATGTTGAAATTCTTGACGCGCAAAGTGACCACTAGTGCATCATTGTGAGGGCAATGTAGCCTTACTAGATCCCTGTCTGAAAAGGATATGACGTTCGTGGCCTCTATTCTTCCCTTTTTGATGGTAGGTTGTGCACTTAATACCTCTCTCAAGTGCTCAGCCTTTTTGATCATCCCTCTAAGCTCACATACCCACTCAGGTTCGACAACCCCATGTATAACGTTGATCACGCCTTGAGGTGGGCCGTCGACCGGCATCCCGCTCAGTCTGTTGAGGTCCTGGGGGGCTGGCTGTGTTCCCCCTTCTATGTACTGGTCCAGGTGTCCAACGGCTACTAATTCCTCCAAATGTTGCCTCAATGGTGTGCAATTTTTAGTGCGGTGCCCATTTTCATCATGGAAGGTGCAACGGGACCTCTCATCATAGCCTTTTTGTGCTTCTCCCAACTTAGTTGGCCGCCGAACGAAGGGTTCATCACGTATCTCACTAAGAATCCAGTAGATTGGTTTATTGAATACCGTAGTAATAGCAGTGCGAACTCTTAACCTTCTTTTTTCTGGGTCCTTTCTGTTAGCTCGCCTGTCTCGCCCATTCTGGCTTGGTTGTTTTACCGTATTGATTTTTGCTGTAGTCTTTTTATCTAGCATCGCTGTTGTGCCAAATTTTGCTTTAGCACGGGCGCTATCTTCCTCTACCTGGATGTGTTGATGCACTCTCTCTATTAGGGCTTCCATCGTGAGGGGTGGCATCATTGTCATTGAGTCCCTCAATTTATTACCGACTGGTAAACCTCGTTTGTATTGTGCGATAGTGAGATTTGTAAGGCAATCCCCAATCTGGTTGAAAGTCTCCCAGTATCTACTGTTGTAAGACTTCAATGTCTCCTTTTCGCCCATGTCGATGGAGAGTAGTTGGTCGATCTCTACTGGTGTCTTGGTATTCGTTCTGAATCTAGTCACGAACGCTTTCGCCAACTGTGCCCATGAGGCTATGCTGCCTTTTTGGCAGTCTTTCGAACCAGGTTAGACCTAAGTCGCCAAGGTTAGATGGAAACAAGATGCACATTAGAGCCTCGTTTCGCCGGTATACTACCATAACTTGGTAAAAGTGGCTTAAGTACATGTAGGGGTCTGACTTTCCCTCATAAGTGGTGAATTTCGGCTGGTGGAAGCCTGAGGGTAATGGTGCGTTCTCAATTGCCAGAACGAACGGCGAACTCTGTAACCTTGCTAATACTTTGTCCGCTGGTTCATAAGCAAGACGTGGTACTGGCATTCTTACCTCGACACTCCCATGTGTCCTAGGGGCCAATCGCTGTAAGGCTGAAACTCTGCGAGGGTTGCGAGCTCTGGTGTCCTCCTTCCATCGGGCCCTCTCCTCAAGCGCTGTTCACAGGTCTGCTGACCTAGGCAACTCCGTGTGCCTAGATGTTGTTTGGTGCGTGTGCGAGGGCCGATAGCTGCTTCCCTCCGTATACGACTTTTCAGTCCTCGTTCTCTTAGACCTGGAATAACGAGTCTTGGAAGTCCTTGATTAAGTGTCGCCTGTTCTAAGGCTCCTACTTTCAGCTTGGGATGGCGTGGCTTGTCTTCCATGATCTTCTGAATGGTAAGAGGGCGTGTTTCCTTTGTGTCCCTCTCTTGTTGCCACCCTTTTGCCTTTTATCTGGCGCTTCATTGTTTCCATGTCTGCCGCCATCCTTCGTATTACCTCGTCTTGCTCCCTCACGCGATCCTCCAAAACTTGAGGATCCAACCTCCGCCTCTGCTTTTCAGGACTTTAAGAGCGATGGGGACTGGCGCCCCGTCTCTTCTGTGTGTCCCTCTGGGAGTTCCATCGTTGGGGCTTTAATTCTGCCATGGGTGGGATAGAGGGCAAACCTTCACGCCTCCCGCCCCCCTCAGGGGTTTTTCTGTCAATAGCAGATTGCGGCAAATCTTCATTGTGCGCCATTGATTTTAGCTAGAGAGAAAAACTCAATCAAAAGGTTTGTTCTTAGTGATTGCAATTCCCACAGACGACGCCAATTGTACGAGCGCGAAATAATCTTCTCGTATAATCCTGTTGATCAAGTTTGCACTTCCTCCAAACGTTGTTGCTTTACTCTCTGAAAACACAAACGTAAGCTAGCCAACGGGTGTGTGCCGGATACCTCTCCGATGCGTAAGTCAACAAAATAGACAATAAACAAAAGCTCTGTGTATTTGAGAGTCAAAGTTGTGATACCTGTACATAGGTCCTGCTATGAGCTTTTATAGATTTTGCCTGGCATAATCCTAGTAGGATTCCAACTCTCCTTATCAGAATTCTCTTAGGAATCACACGCGCCCTACTCACTACCAACCAAGTGAGATGGTTTGCACACTCCTAGTAGGACTCTATTCTCCTCAGCAGAGTCCTCCCAGGAGTTAGAAAGATAATGCTTATCTTTCCACCCCCTCCTTATTGCTTAACCAAGTGGGATAGGTTTACCACGGTAGAATAACAGCACAACCAAGCTATCTCTAACCTTCTAACACACTTAGCTCGGTGCTCTCACGGGCAATGCTTAGCTCAGTCACCGTTCATCTGTACCTCTGTTAAAAATACCTAGACCGAGCTAAATATAACCATTTCTGATCGAGCTAACAGGGCCCAATCGCGAAGTCCATTCACCTCGGCCCACAGCTCGGCCCACTTTCTACCGGTCTTAGCTCGGCCCAAGCTTCACACAAATTACCCTCTCATAAAATATTATGGTTATTCGTGTTAAAAGAAAAAGAAAAGCACAATTTATTTTTTTATTAATCCTGTTACTTAGAATATAAAATATTCACAATTCCACTTTAAATCACAGCCTGCCCAACATTTTGAAATCATGTGCCCACACCAAGGAAACAATTGAACAAAGAATGAAAATAAATAACAAAATGGGTTTCGCTAACTAATATATATCTCATTGATCTTTTTTACTATTTACTTGGCCAAAAAATACTTGTTATCATAAATCTATGAATAATTTATTAATAATCATCATGAAATATGAAAAATCAATCATAAATATCCATGTGGACAGATAATATAAAATGATCGACAAAAAAAATAATCACGTATAACATTTCTCTTTCTTATTTCATGTGTCCAAGAAGAATGTGATAGCGGGGCCACGTGGCCGAATCCGCTAACTGGCCCAATATACTCGATATTTTGGGTTCGGGCCCATTACATGATGAATTGACCGTCGAAGTCCCCAGCCATATTTATGCCACATCACTACTAATTAAAAGGTCTTTTGAGTCGATTTTTTTGAGTCGAGAGATTTTGCCATCGTAAAAGCTAGTCTTGTTGCGATGGCACGGAGTTATCGACGTAAATACCAAACTTTTGCGTTGGCACCGTTGACCGACACAAAAAATTAATAGTTTATAGCATTTCTTGAGTCGATTGGATTTACCGACGCAAAAGATAGACTTTTTGCGTCGGCAAACCCATGCCGATGCAAAAAACTAGACCTTTTTGTGTCGGCAACTAATGCCGTGGCAACAAAAATATTTTTTATACTCAAGATACATATATATATATATATTTACTTGATTATATTTAATAAATATATTTGTTTATACATATACTTTTAGATTAATATTGAGTGGGTATATACTATAAATAATATAAAGAAGTATTGTGGTGAAGTGGGCAAAGTGTGGTACATTCGAATCTTGGGAGCCTCAATGAGAAAACCATTGGTTAGATTTTTTAAAACATTTAAGCATTTTTTGCGTCGGCAACTTATCGTCTCAAAAAATTGAAAACTTTTTGAGTCGGCAACTTGCCGACTCAAAACCTTTTGTGATCCCACCATTTTTGTCTCTCGAGTTGCCGTCGTAGCACCGTCACAAAAACTTTTGCGTTGACAAATATGTTATTTGTGACGACACACAGCCGACTCAAAAATCGTCTTTTTAATAGTGCGTTTCCTAGTTTGAGCCCAAAGAACAGTTGCAAAAGGCCCTTGCGTGGCCTGCAAAGCCCAGCGACCTACTCCGAACTCCAATGGGGGAAAAAATTAAAGGGTAAATCAACAGTATCTCTATCAACTATTACTAAATATTAATTTATCATTTCAACTTTAAAATTGTACATTTAATATCCAAACGAATATAACTAAAATAAAATCATGCAGATGGGAACAGTTGGAGAGAGTTATTTAGGTACAGAAGTTAAAAAATAAATTAAAAAGCTATTGTAGTATTCTTCCACCTATGAGAGAGTACACGATCATTTTTCTTAAAAAAAATTAAGAAAAAATAAAAGAAAAGAAATCATTTTTCAAACAAATATAATTAGAATAAGATTCTGCTTAGGTATAAGAATTCTATCAAATGTAAAACATTAAAAACTAATATGAAAAATAAATTAAAGGGTCCACTGTTGTGAAACAGAATTTGTCTACTTGTAGGAAGATTAAAAAATAAAAATAAAAAAATAGATTAAAATGCCCACGCGCTCTTGAAATCAAATCTCATTTCATTGTATGCATCATTCTCGCTGAGTCCGCTCCTCATCAGCATCTTCGACAATCAGTCATTCACCTTGGGGGGGGGGGGGGGGAATGCATTTTGTATGGAACAATAGTCAAAATCGATCATAAAAAAAGCCTGATGGTGGAAACAAACACAGTAAACAAGAACTTAATTTTATGATTATATTTTACATATTGTTTGGGAGTACTTGCATTGATATGGTAATTAAAGTTATCATCAAACTAATTATTCAAAAAATAAATAAAAATAAAAAAATGAAGTGATATTATGAGGTCCTATACAATTCCACTAAAGTTAACAGAGTCAAAATGGGCCTTGAATCGGCCCATTACAATGACTTAAAAAAAGGGAGCCTGGTATTGTCTTGCCAGCACTACAACAAAAATCATCATTGGCGACTAAACATTTGAATTTCGTCGCTGAAAGGTGCAGAAAAGGCGACTAAATCCATTTTAGTCGCCAAAATGAAGACTTTTGGCGACTAAAACAATTTGGTCGCCAAATGTATATGTATTGGCGACTAAAAATCATTTTGGTCGCCTATTATATGGTTTTCAGCGACTAACAGAATTTTCGTCGCCAAAAGTCATGGTTTTTGCCGACTAAACCAATTTAGTAGCCAAAGGTGCTGCTTTTGGCGACTAAAAAGCAGAATAGTCGCTGATTGTAGGTGTTTTGGCGACTAAAACCAGATTAGTCGCTGAAACCCAAGCTTTTTGGCTACAAAAAAAAAAATTAGTAGCTAAAAACTGAGTATTGGCGACTAAAATTCTATTTAGTAGCCAAAAGTGGACGTTTTTGGCGACTAAAATTAGGTTTCATCGCCAAAAGTGCTGATTTTTAATTGGAACTTGTTTTTTTAGCGACAAATAAATAAATTAGTAGCCCAAAATAATACAATTAGCGACTAAATAATGGTTTTAGTCGCCAAAAGTCGCCTAAATTTTTTTTTAGTAAATAATTTATTTTTAACATAAATTATATATTGAATGAAAAAATTATATTTATGAATATTATTTTGTATTAATTGCGGTTAATATACTATATAAATAATATATATTGCATATATGTTCATGAGATGATGTGCTGGCATAGTGGAGGGAGTGTTGTGCATAGGGTTTGGCGTGTGGGTGGTAGTGGGGGACGTTGCAAGTTTGAAACTCGTTGGGAGCACACAGGTTCAAAAAAAAAATTTTTTTTTTAATATACTTTTGGCGACTAAAGTCAATGGTCGCCAAAGGTAAAAATAATAAAATAAAAATTAACTATTGGCGACAAACGGTTTAGTCGGCAAAGGTAAAATAGCCAAAAATGAAATTGACTATTGGCGACAAAATATTTAGTCGCTGAAGACCTGTCTATTGGCGACTAACAGTTTTTTCGTCGCCAAAGCCATGCGCGACCACGTATTGCCGACAAAACCGGCGACTAAAATATTTAGTCGCCAAAAGTTAAAATTCGACATTTGGCGACTAAAAACGGATTTTTGGCGACTAAAAATTTAGTCGCCAAAAGTGTATTTTTTTGTAGTGCAGGTTTCACACTAACGATGATTAAAAATAAATAAAAAAACAGACCTCAAAAAAACGTTTCAAACATATATTTTTTATTTTTGGAAAACTCTATTCTTATTAAAAAAATTAATACAAATAATGTGATAATATCATTTTTATAAATTAAAGTCATTTTCATAAATGTTTATTTTAAGTCAAAGGTGCACATTGAGGAACTAATTGCTCGTCGTTTAGAAACGAACTTTGTGTTATATCGATTTATTGTTTTTTTTGGGTATGTTTGAGATTAGTGGTGAGACAAACAAAAAAAATTATTCTTCACCCAACACCAAGTGGCAACTCTTAAGTTGTTGATAAAGACCAACACAAAATATCTAGACTCACACAAAATATCTGGACTCACGGTAGGAATTTCAAATTTAAAAACAAGCAAAATGCTAAACTTGTACATAAACATATGTTTAATTTTTGTTTACGACAAATAAAAAAAATCATATATCAAATTAACTTTATTTTTTAATTGATGATCTGCACACAAAAATAGAAAGGGTGGTTATAGACCAATCATACTAGGGTAAGTCGAATAGCCAATCAAGCATTGATCGCCAAGTTCGGCACCATAATCAATTTGGTGTTACCACTAGGTTTGGTGGCCTGGTAGAGAATGCGGTGCATTCCCCAGCACTGAGCCAAGGTCGATTTCTGGAAGGGGGTGTTAGAAATCTCTTCATGACAACACGTCTTGTACTTCCCTCGACAACCTGTTCTCTGCTGGGGTGTGTGGTTGAGCTCCATTGGTGCCCTGGTGGTGGGTCCCTCACTTGGTGGGGGTTAATTTCTGGCTGGCAACCGGTTACCCCGGGGTCAGGGCCCACGGGGCAGTGATGACACCTTAGAGCCTTTTTTTTCCTGTTCAAAAAAAAAAAAAAAAAAAAATCAATTTGGTGTTAGATACAATAAGTTTTATAGTCTTTAAAGGTCGTGCCAGTTTGCTACGCCAGTTATTTCCTCTCGAGTTTACGTCGACTACTGGTCTTATAATGTTTCAATTTTTCCTAATCTTTCAAAGTTTTTAATTTGACTTTGAATGATTCAATTTTCAAACTAAGATTATGTAAGGTGTCGGTGTCCCACATTGGGAATGGAGGCGGAGTTTCTAGGCTATATTAGTAAAAACTTGGACCCATAAATAGTATCGAGGCCTTTTTCCAAATAGCGAAATTTCTAGCAGAACTTCGCAGTTAAGCGTGCTTAGACTAGAATAGTTCTGAGATGGGTGACCCACTGGAAAGAATAAATCCGTGCGGACGTGGTCCAAAGCGGACAATATTGATGACATGTGAAGGGTTGGAGCGCTACAAATAGTATCAGAGCCGACTCTCCGAAGTACCGAATGTGGGCCCTTGGTGTCTCTTGGTGCATGTGGGTGGACTTGTGAGCTGGTAAGCTACTGCACGGGGACGTGCAACCCTAAAGGGAGTGGATTTATATAGTATCGAGACTTTTTCTCAAGTAGTGAAATTCCTAGCACAACTCCCTAATTAAGCGTACTTAGACTGAAGTAGTTCTTAGATGGGTGACTCACTGAGAGAAACAAATCCGTGCGGGCGTGACCCAAAGCGGACAATATCAATGACATGTAAAGAATTGAGGCGTTACAGATTATAACAAAATATTAATAAAAGACGTGTATAATCTCTAAAATATTCATTTTATGTCACTTTGTTTTATCCATAAGAATTTTATTTTATTTCAACCCTAAAAATTTAATACCAAAATTTTGATCACCAAATTATTATTGGGGTTAATTGGTAATAAATCCAATCTAAGGAGGGTATAAGACATTTAGGTCCAAGAAATATTTTTTTTGCCGATAACAGGTTCATACTTTGTGAAATAATTTGGTGAAAAGTCCTAGAAAACATTTTGTTTTCAATTTTACCCCTTGACTTTTTTATCTGTTTGACTTTCTGTTAACTATCTATTCAAATTTATATCTATCTGTTGACTAATATACAAGTCCTCTATAATAAACAATTTATTATAAATTGGATAAATTATTAACAATTTATTAAAATTTAATAATTATAAAATTTTTGTATAAATAATAAATTTAATAAATTGTATACAATTTATTATTAATTGTATAAATTGTAATAATTTACTAAATGTAATAAATTGTAAATGTATTAAATGTAATAAATTAATAATTACAATTATTACATTTATGTTTATTAAATTATAATTATATTACTTACCGAAAAAAATTATAATTATATTGATTACATTTGTAAATGTAATAAATTTAAATTATTACAATTGTAATAAATTATTACAATTTAATAAATTGTACAATTTATTAAATTTAGGAAAAATTATTTATAAGTCTTGTTAGGGAGACTTATATTACATATAGTCCTACTAAAAAACTTATGTTCCCATAAGTCCTGTGGGAAGTTTGTTGACACATTTACCCTCAATATTAGTTGTTAATATCATAAATAATAGTAAAACCATATATAGGAAATTGAATGTTACCATAGATCATATCTATATAAACGTAACGTAATGTGACACCTACATAAACATAACGTAACACCTACATAAACGTAACGTGACATATCTACATAAACGTAACGTAACGTGACACCTATGATTTATGGCAACATTCAATTTCCTATATAGGAAATTGAATGTTACCTTAGATCATATCTATATAAACGTAACGTAACGTGACACCTACATAAACGTAACGTGACACCTATGATCTATGACACCTATGATCTATATAGGAAATTGAATGTTATCATAAATCATTTATATAATAAGGCAAGAAGCTTTTTGAAAATATCTTAAAATGTATGTGAGATACATTTTGATCCAATGATCTAAATTGTCTCATCTCAACTTCAATGGTTGAGATGTCTTTATTTCCCTCTCTCTCCATCAATGGTTGATGAGGAAGGGGCTTTATTTCCCTCTTTGACCATCAACGGCTTTATTTCCCTCTAATGGTCAGAAAATCTCTCTCTCTCTCTCTCCTCTCCATCACAGGTACTCATCTCCTCTCTCTCTCTCTCTCTCATTTCAATTTTTGAACTCTCTCTCTCTCTCTCTACCTGCATCAGAGCCCATCCCGTGCGACGCCGAAGACCACCGACCACCTCTTCTCTGTGTGTCATCCTCTCTCGACGACACCACCAACCACCTCCTCTCCTCTCACCCTCCTCTTTCATCTCTCTCCCCTTGCAAGGTAAACTGAGTAGAAGCAGTAGTAGCATTCAGGGCTCTCCAGGTCCAGGACGCACAAGAAAGATATTTGTTGGAGGTTTAGCTTCCACAGTCACAGAGGCTGACTTTAAGAAGTATTTTGAGCAGTTTGGGACCATCACCGATGTCGTGGTGATGTATGATCACAACACTCAGAGACCAAGAGGCTTTGGATTCATCACCTATGATTCAGAGGATGCGGTGGACAAAGTGTTGCTGAAAACGTTCCATGAGCTAAATGGTAAAATGGTTGAGGTCAAGTTGTAGACACCGCATTTTTGACCATCCTTAAGACTTGGACGCCGCTACTGACGGTTTACTTGGTGGTGAAAGTTGTGCAGTGCAAGAGTTCAATTTCTTCGACAAGAGGAGAGTCAAATCCTAACCTCACACCCCATTTTGGACCAAAGCTATTTTGAATGGTTTTTACACCTTAAAACCCTCTCTTTCAAAACCTTTTTGAAAATAGGTTCCTACGATGTCTCGATGCTCGCATTTTGTTAAATGTCGCGCCTTTTGGTAAACCGAGCAAGGACAGAGTGGAAATGAATGAAGGAGAGATGAAATCTTTGAAAAATCTTTCAAAACACCTTATCTAGGGGTTTGGAGTTGAAGAAAATGGGAAAGGAGAGAAGAGAACTAGTTTGGGAGAAGTTCGGCATGACTCCGGGTAGGATCAAAACTGTGCGGCTTCACCAAAAGAGGGATATCTCTTAGCACAGTTGGATTTTTGATGTAAGGCTGCCACCATTGGAAAGCCTACTTCTGGGGCTTCAATTTGCACACAAGAATGACCTGAAAAGGCATCCAGATGAAGGAGTTAGGCTTTCTTCAAGTCGGGGACTAAGGCTGATTTTTTATGCTGGCCTCTATGGAAGTGTGCCGGCCATTAGTGGCCAATGCCTGTCCCATGCCAGCCAAAAGTGACCCCCTGCCGGCCAACAATGATAACGTGCCGGCCATTGATGCCAGAAAGCAGATTTCAACAGATATTTTGCTCCAGCTGTCTTCTTTGGGATATTTTTGACCCATGCTCTTGTTTTCTCTATATATCAAGGCCAAATCTATCATATTTAGAGGTTAGACCAATTTGGCAAAGGCTTGGGAGCCTCTCTCTCTACACCTCTCTCTCCACACTTCTCCCTCTCAAGAACCTTTGTGCATAAGAGCTTGTAAGTATAGATACACTTCTCTTTTGCACACACATCCTTGATCAAACTTGACAACCATTGGGCTGAGATCCCTTGGAACCTATTTTGGGCTGCTAAAGGTTGGTTTTGGCTCAAGAAAAGGGGCTGTTCTTGTGCTGTGCTTCAAAGGTAACTTCTTACCCCTTTTAAGCTCTTTGTGCACTATCATTTTGCCATCTTTCTACACTGTTTTTGGGGTGGTTTTGAACTGAAGAAAGGTCTGATTTTCAGTCCTAAAAGTCTTGGTTTAAGCCTTGTTTGGCTAGGGGGTTGTCTCTCCCTTTTGTTTCTTAGCTTGTTTAGCTTTTGAGCCATCTTTCTAGGCCTTTGTTTCATGCTTTGTTTGGCCTTCTTGCCACTGAAATCTAGTGAATTTTCAGTGGCTAGCACACTGTTTTGAGAGCCAAAATCAGAGGGGGGTGACCCCCTCTCTCCTTGTCTTGTTTGTTGGCCCTTTTGGCCTTCCAAAGGGGCTCCATTTTGCATGTTGTGAAGTCACATTTCAGGCCCTATTCGGTGAGTTTTAAGGCCTGCCTTGACTCTGTCCGGAGCCCTTTTGGCCATATTTTGTGTCTATAATGCATGTGTAGAACAATCCTCTTCAAGACCTTTCAAAGGGACCTTTCATTGCATGCTTCATTGACTCATTTCAGGCTCTTTTTGGTGGGTTTTAGGACCCTCATAAGTCATTTCCATAGCTGGTTTTGCCATGTTAAGTGTCCTTGTTGTATGTGTAGAGCAACCCCTTGAATAACCTTCCAAAGGGGCTCATCATTCTTGCATGTGTTGACTGAGTTTCAGAGGTTATTTGGGCATATTTTGACATGGCATACTTCTGTTTTTGGTTGGTTTAGTGCGCACTCATATGCTTCATATAGTTGTAGTACAACTCATGGTTCACTAGCCTATGTTGCATGTTGTTTTGGCCCTTCATGTTGGCACTTTTTGACCATGCCTTGAACTGATATTGTGCTTATTTTGGACTACCCTAGCTCTTTTTTTGGGCCTCATGGTCGAATGATGTCTATTTTGCATGCTTGTAGTTCAATGCACTTGCTTAGCTTTGAGTTTCGGGGTCCATTACATGCATATATTGAGGAATTTCTTTGTTTTGGGGCCATTATACATCATATTTCAGAGTTTGTATCAATGCCATATTGCCATGTTTTATACTCTTTAAATGCGTTTGAGAGTCGGGCTTGTATGCCTCATTTACGGACCATTGAATGAGCTCTATTTCGTTGCATTCCGAGCCATCATTTTAAGCCATTTCCCCACTATTTCAGACCTGCCTAGGGTCTGTTTGGGGTTGGTTTTGCCATTAGTGCATTACTTTGGGCACCTCTAGAGTAACTCACTTCACTAGTTTCGGTACCCGGGCCCCCTAGCTTGCATTGTGTGCCATGTTTGCATGATTCGGGACCATTGCGCATCATATTTCAGAGCTGGAAATTCCATGTTTGTATGCCATCTTGCATCCTTTTCCATGCTTTGGTAGAGTAGCATTTGATGCCTTAGGATCGATCCCTTGCATCTTGCATGTTTGAATGTGTTTCGGTTGTCTCATTTCCACCAATGGCCACTGATTTGAGTGTGGCTGAGGTCCACTCATATTGGTGTAAGTCCATCGTGCATTATGTATGTCATTTTAGTCCATCTTGCATTGCGTATGCTAGGTTGCATGTTGTCGCATGCTAGCCCCATTACATGTTGTTACATGTTGATGCTGCATTTGGTCATGTTGTCCAAGGTTGTTGCCTCACATCATGCTCATATGCTTGTTGCATGCTTGAGTTAGTTACATGTTTGCACACTTAAGTCTCATTGCATGTTTGCCATGCTTATGTGTTGCATTGTTTGGATTAAGTGTTAATCCGAGCACGAGGAACGAGGGACGTTTCATACTTCGAGTGATGGAACGTGTCTCAATTCTCGGTCGCCAAAGCTCTTGATGATTCATGATAGAGTTCTAGGCTTTACTTGCTTTATTTGTGCATTCATTCTCATATTGATTTGCACAAGTCGGATCTTTGGCCATCATGCATCAGGATGCGTGATTGATGGTCGTGGATCCGACTAGGCCTCTCCCTTGATGTTTTGAGGTGATTTGGGGTGGTATAGTGCATACATGCCCTTGGGAGACCCTCCCTTTCCTCTATTTTGTGCTTCGTTGCAGCTTGGTGTCACAGCACACCAGTGGCTGGCAGTGCACCACTGATGCCGGCAGACTCTCACCCTTGGCCGGCAGTGCCCTGTTGTTGGCCAGCATCTCTCCTTTCATGGCCGGTAGGCCACTGGTGAATCCCCTAGCAGTGTTTTGGTAAGTTCCAACAACAAACACTAGAAGACACCCTGCAAACAGAGCCTCTAAAGAGCAACCGGAAGGCGTTTCGATGCGAGGAACCAATGCGAGCATGCATGCCTTCCTTCTTCAAACAGAGCTGGAACAGCATCGTTTACTACTTTCCCTATTTGTTTGTTGTCATTCATTTGATAGTTAATTAATTTGTTAATTAATTAAGTTGTGTAATAATTAGTTGTAGCTAGTTATTAATTCGGTTTTGTAATAATTAATTAGCTCGTGAGTTAGTTAATTAGGCGGCTTGTATTATTTATTCGGACCCTCCGAGCGAGGGCACAATTGTAATAAGTGTGCATGTGTGTGATGTATGTCTTCCAACCCCACGTCTTTCTCCCTTTTATTTACCAACTTATGATGGTTAGATTAGGGCACGTTTTAATTAGCATACTTATGCTTGCATGTTTGCATTCATTCATCTGTCTTGCATGCACCGGGCTCGGTACATCATACTAACTGCATTGTATTTCAATTCCAAGTTGAATACGTGTTAGCTGTAGCATCATCATATGCCATCTTAGAATAGCCGAGCCTATCTTAGTTGCATACCTGTATGTGTTGCATTAGCCATCTTAACATGAACTAGGATCATTCATTGATTACTAACTAGTTTCTTTTTCGGCTCGGAGTACTCGGTAAGTGTTTATGCTTTAGCATCCTTGCATGCGTGTGAGTGACTGCCATGATAGCATGCTTACCATGAGGCTATATGCTTATGTGATATACCTGCCTGAATACCTGTGGGTGAAGGTTGGGTTATCTGAATTGGAACAATTCATCGACTGCGAGTTTTAAGCCCACTTGAGAGTGGCAACACCATGTTTTCTAAACCCACCTGAGTGTGGCAAATCCACGTCTTAGCCTACTTACGAGTAGCACCATCAAACCATTTTCAAATAAAGAAACATGAAATGTTTCGTTCCAATTCAGGCGATCCAGTCTATACTTGTATGCTGTGCGCATCACATAGTAATTCTAGGCCAATAACCGGAATAAGAACGCATAATGTTTTCAAAACTTGATATCATAGTTAGTAGAGGCCGATCTTTGATCGGGTGAGCGGGGGTGCTCACGAAGTGACCTTTCCCAATCGTACCCAAGTTTCCGAGCCGAGGCAACTTTGGTGATGACAGACACGTGGCCTTAGGAAACGAGTCAGGGTTTCCTAAATTTCACAAAATAAAATATTTAGGTGGCGACTCTATATCTGGCAAAACAGTCCATGTTTGGCACTTCTTTCAAAATCTGTTTTCAAAAACGATTTGCCGGATTTGGATTCTTTGATGATCCATCGGTCTTGTATTACACTCTGCGAGATTAGATACAGGACCGTGACATTGAGTCCTGAACTGTAGTGAGCCCAAATGAACAAAACGGGGGATCTCCTCCCGGGACGTTCGGGGACGTCTACACAAGCGTGCAGTCCCCAAAGAGTTGTCACCAAGTCCTAGCCGAACTCCACTTGGTGGATATAACTATGGTGTGAGTAGGATCAATAACTTTCTCAATGATTACGCTCAAGGCTACTCTCCAAGCACAGTTGGAGGGTATGGTCTTAGAATGGATGGTAGATCATTCAGTCCAATCACTGGTGGTCGAAGTGGGTATGCTCCATTTGGTTCTGGTTATGGAATGGGTTTGAACTTTGAACCAGGACTGAACCGAAATTTGGTTCAGATGGAGGAGGGAATGGGTTTGAATGCAAATTTGAATAATACTCTCAGCTATGGACGGGTATGATGGAGGAGGGAATGGAGGAAACAGTTCCTTTTTTAGCTCAAGGACTGGGAATTTGTGGGGGAATGGAGGGCTCAATTATGGAACAAACTCAACAAGTCTGAGTGCCTATGTGGGGTCTGGAAGTGGAAGCATTGGGGGCACCTTTACCAACAGTGGAGTTGATTGGGGGTCTTCTCCAATTTCACCTCAAGGTGGGGGTAATGTATTTTTTGCTTGAATCTGAATTTTTAATTTGCTATTCCGATTTTGAATCTGACTTTGAATCTGACTTTCCACGGGCATAAACTGAATCTGACTTTGCAAATCATAATTTCAGATGTAGCAGTAATTCCTTTTCAAGTCACCACCCTTTTTATCCAAATTTCATCTAGAGTGACTTTGAATCTGAATCAGACTCTTTTTAATCCCAACCCTTTTTATTCACATCTTTTTATCTGAATCTGAATCTGACTTTCCACAGGCATAATTTCAGATTTTGCCTAAACTAGATGGAATAAATGTTTTCTTTCTCCTCTGTTAGGCAATATGCTACTGCTGAAGGAGGGCAAGATCTGTATATGAGAGTTTCGGCTTCTGATTTAGGTATGTTTAATTTGAATTGTTTCCATTGTTTGGACTTATAAAATTAAAGGGTAAATATATTTTTCATTCCTGTAACTTAATTTTTAGTTTGATTCCAATTGTTTTAATTTCAACAATATTAACCTTAGATTTTAAATTCACAGTTTCAATTTACCCCTTTGTCTATATGTATACATGTACTACTGCTAATCATTGTTTAACTTTAATTAATGAAAATCATTTTGCAAACAACAATTCCATACAAAACATACTACAAGAGTGATGTGGTAATGACGTTTTAAAAATTGTAAATCATTTTAATAGCTCTTTTAATTTGAGATGAATAGATACACATCTGTCACCTCATTTTGTGTAAAATTTTATATTTATATATTATCACTTCTAATTAATTAATGGGGTACATGGCAGGTAGAATTTGTTGAATTGGCCATGAAAGGAACAAGAAATGTGCTAAATGCATGCTTGAAGGCAAAAGTGAAGAAGGTGGTGGTGGTGTCTTCTGTTGCTGCTGTTATGGTGAACCCTAATTGTCCCACGGATCAACCCATGAATGAAAATTGTTGAAGGGACCCTGAATTCTGCAAACAATTGGAGGTATCTATCTAATTAATTATGTCATGACTCGCTCCCCGTACCCAAGGGTTAAGCATCGTGATGGCCAGTAACTGAGGTTACCTCCGGCCAATACATAAACAAATTAATAAACGCAAGCGGAAGAAATATTTGAGTAAGGGTACCAAAATAATCATAGGAGCTTCTATTTTTATTACAAAATTTATTGACCAAAAAGGCCGATATTTACATATAAAAATATCATAAAAATACTGTGTGTGCCTATTCCGCAGCCCCGCATCTAAGACTTTCCAGAAGCTATTTCGGAATTGCATGTTTCCTGAAAATTGGTAAAAACTATAAGCACATGGCGGAGTGAGAAACATTATACCAAGAGTATAAGGGACACGAAATAACCATGGATCGTTAGTTAGGCCAAAACGTTTACATAAACAAATCATTTAAGTAGTAGAAACCGAAATACAACTATTATATAAATATATAACCATAGCCACGGTACAGAACAGAGGTCACAGAAGTGACAGTCAGAACAGAGGTACGGACTCAAGAGATGGCTCGTACGGATTCTAGAGGTGGCTTCCATAATAGTGTAGCACTTAGCTCCGCACAGCACTTTGCTCCGCACAGATCAGAGGTCAATGGATCCATGACAAACAGAGGACCACGAAGTGGTCAAACAGAGGCCAATGGTTAGTTAAGTCCCCCAAGGCATGGGACTCCCGTGGTGGTACTTACAAAACATAATTGTTTATAAGGTCATAGTCAAATATTCTTTAAAATATAAACAAACATATCCATGGGTTTCCTTTTAAGCAAATAGGGTTCAGAAATTAAACTACGTAACTGAAATCTTTATAAAACATAACTTTTATTAATATACTAATAAAACATACTTGTATAAAATAGATTTTGGTAAGTCAAAACATACGTAAAATATATTTTGGTAACTCAAGGTATAATATTACTCATCTTAACTTTAATACCTTACTCTTCCTTTCCACTATCAAAGACCCTTTCACCTTCCACTATTCTTCCCTTTCTTTCTTTCCTTTCTTTCCTTTTCTTTCTCTCTTTCTTTTTTCTTTTTTCTTTATTTTCTTCTCTTTTTCTTTCTTCTTTCTCTCCTCCTTCGCCCAGATCAGCGCCTCTATTTATAGGGAATAGGTGCATACGTGGCTCAAATCAAGATTCGATTAATAATTATATAGATTCATTCTTATCCTTAATAGATATTTAAGATAATTACCTTTTGACCCAACTTTTTAATATAATTATATAAATAAAATAATTTCTAATTAAATTACACTTTATCATATACCAATGGAAAATTAATTATTTATTTTAATACCACACCCATTATTATTATTATTTATATTATCTATATTATTATTATTTATATTTTGACCCCTAAACTTTTAATAATTATATTATTTTACAAAATTATACATAATAATATATAATAAATTATATATTTTCCGAATTGAGATTAAATAATATTAGTATAAATTTTACAGAATAATTAAAAATCTGGGTTGTTACAATATTCCCTCCTTTTAAAATTTTGTCCTCGAAATTTGTCATATGTAACATATCCGCTGCGCACTCTGATAAATATATATTAGATGAGTAATCTGATAGAAAATAGTACCTCAAAAAAAAAACTTTACCAAAAATAATTTCATGTCTAGTTGTCAAAAATGAATTTGGGCCAAAATGAGAAATAATAGGTGACTTTAAAAACTTTTTCACTCGTTTTGTTTACGATAAAAATAAATAAAATAAGAACACAATGAAAGAATTATATACAATAATTGAAAATTTTGAGATGAACTTTTCATTGATGGGAAATAGTTTCAAAATTAGTATCTTTATAATTTGAATCCACTTTTTTTTTTTAAAAAAAATCAAAATAATTTTTTTTTTGAATACTGAACTGAAAATCATATGGATTTAATTATATTATAATTTTGGTAGGTGCTTGAGCCCAACATCCTTCTTTTCTTGTCTTTCTTTCACTATAATAAATATAAATTATATCTAATATCCTTCACAAATTAGGCACACTAAAAAAAAAAATTTATTATATATATATAATCATATAAAATTATAATATAATTAAATTGACGAACAAAATATAATAATTCGGTACTAATTACCCGCTATCCCACTTCTTAAATGTACGTGTGTCCTATGCTCCAATGATGATTTTTTTTTTTTCTAAAAAAAAACAATTGCTCTGATACCACTTGTCACGACCGGCTCCCCGTACCCAAAGGTTAAGTATCGCGATGGCCAATAACTGAGGTTACCTCCGGCCAATACATAAACAAATTAATAAACGCAAGCAGAAGAAATATTTGAGTAAGGGTACCAAAATAATCATAGGAGCTTCTATTTTTATTACAAAATTTATTGACTAAAAAGGCCGATATTTACATATAAAAATATCATAAAAATACCGTGTGTGCCTATTCCGCAGCCCCGCATCTAAGACTTTCCAGAAGCTATTTCCGAATTGCATGTTTCCTGAAAATTGGTAAAAACTATAAGCACATGGCAGAGTGAGAAACATTATACCAAGAGTATAAGGGACACGAAATAACCATGGATCGTTAGTTAGGCCAAAACGTTTACATAAACAAATCATTTAAGTAGCAGAAACCGAAATACAACTATTATATAAATATATAACCATAACCACAGTACAGAACAGAACAGAACAGAGATCACAGAAGTGACAGTCAGAACAGAGGTACGGATTCAAGAGGTGGCTCGTACGGATTCTAGAGGCGGCTCCCACAATAGTGTAGCACTTAGCTCCGCACAGCACGTTGCTCCGCACAGAGCAGAGGTCAATGGATCCATGACAAACAGAGGACCACGAAGTGGTCAAACAGAGGCCAATGGTTATTTAAGTCCCCCAAGGCATGGGACCCCCGTGGTGGTACTTACAAAACATAATTGTTTATAAGGTCATAGTCAAATATTCTTTAAAATATAAACAAACATATCCATGGGTTTCCTTTTAAGCAAATAGGGTTCAGAAATTAAACTACGTAACTGAAATCTTTATAAAACATAACTTTTATTAATATACTAATAAAACATACTTGTATAAAATAGATTTTGGTAAGTCAAAACATATGTAAAATATATTTTGGTAACTCAAGGTATAATATAACTCATCTTAACTTTAATACCTTACTCTTCCTTTCCACTATCAAAGACCCTTTCACCTTCCGCTATTCTTCCCTTTCTTTCTTTCCTTTCTTTTCTTTTCTTTTCTTTCTCTCTTTCTTTTTTCTTTCTTCTTTCTCTCCTCCTTCGTCCAGATCAGCGCCTCTATTTATAGGGAATAGGCGCATACGTGGCTCAAATCAAGATTCGATTAATAATTATATAGATTCATTCTTATCCTTAATAGATATTTAAGATAATTACCTTTTGACCCAACTTTTTAATATAATTATATAAATAAAATAATTTCTAATTAAATTACACTTTATCATATACCAATGGAAAATTAATTATTTATTTTAATACCACACCCATTATTATTATTATTATTTATATTATCTATATTATTATTTATATTTTGACCCCTAAACTTTTAATAATTATATTATTTTACAAAATTACACATAATAATATATAATAAATTATATATTTTCCGAACTGAGATTAAATAATATTAGTATAAATTCTACAGAATAATTAAAAATCTGAGTTGTTACAAATTAGGCTAAGTCAAGCCCAAGGGTTGAGAGTTGGGGCCTTCTCATTATTATTATTATTTTGAAAATCACACTTTTAGTTTTAATCTTTTTGCTCAAGCTGTTAATAGTATATGCAGTGAATTTCAATTCACAAATCATAGAAAATTATGTACTTATTTCCAAATATCAATAAAATGAAATTTGTCTAAGAAAATGATAATAATAATTAGCAAGTCCATATGTAGAATTTATTTTATTTTATTTTAAATTTTTTTTTGGTACATGCACTAACTCTTTTTCTTCTTTTTTTTTTTTTTTTTTTTTGGGAGGAGGGAGGGGGGAATATGGTGGTATGAATATGATGGTATTGCCTAGGCAAAACGACAGCAGAAAGAGAGGCAGTGGAGTTTGGAAGGAGAAATGAAGTAGTAGTCAAAATCATCACAGTTTGTCCAGCCCTTGCCATCGGCCCCATGCTCCAATCCACCATCAATTCCACTATAAATAATTACCATAATATATAAGAATGTAACTCACCAACTTATAACATATGACCCGAACCATTTATTGCCTTACCATTCCTCAGAATAATTTAGCCATCAATATATAAATACAATTAATTAATTAATACCATTAAGAAATTTAATTCACAACCTTAATATAGGCTATTGCAACCAACTCCAAGGTAAGGCTATTCATGCGCAATTGCATTAAGTTTGAATTGTGAAAATAAACGCCAATTGGTTATTAATGTGTTATTTTTTTGTCTAGTCTCTATTTAACTGGGTATAGTTTTCTTCTCTTCGGCTTCACTTCCATTTGTATCATATAAATTTTGTGTGTTTCAAATAAAGACACTTGCCAACATACAAATATTCATAAACTTAATTTTCAATTTCTTTTCTGATTTTCCCTCTGCTGCTCTCCAGCCCTGTTCTTCTTCTTCCATACCCTCGCTCCCGAAACTGCTACTCACCAGGTAAGATCACTCTTTTCATTTTATATGGTGACTATGTACTAGATTTTATTTGTTTATACATTGTATACATTTTATTTGGATATAAATTGTATAGATTTTTTTATAGATTCTATAGATTTTTACAAAGAATTTGGATATAGATTGTATAGATTTTATTTGGATATACATTGTACAGATTTTTTTTATTTATATATAGATTTTTTACAAAGAATCTGGATTGTATACATTTTATATATATATTATCTTTGTGAGTATGTTTTTATTTAGTTAGGTAATGATTTTAGTTTCCGCTTGAAATTTCAGGATTTTATCTTTGTCAGTTTCCGCGATACCTCTCTCTCTTTTTTATTTTTATTTGTGTTTGTGTTTGGCTGGGCAAAAGAATAATTTCTCCTAGGTTTCCTTTTCATAAATTTAATTTTTTTTTTCTTTCCTTTTAAACAAAGCCCAAAGTAACTGATATGGGTTTTTAGAGTCGTACCTTAAGTTGGTCAGATACATGACCTGTGAAATTTTGACAGTGCCATATGAAGCCCAAAGTAACTGATATGGGTTTGTAGAGTCGTACCTTAAGTTGGTGAGATACATGACCTGTGAAATTTTGATAGTACCACATGAAATTGATGTCTGTGGTGGTGACCATTGTTTTTTACTGGGGTTAGAGAAATAGACGTTTTGATGCCCATTTGTGAGGAAAATGAGGAGTAGTGGTAGATGGGGAAAAGAGATGGGGGTAGTGATGGATCATGGTAAGGGTAGCAAATGACTGTCAACACTAAAATAAAGGGAAAAAGTTGTTAGACTGTTTAAATGGCCCATAGAAATGAATGGTTAGAATTAAAATATCTATTTCTCTACTCTCTCAAGCTCTGTAATGATCTGCAATCTATCAAACGATCTGAGCTCTCCAACACAGGTATGTAAATATCTCTCTCTCTCCTCTCTCTCTCTCTCTCTCTCCGCCTAATACTGATTTTGTCGATTTGATGTTACTGGTTAGCGGATTTGCACTTGTGGTTTGCTTCCAATTTGAAAGATTGTTTGATATCCTATATTCCCAATTTATCTATCAAACGATCTGCGCTCTCTAACATAGGTATGTAAATATCTCTCTCTCTCCTCTTGGTCTCTGACATTTTGTCAGTCAATACAGTTGCATTTTTTGTATTAGCCTAGCATTTGGGTTATTGGGTTGTACTTTTGAGAGCCACTTCACTGAAACATTTTCTTCTCACTTTTGAGAGTAAAGAATAAATGGTGTGTTTTGAGTTGGATTGCATTATACTGACGTTTGGTTTGGAAGCTCATTGTTTTGTGGTTTTAGACTGGTTTTTTTAGGTTCACAATAATTGCAGTTTGGTTGTCCAAGATAAAGTTTGGGTTGTCTTTGTAATCACAAAACTCAAAAGTGGCTTCAAAAAATAATAAGTGTCTTTGTAATCACAGAATTAAATTTTTAGACTGTGTTTGGTTGTAGCGATTTGGAAAGAAAAGGAAAAATGTAAGTAAAAATTAACTATATTTTATTCTTATTTAACCTATCTCTTTCCTCTCTTTTTTTCTAAATTTCTACACAAATTCATGAATCAAACACATTATTTTAAAAAAAAAATTCCTACCCAAACACTTCAATCAAATATGTGTAATATGTGTCATTACGCTATGTTTATATCATGTATTTGGTTAAGAATTTAAAAAGAAAAGGAGAAAATGTGTGTAAAAAGTAAATGAATACTATATCTTATTTGCATCTCACCCACTTATCTTTGTGCTAATGAAGTCTCAAAAAGCTTCCACCTTTATGCTACTAATGTGTCTCTTTAGCATTCATGAATTCAGATTTGGCCAGAGCATTGGCTGCTCCAGATACAGACCATCCAAATGGAACACCAGGCCATAAGAATTATGGGTTGAGTGTCCTTCAGCAACATGTGGCCTTTTTTGACATGGACGACAACGGAATCATTTACCCTTGGGAGACATATACTGGTAATTTCCATGCATTTACTTTGTCATGCTATCATTTGCTTCCTACTGGACCATAACTTCACCTTCCCGAAAATAAAATAATGAGGAAAGAAAGACAGAAAATTTGATTTGATTGTTTTTGTGCATTTTGTCAAGATGAAACTGTTGGTCAAGGGCTATGGCCTTGACTATTCAAGTTTCCCAAGTTTTGTCTTTGGCCATGCCAATATAGTGGCTGGTTGAATCACTCTGCTGCCCAGAAAAATGCCGGGTCACGAGTTATCTCACACTACGTTTGGATGGGGTGGTTTGGTGAGAAATGATGCAAAAGTGAACTCTTTTCTCATTTTCAATTTATCAATTGTTTATAAATTGAGTGAGAAATGGTGAGAAAGAGAATTTGTTTACTAAGGCTATGTTTGGAGATTTGGAAATAGAAAGAGAAAAGGGATTTAGAGAGAGATTTGGAAATGAAAAAGGGAAAAGATAAGTGAAATGTGAGAAAAATATAATTACATTTCACACATCTTTCCTCTCTCTTTCCAAATCCCTTCTCAAAATTCATGAACCAAAGCAAGTCTGTTTCAAAATTAAGGAAAAAAAATTATACGGATGAAGTTTAAATTCACATCATACTAATTCAAATTTAAAATATTAATTTTTTTTTCCTGTGGTACATAGCCTTTATTTTTTGATTTAGTAGTTTGTAAAATTTTACAGTACATAAATTTCTGGTGGATGTGATCTACACACTTGCCTTAGTTCATTATTGTTTCGTTAGTGAGAGGGGAATTTATATGTAAATTGGGCCGAGCTGGGTAAATGGGCCGATCCATGGGCCGTGATTAAAAAGGCTTGGAAGATGGGCCGCAGTCGAGTGGTAGCCTGGTTCAAGATGAGAAGCTTGCCGACCGGATTGAGTAGGAAGGCTTAGTTCGGTCACCGCAATTGGGTTAGCTCGGTCCAGAGTATGTTTAAGCCACTAAGTGGAGTAGAAGAAGTTAGTTTGGTCACGCCACTCGGGACCTAGGTATGACGGCTTTGTACGGTAAACCTAGCTCTGGTTAGCCCGGTCCAAGCTTGTTACGGATAGCTTGGTCTCACCAGATGAAACCGAGGTACAAGTTGTGAAAAGAGAGCCGAGCTAACTACAGTTTGGTCGTTTCTGCCTGTCTAGTATGGCAATGTTATCTCGGTCGTATGGTTGTCCTGCCGAGGCAAAACCATCTCACTTGGTTTAAGCAGTGAGGGGGGCGTTGAAAGATAAGCATTATCTTTCAGAAGTATGAATCCTAGGAGGACTCTACATGGAGGAGTAAGAGTCCTATTAGGATTATGCCACCCGGAACCTACAAAAGCTCACAAACATCACCTATGGAGAGGTAACACAACTTTGATTCCTGAATACACAGAGCTTTTGTCTATTTGTCTATTTTGCTGACTTAGGCATCGGAGAGGTATCCGGCACACACCCGCCGGCTAGCTCACGTTTGTGTTTTCAGGGAGTAAAGCGACGACGTACGGAGGAACGCAAACTTGATCAACAGGATACGAGAAGGTTTATTTCTTTCCCGTACAGTTAGCAATGTCGTTCAAAACAAAAGCAGATGGCCCAAGATTAGAACAATTACTTTTCCAACATGGATTCAGTTTGGTGCTGTTAAAAAGCCATCTGTATTCTGTACTACTAGATAAGATGGAGCATAACTATAAACCTTACATTTTTTGGTGCATATGTTGGTTACCAGAACACACTGAAGCTACCCAGTTCATCTTCCCAAAATCATGATGTGTGTAGACACCCATTTTTGACTGTCCTCAAGACTCAGACGTCACCGATTGAGCGCTTGGTGATGTTGCATACTGTGCTCGTTCAGAAGTCTCAGAGTCGCGGCCGTGCGCCCTGCCTCCGGACTTCCGAACTCTCTTTCGAGCCTTGTCTCGGTTTGCGAACTAGACTCGGTTTTCTCTGTTTTCTTTCCTGAGGGGAGGGAATGGTCCCGTAGACTATCTCCCAGTGGCCGTGAGCTACTTTTTATGGCCGTAGGCCATTTCGCCCATTTCGGAGCCCGGTTCCCGGTTTTCGGGACCGTCAGGCCGTGTGCCTCGGTTCGGGACCGCCCAACCATCTCTGATTTCTCCGGTTTTTGGCAAGTGCCTCTGTTTTATCATACCGAGGGACACTGTGGCCTCTGGTGCCCACTTCGTGGCCGAACGTCACTTTCGGTGCCTGCAGCCAGTTTTCGGGACCCCGAACTGCGTGATTTGGGTCCCAAGCATTCATTTTGCATCGGTTTTCTCCGATTTTTGGCAGGAACCTCTGTTTTGTCATTCCGAGGGACACTGGGGTCACAGATGCCCACTTCGCTGCTGAACACCACTTCCGGCACCTGCAGCCCATTTTCGGGATCCCAAATTGCCCGGTTTTAGCTCCAAGCGTTCATTTCTCATTAGTTTTTGTTCAAATTTGGCAGGTACCTCTGTTTCAACACCAGGAAGATCACTGGGGGGTGGGAGGCCAGCAATTATCCCAGATAACCAGTTTCGCTCTTCCGGCGCCTGTTTTGCTCACTTCCGGGCCAATGTTGAACACCCTGGGGATATTTTCTTCCAACCAAAGCTACATATCTGTGATCAGGGGACATGGGAGGACCCTAAAAACTACTGGTCGGCCAGCAATTGTGGATTTCATTTTTGAGCCTCTCCTTCAAGTCCTATGTTGTGACTCCTGTTTTAGTGTTGCCAATTTCCGACCTTGGCACCTTGTTCCACACATCTGGGAGGACCCCAAAAGTTGGTGGTCGGCCAGAAATTGTGGATTTCATTTTTGAGCCCCTCCTTCAAGCTCTATGTTGTGGCTCCTGCTTCAGTGTTGCCAATTTCCGACCTTGGGGCCTTATTCTACACACCTGGGAGGACACCAAGGAGTGGTGGTCGGCCAGCAATTTTCCTCTTCATTTTTGGGCCATGGCCGGCCGGCCAGGATGAGTGGCTGGCCAACCAGTTGGGGTGGCCGGCCGGCCACCTCCCAGAAAGTTACCTGGCCGGCCAGCTTTCTGCTTTCCAGCCCTTTCCAGCTGTCCGGATATTTTTCAAAATATCCCGGGCATCCGGGGGATATTTTGGGAGGGAAATCTTGCCTCCATTTCCCTCCCCTTTTACACCCTTTCTTGCCTATTTAAAGGGCTGCCCTCCTCCTTTGCAAAGGTTACAAAAACTTGTCTCAAGAACCTCTCTCTGAAAACCTCCATTTTCTATCTCCAAAACCCTAAAAACCTTCAAGCATCTAGGCCAATCCTTCATCAACACTAAGCTTCACCATCACCACTACCATTCCAGCAGCAAAGGAAGGTTCTTGAAGGGCTAAGAAGCAACAAATTCAAGCCAAGAGGTAGCAAAAGTTGGATCTTCAAAGGTAAGTCTCAAATTCCATCTTTTGTGACATTTTCTTGCTTCCTATTTCTACCCTACTTGCCTACTGTTTTGGGCTCTGACCCCTACTGGTTTTAGGCTTATTTTGAGCCCCTCTACAACATTGTAGAAGGGCTCAACCTCATTTGGTGTCTCCATGATATACTTCTTTCAATATCACCCTTTATGCCAATTATTTGCATGCTTTGTTTGGTTTTTGAGTGATCTGATTCCGAGCTTGGTATAAACTGTGAGTGAGCTTATTTTGAGCCCCTCTTCAACATTGAAGAAGGTCTCAACCATGTTTGGTGATGCTAGCATGCACTTCC
The DNA here is from genome assembly GCA_036172215.1 of Camellia granthamiana. NCBI lineage: Eukaryota > Viridiplantae > Streptophyta > Magnoliopsida > Ericales > Theaceae > Camellia > Camellia granthamiana. The sequence goes on along the minus strand of JAXFYN010000060.1, from coordinate 335,434 downwards.
TTTGTAATTCCTCTATTTTACCGTAAAATTGCATGATTGTTTTGGCCTATTTGTGATCTGAATTGGAGCATGAAACATACTGATATTGTGCCTATTTTGAGCTCCTCTTCAACATTGAAGAAGGGCTCAACTTGGTTTTCATGCTCTATATGCCACTTGATTTGAATTCATGTTCTATGTCTATTTTGCATGCTTTGTTAGGCCTATTTGGCTTCTGATTTCAGCCTTCATCAGGCTTAGAAAGAGCCTTATTTTGGTCCATTCTTCATGTTTTGTTAAGGACCTTAAGCCATTTGGTGAATTCTTTTGGTACTTTGTGTTAAATTCTTCCTATTTTCCATAAAATTGCATGTTTGTTTAGGCCATCTTAGCTTCTGATTTCGGTCTTCATCAGGCTTAGAAAGTGTCTTATTTTGACCCATTATTCATGTTTTGTTAAGGGTCTTTATTGGTTTGGTGCATCCATTTGATACTTCTCTTTATAGCCTTTGTTGGCTTCATCTTGCATGCCATGTTTAGTAGATCTACATACTGAATTGGGGGATTTCATCTTCTGTAAATATGCATATTTTTGGCTCCTCTTTAATGTTTTAGAACTGTGTTTTTTAGTTTGAGCATTGTAGATACCACTTGCTTTGTAATTCTCCTCTTTTTCCCCATTTTTGCATGCTATTTTTGCCATATTTGTGGTTGTTATTTAGCCTTGTTTTGTACTGGAAAAATGCCATATTTGGGACTGCCTTGCTACTGTTTTTGCTTTCATGTATCAATTTTGCATGTTTAGTATAGCTGTAGGCCATTTCGGGGGCTTAATATCGCATTTCGGGATGATTTCATGCATTGGTTGTCATTTCGTATCATTTCGGGGCTGTTTTCCCCTTCATTTAGGTGCTGAAATTTGGTTTTCATGCTTGCATATCATTTCCCGTGCCATTTCATGCCTTCGGGCCATGCCTCGGTTTGCGTGCCCGTGGGCACGCACTTCGAGGCACCTCCGTTTTATCCGACGGCATCTGATGTGAGTGTGGCTGAGGTCCACTCATGTGAGTATAAGCCCAATTTGCATTTCCATCTCATTTTATCATCGCCTCGGTTTGCGTGCCCGTGTGCACGCATTTCGAGGCACTTCGGTTTTATCCGATTTGCATTTCATATCATCGCCTCGGTTTACGTGCCCGTGTGCACGCATTTCGAGGCACTTCGGTTTTATCCGATTTGCATCTCACATCATCGCCTCGGTTTGCGCGCCCGTGTGCACGCATTTCGAGGCACTTCGATTTTATCCGATTTGCATCTCACATCATCGCTTCGGTTTGCGCGCCCGTGTGCACGCATTTCGAGGCACTTTGGTTTTATCCGATTCGCATCTCACATCATGGCCTCGGTTTGCGTGCCCGCGTGCACGCTTTTCGAGGCATCTCATTTTCATCTCATTTTCCCAGTATAGTGCATACCAGGTTGTATCTTAGATTGCATTCATGAATTTTCTCGGTTTGCGTGCCCGTGTGCACACATTTCGAGGCGCCTCATTTTCATCTCTCGGCAGCTTATGTGAGTGTGGCTGAGGCCCTCTCATGTTGGCGTAAGCCCATCATTGCATTCCGTATGCCGTTTTATGCATTCCTCGGTTTGCGTGTCCGCGGGCACGCATTTCGAGGCATCTCATTTTTATCCGCCGGCATCCTATGTGAGTGTGGCTGAGGCTCCCTCATGTTGGTATAAGCCCATCATTGCATTTCGCATGTCATTCCGTGTTTCTCGGTATGCGTGCCCACGGGCACGCATTTCGAGGCACCTCATTTTTATCATTCCGGCATCCTATGTGAGTGTGGCTGAGGCTCCCTCATGTTGGTATAAGCCCATCATTGCATTTCGCATGTCATTCCGCATTCCTCGGTTTGCGTGCCTGTGGGCACGCATTTCGAGACATCTCATTTTCATAGCATTGCGCATGCTAGGTTGTATATTAGTTGCATTTCATGCATATCATGCATATTGCACGGGAAACGAGGCGCGTTTTGTACTCCGAGTAACGGAACGGGTCTCAATTCCCAAGTCACCGACACTCCGGATTACCCATGATGGAGCTAGGTTTTGTTGTAGCATTCATATGCATTCATCCTATATTGAGTTGTGCAATTCGGCTCCTCGGCCATCATGCATCGATATGCGTGATTGGTGGCACGAGGATCGAGACATGCATATATTTGTGAAATACATTGCTATGCCCTTTTCCTGCTCTCTGTTGCAGCAAAACCCAGAAACAGCAACTTTTTGGGACTTGGCACGTATTTCGAGAAAAAGTGTAAACAGAGGCTAATCGGGGCATCCCAGTGGATTTCCGCGCAAGGCAGCCCAACATGCATCATCCGTCAGAAGCAAGGCAGTCCCTGGCTTGCATGCCAGTTTTACCGTTTTCTTATTTAATTTGTTAATTAATTAGAAATCTGTAATATTCTTTTATTCGGGCTGTATTATTCTTTCATTCGGACTGTATTATTTTATTCGGACCCTCTGCGCGAGGGCATAATTGTAATAAGTGTGAGTGAGTGTGATGTATGTCTTCCAACCCCACGTCTTTCTCCCTTTTATTTACCTGCTTATAATGGTTAGATATAGGGCATACTTCAATTAGCATACAGTATGATGGCATGTTTGCATTCATTCATCTGTCTTGCATGCACCGGGCTCGGCGCACCATACTAACTGCATTTGTATTTCAATTCCAAATTGAATACGTGTTAGTTGTAGCATTCCATATACCATGTTTAGAATAGCCGAGCCTGCTATAGTTGCATTTTGCATGTGTTGCATTAGGCATTTTAGCATATTTAGGATTCATGCATGATTTCTAACCGGTTCCTGTTTTGGCTTGGAGTACTCGGTAAGTTTTATGCTTTAGCATCCTTGCATGCGTGTGAGTGTTGCCATGTTAGCATGCTTGCCATGAGGCTATGTGCTTATATGATATAACTGCCTTGAATGCCTGTGGGTGGAGGTTGAGTTATTTGAATTGGGACAATGCATTGACTGTTTGTTTTAAGCCCACTAGATAGTGGCAACATCGCTATTTTCTAAGCCCACCCGAGGGTGGCAAGTCCGCATTTTAGCCTACCTGCGGGTAGCACCTTCACACAATTTTCAAACAAACAAACATGAAATGTTTTGTTCCAATTCAGACGGCCCAGTCTATACTTGTTTGCTGCGAGCATCACATAGTAATCTAGGCTAATAACCGGAATAAGAACTCACAATGTTTTCAAAAACAGATATCATGGTTAGTAGAGGCCGGTCTTTGACCGGGCGAGCGGGGGTGCTCACGATGTGACCTTCCCCAATCGTACCCAAGTTCCCGAGCCGAGGCAACTTTGGTGATGACGGACACGTGGCCTTTGGCACCGAGTCAGGGTTTCCTAAATTTCCCATTTTAAAAATATTTAGGTGGCGACTCTGTTATCTGGCAAAGCAGTCCATGTTTGGCACTTCTTTCAAAAAAATCTGTTTTTCTTCAAAACGATTTGCCAGAGTTGGACTCCTTGGTTCAGATTTAGAACCGCAACAAAATCGAGTCCGAACTGTAGCGAGGTCCCTCGCAGGCTTGTTACAGTTTCTGGCGACTCTGCTGGGGAAGTTAGAGAACTTAACTCGAACTCATGATATCTGGTTTTGACTACACTTGTGTCTTTCTTTGCATTGCATTTGCATTGGTGCGCCTAGGACACCGTGTTTGCCATCTGCTATTCCTGAGCGGTTTGCCGGAGGCTTGTCTTGTCAAGGCATGTCCATAAGGCTGATCGGTTACGGGCTCTGCCAGTATGGGAACACAAACCCCGGTTTTACCGGGGCACCCTTTTTTGACCATTCGACCTAGTGCATATTCGGATCAGTAGTGACAATTCCAAACTAGGACAGGTTGCTTACCCGTTTATTAGGATGTTTGAAAACGCTGTGTGCGTAGTGAAGCCCTAGTTCCTGACAAAATAGGACAGGGAAACCCTACCCCAACATAGGGGTGTTTTGGCTCTCACTTATCTGTTATGTGTTTGCTAGAGTGCGTCTCTATAGGGAATGCATGTATCAGTTTATGAGTCACATCAGGCCTGCGGGCATCAGTTTTTGAGATTGGGCGTCAGGCCTGCGGGCATCAGTCAATATCTGAGAATCAGTTGTCTGCAGATATCCGATTCAGTTTTGGGAAACAGTGATACAGGAACAGTGATCAGTGGTTGAGGACAGTGTATTTCCAGCTTATCAAAACTGCGTGTTGTATGCCCGACTGTGTGTTGTGTGTGTTTAATTTAAGCTGTTATGCTGCCCGTTTTTATGGTTATTTACTTCCTTTTCGCTTTATTTATCTTTTTGCTAGGGCAGTTTGTGGCACAATTGCTTCCGAACCATCAGATATTCCCCAAGCACTTTGGACACGAGGTCGCCGACTTATTCGATCCGAGGATGTAGTTGACGGACATCCGGTGTTCCATTCACTACCCCCAGTTATCAGGAGAAGGCCGAGAAGGCGCAGTCCGTCTGAGCAGAGATCATCAGGGCAGAGGCCTACCCTAGCAGTGAACAATTCGACTGAGGTCGCTATTTCCGCTATAGAGATACACTTGCCAGTTATTCAGATGGAACATCAGGATACATCAGGGATGGAGGCGATGATGCGCCAGATGAATGAGAGCATGAAACAGATGCAAGATGATGCTATCCGCCCGGCGGAATTTTCTAAACAGCAAGCCGCTGTCATGGCCCAGCAGTCTGAGCTGATCACCAGATTACAACAGCAGAATGCAGCATCTGCTTCACACCAGGTCCCTCCTCCACTAGGGACGCATCAGATTCCCCCTCCACCAGCGGCTCCACTGCCTGAGCAGGCACCCACTGGCCAGAATACCCTGCTAAATCCTCAGAATGCCCCTCCAAATCCTCAGAATACCCAGAACACCCAGAATATCCCCCCAAATCCACAGAACGCTCCGCCAAACTTCCAAAACACTCAAGAGGACACGAGTCTTCCAACGGGGCTGGCTCCGCCCCCGCTTCCGCCGCAACTGCCTAAGAATCTTGCACCTAATCATCCGGACTCTCCATTTGAGTTCGAGGTAGACCAAACAGCTCTGAAATTGAGCAAATTGGAAAAGCTCTTCAAGAAATCACAGGGGGTGAAGGCCATCCCAGATATTGAAGACGGCTACACTGACGTGGCCGTGACGCTACCGGACAGATTTAAGATGCCGCAGATTGATCGTTTTGACGGATCAGGGGATCCTATGGTCCATCTCCGGCTATTTTCAGACGTCTTGAGGCCGATGGGCCTAACCCGACCGCAAAAGCTTTCTTTATTTGGCAGAACTTTGTCAGGGGTTGCGGCCATCTGGTATGCAAAATTGCAAGATGATGTGAAGAGAAATTGGGATGAGCTAGCCGAGGCCTTCGTTGCACAATATTCATATAATACTCAGATCGAGATTACAACACGTGATCTCGAAATGACGAGGCAGGAACAAAAAGAGACTTTCTCTGATTTTGTGACTCGGTGGAGAGCGAAGGCATCGATGATGACCTTAAGGCCAACAGATAAGGATCAAATCCGGATGATTGTGCGCAATCTCCAACCTAAGTTAATGCAGAAAATGATCGTACTCCCTTTCCCCACCTTCTCAGATTTACACGAGATGGGCGTACAGATCGAAGATGCGATGAAACAAGGATTGATTGATCAGGATCGGGAGCAGCCCCGAAGAACATTCAACCGTAATAACAATGCGGGCCCGAGTGGCTCCGCCAACACAAGGACTTCAGAGGTCGGTATGGTCACCACCACTCCCCCTCCCCAACCAAGGCCCGCAGCGGCCACACCTTTTTCTGATGCATCTGGGAGCACTAACCAAGCTTCAAGATACCAATCCAGGGGTCAACGAACCTTCTCCCCATTACATATGCCTTTGTCCAAAGTCCTCGGGGTTCTAGTCAGAAAGGGGCATCTGAAACCCTTGGAACCGAGGCCTCCTCCAAATCCACTCCCCCCTTCCCACAACCCAGCCAAATATTGCAAATACCACCAGCAGCATGGTCATGATACCGACCAATGTTACAGGCTGCGTCATGAGGTTCAAGACCTCATTGACAAAAACATCATTCTACCTCCCGAGAGACCCAACGTCACAACCAACCCACTCCCAGCACATAACCAAGATCCACCCAAAAGAATCAATCTCATCCAAACTGGGGACGTGTCTTACGACCCTAGTATCTACATTACTCCCTCCCACCTACCCAAGCCAAAGGTGATCCTTCCTGATAGCACTGACTTGTGCATGATGGACACCTCCACCACCCAACCTGAGCCAAAGGTGGTGACCACTGAAAATGGAACGGGGCAGGCTTCCGAGGAGAGCAAAACTGTTGAGTCTGGGGTGGAGCAGTCTGGGAATCTAGCTGGAAGAGCTTATGATCCGAGTGAATATATCTTTTCAATGGGCCAGCCTAAGCTGAGTGTGGGATTGCCAGAGAAGACTGAACTGTGCATGATCCGGGGGGACAGACCTGAACAAGGGGCAGATGATCTGACAACGACGGAAGAGGACTTCGCCAACCTCCGGTTTTTCAACGACCAAGAATCAGGGGATGCATCAATCAACTGGTTCGAATACGAGGAGTCAGCGGAAGTTATTGGGTGGTTAGATGATCAGCCAGACATCGTGGAATTTCAATCAGAGCAAGGCCCGGTAGGGGCAAAAGTACCATTTGTGGCCAGAAGGGCCGAGAGTCAGATCGAATTACCGGGGAGCGCCGGTACGAAGAATTTCGCTCAGGAGCAAGACATTTTGAAAACCGAACAATTAACGCTGGAGGAACAAGAAAAGAAATGGGATTCTGAGAGGATCCGAAAAGCAAAGAACCATGAGGAAGTTGAAAGTGCTGTAAGCACGAAAATCGAACGTACTGTGAACATGTGGGAGGAAAATGCTGAGAGCGCAAACAAGCTGGAACCAGACAGGTGCCTGTTAGATGCTAATGGAATGTGGTGGGAAGATGACGACTTGTATCTCGCCCACACAGACGAAGATTGGGCGGGTGGCCAACCAGACAGCACCTGGTACCTCGAAGAGGTGGACCATATGACTAGAAGTGGGCTGTATTTCAAGCCCCCACACCTTGATCAACCTGAGGCATCAAGGAAAGATAAAGAAGCGGAGAAGCAGAGGGAGAGGCAAGTTGAAGAAGAGGCTGTATTGAAACAGTTAAAGAAAATACAAGCAGACATCTCCATCTGGGGACTGCTTATGGCCTCGCGGGTACATAGATAGGCTGTCCTATCTGCTATGGACAAGGCCAAACTCTCCATCGAAACTACGCCAGAGCAGCTGGTTGGGCTGGTTTTTCCGGGAGGAGGTTCCCCGGCATTGACCTTTTCAGACAAGGAGCTGCCGCCTGAGGGCGTGGATCACAACAGACCCCTCTACATCTCTGTAGAATGCAGGGATAAATGGATTCCGGTGGTACTAGTTGATACCGGGTCCGCTATTAATGTCTGCCCGGCCAGAACGGCGTACGCAATTGGGTTAAAGCCTGCGGACTTCACACCGACTACTCAAGTGATCAAAGCCTACGACAATACAAGTAGGGATGTCCTGGGGACAGTAAAAATCCAAACCAAGATTGGGCCTGGACAACACGAGGTAGATTTTCATGTCTTGGAGGTCCCTGTATCCTTTAACATGCTTTTGGGGCGACCCTGGTTGCATCAGGTGAAGGCCGTCTCATCTACTCTACATCAAATGGTGAAATACCCCTATGGAAAGGGAGTAGCCATTGTTTTTGGGAATTCATCAATCCATCCTCCTCCGGAGGTATCTACGCCAGTCCTGGAGATCGAACACGGCATGGAAGACATGTTCATATCAGGATTTACTTTGGCTGAGGCCCGGGTGGTGCAAAATATTATGGCTGTGAATGAGGGTGTGTATGTCAGCGCTCAAGCCGTCTACCTCATGAACAAGCTACAACATATCCCTGGGATGGGATTGGGAAGAAGCGGCAGGAAAGGAGTCGCAGCGTTGGCCGAAGTGCCACACAATCCACATACCTTTGGACTGGGTTATCTGCCCACCAAAGAAGATTGGGCAAGGAAAGGGAAGGAAATGGCCAGCAGAGCCAGAGCGAAGCAGGCTGGGAAGCCTTTTGATCTAATGCACAGGCCCATTCAGGGTACCCTGAACGGACGCTTTGTCCGGGAGGGGGAGGACTTTCCATTTTGCGGCTTCCCAGAGCCGTGGCTAAACGCGGAGAAGAAGCGCGTGCCAGGCTTCGAGATCTTTTTCGACCTGCAACTATCCGGGGATGACGTTGCCACAGAGCAGACAGACCCAACAACTGAGGTTGAGCAGAATAAAGCAGTGGATCCTGAGGGCATTGAATTTGAAATGGGGGTAGCACTGTCATGTCTCCTCTCTGATCCTCCGATCGACCAAGAGTGCTTGGGGGATAACTTTGTGGTTTCCATGATTGGGAATGAAACGGCTGCGAGCCGACCAGCAGCTATCTTGGATGCATCAATCGCACCCTCCCTCACCTGGCAATACGAGGAGGGATTTCTGTCCAGCAGCACCGGGTCAGGTAGTGAGCCGGAATCTGATTCCACCGAGTCTTGTGAGTCGGAATCAGGTTCCAGCTCGACTGAGTCTGAGTCTGGTACTCCTGGGGATGTTAACCCGGATGCCACGGTCTTGTCCAGGTCGTCTTTTTCTTTCTCATTTGAGTCTATTGTAACCGAGGACGATTTGGACGAACTTAATGAGAATCAGGCAACTGTGGTTTCTGAGTACTTTTCCGTGCCCTTAATTTATTGCATTAATTCAGACTTTCAAAATTTTGATGAAAACGAAGAGGACGAAGTTCCTCCGGTTTTACAACGTTTAATTGAACAGGAGCAGGAGAGGTTTGTTAAACCCCTAGTGGACGAAATCATTTCCGTGAACATTGGTACTGAGGAGGACCCGCGGCTGGTCCAGATCGGGTCCACGTTGTCTTCGCAGGAACGCGAGCGCTTAGTCGCTTTATTAAAAGATTTCAAAGATGTTTTCGCGTGGTCCTACGAAGACATGCCTGGAATCGATCCTGAGATTGTACAGCATCGGATCCCCCTTGACCCCGAGGCCCGACCTGTCAAGCAAAAGCTCAGAAGGATCCGCCCGGATTGGGCTCTCAAGATCAAAGAAGAGGTCACCAAGCAAATCGACGCAGGCTTCCTGCTAGTATCCGAATACCCGACTTGGTTGGCCAACATTGTGCCGGTGCCGAAGAAAGATGGCAGGATCCGGGTGTGTGTAGATTTCAGAGATCTGAACAGAGTTAGTCCGAAGGACGACTTTCCCCTACCGCACATCGATGAGTTAGTGGACTTCACAGCAGGGCACGCTTTGCTCTCATTCATGGATGGCTTCTCAGGGTACAATCAGATAGTGATGGCACCCGAAGATAGGGAAAAGACTGCATTCACCACCCCTTGGGGGACATACTGCTACCGGGTAATGCCGTTTGGGTTGAAGAACGCTGGAGCTACTTATCAACGGGCCGCGACCACAATACTACACGATATGATCCACAAAGAGGTTGAGGTGTATGTGGACGACATGATTGTCAAGTCCAAAGAAAGAGAGGGCCACTACACCGCCTTGCACAAGTTTTTCCAAAGGATCAGGGAATTCAGGTTGCGGCTAAACCCTCAGAAATGCACATTTGGTGTTACAGCGGGAAAAATGCTGGGGTTCCTGATTACACAAAGGGGCATCGAGGTCGACCCTTCCAAAATCAAGGCCATCTTAGAAATGCCACCACCAAGGACTGAAAAGGAGGTGCGAGGCTTTCTGGGTAAAGTGCAATTCATAAGACGGTTTATTTCAAAACTAACCTTGACTTGTGAACCACTTTTTGGCCTCCTGAAGAAAGGAAAGAAGTTCCAATGGGACGGCCGATGTCAAGCTGCATTTGAACAGATTAAAGAATATCTACAGAACCCACCCGTTTTATCACCGCCAGAACCAGGGAAACCGTTGATTTTGTATCTGTCAATAACTGAGACTACAATGGGCTGCATGCTTGCACAAGAATCAGAAGATAAGGTGGAAAGAGCCATCTATTATTTGAGCAAGAAGATGCTGGAGTATGAGACCCGGTATACACCGTTAGAAAAGGCTTGCTTAGCTCTGGTATGGGCTACCAGGAAGCTGCGGCACTACTTGTTAGCTCACTCTGTAATGTTGGTTTCACGACTTGATCCCATCAAATATCTCTTCGAGAAACCAGCGCTTACAGGTAGGCTAGCCCGTTGGTTGCTGTTGCTCTCCGAATTTGATCTCACATACGTCACACGCAAGTCAGTGAAAGGAAGAGCAGTGGCAGAGTTCCTTGCCGACCATCCGGTTGAGGGGGATGAAGCAGTTGAGTACCTGTTCCCAGATGAAGCAATTCTGCATATCGACGAAGAAACCTGGACGATGTGCTTTGACGGAGCATCAAATCAACATGGGTATGGGATAGGAGTGTTGCTGATAGCACCCGACGACTCCCGTATCCCTCTAGCCTTCAAACTCCAGTTCAAAGTCTCGAACAATGAGGCAGAATACGAGGCATGTATCGCTGGTCTAGAAGCAGCCCTGGAACTAGGGGCAAGACGGTTGGATGTCATTGGGGATTCAAACCTTGTTGTGTCTCAAGCTAAAGGAGACTGGAAAGTAAAAGAGGAAAATATGATGATGTATCACCAGACCTTGGATTTGCTGATTCCTTGGTTTGAGAAGCTAAGTTTTACTCATCTACTCAGGGAGAACAACAGGTTCGCAGATTCTTTAGCAACTCTATCATCTATGATAGACATCCCGCGTGGAGTCCGAATGCGTCCAGTCATTATTGATCAGAAATTTGCACCTGCCTATGAGTCGATTGCAGCCATAGATGAAGTTCAGGACGAACACCCTTGGTATTACGACATTTGGAATTTCTTGGAGAAGGAAGCATACCCGCCAGGGGTAAATGCCAAAGACAAAAGGGCAATAAGAAGATTGGCCGTTCAGTTCATCATCTGTGGGGGTAAACTGTATAAACGAGGTCATCTGGGAATGCATAAGCTGTGTGTCGATGCGGAGGAATCAAAGCGTCTGATGGAAGCCATCCACGGAGGAGAATGTGGAGCACACATGAATGGAGTGATGTTGGCAAGGAAGATCCTCAGACAGGGTTATTACTGGTCCACCATGGAGGAGGATTGTATTGGTTTCGTCCGGCGATGTCACAAGTGTCAAATTCATGCAAATCGCATGAACATTCCGCCGTCAAAGCTGTACAACATGACTTCGCCATGGCCGTTTTCTGTCTGGGGAATTGACGTGATCGGGGCTGTCACGCCAAAGGGGTCGAATGGGCATGAGTTCATCTTGGTAGCGATAGATTATTTTACAAAGTGGGTCGAGACCCAATCTTATGCGGTGTTGAAGGCTTCGCATGTAGCAAAATTTATCAGGAACAACATCATCTGTCGCTATGGGGTCCCAAATGAAATCGTTTCAGACAATGGTTCCCACTTCAAAAAGGAGGTGATTGATTTGTTGGAGAAATACAATGTGGCTTTTCATAAGTCGTCTACTTACCGGCCGCAAACCAACGGAGCAGTTGAGGCCGCCAACAAGAACATCAAGCGCATACTACAGAAGATGGTGGAAACCTATCGGGACTGGCCAGATAAGCTGCCGTTTGTTCTATGGGGCTACCGGACTTCAATTAGAACTTCTACTGGGGCAACTCCGTACTCATTGGTCTATGGGATGAAGGCCGTCCTGCCTATTGAGATTGAGGTCCCGTCATTACGAGTATTGGCTGAGTGCCAGATAGCCGAAGCAGATTGGCAGCAAAATAGATTTGAAGAACTCATGCTTTTTGATGAAAGAAGGTTGAAGGCACTGTACCATGTTCAGGGTTATCAACGCAGAATCGCCCGGGCTTTTAACAAGAAGGTTAAGTCTAGGAATTTAAAGGAAGGAGATTTGGTGCTCAAGGACAACCGAGCTCCCATCCACGACCCAAGGGGCAAGTTCAGACCTAATTGGACTGGTCCCTACATCATTAAGTCTATCTGGTCAGGTGGAGCTGTGGTTCTGATGGATCTGGATGGCTTAGAGTTTTCACAACCGATCAATATGGACAAGTTGAAGAAATACTACCCTTGAGAGGCTCGCTAGGCCGAAAACCCGAAAGGGCGACCTAGGCAAAACTCAGAGCACAAAAAAAAATTTGAAAATATAAAAACTGAGCTCGCAAGGTTGAAAACCCGCAAAGGGCGGCCTTGGCAAAAGTTAGAGCGCAAAAGGAGAATAAAAATACCCGAGCGAACCTGAGCCTGAACTACGTAAGGCTTGATTCCCATCTATGGGATACGTAGGCAGCTTCATCCCGAAGTTCAGCCCCAATCTTTTCCCCGATCAACTTGGTCCATTTTGATCATCTCAGTCATCTCTATTCATCAGCACTTATCGTGATCTCCGGTATAGTGCTATTCAAACTAGGGGCAACTTTTCGTTGCCAGGAAGTGCTGTGGCACCATTCAGACTAGGGGCAACTTTCCAGTTGCTAGGATCCGGGGTTGTGCATCTCAGTGACAGATCTCAGACGTGTCCAGTTCTGATCCTTATCGAAAATAGTTTTGAAATGTTTTAATAAAAGTTGACTTTGTTCAAATTAATCTTTTCACAACTAAGACCATTTTTGGACCAAAGCGGAGAATTTTCAGTACCACAACCTTCAATTTCATTGATTTCAAAACAGAGTTCTCTTGCTCTTGCATACAATTGAAGTTGCTTTTTATTACACTCATAACGAAAACTTGAAAGTACTAGTAAAGCAATAAATCTAGGGCATAGTCAAGTCAGGTGTCCCTGCGCCCCCTTCCCGAGCTGGTTGAAGCTTCTGATGCCGATTTAGGCCCAATTTGCGCCTCTTCATTTAGCCAATCCCAGCACTCGTCAGATAAAGTACAACTGAAAACAGGGGCAGGGGACAGGAGCTCTCTGGTCCTCCAAGCCGTAATGTGTCGGGCAAGATGTGCGCCTCGAACCGGGAAAGCGACCGGATACTCAATTCCCTCCGGAGGGCAAGTCTGATCATGGCCAAACTGGCGCAGAATACGAAATGGAAAATAGAATACACAGTGAGTCAAGCCGATCAGACGAATCCCGGTATCCTGGAACATGCTATAGCTCATCGCCGGTAGATTGAGCCAAGGACAGCGCCAAGCAATGCGTTCGGCTGACAAGTTGCACATCCATTCAAACCACCAGCTCTCATCAGGAGCATTGACTAGGCGTTGCCGAAAGAAGTAGCCACGGGCTGAGTAAGCAGGGCAAGAGTCCACAACTTGCAATTTATCCATCAACCATATCTGGGGAGGGATGAAAAATGAGAGAATAAAGAATAGAGAGATGGGCGATGAGAAAAAAGTAAGATGAGGGTTTTGTGAGAAAAACCGAGCCCGAGGGCCGAGTGATGTGAGCAAATATACATGTGAGGTAGGGTGGGAAACATTACCTGCAGCAGTAGTGGACTCCCTGCAAACCTGGTCGTCTCCCGGCGATAGAAGGCATCTAGACCCATCAGAGTCTCGGCCAAAGTCATAGCAATACAGCTCTTTCCTTCCTTCAGGCCTTGAGCGACTTCAATCAAACGGATGTTAGCTCCTCCGGAGCCAGAGACAAACAGAAAGTGAGATAGTAGGCACAAACAAAGGGCGTGCTGCCGGAAGCCTTGCCAGTGATGGTCATTGCGGTCACCAGCATCGGAGAATCGGTAAATCAGGCTCGGGATATCCAGCATCCCATTACAAATCAGGGATCGGGCATCATGCGCGTTGAGACCACACATCCGCCCTAGAGCTTGGGCATGGCCAAAACGAGACTGGGGCAGGACCTCTTCCGAGCGTTCAGACTCCATCAAAATTTGGAAATCTTCAAAAGTAGGACATACCTCTTGCCCGCCAAAGCTAAATACGTGCGTCACCGGGTTCCAAAACCTTGCCGCAGCTTGGAGGAAAGGAAGGTGCAGTGGAGTCCGGCCCAGCGTGAATAGTGCATTCAAACCGAAACCCCGGAAATTCAACTTCTCCGAGCCATCTAAAGAAGAAATCCAAGATGTGAGATTTTCTGCGAGAAATGCCTCCATTTTTGTGAGGAAAGGTGATGAAATGAATAAGTTCCAAGGGAGGGGCTTTTATAGAGGGGCAAAACACTATTCAAAGGACACGTGTCAACATTCTGGGGGTTGCGGGGGAGGTGGCCGGCCGGCCATCTATTCCAGTAGGCCGGCCACCCTCCAATCTCTTACTGCAAAAGTGTTGTCGGCCTCGCGTTGGTCCTGTTTTGCCCGCCGGAAGAAAATTTGAGGCACTTTCAAGCATCGGGAATGTTGAAGGTCTCCATTTCTATCAGTTTCGGATACATTCCATTATCCAAATTGTCCGTCCGAAGAATGTTTTGTTGTATTTTTGCTTATCGAGTTGTTGTTTTGATTATCGAGTTGTAAGCTTTGTCGAGCTGTCGCATTTTGTGTTTCGAGTTATTACTTTTTGGTTACACAATTTTGTTGAGTCTTGTTTATTGAGTCGTTAATATTGTTGTATTTTGGCTTATCGAGTTGTAAACTTGCTAAGATTCTGTTATTTCTTAGTGAGTCGATTTGTTTTGATTTGTTGTGTCGGTTCACTACCTGACCCGGTAAATACACAAGGCACATTTCCATTCAATTCCATTTTTGTGCAAAATAATGCGATGCGATGCCAAGAATTTCAAATACAAGCACATTTTCAAAAGCTGTTTCATTCCATCATGTTTTACAACAAAATAAAGGTACAAGTTTTACAGAAAATAAAACTGTCTAACAATGTGCAAAGTGCTACAAACTACTAGCTAAAAAGTAAAATAAAGCAGGAAATAACATCAGTATCCTCGGGAACGAGAATGAGGAGGCCCTCTCATCCTCTTCTGTGGGATAACCTCTGCACCATCATCCCCATCCGGATCAGAGCTGTCATCCTCCGGATCCCCCTCAGCCTCGCCTCCGCTCCCGGAACCAAGACCGGAGCCTCCCTCCCCAGGAGATGTCTCTGACACACGCTCTGCGACCCCCTCCTCCTCCTCATCCTCAACAATGGGTGCCCTGCGTCTGCGAGACGACCCTGCTCCTCGAGCTCCTCGATAAGGCCTGGATGGCCCAGCTCCTCGAGACCCTGTACCTCGGGCAGGCCTAGCACCTCGACCTCTCTGAGAAGGCCCTGGTGGCCCGCCTCGCGTCGGAGCATATACGGGAGGCATCTGAAAATGAAAAGTACAGTACATCAGTTCAAACATAAAAAGCAGGTGCAAGTACAGTATGTGAGTGGGGTGTGTGCCAGATGTGTTCTACACAGCCTATCAGTGCAGCAGAATGCTCAAAACCAGCATTAATAGAAATATAATAAATGTAAGAGAGATGAAGGGTACCTGGAAGCCCATGATGGACATCTGTGCCTCTCTACGCAGAACCATCCCCTCAAGTGAGGCCACCACCCCGAGCATCTGATCTATGTACTCCCGAGGTGGCTGCGGACACAAGCTCAACTCATCAATAAATAAGCAACTGCCAAAATATCTGTGTGATAAATGAAAAATGGTAAAACATACCGGTGGTGAGTCAGGATCACTGACATATCTGTGACCAGGCATCGGAGGCTCCATAGGGATTGGAATCGGAGAAGTAGTCCCATACTGCCAACTCGTCAACTCAGTCGGCATATCTGGCCATCCAGGATGATCGAGAGTCGGAGGGATCGGAGGAATCGAACTGCCTCTACCTCTAGATGCACCAGCCCTGCTAGAAGAGGGGATGTCTGCAGCACGGGCACGACTCGAAGATGGTGTGCCAGTGGACCTCAGTGGTGGAGCCCGTACTCCCGTCAAGGGGGGCATCAGATATATGCGGCGATAGGTGGCGTAGTTCCCCTCAACGAGATATAGTAAAGCATCGGTACCCTGCATGTCCCTAGTGACCTCCTCAATAGATAGCCTGTCGGCAGTCCGCATAGTGGGTGGAGGCACAGCAGGAGGGTCCTGAGAATCATACCCCCACACCTGACGCTGAAAGCGTTCCCCCAGGAACCAAACCCTGCCGACTGGTCCCTCGAGCAGGAACCTATACTGCGAACTAGTCGACCCTCCGGGATACTGATTCTCGAGATCGTCGCCAAAGACTGCCCAGGGTTGCCAGGTGATCTGCGGATAACCAGTGCATAAATCAATTAGAAATCAAGAAATATAGAGCAGATCAAAGATGGAATGAAAAGAACTGAGAGTTCTGAAACACCTCTGTCGCTCGCACGGTGTCGAAGTACTGTCGCAGAGAGAAGAGAGTCTCTCGGGGCCTCGATAGGTGCTCGCCCTCAAACATCAATGAAAACGGAGTCATAGGAGGTCCTGCCACCTCCATCTCCGGGGCTAATGTGGGGAAATATGCATATACCCATAGCTGAGAAAAGCAGTGCGGGATGTGAATACAAAGTGCTAAAGGCAAAATACAGAGTGCAAAGTGCACCGTGTGTGCAGTGAATAAATAATGAGGAGCAAAAATGTAAATCAAGAGGACAGAATGTACCTCCCAAGCTCTCCAGTAGCCGCCAAGTAAGTCCCCCCGCGTACGAGAGACTGCGCTCATGTAGCAATAAAGGGTAGCCAGGCCAGCGCCACCCCAATCATACTGATTGACCTGTGATAGGTCTACTAGGGCACTCAAGAGATACAACCCGACCATGTTCCCTCTATCGGCAAACAGAGTGGTGCCAAAGAGGAACATGAGGAAACCACGGGTATACTGCTCGACCTCCTCAGGAGACTCAGGCTCCATCTGTGGCCGCCGGAAATGGGAAGAGAACCAAGTATACCGAACTCTCCCTGTACCTCTGTCTACAGGCGGGCGGGCCCCCAATAGATGCAACCAAGCAGCCTCCCACTCACCCATATCCTCGTCGTAAGGAATGGGTCCACCGCCTAGGTCTAGGCCGGTGAGCATAGCGAAATCCAGTGGGGTCATGGTCATATCCCCGGTCGCAGAAAAATGGAAAGAATTGGTGGTGTCCCACCATCTCTCCGCCAGAGCAGCAAATAATGTCCTACTGATGAGACAGTGTGATAACCCCCTGCAGAATGGTCCGAATCTTGCGAAGTCAACCAAGTCCCGGACAGCTTCCGGAAGCTCAGCATACCACTCCCTCGCGGCAGTGGAGCCATATCCTCGCACTGTGCGAGAGCCAGCCTGCATTTAGAATGAATGCGTGTATCAGCAAATGAAGTGAAAAATGAGCCGTGTGCAAATGAATTGTTGTGAGCTGTGTTCAAATTTCAGAAAATCAGTGGGCTGTGCGTTCACTTCAAATCTGGGCTGTGTGTTCAGTAAATCAGAGTTTAGGGCTGTGTGTTCTACTCTTAATCAGTGGGCTGTGTGTTCACTTCAAATCTGGGCTGCGCGTTCAGTAAATCAGAGTTTAGGGCTGTGTGTTCTACTCTTAATCAGTAGGCTGTGTGTTCACTTCAAATCTGGGCTGCGTGTTCAGTAAATCAGAGTTTAGGGCTGTGTGTTCTACTCTTAATCAGTGGGCTGTGTGTTCACTTCAAATCTGGGCTGCGTGTTCAGTAAATCAGAGTTTAGGGCTGTGTGTTCTACTCTTAATCAGTGGGCTGTGTGTTCACTTCAAATCTGGGCTGCGTGTTCAGTAAATCAGAGTTTAGGGCTGTGTGTTCTACTCTTAATCAGTGGGCTGTGCGTTCACTTCAAATCTGGGCTGTGTGTTCAGTAAATCAGAGTTTAGGGCTGTGTGTTCTACTCTTAATCAGTGGGCTGTGTGTTCACTTCAAATCTGGGCTGCGTGTTTAGTAAATCAGAGTTTAGGGCTGTGTGTTCTACTCTTAATCAGTGGGCTGTGTGTTCACTTCAAATCTGGGCTGCGTGTTCAGTAAATCAGAGTTTAGGGCTGTGTGTTCTACTCTTAATCAGTGGGCTGTGTGTTCACTTCAAATCTGGGCTGCGTGTTCAGTAAATCAGAGTTTAGGGCTGTGTGTTCTACTCTTAATCAGTGGGCTGTGTGTTCACTTCAAATCTGGGCTGCGTGTTCAGTAAATCACAGTTTAGGGCTGTGTGTTCTACTCTTAATCAGTGGGCTGTGTGTTCACTTCAAATCTGGGCTGTGTGTTCAGTAAATCAAAGTTTGGGACTGTGTGTTCTACTCTTAATCAGTGGGTTGTGCGTTCACTTCAAATCTGGACTGCGTGTTCAGTAAATCAGAGTTTGGGGCTGTGCGTTCTACTCTTAGTCAGTATGTGCTGTGTGTTCATTTTCACCTTCGAGCTGTGTGTTCGGTGAATCGATGTTTGAGCCGTGTGTTCAATTCCTAACTAATGTGTACTGCGATCAGTCAATGAGCTGTGTTCACGAAATTCAAGTGGCTAAGTCACATGCTCAGGATGCAAGTACTATGTCATAAGCTAAACTGTGTGTCTAAGCATGGCAAAGGTACAAAATGCACGAATGATACAAGAAATAAAGTAAAATACCTCTACATCGTAGGAGAGGTGCTGCTCCGGTTCTCGCAGAAGGAGATCCCCTGGTACCCGATCGTTGAAATCGGTAAAATGACGGAAAGTGGCTCGCGGAAGCCTATGTACCGCTGGGGCATATCGCTCGGGAATAAAAGGGCGAACCCTCGGGGGCAATGTCATAATGTCGTAATCATCTCCGGCACCTGGAAAACCTCTACCGCGAGGAAAATGGCCCGCCATGTCGAGAAATCTGCAAAGAGGAGCAAAAATGAGCAAAACGAGCCAAAATTGGAAAAAGTCAACGAAAGTCAACTCTCGGGAGATGAAAAGTCAACCAAAAGTCAACTCCCGGGAAAATCTTCCAAATATTGAGACGAAATTACCTCAAGTGGTGAAAATGAGAAGAAAAGCCCCGAAATCAAAATTTAATCGGTCCAAAGTGCCTAAAACTGAAAGATTTCGCAAAAACGACTTGCGTGGGAGGCCGAGGGGCGCGTATAAAATGCAGATCTGAAAGAGAAAATGGCTTAGAGAGCAAGAGGAGGAAATTTTGCAGCCTTGGGTGTGATTTCGGAGGCAATAGAGGTGTGTATATATAGAATGGCCGAAAAAGACCAAAATGCCCCTGCTTTTGGGCAGTGGCCGGCCGGCCGGCCACCTAACCTGGCTGGCCGGCCCCTCTACTTTTTCCCCTTGGCCGATGGCCTCCCCTAGGGCAGTGGGCTGGCCGACCATGCTCCCCACCCCCTCCCCTACCTCTCTGCAAATTTTGAGGAAAATCGGAGTTCCCGGGACCCGAAAAAGTTCAAGAAAAGTGCACTTTCTGGCGCCGAATTGTTCCACCGGAACTTCAATTGCAATTATTGACATGTGTCTCATCATTACTCGTCAAAATCGGGGTGTATCCTTTTTTAAACATGTTGTGACCTCTCCGGGAGGTAAATCAGAGGCCGCGATCGAGTTGCCGTCGCCAAAATGCGCGTTTCCCAGCTCGTTGTTGCGCAACAAACGGGCATCCTGATTTGTGCCCATTTTGCATTATTTGGCTCATAATTTACATTCTCATGAATGTTTTGCGTTGTCATGCGTGGTTTCTTGGTATACAGTACTTCTGTGCTTAAACATGCATTGTCGCGCGTTATCTTTTCTCGCATTGTGATACATCCTTTTCGAATCATAGGAATCGCATTGAATATATGTTGTTAGCATATTGTTTTGTTGAATTTCTCTATTTTGCAGGCACGATATTGTATGTACGGTTCATTTGAGGCTGGTGCGACCAGACGAATCGCGCAGGTATCGTATCTTCTCCGTGTGAGACGCGACGAGAATTGAATAAATTCTCCGCATTCCTAACTGCATGAAATGTAGTTGCTGCTTTGCATTCTTGCTTAAAACTGTTGCATCTATTTGTCAATACTTGCTTCATTACAGCTTGCTGCATTTGCATGATCATCGAGTTACACTTGGCTCCGTGCCTATCATTTTGCATTTTGCCCCCTTTTGCCTGCGGGCACGCCTGCGGGTACTTCTCTGTTTATCTTGTATGATTGTCTAAGTCTTCGGCCTTGTCAAAAATGGGTCGTCTCTGGGCTTTGACATTCACTCACGTCACTTCTTGACTTCCGAGTTCTGTCAAAGAGGGGCAACTGTAGACACCCCATTTTTGACTGTCCTCAAGACTCAGACGTCACCGATTGAGCGCTTGGTGATGTTGCATACTGTGCTCGTTCAGAAGTCTCAGAGTCGCGGCCGTGCGCCCTGCCTCCGGACTTCCGAACTCTCTTTCGTGCCTTGTCTCAGTTTGCGAACTAGACTCGGTTTTCTCTGTTTTCTTTCCTGAGGGGAGGGAATGGTCCCGTAGACTATCTCCCAGTGGCCATGAGCTACTTTTTATGGCCGTAGGCCATTTCGCCCATTTCGGAGCTCGGTTCCCGGTTTTCGGGACCGTCAGGCCGTGTGCCTCGGTTCGGGACCGCCCAACCATCTCTGATTTCTCCGGTTTTTTGCAAGTGCCTCTGTTTTATCATACCGAGGGACACTGTGGCCTCTGGTGCCCACTTCGTGGCCGAACGTCACTTTTGGTGCCTGTAGCCGGTTTTCGGGACCCCGAACTGCGTGATTTGGGTCCCAAGCATTCATTTTGCATCGGTTTTCTCCGATTTTTGGCAGGAACCTCTGTTTTGTCATTCCGAGGGACACTGGGGTCGCAGATGCCCACTTCGCTGCTGAACACCACTTCCGGCACCTGCAGCCCATTTTCGGGATCCCAAATTGCCCGGTTTTAGCTCCGAGCGTTCATTTCTCATTAGTTTTTGTTCAAATTTGGCAGGTACCTCTGTTTCAATACCAGGAAGATCACTGGGGGGTGGGAGGCCAGCAATTATCCCAGATAACCAGTTTCGCTCTTCCGGCGCCTGTTTTGCTCACTTCCGGGCCAATGTTGAACACCCTGGGGATATTTTCTTCCAACCAAAGCTACATATCTGTGATCAGGGGACATGGGAGGACCCTAAAAACTACTGGTCGGCCAGCAATTGTGGATTTCATTTTTGAGCCTCTCCTTCAAGTCCTATGTTGTGACTCCTGTTTTAGTGTTGCCAATTTCCGACCTTGGCACCTTGTTCCACACATCTGGGAGGACCCCAAAAGTTGGTGGTCGGCCAGAAATTGTGGATTTCATTTTTGAGCCCCTCCTTCAAGCTCTATGTTGTGGCTCCTGCTTCAGTGTTGCCAATTTCCGACCTTGGGGCCTTATTCTACACACCTGGGAGGACACCAAGGAGTGGTGGTCGGCCAGCAATTTTCCTCTTCATTTTTGGGTCATGGCCGGCCGGCCAGGATGAGTGGCTGGCCGACCAGTTGGGGTGGCCGGCCGGCCACCTCCCAGAAAGTTACCTGGCCGGCCAGCTTTCTGCTTTCCAGCCCTTTCCAGCTGTCCGGATATTTTTCACAATATCCCGGGCATCCGGGGGGATATTTTGGGAGGGAAATCTTGCCTCCATTTCCCTCCCCTTTTACACCCTTTCTTGCCTATTTAAAGGGCTGCCCTCCTCCTTTGCAAAGGTTACAAAAACTTGTCTCAAGAACCTCTCTCTCAAAACCTCCATTTTCTATCTCCAAAACCCTAAAAACCTTCAAGCATCTAGGCCAATCCTTCATCAACACTAAGCTTCACCATCACCACTACCATTCCAGCAGCAAAGGAAGGTTCTTGAAGGGCTAAGAAGCAACAAATTCAAGCCAAGAGGTAGCAAAAGTTGGATCTTCAAAGGTAAGTCTCAAATTCCATCTTTTGTGACATTTTCTTGCTTCCTATTTCTACCCTACTTGCCTACTGTTTTGGGCTCTGACCCCTACTGGTTTTAGGCTTATTTTGAGCCCCTCTACAACATTGTAGAAGGGCTCAACCTCATTTGGTGTCTCCATGATATACTTCTTTCAATATCACCCTTTATGCCAATTATTTGCATGCTTTGTTTGGTTTTTGAGTGATCTGATTCCGAGCTTGGTATAAACTGTGAGTGAGCTTATTTTGAGCCCCTCTTCAACATTTAAGAAGGTCTCAACCATGTTTGGTGATGCTAGCATGCACTTCCTTTGTAATTCCTCTATTTTACCGTAAAATTGCATGATTGTTTTGGCCTATTTGTGATCTGAATTGGAGCATGCAACATACTGATATTGTGCCTATTTTGAGCCCCTCTTCAACATTGAAGAAGGGCTCAACTTGGTTTTCATGCTCTATATGCCACTTGATTTGAATTCATGTTCTATGTCTATTTTGCATGCTTTGTTAGGCCTATTTGGCTTCTGATTTCAGCCTTCATCAGGCTTAGAAAGAGCCTTATTTTGGTCCATTCTTCATGTTTTGTTAAGGACCTTAAGCCATTTGGTGAATTCTTTTGGTACTTTGTGTTAAATTCTTCCTATTTTCCGTAAAATTGCATGTTTATTTAGGCCATCTTAGCTTCTGATTTCGGTCTTCATCAGGCTTAGAAAGTGTCTTATTTTGACCCATTCTTCATGTTTTGTTAAGGGTCTTTGTTGGTTTGGTGCATCCATTTGATACTTCTCTTTATAGCCTTTGTTGGCTTCATCTTGCATGCCATGTTTAGTAGATCTACATACTGAATTGGGGGATGTCATCTTCTGTAAATATGCATATTTTTGGCTCCTCTTTAATGTTGTAGAACTGTCTTTTTTAGTTTGAGTATTGTAGATACCACTTGCTTTGTAATTCTCCTATTTTTCCCCATTTTTGCATGCTATTTTTGCCATATTTGTGGTTGTTATTTAGCCTTGTTTTGTACTGGAAAAATGCCATATTTGGGACTGCCTTGCTACTGTTTTTGCTGTCATGTATCAATTTTGCATGTTTAGTATAGCTGTAGGCCATTTCGGGGGCTTAATATCGCATTTCGGGATGATTTCATGCATTGGTTGTCATTTCGTATCATTTCGGGGCTGTTTTCCCCTTCATTTAGGTGCTGAAATTTGGTTTGCATGCTTGCATATCATTTCCCGTGCCATTTCATGCCTTCGGGCCATGCCTCGGTTTGCGTGCCCGTGGGCACGCACTTCGAGGCACCTCCGTTTTATCCGACGGCATCTGATGTGAGTGTGGCTGAGGTCCACTCATGTGAGTATAAGCCCAATTTGCATTTCCATCTCATTTTATCATCGCCTCGGTTTGCGTGCCCGTGTGCACGCATTTCGAGGCACTTCGGTTTTATCCGATTTGCATTTCATATCATCGCCTCGGTTTACGTGCCCGTGTGCACGCATTTTGAGGCACTTCGGTTTTATCCGATTTGCATCTCACATCATCGCCTCGGTTTGCGCGCCCGTGTGCACGCATTTCGAGGCACTTCGGTTTTATCCGATTTGCATCTCACATCATCGCCTCGGTTTGCGCGCCCGTGTGCACGCATTTCGAGACACTTTGGTTTTATCCGATTCGCATCTCACATCATGGCCTCGGTTTGCGTGCCCGCGTGTACGCTTTTCGAGGCATCTCATTTTCATCTCATTTTCCCAGTATAGTGCATACCAGGTTGTATCTTAGATTGCATTCATGAATTTTCTCGGTTTGTGTGCCCGTGTGCACACATTTCGAGGCGCCTCATTTTCATCTCTCGGCAGCTTATGTGAGTGTGGCTGAGGCCCTCTCATGTTGGCGTAAGCCCATCATTGCATTCCGTATGCCATTTTATGCATTCCTCGGTTTGCGTGTCCGCGGGCACGCATTTCGAGGCATCTCATTTTTATCCGCCGGCATCCTATGTGAGTGTGGCTGAGGCTCCCTCATGTTGGTATAAGCCCATCATTGCATTTCGCATGTCATTCCGTTTTTCTCGGTATGCGTGCCCACGGGCACGCATTTCGAGGCACCTCATTTTTATCATTCCCGCATCCTATGTGAGTGTGGCTGAGGCTCCCTCATGTTGGTATAAGCCCATCATTGCATTTCGCATGTCATTCCGCATTCCTCGGTTTGCGTGCCTGTGGGCACGCATTTCGAGACATCTTATTTTTATAGCATTGCGCATGCTAGGTTGTATATTAGTTACATTTCATGCATATCATGCATATTGCACGGGAAACGAGGCGCGTTTTGTACTCCGAGTAACGGAACGGGTCTCAATTCCCAAGTCACCGACATTCCGGATTACCCATGATGGAGCTAGGTTTTGTTGTAGCATTCATATGCATTCATCCTATATTGAGTTGTGCAATTCGGCTCCTCGGCCATCATGCATCGATATGCGTGATTGGTGGCACGAGGATCGAGACATGCATATATTTGTGAAATACATTGCTATGCCCTTTTCCTGCTCTCTATTGCAGCAAAACCCAGAAACAGCAACTTTTCGGGACTTGGCACGTATTTCGAGAAAAAGTGTAAACAGAGGCTAATCGGGGCATCCCAGTGGATTTCCGCGCAAGGCAGCCCAACATGCATCATCCGTCAGAAGCAAGGCAGTCCCTGGCTTGCATGCCAGTTTTACCGTTTTCTTATTTAATTTGTTAATTAATTAGAAATCTGTAATATTCTTTTATTCGGGCTGTATTATTCTTTCATTCGGACTGTATTATTTTATTCGGACCCTCTGCGCGAGGGCATAATTGTAATAAGTGTGAGTGAGTGTGATGTATGTCTTCCAACCCCACGTCTTTCTCCCTTTTATTTACCTGCTTACAATGGTTAGATATAGGGCATACTTCAATTAGCATACAGTATGATGGCATGTTTGCATTCATTCATCTATCTTGCATGCACCGGGCTCGGCGCACCATACTAACTGCATTTGTATTTCAATTCCAAATTGAATACGTGTTAGTTGTAGCATTCCATATACCATGTTTAGAATAGCCGAGCCTGCTATAGTTGCATTTTGCATGTGTTGCATTAGGCATTTTAGCATATTTAGGATTCATGCATGATTTCTAACCGGTTCATGTTTTGGTTTGGAGTACTCGGTAAGTTTTATGCTTTAGCATCCTTGCATGCGTGTGAGTGTTGCCATGTTAGCATGCTTGCCATGAGGCTATGTGCTTATATGATATAACTGCCTTGAATGCCTGTGGGTGGAGGTTGAGTTATTTGAATTGGGACAATGCATTGACTGTTTGTTTTAAGCCCACTAGATAGTGGCAACATCGCTATTTTCTAAGCCCACCCGAGGGTGGCAAGTCCGCATTTTAGCCTACCTGCGGGTAGCACCTTCACACCATTTTCAAACAAACAAACATGAAATGTTTTGTTCCAATTCAGACGGCCCAGTCTATACTTGTTTGCTGCGAGCATCACATAGTAATCTAGGCTAATAACCGGAATAAGAACTCACAATGTTTTCAAAAACAGATATCATGGTTAGTAGAGGCCGGTCTTTGACCGGGCGAGCGGGGGTGCTCACGATGTGACCTTCCCCAATCGTACCCAAGTTCCCGAGCCGAGGCAACTTTGGTGATGACGGACACGTGGCCTTTGGCACCGAGTCAGGGTTTCCTAAATTTCCCATTTTAAAAATATTTAGGTGGCGACTCTGTTATCTGGCAAAACAGTCCATGTTTGGCACTTCTTTCAAAAAAATCTGTTTTTCTTCAAAACGATTTGCCAGAGTTGGACTCCTTGGTTCAGATTTAGAACCGCAACAAAATCGAGTCCGAACTGTAGCGAGGTCCCTCGCGGGCTTGTTACAATGTGCTGCTTCTTTTTGCCCCAAGTAGATCATCACTTTCTCTTATCTGGTGGTTGATTTGTTTCACACTGTTCCTTGCACAGGTGAGGAACCCATTGAACTCTTGGCTAAACCATGTGCTATCAACAACTTTGACATTGACAGACAAAACCCCTCGGTGATGTGTTTTTCTTCTCTCTTTCTCCTATACTCAGTTATATCTCACAGATGTACAACATTTTGATCTTGAAATTACTTTGCTATGTCATGTATCTGTGGAATTGCTAAAATGACCGATGATTTCAATTGTTGCCATAACAGGATGTGATATGTAGTTTAGAGTGGGAGGCTATTGTCATCTTGATGAGGGCATAATTTCTCAAAC
This sequence comes from Camellia granthamiana, assembly GCA_036172215.1. Taxonomy (NCBI): domain Eukaryota; kingdom Viridiplantae; phylum Streptophyta; class Magnoliopsida; order Ericales; family Theaceae; genus Camellia; species Camellia granthamiana. Next base: position 309,257 of record JAXFYN010000060.1, on the reverse strand, counting down.
TAAGATGACAATGATCCACTCTAGTACGTACCCTTTCAATTTTTAAAAATTTTTTTTTAACAATCAGTAGGAAGGGGAAGAGGCAAGGGGAAGTTGCATCACGCAACAGGTAAGACTCGAACCCAAACATCACCCCTGGCAAGGGAGCACCTCATCTACTGGCCCAATCCTTGGTCTTACTCTGGTACATACTTCATAGAGTCAAATTTGAGAAAGTAAAGAGTCAGTATTGTAACTTCATTGTCCTGACTGTGGCATGAAAAGCTCTATTTCCCTTCAATAGTTTAGCAAACTCCTAAACAGCCTCACTAAGTTGGAACAATTAGAAATTCCGATTCATAGTCAAATGTGAAGCATGGCATGAATCTCTCGCTATTACAAATCCAGCAAGTTTGAGTTAAAATTAGACTGTCTTTTTAGAGTTCTTTTCAAGAATTCAGTGGTTCCTCTTGCACTGGATATTTTATATCACTGCTGCAATTGGATACACAATAACGGCATCTATTAGTATGGTGTGAGTATAATTTTAATGGACTTGCTTTTCGGTTTTGAATCTCCTTATTTGTCTTTTATTGTCTTATTTATAGTAGGGGGAGAATTCTTCCCAATCCACTGTGTGAGTTGGAGGCTTTGTGCAGTGTAGATATACCATAAAATGATTTAATTTGTTTATTTGTTATTTGTAAATTATTCATAAACAGAATTATATTAATTTAGTAATTATAATTATGTGATTTTATATATAAAAAAAATTGTGGATTATTTTTAAAATTATACTTATCGTCTATTTTTTTAAGACAAATATATATGATGAAATAATGTAGTTATAATTATCTTATCAATCTAATTTTTCTCATAACTAATTTATACATAGGATTTGAAAAAATGAACAATTCAAATTATCATAATATAACTATATAACTAATTTAGTCTTTGTCATTGTGTGATCTTTTTATGTTTTAGTGTAAGCAACAATGTTATGAAGATGCAGAGGGTTAATGACCATGTTGGCTATGCATTAAAGTGGTACATGAATAATATGATGGCTGAAATTTGGTTTTCAAATTAAATTTTATTTTTTGAATCTTTTATTTTTGTCTTTAATAAATTTTTTTCATGTTTTAAATTTTTTATTACACGTACTTCATTCATATCTTTCCAGTGTCAAACATTTTAAAAAATTCACTCCCTACTCTTTGAAAAGAAAATAAAAAATTACACCGTGCCTTTAGGCACGGGCATACGCTAGTATATTTATGAAACGTAACGTGACACCAACATAAGCCAGCAACATTTTCACATTCAATTTTAAAAAATAAAAACTCATTAAGTTTGTGAAACGTAACGTGATACGTTACGTTACGTTTATGTAGGTGTTACGTTACGTTTATTTAGATGTTACGTTACGTTACGTTTATATAGGCGTCACGTTACGTTACGTTTATGTAAGATCTTGTGGAATACATTCCTATCTAAATAGAACTTGAGACTCTATAAAAAATTACACAGGATTTAGTCTAGCATAAGTGTCTGAAAAAAGGACTTCTAAATAAGTCTCCCTTAAATTTATTATAATTTATTTACAATTTAATAAATTATTATAAGAGAGACTTATCCTTTTTCAAACACTTATTCTAGGCTAAGTCCTGTGTAATTTCTTATAGAGTCTCAAGTCCTATTTAGATGGGAATGTATTCCACAAGATCTTGCATAAACGTAACGTGACGTGACACTTATATAAACTTAACGCAACGTGACACCTATATAAATGTAACGTGACACCTACATAAACGTAACGTAACGTGCCACGTTACGTTTCGCAAACTTAATGAGTTTTTATTTTTTTAAATTGAATGTGAAAATGTTGCTGGTTTATGTTGGTGTCACGTTACGTTTTATATAAATATGATATATGGTAACATTCAATTTCCTATACAGGAAATTGAATGTTGCCATAGATTATAGGTGTCACGTTACGTTTATGTAGGTGTCACGTTACGTTACGTTTATATAGATATGATCTATGGTAACATTCAATTTCTTATATAGAAAATTGAATGTTGCCATAGATCATAGCTATCACGTTACGTTTATGTAGGTGTCACGTTACGTACAAGTGTCACGTTACGTTTATATAGATTTGATCTATGGCGACATTCAATTTCTTATATATGGTTTTACTATTATTTATGATATTAACAACTAATATCGAGGGTAAATGTGTCAACAAACATCCCACAGGACTGATGGGAACATAAGTTTTTAAGTAGGACCATATATAGCATAAGTCTCCCTAATAGGACTTATAAATAATTTTCCCTTATTATAATTTAATAAAAATAAATTGTAGTAAATTGTTGTTAAATTGTAAAATTTAATTATTATTAAATAATTTATTAAATTGTAATAATAATATATTACAATTTAATAATAATAATAATAATAATAATAATAATAATAAACAATTTATTATATTAATAATTAACAATTATAATAATATACACAAGTCCTCTATAATTTAATAATAAATAACAATTTAATAAATTATTACCAATTTATTATTATAATATATAATAAACAATAATAAAATAATAATAACAACTTGTTATACTATATATAATAAATAATAAATTTCCGTCCAATTATTAATCTATCAAATTGTTGGCGTGATTGTCTTTTGGCTTTTATTTTTCTATATTATAACGGGTATGATTCAATTATTTACTTGCTTTTAAAAAACTGAAATTATTGTTGTTGTAATCTGTTTGTATATATCAACTTTGTGAAAATTCATATATGTTTGTATGTTCGTTTATCTAGGAATTTTGGCGGGCACTCAGGCATAGGGATGATGTTTGCAGATTTCATTACTAGAGGACTTGTGTACGTTATACAGTATCCTTCTTTTTGGCTCCTGTTTCATTCTGTGCCTGTGTTTTTTTTTTTTTTTCTCCCTCCTCAATTTGACATTTTCTCAACAAGTTTTCTTGAATTCTTGACATGGTTACGAGTTGATATTTATGTGTTTAGATAGCAAGATGATTATTGGGGATGCATGTTGGGGGTCGGGGATCCCGCCCAAGACCTTGCAGAAAATATACCAAGCAGTAAAACACATCCACACTCAAGGAAGCACCATATTTAACGTGGTTCGGCTTCAATGCCTACGTTCACGGGAGAGGAACCGGTTATCACTATAACAATGGAGAGATTACAGAAATATTACAATAGAGGAGGAGCTCACACTCTCCTCACTCACCCACTCACCTGTCTCACTCACTCACACCGAGAGAGACGGTCTCTCTGCCTCATATCTCTCACTCTTTCTTTGTTTGCTCTCTTTCTCTCTCTCTCTCTCTCTCTCTCTCTCTCTCTCTCTCTCTCTCAGTTTGCTCACTATTCAACCTCTCCTCCTCACCTCAATTTATTCACAATTGAGGGATGCTCTGATTGGTCACCATCTACCCTTTTCCATTAACTCCATCCACTAGCTAGTGGGGTAGGTGGAGTGGGAGAACCACATTGGGTTGATATCCAACAAATCACCCCCTCAACCCATGTGAGGTCATCCATTACACACATTGCTGCTAATCTTGTCATGCCCAAATTTCAACATAGTCTGCATCTCTTCAACGAGACGTTTGCATCCTCTGAAACTAGAGATAACACACCAGAGATACAAGAGGAGGAGGGAATCCTACATCCTCAACTCAAGTCACACCACTCTCTGATTTGGAGAGAGCCTCTGCTCCTATCTCCCACAGATATCTTCCACGCTTTTTGTCTCGGATGTCTTCACCTGCTATGCTTGAACTTACATAGCCAAGATATCCTGCACCCCCTAATTGGATGCCTTGCACCCCCTGATTAGATGTCCTGCACCCTCTGCCTGAGATGACCTTGATTGTCATGCATCACCTCGCACGACCAATCATTGAAGCAATAGAAAACTCATCGTTTGTTCCATCAACGGCCTTGATTTTCTTTGCTTGGAGCTTTTCCTCTAAACTATCAGTCTTTGCCTTCTGCACTTTTGAACAACCTCCTAGTGTTTCCACATACGCTCGTTGTCTGTGCTTTTGTAATCCCTGATTTGTTGTCTAGTAGATTGATGGTTGACAATAGCTCCATTTGTCAAAGCATCATCAGCTATGCAATTCATTGCATAGTGCTCGCACCCATGGCTTCTGGTCTTCCTGCGTCAAGCTCGCCTAAGAGATCCGCATCAACTTTATCATCCGATGCCATGAAACTAAAGAAACAACCATAGAGAAAAAAAAGACTTGCCACTCCTTGGCGCGCTCTCTTGTGTTTTTCCTGTCTCAATTTCTCTGTCTGGAAATTCCTGTGAACTTTCAACAACCCGCTACTGCACACTCTACTCGCGTCTTCTCTGCACTGTACATCTGCACCTTGTACGACACTCTTGCGTACCTACTTGTGCTTTTGTACCTCTATGCTTGCGCTCAGTATGCTCCTCTGCAACTATTGTTTTACACGTCCACATACCACCAGTACTTACTCGTATACAGTAGTTCCAACAGCCATAGTATTTCCCTGAGCCTGAACTGGTTGCCAAATCATCTATCCGTCGATGAATGGTCTTCTCTTCTGATTGAACCAGATCTTCCAATGAACTCCGAAGATAATCATATCTGCAATCCTCTGATCGCCCCCTGACCATTCTTGATCTCCCTCGATCCATTGATCAAGCCTGATCTCCTCTAGTCTTCAATGATCTATCTCAATCCTGTATCTGGTTGTCCAATCTGGTCAGAATCTGATCATTCTAACCTCTTCAGTGAATTCGCAGCGTTCCACAATATTTGGTAACCTTCCTTCGACTATTGAAGATGACAAACTCTCATGTTTTGACAATCTTCAAAAACCGTTCAGAATTTCACTATTATGACCTTGCGGTTGCGTTCGGAACGGTTCGTTTAGCTAGAACCAACTTTTGCTGCACTTCTGTGGACCTCACTGAAAACTTTCCCTAAAACTTGGGGCAAAATTACAAATTTCCCAAACTACAGGGCCAAACTATAATTTCACAAACTACAGGGGCCAAAATGAAAATTTCTAGAAATTCAAGGACCAAATTATAATTTTTGAAAATTTCAAGGACCAGATTGCAATTTACCAAAACTTCCAGGGGCCAGTATGAAATTTCAGAGAATTTCTGGGCCATTCTATAATTTCCAGAATTCGTCAGAGAATATTCCGTTATTACCAGGAATATTCCATCTGCTGAAGTCATCCTCGCGTCATCACCACGTCATCCCCTTGTCAAGCTGACATCATCACTGCATCAGCCTCCACTTTTTTTGGGTAAAAAAAAAAAAATCCTGACCATTTGCCTCTATGCGACTCATCCATTGCACCAGAAGCACCCTTATGCTATATCTTCCTCAAATTATATTTAAACACTGCGGCTTTGGTGAACAGTGGTCATCTTCAACCTCTCGTTGCGCGTGTGGCACGTGTCCGAGAGTGGTCCTCACTTGCCATTTTTAGAGGGCGCGTGAGATCCACCCCTGTCTCCGTTTGAGCTCGTTTTTCTGGGTTTAGATTCCTCTTGTCGAGACCTTCCTCATGGTATGCTCAAAAATCGATTTCGAGCAAGTTGATTTCTGGGCCATTTCGGAAAAACACACTGTTTTTCACCACTTCGTTCTGATACCACTTGTTAGGGATCGGGGATCCTTCCCAAGACCTTGCAGAAAATATACCAAGTGGTAAAACACACCCATACTCAAGGAGACACCATATTTAACGTGGTTCGGCCTCAATGCCTACGTCTACGGGAGAGGAACCGGTTATCACTATAACAATGGAGAGATTACAGAAAGATTACAATAGAGGAGGAGCTCACACTCTCCTCACTCACCCACTCACCCGTCTCACTCGCTCACACCAAGAGAGACGGTTTCTCTGCCTCACATCTCTTACTCTTTCTTTGTTTGCTCTCTCTTTCTCTCTCTTGGTTTGCTCACTTGGTTTGCTCACTATTCAACCTTTCATTCTCACCTCAATTTATACACAATTGAGGGATGCTCTGATTGGTCACCACTTACCCCCTTCCATTAGCTCCATCCACTAGCTAGTGGGGTAGGTGAAGTGGAAGAACCACCTTGGGTTGATATCCAACAATGCATGCCCGCATCTCAGTGTTTCAAAACTATCAAGAAGAACATAGTTGAGGTCGAAGAGCTTTAATTCTGGTGTAAATATCGGTCATAGAAATTTTTTTCTTGGACAGTTGAAGTTTAGTGAAATTTATTTTGTAGAATCTCTTTAAAATGTTTAGCCAATCAAATACAATATTTAAACTTTTGAATGGTTATTTTTTCTAACCAATAACATGATTGTCAAATAAAAATGGCCTATGACAGTTTATAGGAAAACAAATAATCCGACCTGGTCCAATATGCATTTATTATATTATTAGAGATTAAGGAGTTTCATAATCTTTAATGCTGCTATTGATCTTTCACTTTTATTTTGTATGAAGAAAAAATGGGGAGTGACATGGATAGGCCCATAAGGGCTCCAGCCCACGGTGAAAACAACCCCAAGCCCATCATTTAGGACCCATAACATAACCCGGCTAGTAAAGCCCAAGACAGCTAGAGGCCAACTAAGCATGGAGGGCCAATGATATTCGGACACATGGCAGGTGAAGCACAGGCCACGTCAGCAGACAAAGATCTGCAAATTTATTGCCACAGCACATCACCATTAATGCAGCCCATCGCAACATTTATTGCGACAACACCCCTCAGCCGGAACAGCACCACCTTACCCTAAACAAGGTGGGCTACAACAGAGACTTTCGGCAAGGAGGGCAAGTCGGAAGGGACAGCAAAATGATTACCAAAGGATATAAGTAAAGGTTGAAGACAAGGTCGGCTTTGGCTTGGGGGGATAGTTGGCTGCCAATCTTGGCAGTTTTCAGTGGGTTGGTGGGGTCAATGGGGACCTCAACGAGCTCCTCCACAGGTTCTCCTCTAACCAGCTCGTCCTCATCCCGGACGTCAAGACCTTCGATGATCATTGCCTCCTTCAGTTTGACTTCTTTAAGTGAGACAACATAACATTCCCTGGCCACGGTCTGCTCTCCTCTGACTGTTCCGACCCCGAGATCGGTGGGAAACTTGAGGGCAAGATGATAGGTGGATGTGATGGCTTGGAAAGCATTTAGGGCAGCCAACTATCCCCCCAAGCTATAAGAGTATTGCGCATCTTCCATCCAGAGCGCAATACTCTTATAGCCGCAGAGGTCGACAAGCTCTTTGAGGCCCAATTCATCCAAAATGTAGACTATCCTAAGTGGCTGTCCAATGTGGTCCTAGTCCGCAAGAACAATGGCAAATGGCGACTCTGCGTCGATTACTCTGACCTAAACCGAGCTTGCCCCAAAGATAGCTATCCACTCCCCCGAATAGATCTGCTGGTCGACGCCACGGCCGGTCACCAAATGCTCAGCTTCATAGATGCATTCTCCGGGTACAACCAAATCATGATGCACTCGTCCGATCGGGAACACACGTCCTTCATTACCAACCGAGGTACCTACCACTACTGTGTAATGCCGTTCGGACTAAAGAATGCTGGGGCCACCTATCAATGGTTAGTCAACGCCGTTTTCCACCATCAAATCGGTCGGAACATGGAAGTGTATGTGGACGACATACTAGTCAAGAGCAAACTCTCCACTGACCATCTGACCGACCTACGAAAAACCTTTGCCACCCTTCGCAAGTATCAGATGAAGCTTAATCCCGAGAAGTGCGCCTTCGGCGTGGGATCTGGAAAGTTTTTGGGTTTTATGGTCAGTCAGTGCGGCATTGAAACCAACCCTGAGAAGATCAAGGCCTTGATTGAGATGCAGTCACCCAAAACTATTAAAGAAGTCCAAAGACTCACGGGCAGAGTGGCGGCCCTCAACCGCTTCATTTCCCGCGCAACAGATAAGTGCCTACCCTTCTTCAAAGTTCTTCGGCAGACTTTTGAATGGACAGCTGAATCCGAAGAGGCTCTTCAGCAGTTAAAGCAATGCATGGCCAATCCCCCCCTTCTTTCACAGGCAATTACGGGCGAGCCCCTCTTCCTCTATTTAGCCGTATTGAACACCGCCGTCAGTGCAGCTCTTATCCGGGAAGATGTTTCAGTCCAACGGCCGGTCTACTACATCAGTCGAGCTCTCAGGGGAGCAGAGCAGAATTACCCATTGCTAGAAAAGTTGTCCCTGGCCTTGGTCACCACCTCCAGACGACTTCGTCCTTACTTCCAGGCCCATTCCATAGTGGTCCTCACCAACCAACCCTGAAGAAGATCATGCAGCAACCAGAGCTTTCTGGCCGACTTATGCAGTGGTCGGTGGAACTCAGCCAGTTTGACATCTCCTACCACCCTCGCACAGCAATCAAGGGACAGGCCATAGCCGACTTCATCCTGGAATTCACCAACCCTACCCCAACCACTGCCTCTCCACCCCCACCAACTCCTGCCGAGCCAGAGGACCCCCATTCTTGGACTCTCAACGTCGACGGGTCATCCCGGAGGGAAGGTAGTGGGGCTGGCCTCATCCTCACCTCCCCTGAGGGTGGTTATTTCAAATGTGCTCTCCGTCTCTTATTTGAGGCCAGCAACAATGAGGCCGAATATGAAGCATTGATAGCAGGACTCCGCCTGGCCAAGGATATCGGTGTCAGCCACATCCGAGTGTTCAGTGACTCACAGCTCATCGTCGGTCAGATTATGGGGGAATTCGACGCCAAGGATGGCACAATGCGAGCTTACAGGGACATGGCGCTCCCTCTTGTTCGTCTCTTCAATACTTTCCAGATCAACCACATACCTCGGGCAGAAAACTCCAAAGCAGATGAGATGGCTCAGTTGGCTTCTGCAGACCAGTCCGACCTCAGCCACGGAGTCCGCCTCGAATACTTAACTCATCCGGCCATCTCACCCGACCCGCACGAAGTACAGTTCCTCCAAAATGAACCCCTCCCCTGGGCATCCGACATCATACAATTTTTGACAACGGGATAACTTCCAGATGACCAACAGCAAGCCGCCAAAGTCAGGGCCAGATCGTCCAATTACATCCTCGACAATGGCATCCTGTACAAACGTGGTTTTTCATGACCATATCTGCAATGCCTCAATTCGACCCAAGCAACTTATGTCATGCAGGAAATTCATGAGGGAATTTGTGGCAACCACTCGGGCGACAGGTCCTTAGCCCACAAGATACTCCGTACTGGTTATTTTTGGCCAACTCTTAATCAAGATGCGACTGATTTCGTCCTCAAATGCAATAAGTGTCAGCGTTTTGCCAACATTCCCCATGCCCCTCCTACAGAGTTAATCTCACTTTGCAGCCCCTATCCGTTCGCCAAATGGGGGATCGACCTAGTCGGTCCACTTCCCACCGGCTGTGGCCAGACCAAGTTCGCAATCGTCGCCATTGACTATTTCACCAAATGGGTAGAGGCCGAACCCCTAGCCACCATTACCGAGCGGAACACAACCAGGTTCATCTGGCGATCGATCGTCTGCAGGTTTGGCATCCCTCAGGCCATCGTGTCAGACAATGGCAAACAATTCGACAACGCCAGATACAGAAAGTTCTGTGCAGACCTCCAGATCCAACCATGTTTCTCCTCCCCTGGTCATCCCCAGGCCAATGGCCAAGTTGAGGTCACCAATCGTTCTCTTCTGAAGATCATCAAGGCTAAGCTGGAAGCTGCTAAGGGACTCTGGGCTGAGGAACTACCGAATGTACTCTAGGCCTACCGAGCCACAGCTCGGACTCCCACCGGGGAAACCCCTTTCCGCTTAACATACGGTGCTGAGGCGGTTATTCCGGTGGAAGTCGATCTACCAACCCCCAGGGTTCTACATCCGGATCCAATGCTCACTGAAGAGCTCCGTCGGGCGGACTTAGACCTAATTGAAGAGCTCAGAGAGACCACTGCCGTCAGATTGGCCTCATACTAACAGAAAATGCGAACTTACTACAACCGCAAAGTCCGACCGTGGGAATTCACTGTAGGTGATCTTGTCTTAAGAGAGGCCACTCTTGCCACCAAAAATCCGACCGAGGGAAAACTGGCAGCCAAATGGGAGGGACCCTACATTGTGAAAGCCTGTCCACGACCGGGCACTTACCGACTTCAAGACATGGAGGGTCGAGACCTTCCCCACCCATGGAACGCTGAACACTTGAAACGCTACTTTCAATAGGCTATCGCTTTTGTATTGCTCAATTGTTGTACTTTCTTTTTGACGCATAATGTAAATTTTGATCGTTGGAATACACTTCCCATGGCAACAATTTTATCTCCCAGCTACCCCTGTCGTCTCAATAACATTTTTTACTTGCAGCCAGACTGAGCACTTTAAAAGCCTCGGCCAGACCGAGCACTTCAAAAGCCTCAGCCAGACTGAGCACTTCAAAAGCCTCGGCCAGACCAAGCACTCCAAAGCCTCAGCCAGACTGAGCACTTCAAAAGCCTCGGCCAGACCGAGCACTTCAAAAGCCTCGGCCAGACCGAGCACTCCAAAGCCTCAACCAGACTGAGCACTTCAAAAGCCTCAGCCAGACCGAGCACTTCAAAAGCCTCAGCCAGACTGAGCACTTCAAAAGCCTCGGCCAGACCGAGCACTTCAAAAGCCTCGGCCAGACCGAGCACTTCCAAAGCCCTCGGCCAGACTGAGCAATTCGAAAGCCTCAGCCAGACTGAGCACTTCCAAAGCCCTCAGCCATGACCGAGCGCTCCAAAAGACTCAACCAGGCTGAGTGCCACCAATGCAGGTCCAGAATGCCTTACCTACAACCTCAATTCCACCATCAGTGACACTCCATAATTATAGCCTTAATAAGATCTACATTGCGCATTAAGGAGTTCCTTACTTTCCTTTGACAGTCACAATTCCAGATCCAAGTTTTTACACCACCCTTTACTTAGTCAAATTCCAAAGATGTTCTCACATGTTTCATTTACTAATCAGATTATTTCCTCCACCATCTAGCGTGAATTTTTATACAAGTCTCATGTCAGCCTACATTGCGCATTAAGGAGTTCTTTACTTTACTTTGCATTGAAGATTTATCCAACTCCAATTTGACTCTGCATTGAGTTTTTAAGTTTTTGTACAGGTTCAGTTTTACTATGCATAAGGGAGTTTTTAACTTTGTTCAATATTGAATTTTTACACCTCTCCCAAATTCAGTTCACAACTAACTTATACACAAGCAAACACAATTGTCTGATAGAAACATAAATAAAGTTTTATTCAGCCACAAATGTATGCACAAGTTCGCTACATCAAAAAAAAAAAAAAAAAAAAGAAGACAAAACAAAAACCTTCAAGTACACACTCCTTCCGTTCACTCATCCCCCTCACTGGAGACGAGGTCTTCTTCTTCAATACCCTCATCCAGGGGGGTCTGGGCCACATCATCCTCCCCAACCGTCACACTACTCAAGTCAAGTTCTGGGAACAGCTCCTCAGCTCTACGTTTGAACATCTTCCACCCGCTATCCCAGTACTCAGCCATTTCATGTTTGTAGAAGTCTGACTGCTGGAAGCTCTCAATGACTTCAGACTCAGTTCTCCCCCCAGCAGTCATCCTTGATGGGCCAGCCCCCCCAGATTCCACCCCAGCTAAACTGCTGGTGACTGCGACATCCACTGCCATCTGAAATTCAGGAGACCCTTTGAATTGAGTAACTGCTGCAATATAAAGATCGGGACAGGCCGCCCTTTCCGAGGCCGCCTTCGCCTTTTCTTCGTCCAGCTCTTTTTGTAGGATCTCCTTCTCAGAGGCTGCCTTGGATCTTTCTTCCTCCAGCTCTTTACGCAGAGCCTCCATTTCAGCGGCCGCCCTCGCTCTCTCTGCTTCGAGCTTTTTCTGCAGAGTCTCCTTTTCAACGGTCGCTTTACCCCTCTCTGCCTGCAACTCCTTTTGCAGGCTCTCCCTCTGCTCCAGCGCTCTGGCACGCTCACCTTCCAGCTCCTTTTGCAGAGTATCAACTTTAACATCTGCCTCATCTTTTTGCCTGACCAGCTCCTCATTGCTGCTCATGGCCTCTTCATGCCGCTCGACCGCAACGACACAGGCTCTTTTGGATTCCTCCAACTTTTTCTGCTCGGCAGCCAGTTGGAACTCGAGCGACACAACCTGGCGGCGTGTGTCCTCAAACTCCAACTTAACTGCTTGCAGATCAGTGTGGGCAATCTTCCAGTCGGCACTCTCTTTCGTCAACTTCGCCAAATGAGCCTTGGCTTCCTCCGCCTTTAGTTTGGCAGCCCCCGCCTTCCTCAGAAGGGCCCTTGCCAAGGTGGTTACCTCTATCTGGGCGAAACATAACCCCCTCAGTAGGTCAGCCTCACTGAATCTAGATACCGAGCGTAGAGCTGCCTCCTCCACAATCTTCACCAGGCGGTCTGCCCCCGCCCTAGCTGGGCCTTCTTCTCCCTCCAGCCGTCCCGCCACCGCACGGGCATGATAGATTGCTGTGGCTAGACCGACTTCTCCTTCCTGGGGTGCAGGGCCCCTTTGGGTCTGTTCCCTACCACTCGGTTCAGCCCCCAGCCACCCCAACTCCTACTTGTATTGCTGAGGCCATCTCCACAACCTCCAGCGCTGGGATGACCCTCTCCACCCCAATTGGAACCACCTTGGCCTTCTTGGACCCAAGCTCATCTGCAGCCTTTTCTGGGGCACTTCTTTTCTTCTTCTTCTTCAGAGCCTCCCCCTCCCTTCTCGCCTGTTCTTTCACAGGATCAACTGGGGGCGGTCGGGGCTCGAAACTGCTTAAATCCTTACCCCCCAGTGGCCTTGGGCGCGGTCGGATCCTTTCCCGCGTGATCGGTTGACGCGGTCGGTCTTCTGGCGTTTCTTTAAACTTAGTGGCCCTGGCCAGTATGGCCCTATCCTCAGCCTCCTGTGCTTTTCTCCTCTCCTCCAACTCCGCCCGGTCGAGGTCTCCACCACTTGGCCTTGGACCCAACCCTGCCTCAAACAATGCTGATGGCTGTACGAGTTCGTCCCACCTGGCCCCCTCCTTCTCCCTCCAGGCCTTCACTTTCCTTATCCTTTCCTCTGCTTCTCCCCCTAACTTTAGCTCCATAGAGCGGGTGGGCACCTTCCACATCGTACGCACCCCAGCCCCTCCAGAGGTGGACACATAGAACCACCTGGGTCTCCAACCCTTGATCAACGTTGGCAACCCTGCCACCAAACCCTTCCCTGCCGCCGCCTGTAGGGTGACCCAGGTCTCTTGCTACCCTGAGGCTTTGTAGCAGCCAAAGAACTCATCCACTGTCATCACCTGCCCCCCATTCGCCTTCGGCCATGCACTTGCGCACGCTAGCAAGATCTTCCAGGCGTTGGGCATTAGTTGCCCTGGTGCTACCTCTAAACGGTTAAGCACGTCCACCACTATTTGCGGCAGTGGCAACCTCAGTCCACCCTTTAGCGCTTCCTCATAAAGGGAAAACTCTCCTGCCCTGGCATCAGACGGCCTTTCGGTCGATGTCGGCAGCAATAACTCCATTTCCGCGGGGATCTGGTACTTTTCGCGGATCGCTTCCAACTCCGTCGCCGTAATCGTGGATTTGTCAGCCTTCGTGTGCCAGTGGTCTGGTTCCACCTGGCTAATTGGCTTTGGCGCTGCTATCATGGTGGAACCATGGGATCGCACCACCGGCTCCCCCACCCTCTCTGACCTATACTGCGCCGCTAACTCCTCTGCATCGTCGTCCCCAAGGGGGTCTACCCTCACATTCACAGCCCCTTCTTGCGCCATTTCTAGGGTATGTCTACGAATCGCTTCTGATGCAGGAGCAAGAAAATTGAAAAAGTGTCGCAAAGGTGTATCGTGAGCAATAAACGAAGTAAGACTTGGAATGTTTCGGTTTTTTGTAAACAAGTAAGTGAATTGCACCACGCCAAAAGCCCACGGTTTACCCGTATTCCAAGTATCCCAATTAATTTTCGCCAGTTTGAAAACTTTTCAAACCTTCTGCCAAAACCGTCTTTTTAAGACCCATAATCAAAGAATTAACGCTTCATTCCTGATCCAACGCCTAATCTTCCCACCCAGAGATATCGCCACGTGTACGACCACGATGCACTGTCTCCTGCTATTACCCTATCTTTTCCACTTCACATCATCACGTGACACGCCGCCTTTTGAACCCCGCGCCCTTCCGCTCGGCCACCCTCGCGATCGGCCTTCCCGCTCGGCCACCCTCGCGGTCGGCCTCGAGGTCGGCACGCCTCGCGGTCGGCCTTCCCGCTCGGCCACCCTCGCGGTCGGCGCGCCTCGCAATCGGCCTTCCCGTTCGGCCACCCTTGCGGTTGGCGCGCCTCGCAATCGGCCTTCCCGCTTGGCCACCCTCGCGGTCGGCCTACCTCGCGATCGGTCTTCCCGCTCAGCCACCCTCGCGGTCGGCACGCCTCACAATCGGTCTTCCCGCTTGGCCCACCAACTCGGTCACCCCTGCCGGCCGGACTCATCTCCTTCATCACTATTCCCTTCGTTGGACTGAAGCTGCACTCGGGAATGGGGGACTACTGACATGGATAGGCCCATAAAGGCTACAGCCCACGGTGAAAACAACCCCAAGCCCATCATTTAGGACCCATAACACAACCCGGCTGGTAAAGCCCAAGACAGCTAGAGGCCAACTGAGTATGGAGGGCCAATGATATTCGGACACATGGCAGGTGAAGCACAGGCCACGTCAGCAGACAAAGATCTGCAAATTTATTGCCACAGCACATCACCATTAATGCAGCCCATCGCAGCATTTATTACGACAACACCCCTCAGCCGGAACAGCACCACCTTACCTTGAACAAGGTGGGCTACAACAGAAACTTTCGGCAAGGAGGGCAGGTCGAAAGGGACAGCAAAATGATTACCAAAGGATATAAGCAAAGGTTGAAGACAAGAAAAAGGTTAAGCCTTCTATCTCTAATCTCTCTCTCTTTTTCCACATTCTACTTCCGCTATTAACTTGCTCGTCGGAGGGTTCGCAGGGGGACTACCCCGTTCCCCGTTGAACTTGCTTGCAGGTATCACGGCGGGCTCAGCCATCAGCACCCGGGCTTGAGGAGCTTGGATCAGTCCAATCCACCCCTTGGAACGAACTGTATCATCAGGAAGCAAGAATGGATGTTGAAGAATTTTTATAGAGATTTCCTATTGCCCTTAGTTGTCTACAACTGCTCCTCATTGGGTACCCAAATCTTTTTATTTCCATTTCTCTGTCCGATCTTTTACTTGATTTCCAGTTCCCAAAAAAAAAAAAAAAAAAAAAAAAAATCTTTTACTTGATTCATTAATAATAAATTGTATATATCGGTTATTGTATTTAACTAAATTGAATTTTCTCTCAGTTTATCACACAGATCTTGATTTTCTTTGTATTGTTAATTATGATACCATAAATATGTTTTAAATTGTGGTTGTGCGAAAACCTTTAATCTTCTTACTGTTTATTGGTTTGATTTGTTTGAAATTGCATTGAGCTTCATGGAATTTCCATGATTTGCAAATTAAATTTCGGGTTTATAATTGTTTGGACCATGGGAGATTTGAGTTTTGGTTCTTTTGGTTGAATATAATCGGAATCGATAAACTCCTTTTGATATGGACAATGGTAGATTGCACTGCTTAAATTTCGAAATGTAATTCAAGCATCAATATTGTGCTTTTTGTTGGTATGTTCAATAGTTAGGACAAAATAACATTAACGAAACATCTTTAAATCCGTAAGGTTCTTTTGAATCACAATTTATGAATTTTATGAAAAGAATTTAGTGAAATTTTCTATTTTTGGTTTATATATGTATATATAAATTGGTTTATGCTCAGAAGATATGGTTTATCCTATCATTCTTGTCTATTACATGTTTGACAAATTTCGTATTAGGATTGTAACCTTACAAACAACCCCCCCCCCCCCCCACTTTTAGGGCACACGCAAAATAAAAAATGTTTTTCTGGCAAAAAATGATGGCTGGATCCAACAGCGAGGCAAAAAATGATGGCTGGATCCAGCAGGGACCACATGGCACCAAGTTAGAGATCAACCAACCCCCCTCTGCCCCATGCCTTCTATTGTATTTAATTTTAATAATTTTCATTGATTAAACAAAACACTCTATTCTTAATACATTTGGTTCTTAGATTTAGTAGCTTGATCTGAAACCATTTTCATTTAAACAAGAGGAGCAAAAAAAATATTGCAGATTGGAAGGATTAACTTAATATAAATTAGAATCCTTCATATTTACAGGTGAGTATCTCATAGCTTTCATATGGCTTTTTATGCCTTGAAGAAATGCAGCATGGCACTTGGGCCTTTTATTGATGTAACTGTCATGTAATTGTGAGGTACTACTCATCATGTACTCTTATATTCTGTATCAGTAAAAGTTTTTTTTTTCTTTTTTTTTAAGGTAAGGCTTGCTCTGAGTGTGTCCTACAAATTTGGACAGCTTGGTCGAGTGATGGCTTGGTATTGAATACAAAAACCGGAAAAAAAAATTTGGGAGTCTTGGTTGTGTTTGGTAGAGTTTTAGGATTATGATTTGATAATAGAGTTGTATTTTGAGTTTGTGAGTTTTAGAATTATGATTTGAAAAGAGAAAATTTATTTGGTTATGAGTTTTGAGAAGAGTTTTGAATTGAGTTTTAAATTTTTGATGTGACATATGAAAAGAGAAAATTTGTTTGGTTATGAGTTTTGAAAAGAGTTTTCAAAACTTATAATTCATAACCAAACATGCAACTCAAAACTTTATTGAAAATTCAATTCAAAATTCATAGCCAAACTCTTTTTAAAATTCAATTCAAAAAAATAATGTCATTTTGGTCTAACAAATAATTTCTATATTTAAAAAATATCAAAAACAAATATAATTTTCTTTTCCCAAATAACAGGTGGCGACTGGCAAAAAAAAAGGTTACTGTTTCAGTCGACCGGCCGAATATCCAGGGGGACAATCGGGTAGACCAAAAATGTGAGAGCTTTGACTTGGAAGGAGCTCTGCCAAACGTGAAAGAGAAGTATGTTTTGATATGTGTGGTAGAATTAATTTTTGAACACGCCATCCAAACAGAGGCTTCAAGAGAAGGGGTGGGATTATGATTAGAGTGGTGCATCAAACACACAGTTTTTTGCAATTTTGCCAACTTTATTGACAAAAAGAAATGGTCATTGTTTTTTTATCAATCAAATATTATATGAGAAAAGATGTTGGATTTAATTAAAGTTCACATGGCTTGTTGGGTTAAAGCAACTAATGACTACAGATTAATAGTTGCTGATAATGAGCTATTGTTTAACGGTGAAGAGGTGAGGAGATTAAGTTTTGAAGCAAGCTAGGTTTGGTTTACATGACTCTTTTTTTTTTCTTTCTTTTTTTCATGCATTCAAGGAAAGTTATGCCTATGTTGTTTTTGGTTGGTGCTTTATTGTTGCTATTTTGGTCATTTAATCGGAGATGTGGTTGATTTAGTCATTACTGTTGGGACTGGAGTTTACTTATGGTTATACTTTGTTTATTATTGTCAACAAATTTTATTTATTTTTGCAAATAAAAAGATTATATGCAAAGCAGCTTTGAAGGAGAAGAGGATCATGTGGGGTATGGTATGAAGGGAAGATGTTTACGGCTTTTTTTTCCTCCATAGTTTATTGTTTGTGTTTTTCTCATGTTTACAGGTGTTTTTTTAGCTTTATTCTCAGCTTCCATGTTAGTCATTAATTGCAAGACCCTATTTCACTTTCTAAATATATATTATTTGGTTTAAAGAGCCATTGGTATGGTAAAACCTCGAGTGGTCTGAGAGGGGAGATTTGCACCGGTTAGTACGGCCGAGCTACTGTAACGCGGGTCGTGACAAACCGCACGGCGCCGAGTTGTTTTCTCTCCTGACACGGCACTTCACTCTGTTTTGCACGGCTGGAGAGGTTGGCCGACCAGGCACGATCCAAGGCCTGGCCGAGCTGTGACCAGACGCTTGGCAGAGCGCACGGTGGCGTGTGACAACCGAGCTAAGGGCGGCCCGGGCTAGACTGATTGTGGGGCGAGGACCGGCATGCCTCTAACCGGTTAGCCGAGATGGACGGACTTCATATAACCGAGAATGAAGGTAGGACGGGGTGAGGCCGGTATGCCTCACGGCCGATCAACCAAGATGGACCGACCAAGAGTAGCTTGGCCATGTGAATCAGACTTCCGCTTGTTCCTCGAGGGATAGGTCGTCGAGGTACAGCCCGGTTGTGCTGCTTGTGATGGCAGGCTAGGCCGGTCGTGGTACTTCGGTCAAGTGTGCCACCTGGGCCAATGGCGTTGGGGAGAGGACGTCTACTCCAAGCACGCGTCAATACCGTTGGGCAGTTCTGCATGTACTGGTTGGAGGACTAGGCCTTTACACGCGTAAGGTGGTGAAAGGCGAGCACTGCCACCTGTCCAATGAAGGACAGCAGAGGTAGTGCGTACACAATCTTGAGGCTACATGGCCAGCCTAGAAATAGGAGAGGAAGATGAACGTTAGAGGTAAGCAATTTTCCGCCATCTGAGGCACACTCTCTCTCTCTAAATAGCCTTCTACTTCTTCCTCAAGGGATCTAACTTGATCGTCGGAGGGTCTATCTGGCAAACCACCGCCGGGCAGCTCACCGTTTCTGTGTTACCAGGACAGACGCCGTCACGAGAAGCTTGGGGTCCAAGGAGTACAGAAAGTAGAGGATATTTCGCCCCCGTACAATTGGCGCCGTCTGTGGGAATTCTTTGATACTACACCCTTGTTTTTCGAGCTTCTTCGACCATTTTCATGGCCCATAACGATGAAATTCCACTGCCCGTCGTCGATGGTGTCACACTAGAGTCTGTCCGACGGAGTGAAGGCCCTCCGAATATCCCAGCCATGGCGGCCTTAGAAACTTCTTCGCGAGGTGCACGAGACAAACGCGGGAGGAGTACTAATCGCTCGAAGAGTCCAGAAGGCCGTCGGCGGTGGGGGGAGTCCCGTGCGCAGCGCTTGGAGCACAAACTCAAAGACCAAGACGCCCTCATCCGCAAGATGGCGGCGGAGATGGAGAGGGCAACCTCAGTGAGCACACCCCGTCCCCGCATTCTAGCGGTCGCCGCCAGGGAAGTACTCATTCTCTCTCCATCACTAGGAACTATGGGGTTGGCGATTCTGACCCAAGAGAGGGCAGATCTCTCACTCGCGACAGCACTTATCGTCCCTCCCGCCCGTCGCCGACGTCGCGATACTCTGTCTCCACCCGTTCCAGAGACCTCAGGGATGTGTTAGAGGAGAGCGCGCGCCATCGAAAGGCTCAGAGAGTGCCGGCGTTGCAGAGGTTGAACGTTCCAGTTCGTTGTAGCGAAGAAGTGGTGATGCCGGCGCCTAGGATGCTGGCCCCTACGCTGGTGGACAAAGAGCTGGCAAGACTAACAGCTACGCCACTCCCCACCAGATTCCATCAGCCAAAGTTCACTTTGTACGACGGCAAGACGGATCCGTACATGCACGTGAGCCATTACCGGCAAGTAATGGCTGGCCACCGGCGCAATGACGCCCTGATGTGCCTCATATTCCCAGCAAGCTTGGGAGAGCTGGGCTTGAAGTGGTTCGAAAGGCTCCCGGAGGGGAGTATCGAGGGGTGGCAGCAACTAGCGGAAGCCTTTGTCACCAGATTCAAAACCAACACTCGAACACCAAAGGAGGTCGACCATCTCCTGGGCGTCAAGATAAAATCCGGAGGTTCATTGAAGGCATACAATGCGAGGTACTGGGAAACTTACAACGAGATCCTCGACTGCCCTACCAATCTGGCGATCACTCAGTACAAGCGGGGTCTCCCAGTCGAACATAGGCTGCGAGATTCGCTCACGATGCACCAGCCCACCACTATGGAGTCCTTGATGCAACGGATCAATGAGCACATCTGTATAGAGGAGGATGCCGCCTCTGCGACTGAGAAAGCTAATCTGGTCGCAGCGGACAGAAAGGTGGCAGGGAAAGTTCACTCGGTCGGGCAGGAGGATAACCGCCCAAAGGACCAGTCAAAAGATCAACGTCGTGGCCTAAACCGCGATGACAGAAACAAAGGTCGCAGAAACGACCGAGCTGATGCTCCACGTGACGCGGCGGAAGATGCCAAGAGGAAATTGAAGGCGCGGACTGGAATCACCATGGTCTTTAAAATCCCTATCTACCGCATTTTGAGCGAGATCTGAGGCGAGCCTTTTGTCCGCTGGCCAGCCAAGTTGGGGAGTGCGCAGAGAGGCTTCAATTCAAAATATCGCTGCACCTTCCATGAGGAACGGGGGCACCGAACGGAGGACTGCTTGTCGCTCAAACAACACTTGGAGGAATTAGTGGCGGCCGGGCATCTTGACCAATACATAGATGGGGGTATGCAGGCCGCGCCATCGGGACAGACCGAACCAAACGGTCTAGCCGCCCTAGACGCGGCGCCGCAAGGAGTAATCAACGTCATCCATGGCATCATTGAACTAGCCAGGGTCTGCGAGCTGAGAGGGATGATCAAGAAGGCCGAGCACATGAGGGAAGTGTTCTCCGTTCAGCCCGCCGTGAAGAAGGGGAAGACCGAGGAGAAAGATGTCCTTACCTTTTTAAGCAAGGATTTGAAAATGATCAGATGTCCCACAATGATGCCCTAGTGGTAACTCTTTGCGTCAAAGACTTTGACATCAAGAGAATCTTGATCGACCAGGGGAGTTCGGTCGAGATTATGTACTATGACGCCTTCAAGCAGATGAAGCTGGAGGACAAGGACTTGGCCCCTGCGACGTCTCTTTTGGTTGGATTCAACTCACAGCCAGAGTGGCCGGTGGGGAAGATCATATTGCCGGTCAAAGCGGGTTCAGTTGTGAAGCAGGTGGAATTCTGGGTGCTCAAGGTCCCATTTACTTACAACTTAATTTTGGGTAGGGGCTGGTTGCACGCCATGCAAGCAGTAGCGTCGACTTACCATCAGGTTTTGCGCTTTCCGGCGCCAACCGGACAAATAGAAGAGGTTTGGGGAGACCAGGTGATGGCAAAACAATGCTTCGTTGCAGTAAATGGCAGTCGAGCAGCCAAGGGGTTCGTCCAAATGATTGAGGGACCCGAGGGAAAAGAGGTCCTTGAAGACGTAGGTAGAAAGGCCAAGGAAAAATCGGTCGAGGATTTGGTGGAAGTGCACATCGACGAGAACGACCCAACTAAGTTCTTCCTCTTGGGATCATCTTTGTCTAGCACCGAGCGGTTAGATTATGTCAACTTCTTGACTTCCAATTTGGAGGCTTTTGCGTGGACGCCTTACGATATACCTGACATTGACCCGAGTTTCATTTGCCATCAGTTGAATGTCTTCCCCAATGCACGGCCAGTCATTCAAAAGACACGCCGCTCAGCCTTGCACCATGCCGAGGTAGTGGCAGAGGAAGTGAAGAACTTACTGGAAGCTAGGGCCATAGAAGAGGTGCAATACTCTCGGTGGATATCCAATACGATGGTGGTTCTGAAGAAGAATGGTAAGTGGCGAGTCTGTGTTGACTACAAGACGGTCAACCGTGCTTGCCCAAAGGATAGCTTCCCCTTCCCTCGAATTGACCAGCTGGTGGACTTAACCGCTGGCCATCAGAGGTTTAGCTTCCTGGACGCGTATCGCGGCTACCACCAGATAGCCATGTATAAATCGGACTGAGAGATCACATCATTCACTACTCCCAGAGGGTTGTATTGCTATAAAGTCATGTCGTTCGGGCTGAAAAACGCCGGAGCAACTTTTTAACGAATGGTGACAAAGATGTTCGCCCCACTGTTGGGCCGCACCATGGAGGCCTACATCGACGACATGGTGGTGAAGAGTAAGGAGAAATCTCAGCACCTCTCCGACCTAGCAGAGATGTTTGCTATACTCAAACGCCACAAGCTTCATTTGAATGCCTCCAAATGCGCCTTCGAAGTCGGCACCGGGAAGTTTCTGGGTTTTTTGGTCACAAACAGAGGGATTGAAACCGATCCATCATAGATCAAGGCTATACAAGACCTGGAGCGCCCAAACTCCACGAAGGACGTGCAACATCTTGCCGGGATGGCAGCCGCGCTGAACAAGTTTATCAGCCGGTCTTCAGATCGTTACAGGCCCTTCTTCAAAACTTTGAAGACCAAGTTCTTCTGAGACGACGAATGTGACCGTGCACTGGCAGACTTAAAAGTATACCTTTCCTCAGCCCCTATCTTAGTCACACCTCGACCGGGCGAAGAATTGTATCTCTACTTGGCAGTCTCTGAGCATGCCGCGAGCGCCGTCCTAGTCCGCGCTGAAGGCATCCAGCACCTGCCCATTTTCTATGTAAGCAAGACTCTGCTCCCAGCCGAGACGAGATATCTTCCGCTGGAAAAATTAGCGCTGGCCCTGATGATGGCGTCGAGAAAGCTGGCATACTATTTTCATGCCCATACAATAGTTGTGCTAACCGAGTTTCCACTCAAGGTGCTCTTTGAAAAGGCAGACTTTACTGGGAGAATTTTGAAATGGGCCGTGGAATTGGGACAGTACGACATCAAGTTCCGCCCGTGCACCGCAATCAAGGCTCAAGCTCTCGCAGACTTTGTGGCGGAGTTCGCCCCTGGAACGCATCCAGTTTGCCCGATTGATTTGGCTGGTGCGGATTTAGCACAGCCCATGGATCAAGCAATGGAGACAAGTGTTAGCTCACAAGTGAAATAAGGGAAAAAGGCGACCGAACTGGCGAAGCTGGGTAACTCATTGGAAGACGGACTCAACGAAGACAAGGAAAGAGACCAGAATGAGTCGATCAGGGACTTGGAATTGAGAAGCTCCCAAAACCCTTCTGATTGCTGGAAGCTGTTCATTGGCGAGATGTGGAAGCTCTTCGTCAATGGGGCATCCAACAGGCACGGGGCCGGGCTGGGTATCGTACTGACTTCTCCGGACGGGCTGATTATCGAGCAGGCAATTACGCTCGGCTTCCCTGCATCCAACAACGAGGCGGAGTATGAAGCCCTCCTTGCCGAGCTAAGAAGCGCATTGAGAATGAAAACGTCAGCCCTTATGTATTCAGCGATTCCAAGCTGGTGGTCAATCAGGTCTCAGGGGAGTATGAGCCAAGCGATGAAAGAATGGCCAAGTATCAGGCCCTGGTGCGCGCAGAGATCAAGAAGTTCGACGCCATAAGAGTGGAAGAGATCGACCGCGAAGAAAACAACAGGACTAATGAATTGGCCAGACTCGCTTCTGCTCAGACAGCCTTTCCTAGCCCCTTGATGATAGAATTCTTACCTCGGCCAAGTATTGAGGAACCAGAAGCATCCGAGGTACTCTGCACCGACTTGGGTCCTTCCTGGATGGATCCATCATCGCCTTCCTAAAAGATAGAGTTCTACCGGAAGAAAAGAAGGCGGCCAACAGGATTCAGGCCAAGTCAGAGCGGTTTTGGCTCTCCCCGTCCGGAGCCTTGTATAAAAAGTCTTTTACCGGGCCATATCTGAAGTGTGTCCACCCCGCCAAGGTAGAAGCTTTTCTCTATGAGATCCATGAAGGCATCTGCGGCAGCCATACTGGGGGCAGATCTTTGGCTTACTGAGCAATTTCCCAGGGTTATTGGTGGCCGTGTATGCAGGCGGACGCGCAGAAATACGTTCGCAGGTATGAAAAGTGTCAGAAGTTCACTCACCAGATCCACCAGCCAGCTAGGGAATTGCTCCCCCTTACAAGTCCTTGGTCGTTCGCGCTTTGGGGGTTGGATATTGTTGGACCGCTCCCAGCAGCATCGGGTAATCGCAAATTCTTCATCGCTGCCACTGACTACTTCACCAAGTGGGTTGAGGCCGAGCCACTGGCGACCATAAAGGAAAAGGATATAAAGAAGTTTGTCTGACAAAATGTTATCACTCGCTTCAGCAGGGCCCTCATCTCGGATAACGGCACTCAATTCAATGGAAGACTCTTTCACGAATTTTGCGAAGAGCTGAAGATCGAATTCTACAATTCAACGCTGGCCTATCCTCAGTCAAATGGTCAAGCAGAGGCCTCAAACAAGACCATCCTGGATGGGCTGAAGAAGCGGCTTGAGAAGGCCAAGGGGAAGTGGGCTGAAAAACTCCCTAATGTACTATGGGCGTACCGCACTACGCCAAGACGGTCGATCGGGGAAACTCCGTTTGCCTTGGCCTATGGCATGGAAGCCGTTATCCCGCTGGAAATTGGCATGCCAACCATCCGGTCTAAAAGCTTCCAGCTAGATTTGAACAATGAAGCGGTGGCATTGGAGCTAGACCTTGCCGAGGAAAGGAGGGAGCAGGCACTAATCCACATAGCGACCTACCAGCAAGAACTCTCCAAGAAATACAACAAGGCTATGCACCCCAGGCTGTTCAAGATCGGGGAATGGGTCTTAAGAAAAGTGCTGGGCAACACGGTGGTCCCTGGCGAAGGAAAGCTTGGTGCAAATTGGGAAGGACCATACAAGATTATTGGTCTCTCTAGCAAAGGGGCATACCATCTGGAAGACTTAGATGGCAAAGCTGTCCCCAGACCGTGGAATGCATCCAACCTTAAGATTTTTTACTTTTAAGATGTAATTGCTTTTGTCGCTTAGCTTTCTAGACCTTTATCCTTTTAGCATTTGATGTAAGTATAGCACTGTTTTTTGTAATAAAAAATAGTCTTCTTGTTGCTTTGTATTACATCTTTCTGTACGATGACACCGCAAGGATACAAGGCCACTATGGATGCCAGGGCCAAAGAGACAGACCTGAATGGGACCGGACTGATTTTCACTCGCCGGTATATAAGCGGACCACACAAACAGTTGGTGTATTGTCCAGCGACGTGATTGGCATATGTTCCAATTCACATAAGGGCCGAGCTGGTTTTTGCTCGCCCAATTGGGATGTTGGCGTCATGACCAACTTAGGTGAAATATCGGAGTTTTACCCAATGTTAAGGCCGAGCTGATTTTGCTCGGCCGAAAGGAAATGTTGGTGTTTTGTCCAACTAATAATAACCGAGCTGACTTTGCTCGGCCAAGCGATATGTTGGTGCGTTGTCCAACTTACAAGAAGCTGAGCTGACTTTGCTTGGAGAAAAGAAATATTGACGTTCTATCCAACTTCAAGGCCAAGCTGATTTTGCTCGGCCATGTCGGAATATTGGTGTTTTGTCCAATATACAGGCCGAGCTGATTTTTGCCCACCCAAATACAAGACTTGAAGTGTTGTCAAAGCCAGAGCGGTAGTGGTAATTTTTGCTCGGCCGAATGAAAATTTTTGGATTCGTTCGAAAAATCAAAGAACCGAGCTACCAGTTGGTTCGCAAACATTTAAGTTGAAGAAATTCTGATAAGCTTGGCATATTGCGCGGCATAGCCGACGTACCAGTTGTGATGCATTAAAGTTCGAATGAAGAAATTTTGCACGTGCCAACCGAACAGAAATGGGAGATAAACGAGCAAAAAGTTGAAATTTCATTGATCAAGAAAATGCATTACAAGTGGGGAGGCCTAGCCCGGTTACATTCAAAAAAGAAAGAAATGAAACAAAAAACAAAGTAAGGAAAATGGAAGACAACATCTTTAGTCCAATTCAAGGTCGACCGTCTGCTCGGCGACTTCCACAGTTTGCTCGGCGACCACCGCAGTGTGCTCAGGCAAGCCTTCTTCTGCCTCATCACCAGCACCCTCCACCGCGACAACCTCCCGATCGGTCACTTGATCTTCCGCATCTTGAGATGCTTCAGGAGTAGTTTGCTCGGTTTGTTGCGCGGCGGCGGCTTCTGCCTCGGCTTCCTTTCTGGCCTCCTCTATGAGCCTCTTCTGTGTGGCGGTCGCATAAGCCTGCACGTAGTGCGGTATGAAGGCAGCAGGTGGATTCAGGAACATATCAGCATCTTGACCAAGGCCAACTTTCTCCACGGCAACTTTCCAACCGCACTGGAAAAAGATGTCCTTGGTCGCCTGCACTTGCCGTTCATACGTTTTCTCGCCCTGAGCATAGCCCCTGTCTTCGGCGTCGTCGACCGCCTTTTCTTTCTCCTCCTTGTGGGCATCGCGCAATTTCCTCAGCTCGGCGAGATACTGGGCCTTCGTTGACTTCACGGCCCGCTGCTTGTCCGCTTCAGCTCGGTCAACCTTCTGTCTCAGGTCATCTCGCTCGGCTACAATTGCCTCCTGCGCGGCCTTAAGCTTCGCTATCTCGGCCGCTTGGGCCTTATTCTCGGCGATGGCATCACGCAGACTCTGCCGCACAGCGATTATGCGTTCATGGGCGAGATAGTTCTTTTGCGCGGCCTGCAAACAAGCGAAAGATTGTTAGCATTAAGGAAACCGAGCCAAAACCGGGCTACGACTTGAAAAAAAAAAAAACAGGAGTGACAATTTACCAGTACTATGGATTTCGCCGTTGAGCGGAGGACCTTCAGGTTAGAAAGCTCGTCATGTTTTTTCATGTCGGCGGGCAGGATCAACCCCTTGGTCATGTTAAAACTGAGCGAGTAGTCCTTGTCTGCGTAGACAGAGTCTGCTGCAAAAACAGCACGGCCCTTGTATTTAAATTTTGGCGACCAGACCGGGGGGGCACTTGGGCTCTTGGATGGCCCGCCGATTTGTTGTTCGGTCTAATCCCTGAGATTTATCGAAGCTTGCTCGGTGGAGTCCTCATCCACCAGGTGTTGATCGATCAGATCCTTCATTGGCCGCTTCTTCGGCCGGCCAGCTGGTTATTCGCTGGCCAGAGCCAGCACAACACCTTCCTTCTGCTCGGCGGGAGTTGAAGATGTTCCCCCGGTTGCCTCCGGTGGTTAGGACTTGCTTTCCTCGCCGGTGATCATGGACTTGATTGCCGAATTTTCGCCATTTCTTGCTCGGCGATGAGAGGAACAAGTCTGATCGACGGAAAATTTGGGTCAGGTTCTGGGGATGGAGCACGAAGAAAGTCGGTGACCCAGCTTTTGCGCAGCGCTCTGTAGTTGTAGGTCAGTTCAAAGCCGAGTAGCTTTGATGATTCTCTTTCTTCTTCTGGATGACGCAGTAAGACGCGTATGGCCTCTTGGTTAGCCCAGCAGTAGTCTTCTGCTAGGTGCTTGTAATCTGCAAAGAGGACAAGTGTTAGATCGGTATAAAGAGAAACTGATGCAGAAAGAAGATAGTGCGGTTAGCCGAGCTACTCACCAGCACTGCCAAAATCCTTCCTAATGTACCAGCCCGGTATGGGCGCCTCGATGTCCTCGTAATTACCGAACACCCACAAGAAGTCGTCGTCATTGGTCTCCTTGTCCGGGTTGCCCTCGATGAGTTTTGCTCGGCCTTTCTTTACCTTTAGGTACCAGCAAAACCCACCTTTATTTTTACTAAGGCTGTACTGACGAAATATTTCAGCAAGACCGAGATTCAAACCGAGCCTCCTATTCAACCCGGCGACACCGTTTATTATTTTGTACGTGTTGTTGGAGACTTGGGTCGGACAAAGCCTTGTCTGCCTCAAAAATTCGCAGATCAAGGGTTGGACCGGGAAACGAAGCCCTCTCTCCACTATTGATACAACCGTGAAGGGGCACCGGTCCAGGTCTCCCCAAGGGGTATCTCCCTTCTTAGCAAGCTCTAAGACGACATCATCTGGAATATTGTACTCCCTAAAAAACTTGGCTAGTGCACCGGGCGAGATCACCATAAATCGGTACTTCCCCATTTATCTCGGTTTTATTTGGTGACTTAATTTGAATCTCGGTCAAAAGTTTTGGTGTATTTGCTCGGAGTTTGAGCTCCACTAGTGATAATTCTGGATTGGCCTGGTCGGTCCTAGTTTGTTCTGCATTGTTAAGAAACAAGTCCAAGGGTTAGCACGACATAAATTGCACGGCCTCAATGTGGATTTTTTTAGCTCGGTGAAGGGTTTTTGGGTTTTTGACCGGTTCGACCCTATCTCGGCTAGGCGACTTGGCCGATTTGGCCTTCCTAGTTCGATTCTGTCTCCCTATTTTCAGCTCGGTGAAGGCCTAAGAAGAGAACTCGAACAAGTTTTAGCTCGGTTCAGTCTATAAACGGATGTCATTGAATATTTAGCTCGGTCAAGGCCCCAAGTAGAGACCTCGAACAAGTTTTAGCTCGGTTAAGTCCGATTTACGGATCTAAATTAATGTCTAGCTCGGTTCTGTCCAGTGTTCATCCAGTTCATCCTAAATTCAAGGCCCATTCATTCGAGCTAAGGAGAAGTAGGGGCTTGAAGGCCCCATTGATTCCTACAGTTTCAGTTTTTCTAGGGTATATCATTTTTGGTCTAAAAGGGAGAGGGACTGTTGTGATCCCAACACTCCCAAGTGAAGAACACGAAGAGCAGTGGCAAAAAAAAAAAATGAAAATGAATGAATGAAGAACTCGGGTACGGAAATACGAATGAAGGATGGAAAAACTTACCAATGCTAGATGCCCAGGGAGATTCAGCCTCTCAGTTTAGATTGCAGCTTCAGAAATGGCAAAAATGGACGAAGGGAAGCAACTGGGGAGCAACGGCAGCAAGGGTGGAAGCTTGGGTCGTTGGAGAGTTAGGGTTTTGGCTTGGAAGGGAGGATGAACAGTGGAAGGGTCGAATGACCCTTCGTGTAGTGTTTAAAGAGGGGGAAAAAACCAAACGGCGCAGCCGTTTGAATTCTGCGCATGGAAGACAGCTGGGGGGTACGGACCAATGGCGTGAGGCCACGTGGCACTGAGAACACGGCTGTCAGTACGGCTGTACGACACTTGACAAGACTACTGAGACAATGGCCGACCAAATGGAATAGCTCAGCAACAGATTTGGTGCCAATTGCGCTCGGCCTGTACTGGCGCAACTCGATGACCGTTAGCTCGGTCATAGTGGTAACCCCAATCACGATTAGCTCGGTTGGGGTTAAGGGGCAATTGAAAGGGGAGATTTGCACCGGTTAGTACGGCCGAGCTACAGTAACGCGAGTCGTGACAAATCGCACGGCGCTGAGCTGTTTTCTCTCCTGATACGGCACTTCGCTCTGTTTTGCACGGCGGTTGGCCGACCAGGCACGATCCAAGGCCTGGCCGAGCTGTGACCAGACGTTTGGCAGAGCGCACGGTGACGTGTGACAACCGAGCTAAGGGTGGCCCGGGCTAGACTGATTGCGGGGTGAGGACCGGCATGCCTCTAACCAGTTAGCCGAGATGGACGGACTTCATATAACCGAGAATGAAGGTAGGACGGGGTGAGGCCAGTATGCCTCACGGCCAATCAACCAGGATGGACCGACCAAGAGTAGCTCGGCCATGTGAATCAGACTTCCGCTTGTTCCCCGAGCGATAGGTCGGCGAGGTACAGCCCGGTTGTGCTGCTTGTGGTGGCGGGCTAGGCCGGTCGTGGTACTCCGGTCAAGTGTGCCACCTGGGCCAATGGCGTTGGGGAGAGGACATCTACTCCAAGCACGCGTCAATACCGTTGGGCAGTTCTGCATGTACTGGTTGGAGGACTAGGCCTTTACACGCGTAAGGTGGTGAGAGGCGAGCACTGCCACCTATCCAGGGAAGGACAGCAGAGGTAGTGCGCGCACAATCTTGAGGCTGCATGGCCAGCCTAGAAATAGGAGAGGAAGATGAACGTTAGAGGTAAGCAATTTTCCGCCATCTGAAGCACACTCTCTCTCTCTCTCTCTAAACAGCCTTCTACTTCTTCCTCAAGGGATCTGACTTGATCGTCGGAGGGTCTATCCGGCAAACCACCGCCGGGCAGCTCACCGTTTCTGTGTTGCCAGGATAGACGCCGTCACGAGAAGCTTGGAGTCCAAGGAGTATGGAAAGCAGAGGATATTTCGCCCCTCTATACATGGTCAATAGTCTTATTAGGAGAGTAGCTAATGCAATCCCCAACGTTGCTCATGAGAATAACGACATTAAACCAGTGTTAGGTTTGTTTATTTTCATTATTTTGAGTTGAATATCTACTATCATGCTATCTTTGTGACACTGTTGGTTGCACATCCTAAATTGCAGGAGCTGCCCTGTGAACCCTTGCCTTTAAGAATGACAAGAACAATTATCAGGTTGATGGGCCTTCTCTGATTCATGGAATTCGTTTAGTGATTTTAATACAATTTTAATATTTCATGCAATTTATGTTTTGGAATTATAAAGAGGAAATTTCATTTTACCCCCAAATCATACCTTGATAATCAATTTAACCCACGTACTTCTTATAATTTCAATTTTACACCTAAACTATTTGATTTTGGATCAATTTTACCCCTGCAGTTAGCTCCCACTTATAATCAAGCGGAAGTTGCTAATGTGGCATCGAAATTTCGCTTGAAATTTTATTTTGCCTCCCAAACTATCTAAAAAATATCAATTAGACCCCACACGTCATATTGTTTAGGGGTTTAATTGATATTTTGGGAATGGTCTCGGAAGTAAAATGAAATTTCAAATGAAGACGGCCGTTGACGGCAGGAGTGAAATTGATTCAAAATTGAATAGTTTTGGTGTCAAATTGAAATTATAAGAAGTATAGGGGTTAAATTGATCATCAAGATATACCGGCAATATCATCTTTATTAAAATCAAGTCCACCCTGGAGGCATTCATAAACTGCTCTGCTGTAAAATGATATTTCTTCATTCATAAATTTGCAGATTTTGAAATGCAATGCTCTACCTACTCTTAATCTAATGCTTCAGTATGAGAATGTTGCCATACATTATGAAACAGTTGACTGTGATCTTGATCTACATTATTCGATCTTCTATTATACATATATTTTGGCATTTTTTGAACACTTCAAATTGCCAAAACTCAGAACCACTAATTGACCTCTGGATTTATCTGACAGGTTGGTGTCATTGGGAATATGGTGCATTCATCACCAAATATTAAGTTCTGCCTGCTGGACCTTTACAATCTGTTATTGGATTACTTGGGTGCTTATCTTTCACTCAATTTGACTGTGCTGACTCATTTTTGTTTCATTGACTATATGTTTTTAGTTTGTTTGTTGTAGTTTATTCTGAACTTCCTTTGTAGAAATTATGTTTTAATTAATTTGTTGCCCTCTCCCACCTTTCCCTCAATTTTTTGAGCTTATTAATTTTATGATTTCAATTACTCTTCCTGCTATTCAAAGAGCCAAGGGAAGGCAGCTTTGCTACTTGGGCAATTTGCTGCTACTGATCCAAACTGCAAGGTAGAATGAAATAGCCTTTCTAAATTAAAAGTAGAATTGTAAATTTTTTTTATTCAACCCATTCCATTGGTATTCATTACTTGTATGGCTGTTTTTTTTTTTTTTTTTTTTTTTTTTTTTTTTGTCCCTTTTGAACTGTTACCGTTCCATTGTCACCTCAAGAGCAGCTTTTCTTTCCCTTAAAATGCAACATTCAATCTTTCAAAGCGGCAGGTAATAGAATTAGTGTTTTGGTAAAGGTATTTGACAACCAGCTTTTCAAACTAGAAAATGATTTTACCTGTTTCTATGTTTTTGCTTTTATTCTTTTAGGTGTTTTATTTTTACATTGAAGGTACGTTTCAATTGTTGTAGGGATCATCTTGGAAGTGACTTAGAAGAGTTCCAACCCCCAAAAGTACATGCATGATATGAATAACATGAACTCCGTCAGGCTTTGTTTGGCACATAGTCTTGGTTTGGCATGTCAAGATTTTTGATTTTTTAACTATTTTAGTCACCAAAAGATAAAATAAATTTTTTAATCCAATAAGACAAAATATCGCATCTAATCCATAATTATTTCATTTTTTCTTTCACAAAAGTCAAAAAAGTCAAAAAGTTTATCCCAAACGAGGCTTTTTAACCCAGACTAAAATAGCTAAAAAGCTAAAAAGCCAACCCATATCCCAAACGAATCCACAGAGGTTGGGCTAAAATAGTCACAAAAGGACAAAATAGATTTTTTAGCCCAATAAGACAAAACATTATATCCAAACCATAATCATTTCATTTTTTCTCTCACAAAAGTTAATAAACTAAAAAACATATCTCAAACAAGACTTTTTAACACTAAATTAAAATAGTCAAAAGTTAAAAAGTCGACCCATATCTCAAACGAATACTCAGTTCTAATGTTAATTTTTACATGCGCACCTACCAAGGCCGGCTGAAGCCTAAGGTCATTTGGCTTTAGGCCTCATTTGTAAAAAGGCTCCAAATTTTTTATGTATAACCGTGAGTCATAATGCAATTTAATTGTTTCTCATAACGAAGGCCTTCACAAAACCAACCCAGGAAAATAGAAAAAAGACATACTCCCATGAGCATGATACAAGTTCTAAAATTTTGGTAAAAATATCCACATGTTTGATAAAGGTTTATCATATGCACACCTTTTTTTTTTATAATAAATAAATGTTCACATTGAAAAAGGTTTCATAAATTTTACGAAGCTTATAATATATAATTTAAAAAAAAGCTCACTTTAAAAGAAATCCCCCACAAATTTGAAATATGTTCTACAAACCTTTCTTAATTTTCGTTTGAATTTATAAATTTTATTTATTTGATAACTTTTAGCACTTTTAATTTCATTTTTTTTCATATCTAAATATTTTCAATAACTCTCAAATTTTAGTTATAAGAATCGAAGAGACATGAATTTTACATGATAATTTATTAAAAATAATAAATATTATTTACATTTAAGTTGAAAATATAATAAGCCGGCCTTGGCACCTACCATTTAATCATGTAGTTATTTTTCTTTTTATTACACTAGCTCTTGATTCTTTGTTTTTTTTTTTTTTTTTTTTTTTTGGGTCGGCGAAAAGAAGACTTTATTGATGAATCAGAAGAAAAATTACATCAATAAAGAGGAGCTTGGAGCTAAAACAAGCTCCAACCTCCTAGTTGGTGAGAAACCAACGAGCAAAACAAACAGAGCAAAAAAAACCAGTAAAACCAGAGAAATTAGGCACTGCAGCTCAGACCAGCTAAATAACAGCTCAGCAGCATACAGATCAACAGCAAACAGATCACAAAGAGCAGAGACAGAACTGCAGAAAACACCCAAAAAATAACCAACTTCAGAAAACAACAGACCAAACCATTTTGCAGCAAACACCAGACCAACTCAATCAGCAAACAATAGGGCCAATATCTATTTCTCCAACTGCTTTATTAAGAAAATCATACCCAATAAATCACCCATTACTTGATCAAAACAATACACCAGCCGGCTGATCACAGAAGCAGAACAAAAAAAAAACATCATTCCCATTCTGATAAAGTAGAAGCAGAATCCTTATATACTCTCCTAGAGTGGGGTAGATATAACCATCTGTATATGTACATGTACACCAGCCATACCATTCAAACATGGCACACATCACACAACTATAGCACTCATGTAATCCAACATAGATCAGTAACCAGTTGCATATCAGCAGCCAGAACAGTTTCAGACCATCAGCCAGATCAGTAACCACCATAAAACCCCAGCAGTTGCATTCCACCAAGCATACCCCACAGAAACCAATGCAAATACACCAAATATTCAAACCAAAACATAACAGCCAGCAGACAAAACACCCAAAACCAATGTACCAAACCATAGCAGTTCACCTACACACTTTGTAGACCTGAAGCATAACAAGTCTGTATTGCCATCAACATATGATTTCAAATGAATTACAGCCTCCCACCCAGGCACACTCTAATTTGGCCCAAATTATACACAAAATCAGTGATGGGAAAGTGGAAATCCCTTGAATTAGCTTTCAGCCAAATTGCAGTCCTAACAGCGATAGTTTCATGCAGCTCTTCTAGGTTAGGTTGGGCATCTTGGAAAAAACATTCATTCATGTGCTTCCAGATTGACCACAGAGCCACCAAAGGGATTGCATTCCAGATTCTTCTCTCAGCTTCGGTGAAGTTGTTTCCTGCCCACCACTGCAAAAGTTTTTCAACAGATCTAGGTGTCACCCACTGAGCTCTCCACCACTGCAATAGACTTGCCCAAACTCTCCATACCTTAGGACATAAGATAAGTAGACGTTCTACTGTTTCCTGGGCTTGTTTGTAGAAAAAGCATATAGTTCCAGAACTAGCATTCAGCACACATATTCTGTGCAGAAAAACAAAAGTTTTAACCTTATGCTTCCAAGCAAGCCAACCGAAAAATTGGACTTTAGGGGGGAGGTATTTGACCCACACCAAACTGCAAGAACTCATAACTTCTCCATGCTGTAAATCAGTGTACTGATACAAGGTTGAGACAAAGGATTGCCCTGATTTAGCTGCTAACCAAACTGCCATATCCGGAGTATGAAGGTTCAAATTCAACATGGGGCCTGCTGAGATAGATTGAACTAGTGTATTAAGCTCCTCTTGTTCCCATTGAAATAAAACCCTCCTAAAGCAAAACACCCAGTTGTCAGAATTTCCTCTTCTAGCCACAAAGGCCCTTAAAGACTCAACCTTGTCATTAGACAATCTGAATAGTCTAGGGAATAAGTCTTTGAGGCTGACTGTTCCATTCCAACAGTCAAGCCAGAAACAAACTCTACACCCATCACCCACTTTAATCTGCAGATTATTGGCATAAAACTGTAGGAGGTCGGCCCTTTGAGTTGCTACTGCCAAAATATCTCCCCAAATTTTGGAACATCTGTTGGTTGCTATAGGCTCTGGGAGCCATTTCCCACCTTCAACTTTGTATTTGCTACAAATCACCTTCTTCCACAATGTTGTTTCTTCATTGGCAAACCACCACCACCACTTGATTAATAAACACACATTCATATCTCTTATTCTTCTAATACCCAGGCCCCCTTGCTTGATGCTTTTTGTTACATCATCCCATTTTACTAAGTGAACCTTCCTCTTTAAATCAGATCCACCTCATAGGAATGAGGCTTGTAGTTGTTCAATTTGTTTTGCTATCCCTTCTGGTACCTTGAACAGAGAGAGGTAATACACTGGCAGGCTTGAGAGTACTGCCTTGATCAAAGTTACCCTACCTGCATATGATAGGAACCTCATCTTCCAGCCAGCAAGTCTGAGCTTAATCTTTTCAATAACAGGTTTCCAACTCAGCTTCTTATGAGGACTAGCACCCAATGGCAATCCAAGGTACTTCAATGGCAAAGATTTAGATTTGCAGTTCAGCATTGAGGCAAACTCAGTAAGCCCAGATGCAGATATACCATACCCACAATTTATCTTGAGCCCTGAAGCAATTTCAAAACACCTTAAAATCCTTTTTAAATTCAGTACTTCTGAGCATTCAGCATCATAGAATAAAAGGGAGTCATCTGCAAATTGGAGATGAGAAACTACTACACCATTAGCACCAACTACTACTCCTTTCAGCAGCCTCAACTCCCTAGCTCTCATAAGTAATATGTTTAACCCCTCTGCAGCCAGATTAAATAGGAAGGGAGATAATGGATCTCCTTGTCTAAGGCCTTTTTGGGGACAAAATTCCTTGGTTGGTGAGCCATTCACAAGTATTGAGATTCGAGCTGAAGATAGACATTCTTTTATCCATGAAATCCATTTTGATCCAAAGCCAAAGCTAGAGAGCATTGAGAGCAAGAACTCCCAGATGAGGGAGTCATAAGCCTTCTCAAAATCAATTTTGAACAATAGCCCTCTTCTCTTGGTTTTTTTCCACCCATCCACAATTTCATTTGCAATCAATACTCCATCAAGTATGTTCCTTCCTCCCAGGAAAGCTGATTGAGCTTCACCAATTACAGTTGGCATTACCTTTTTTATTCTACTTGCTAGGACCTTGGTGAGTATTTTATAGGCTGACCCAATTAGGCTGATTGGCCTATATTCATTTAGATTAGCTGCATTCACTTTCTTTGGAATAAGTGTAATGAAAGAACTATTCAACCCACAGGCCAACCTGCCCCTATTGTGGAAATCTGCCATAAAAAGCATTACATCATCTTTGAGCATCTCCCACTGTTTCTGAAAAAACATTAAATTGAATCCATCTGGTCCTGGGGCTTTGTTCCCATTGCAAAGTTTGACAGCTTCCCAAACCTCCTCTACTGAAAACTCTGACTCTAGTGAGTGGAATGAATCACTTTGCCTCACACTCTTGAAATCACCCCCTATCACAGGTCTCTGCCTCCAATCTTCTGAAAACTGTTGTCTAAAATGTGACCACACCTCATTCTTGACCAGGAATGGTTCCTCAAGCACCCTATCTCCAACAGCAATGGAATTAAGGGCATTTCTATTTTGTCTACTAGTAGCCATGACATGAAAGTACCTTGTGTTCCTGTCCCCTTTCATATTCCAATCTAACCTTGACTTTTGCAACCAAGCCCATTCCAACATCCTACTCAATCTCCACATTTCATTTGTAGCCTCTCTCTTTTGTTTGATTTCAGCATCCTCTAGAGGTCTTAACTCTGCCCTGAGGTCTAAACTATTAAGCTGATCTTCTACTGTTTGGAGTTGAGTAGCAATGTTCCCATAGACCTCCCTATTCCACTGCTTTAATGCCATCTTAAGGGCCTTCATTTTACTATGCAGAATGTATCCCACATCCCCTTGAAACTGTAGATCCTTCCATGCATTCTCCACAAAAGATGCAAAATTATGATGAAGAAACCAAGCATTCAAAAATTTAAAGGGTTTGGGGCCCCAATCCCTCTCATCTTCCTTGAGTAGTATGGGCCAGTGATCCGAGACCAACCTTGGCAGTCCCCACAGTTTGAAGTTATACCTCTCCAGCCACTCAGGGCTAAGGAGGAATCTGTCAATTCTACTCCATTTGTTTCCATCACGGGCATTACACCAAGTAAATTTTCTTCCTAACATTTGCATATTAGCCACCTCACAACTATGTATGAACTCTTTAAACTCCTTCATACCTCTGTCTCTCCTTGAATTGCCTATTCTCTCCCTCAAACTTGTGATCTCATTGAAATCACCTCCAAGACACCATGGTTTTGGAAAATAGGTCTTCAAATTTAAAAGGGACTCCCATAATTTCCCTCTCCTCATAACATCATTTGGAGCATAGACATTAATTACAACACAGTTAAAGGAGTACAGAATGGTACCTGAGAGCAGAATAAAATTTCTATTACTACAGCACTCTGAAAGTTGAAATACATTAGGATCCCATATGCATAATAGTCCACCTGCCACACCCATTGCATCCACCGACATGGATTCCATCTTTTCCCTTGGCCACAAGCTCCTAATCACCAAGTTGGACATTCTTGACCTTTTTGTTTCTTGAATCAAAGCCATGTCAACATTTCTGTCAAATAACAAGTTCTTGATCTTTCTCCTCTTTTCTGGTCTTCCTATCCCTCTAATATTCCAACTTAATAGCTTCATCATAAACATTTCCAGTCGTACCAACTCCCAAGCATTACTGAGTGCATGGTAGCATCAGTCCCCCCTCCTCTCAGACCCCCCTCCTAACCTCACTTTATCCTTCTCCTCCAAGTGTACTAGTTTCTTCAAAATTTCTGCATCCTGCCCTTTGAAATCAATCCCCAGCCTTTTCCCCAGACATAATGTGGCTTGAGCTTCGAGAATTTTATCTGATTCACTATTGTTATGACTGTCATCTACACTTGGCCTTTGCACTGCTACTGTCACCGTGGTTGACTGATAAGCCCTACCTCTTCCTGCACCCACACCTCTCTGCCCAATTCTTCTGGCCAGCCCATTAAATCCACCTACAGCCAGTGGATATTTATATCTACCTTGCCTGATCTCTTTCCTTGGGCCTTGCTTGATCAGGTTATTAGTGGAACCACCACTAGAGACACTAATAGACTCACTGCAATTGGATTTGCAGCCCACCCTTAAGTGGCCACCTTCAGAACTTACCATAGGGTGATTGAGCCCATTCCCCTGAGATATGTACTAGACGCACTCATCGAGCTGGGATTGAGATTGAACAAGGCCCAAATCCACCTCCAAACAGACACCAGGTCTTCTTTTTTGGGTTTCAGTCACACTTCTAACAAAGCCTTGACTAGAAACCTGCCCTTTTTCTTTTTGAATCACTTCAACCTTTCCCAACACATGATTACACCCCTGCTTTTGCTGCTGCTGCACACTTTCCTCTTTCATCATTGTATCGCCCATGCCGGAGTCTGTTTCATTTGAGTTCCTCATACACTCTTCTGTCTCTTTCACCATTGATAGCTGCAAGCAACTATCACCTACCCCTAGCTCACTCCTTTCCTTCATCGTAGGGGTTGAAACATCTTTGGCCTTCTCATTCTTACTTGCCACATCATCCTCCAACTCAGCATCCTTATCAACATCGTCTTCCTCCCTCTTGCTGTCTGCAACTGACTGTAGAACCCCATTAACGTTAGAATTAATTTCCTCATCACCCTCCTCAGTGTTATTTCCTTTACAGCTGGTCGAAACCTCCTTACTCGGCTGTTCCTCACAGACTCTTATCGGGTATAATCTGCCTTTGCACTCTAGATTCAGACTGGTATTAATCAGTTCCATTCCATTCGTGACTATGTTTACCTTTCCACAACGAAAAGATGTTGGATTACAAAGGTCTGTATCTAAATGAATTACTTCCCCCCATACTCGGCCTATCTTTCTAAACGTATCAGAGTTCCACAGATTCAATGGAACACCGAAACAGCTAATCCAAGCGTATCTTTCCGGCTGAAAGTGTATACCAAATTCCCATTCTGTGATGAATACACACCAGGCATGGAACCATTCCTTAATCAAGCCTATCGTACTTGTCAATGCCTCTCTAGATCTGAACGAAATCACTATATCGCGACCACCTGCTTCTCTCACCAAAACATCCTTCACTCCTTTCACTTTTAGTTCTACTTTAACTTCTACAACAGAGTACATAGGTTTGAGCCTCATAATCAAGCTCTCATACAACCAGCCATTACCTATTTCTTCCACTCTGATTGTGGGAGTTGAATGACCTCTGGGTTGAACTCCTTTGGTAACCTCTACATATGATTTGCCATCCAAACCTTGATTCCACCGTCTTGGTGCATTTGTGCCTGATGGCCTTCTTGCCTCCGCTTGTCTCCATTGCACTTGTTTGAACCTCCTCTTGTTATCGTTTCCTTTCCCATAGGCTGCACTCTGAACTCTCAAGGCTTTGTCATCTACCCATAATCCATTTGTCTTTTGTTCTGCTATACTAGCTGCGACAGGGCAATCAAAACGTACAAATCCAAACCTTGTGTTTGTTGTTTTCCTCCTCTTTTGTGGAATGAAAACATCCTTAACCAATCCAAATTTTCTGAACAATTCAAACATTCTTCTTGGTTCCATGGAATCTGGTAAATTGTCCACAAACAGAGTATACATCTCTCCACGTCTTCCTTCCTTGAATCCAACTTGATTTGCTTGTCGACCTCTCCTGTTTAGTACTGGGATCCAACCTCCGTCTCTCATGTATAAATATTATTTACTTGTGGTCTCTTGATTCTTTGTTAACAACAAATCAGCAAGTGGAATTACATGAAGATCTTAAACTTGAATTCATCAATGGGGTCAAAAAATTAAAAGCGTCCACTTTAATTCCCCTCAATTTTGTTGCAGCTTTCATGATTTATGAATTTATTCACAATTTTAAATGTCTTCAATCCACTACTTTCAGTCATTGCCTTCCACCACTATTTACACATGCAGCTATTTACTATATTTTGGAATAATTTTGTGTTCTTATCGATGTAATACTTCATGCGACAAATGAACATTGGATTAGCTAGGACAAATTGATATAATAGCTACAATGGATTTGTTGCTGAGAATTAAAATTCCTCAAACTAATGATTGTTTGTTGTGCCCTTTTTGTTAGATGGAGAAAAAATGCTTGGATTGGTGAGAGAGATGAGTTGGGTTTGCTCTTCCTATTTGGAAGATCTTATGGTTTTGTGGTTTGATTCTCCTTTTAGAAATTCTGAAATACTAAAGGAAAAACAACGTTGAATCATATCTGACAATATCAATGTCAAAAATTAGTTTTCTTTTATATGCCAATCTTTTAATTATAATGATTAAGGTTTACTTGCTCGAAATAAAAGTGTATAATTAGAGATTTTGAGCATATTTAATATCCACAATGTTACGAATGTTAGCAAATTAATAAGTTAGGTCAGTACAATTAGACATTCAATGTTGTATTTTTTAAAAGTCACAATTTTTGTTTTAGGATTATTTTGTTTCAACCTGTGCAGATTTACTACTTAGAGCCAAATTCTCTTCAGTAAATAGATCCTCATTTTGTGTAATCTAATTTCAGAGTACACTCTGTCACTTTTTTAGTTTTAATCTATGATTGTGCTGTAGGAGCATTGAGCTGTTTATTTATAATGTAAAAGCAATTTGCTTTTTTCAACTTTAATTTCTTGTATAGTGATGCAAAATGTTGTCCTCTTTTTAACAATGTTAACTCGATAAAAATGGAATAGGAAGACATCACCACTGTATTTCAAGGCTGAAATGCTTTCTTTTATCTTAGATGGAACATCCATACTATGTGCATGTGCTATCGTGCACGTTGGTCTCGCAGCTAGTTTATTCATAAATATATATTCCCCGCTGTCAAGTGATAAGAACGTGGAATGTGGGCTTGATTTTGGGAGGTGGAGCTTGGCTTGGTCCAATTAGGGTCCAGGTAGATGAGCCCAACCGACATTTGAGTTCCCTTTTAGATTGGGTTTCTCAGCTTGTCAATATTTTTAATTTTTTATTTGGAAAATGTTTTTTTTAATGTTTGTTTGAGACCTTTAAAAATTTTCATAATTCTATCTACAATATATGACGGTACGTGTCAATTTTTGATTTAATAAAGACTCAATTATTGTGCGTCCAATTTGTTTGTTACATTATTATAGGTGAATTTGTAAATTAAATGTGTGAGTTTATAACATTATTTTTTTTTAAAAAAAAAAATTCGATTAGTCTTGTTCATTTTCTATTAAAATTAACCCGCGAGATCCCAGTCAATCAAAAGACTAAATGGATGTTTGGAATGATCTAAATAAATATATTTTTTTAATTTTTTATAAAAAGATGTGTAAAAAAATAAAAAAATAATATGACTTAAAAAAAAATAAAAAGATGGCTATTGTATGAATGACAAACAACCCTTAAAATGCTCCACAATCAACTATTGGCGGTGATACAATGGTTTTGGGTGTGGGTGATATAGGTAGTGATGGAGTGTGGTGATGGTAATGGTGCTGACGTTAAAGGATAGGCTATGGTTTAGGCAGTGTTTTAATGAGGGGGTAAGAAGAGTTCGAGTAAGAGAAGAAGGATCTCCTTCTGTTCAGAGGCGCTGTTTGTGTTTATGGGAGTTCATTCCGGGTCATATTTCAATAATTCAATTCGAATTGTTTATTTTATTAGAAAGTTTATATGTTTTATCTATACAAAAAATTAAATTAATTTGATAATTGTAACTTACTTAATTTATCATGTTTTTAATCAAAAAAAATGTATGGTTTATTTTAAAAAACATAATTTTTTTTGGATTAAAAACGTAATAAATTGAATAAATTATAATATTATCGAATCGATATAATTTTTTGTGTGGATAAAATACACCATGCTTGACAAAATGAATAATTTAAATAATCGAAACAGGACTCGTGGTGGACCCCATAGGTCCAAACAGTTCCTTCTAGTCTAAAATCTAGACTGTAGGAGATCCTCCTTCTAAGAGAAAAATAAAAGGACAAAAAAAAAATAACAATAATAAGATATTTTTGTCTTTTTAAATTACAAACAATTAATTTTTTTCATT
This sequence comes from Camellia granthamiana, assembly GCA_036172215.1. NCBI lineage: Eukaryota > Viridiplantae > Streptophyta > Magnoliopsida > Ericales > Theaceae > Camellia > Camellia granthamiana. The sequence goes on along the minus strand of JAXFYN010000060.1, from coordinate 267,440 downwards.
TTGGTATTAATCAAGTCCAAGAGGATTTATTGTCACAAGTCAAATTTTAGGGGCCTAATGTGTTTTTTCGGTCTAGCCCTACAGATACATTGTTAATTTTGACCAAAAACGTGGTCTTGTTTGGTTTGTTTTTAATAAAAAAAATATTAATTTTTTTTTATTTTAAAAAGTATAAACTAATTTGATAAAATTGAATATTAAAAAAATAATTTTAATTTAAAAAAATCATTTTCTGCCATCTCAAAAGATAAATTTGTGTGAAAAAGATTAGTGTTTTTTTTTTCACCAAATTAATTTTAAATTTTTTTTAAAAAAAATTTATGAAATAATTTTCTCAAAACCAAATTAATGGCCGTTAATTTTATTTTATTTTTTTAAAGTTTGGTATTAATTTCAGAAAATTCATTATTACAAATTCAAGAAAACATAACAAAAGAGGTAAAGTGTACTTTTCCCTTAATACAAAGTATGAGGAATAAAATCACTTCAGGTTTTTTTTGTTTTTTTTTGGGCTTAAGTATCACTTCAAGGTTTATTATTACAAATCCAACTTCAAGAAAACATCATTTCAAAAAAAAAAAAAAAAAAATTGACAAAAGAGGCAAAGTGTATTTTACCCTTAATACAAAGTATCAGGAATAAAATCACTTCAAGGTTTATTACACAAATCCAACTTCAAGAACACATCATTTCCAAAAAAAAAAAAAAATCAAGAAAACATGACAAAAGAGGTAAAGTATACTTTACCCTCAATGCAAAGTATGAGGAATAAAATCACTTCAAGGTTTATTATTCGTCATCAAACTCAAGGAACCAAATTAGAAAACAAGAAGAGAAAACACACAAGCGCGCATACGGACACACATAACAATAAAGATAGGTAATAAGCAGTGGCGGAGTCGGCACACCTTTTATTGGGGCTGGGCTTGATTTGCACGCGAAACTATTAGGTTGAGCTCGGACTTGGTTGTTGAGCTAGTCTTTTTTTTTTTTAGTTACAGTAGAAGTAATTCTTAAGTTTGAGGATGCTTGACCACCAGCGCCAGCGCTACCGCTACCGCTGGTGGCCATGAGGCCACGCTCAGGCACCTTCTTCATGGTAGCCCATATAAGCTTAAAGTAGAGTGGAAACTGCGCTATTGCAAAAACCAACACGGGTATAACAGCCACGACATACTCAACAGCCTTGGCGTCTTTTAATATATCTCTGACGACGAAGAAATGTCCACCGCAAAAAGATACCAGCACGGAAGCTATGGAGAGGAAGAGCGCAGTCAAACCAATAAGGAGCTTCGTGGGGAGGATGCAACCGAAATCTCTGGGTTGGTGTCGAGATGTGAGAATGGCAAGGAACATGAGTAATGCAGTGAGTGAAAAGCAGAGCGTCCCTAGTGATGAGAAGGAAATGTTGGAAAAATGGTTTTATATAGGCATATTTCTTAGCCCATTTTGGGTGGACCCCAAACGTCTTTTGGGGTGGGTCCGAAGAGGTGAAGTGGTGAAGACGGAACGTCAAAACCATTTATGAGTGAATGGGAAGATGACGTCGTTTTCGGGTCTAACATTAATTTTTATTTAGATGAAATTCTTTTGAATTTTTTCAATAAAAATTATTGTGGGAATTTAATTTAATTCTAAATTTAAATTTTGGGTTCCTAAGTGGTTTCCTAAAATTTATAATTGTGAGAATTTAATTTAATTCTAAATTTAAATTTTAGTTTACTAAAATTTATACCTCTTTATTTATTTATTAAACTATTTAAATAGTTTAATATATATATATATTCTTTCAATAGTTTAATATATATATATTAAATAGTTTAATTAATAAATTAAAGTTGCATCAGTTTGCTATAGATGTACAAATGGACAAATTCTCAATAACGGACAAGTTGTTCAAACTTTCTCAACAGTTTGACTTTGGTCCAACGTCTCTTTTCATTTGTTTGAAATTCATATGTTGCATCTGTTCGTTCTTTTGAGGAACCTGTTCGGATCACAGGTTTTTTGCCTATAAATAGAGTTTTTATTTCCAGCAGTCCGGCCCCCCGGAAATTTGAGTTTTGGTGTTGATATTTTTCCATCCGAAAAAACTGTTTGATTTTTGTCTCTTTGCAGTCCAAATTTTCCTTTTGCATTTTATTCCTCATATTTATTTTTAAGAATAAATATTCAGAGAGTTAGAACACAGGTTTGGTTCGCCGAACAAATTGTTTGGAGTACTACTACAATTTGTGAAGATCATTGTATCCTGGGAGATAGACGCCACTCAACCGTAAGTACCGTAGCGGGGCGAATCTGTCTTAAGGACAGAGTGTCACACACTCGACTTGGTCTTGTAATTTTTATTTGGTTCAATAAATAAATCCGGTATGTAATTTATTTATTTTGTTTGATTTTATTTCAAGTTATTTTATTTACACAGAAGATTGTTCCAACAATCTTAAGACAGATTTGAATTATTCTGTTTACAGAATTTTTCGTTTGTTTCCCTTTTCTTTCTTCGTAAATAATTTCGAAAGAAAAATTATTTTCTGTAAATTTACAAAATAATATTCTGGTTGGAAAAACAAATAGTGATTATATGCTATTTGACAGATAGTAGTAATATACTGTCTCTTTTCTTTGACAATAACTAGTAGTACGATACTGGTGTCATTAACAATTCAGAATATATTTTTGTGGAATTTTTTCAGAAATTAATTTTGGGTTTTAGAAATTATTTTCTGAGTTTTCATTAATTAAAATTCTGTTTTCAGTATTTTAATTTTTGGAGTGTAACAAGAGATTTAAATTTCTGTGTGAAATTAATTTGGTTAAATAAAATTTTATTTTATTTCCAAATTAATTGAAAAATAAAAGTTATAGTTTTTATTTCTTTTATTTCTATGTGGAATTAATTTGTTTAAATAAAATTTTATTTTATTTTCAAATTAATTGGAAAATAAAAGTTACATTCTTGTTTCTTTTATTTTTACAGAATTTAATTCTGTGCATTTGGTTTAATTTTCTGTGTAGTGTAAATTCTAATTATAATTTTGTTTTATAAATTAGAATTGATGGCTACTGAAACAAATGCCCAAACAAGTACTACTGTGGTGGCTGCAATTGCACCAACCCCCTCTCCTGTAATGACAGTACCGGTAAATCACGTTGAAAAGCCAGAGAAGTTCTCAGGAACTGACTTTAAAAGATGGCAACAGAAAATGTTGTTTTATCTTACAACTCTGAACCTGGCTCGTTTTCTCCGTGAAGATGCTCCTATCCTGAAAGAGGATGAAACCGACCGGCAAGTGGTTGCTGCGGTTGATGCTTGGAAACATGCCGATTTCCTTTGCCGGAATTACGTCTTGAACGGACTTGACAACACATTGTACAACGTCTACAGTCCAATCAAGACAGCAAAGGAACTTTGGGAATCGTTGGAGAAAAAGTACAAAACAGAAGATGCCGGCTCAAAGAAATTTGTGGTTGGCAGATTCCTGGATTTTGTAATGGTTGATTCAAAAACTGTGATCAGCCAAGCTCAAGATTTCCAACTCATTCTGCATGACATTCACGCAGAAGGTATGTCTCTCAGTGAATCCTTTCAAGTTGCAGCCTTAATTGAAAAATTACCTAAAGGCTGGAAGGAATTCAAGAACTACCTTAAACACAAGCGCAAAGAAATTTCTATGGATGAGTTAATTGTGCGTTTAAGGATTGAGGAGGACAACCGCAATTCTGAAAAGCGGGCTGGTAAGAATCCTATGGAGTCTAAGGCAAATGTGGTGGAACATGCTTCAAAAACCAAGAAACGTAAGTCTTCTGGAGAAAGTTCGTCACAAGGCTTTAAAGGGGGGGATAATAAAAAGTACAAGTTTAATGGCAAATGTTACATCTGTGACAAAGAGGGACATCGGGCCAAAGATTGCCGTAGCAAAGGCAAAAGCAAGAAAAGAACAAGCAAGAAGCCTGCTCAAGCCCATATGACTGAAGTGGACAATATTTCCAATGGTGTAGATGACATCAATCTTTCTGCGGTTGTTTCCGAAGCAAATCTTGTCGGAAATCCTAAAGAATGGTGGGTGGACACTGGTGCTACACGCCATATTTGTGCCGACAAAAAGATGTTCACATCTTATTCTACAGTGGACAATGGTGAACAACTGTTTATGGGCAACTCCTCAACTTCCAAAGTTGAAGGACAAGGAAAGATTGTACTCAAGATGACATCAGGAAAGGAACTCACTCTCAACAATGTGCTACATGTACCGGACATTCGCAAGAATCTTGTTTCCGGATCTTTGTTGAGTAAGAATGGGTTTAAGCTTGTATTTGAGAGTGATAAATTTGTACTTACTAAGAATGGGATGTATGTAGGAAAAGGTTACATGTCTGATGGCCTTTTCAAGTTAAATGTAATAACTGTTGTACCCTCTGTTATTAATAATACTACATCTTCTTCTTACTTGCTTGAGTCTTCAAATTTATGGCATGGTAGACTAGGACATGTTAATTATGGATCTTTGCGTAGATTAATTAATATGGAATGTTTACCTAAATTTGACATTGATTCAAATCATAAATGTGAAATTTGTGTTGAGGCAAAATTATCTAAAACTCCTTTTCATTCAATTGAAAGAAGTACGGAACCACTTGAATTAATTCATAGTGACATTTATGATTTTAAATCAATTCAAACAAGAGGTGGAAAAAAGTATGTAATCACTTTTATAGATGACTATACTAGATATAGTTATATTTATTTAATTCGAACCAAGGATGAAGCTTTGGAAACTTTCATTCAATATAAGAATGAAGTTGAAAATCAACTTGGTAAGAAAATCAAGAAACTTAGAAGTGATAGAGGTGGTGAGTATGAATCACCTTTTGGTGAATTTTGTAAAGAACATGGAATAATTCATCAAACCACCGCTCCTTACTCACCTCAGCAAAATGGAATTGCTGAAAGGAAAAATAGGACTTTAAAAGAAATGATGAATGCCATGTTAATTAGTTCTGGATTACCTCAGAACTTGTGGGGGGAAGCAATACTTTCTGCTAATTATATTTTAAATAAAATATCCCGGAAGAAAGTAAATCACACACCTTATGAATTGTGGCATGGAAGAGTACCATCCTACAAATACTTAAAAGTGTGGGGGTGTTTGGCTAAAGTGGCTATTCCTAGTCCTAAAAAGACTAAGATAGGTCCTAAGACCATTGATTGCATTTTCATTGGTTATGCCAAGAATAGTAGTGCATATCGGTTTTTGATTCATAAATCAGAACATTCCGAAATGCATGTAAATACTATTATTGAGTCTCGGAATGCATCTTTCTTTGAACATGTATTTCCAAAAAAGACTGGACAAGAGACTAGTACTAATAAAAGATCTTTTGATGCTATTACTAGTCAGGATCAAGAACATGATCAAGAACAAGAATTAGATCAAAATGAGGAAGAGGAACTTAGGCGTAGTAAACGTGCTAGAACCTCAAAATCTTTTGGTCCAGATTTTTTAACATATTTGTTAGAAAATGAACCTTTAACTTTTAAAGAGGCTATGTCCAGTCCTGAAGCTCCTTTATGGAAAGAAGCTGTCAACAGTGAAGTTGAATCCATCTTGCAAAATCACACTTGGGAATTAGTGGACTTGCCACCAGGTTGTAAACCTCTTGGATACAAGTGGATTTTCAAAAGGAAAATGAAAGCGGATGGATCAATTGACAAATACAAGGCAAGACTTGTAGTCAAAGGATTTAGACAAAAAGAAGGTCTTGATTACTTTGACACGTACTCACCGGTTACTAGAATAACATCCATTAGAATGCTAATTGCCATTGCATCTCTATACAATCTAGAAATTCATCAAATGGATATGAAAACCGCTTTCTTAAATGGTGAGTTAAATGAAGAAATTTACATGGAACAACCAGAAGGTTTTTCTGTTCCAGGTAAAGAAAAGAAAGTGTGTAAATTGGTTAAATCATTATATGGTTTAAAACAAGCGCCAAAGCAATGGCATGAGAAATTTGACAAGGCAATGATGTCAAATGGATTCAAAATTAATGAGTGTGACAAATGTGTTTATATTAAAAACATAGACAAAGGTTATGTCATGGTATGTCTTTATGTAGATGATATGCTCATCATAGGTAGTAATAATGACATGATTAAAACTACCAAGAAAATGTTAAATAAACATTTTGACATGAAGGACATGGGCATTGCTGATGTAATTCTTGGTATGAAAATTACCAGAACATCAGAAGGATATGCTTTGTCACAATCTCATTACATTGAGAAAATACTGGACAAATTCAGCAAAGATGATGATCATCTTGCTAGAACACCTGTAGATGTTAATTTGTATCTATCTAAGAATGTACAGGAAAGTATTTCTCAATTAGAGTACGCCCAAATTATTGGAAGCTTAATGTACTTGATGAACTGCACTCGCCCGGATATAGCTTATGCAGTAAGTAAATTAAGTAGATATACGAGTAATCCGGGAGTAGAACACTGGAAAGCAATTATAAGAGTTCTAAGATATCTTCGATTTACTCGTAACATTGGGCTTCATTATACTAGATATCCAGCAGTACTTGAAGGATACTGTGATGCAAATTGGATATCGGATACTAGAGACTCGAAGTCCACCAGTGGGTATGTCTTTACTCTTGGTGGGGCGGCTGTATCTTGAAAATCTTCCAAACAGACTTGCATTGCTAGGTCTACTATGGAATCAGAATTCATAGCCTTAGACAAAGCAGGGGAAGAGGCAGAATGGCTTCGCCACTTCCTTGAAGATATTCCAATTTGGCCAAAACCGGTGCCTGCAATATGCATACATTGCGATAGTCAATCAGCTATAGGTAGAGCACAGAGTCATATGTACAACGGTAAGTCACGACACATTCGTCGTCGACATAACACCGTAAGACAACTACTCTCTAATGGAATTATTTCCATAGAATATGTTAAGTCAAAAGACAACATAGCGGATCCACTAACCAAAGGGTTAGCAAGAGAGTTAGTTGAGAATTCATCGAGGGGAATGGGATTAAAGCCTATTAAATAAGAGTTACCACAACGGCAACCCAACCTAGTTGACTGGAGATCCCAAGATCTAGGTTCAAAGGGACAACCGAGTTGTGATTGACTCAGAAGGATCACTGGGGAGTCTAACTCCTACCATTTCTATGATGAAATAGTGATGTCTGCAGCGTTTTAGGTTAAGTAATACTTTTAATGATTCTTATATCTAGGTAAACCTAGTGGAGTATGGCAGGATACTCTTCATAAGAATCACCTATGTGAGTGTGAACTGGGCCGGTTCTGTGAGATTTGTGAAGGGCTACAATTCTCTAGAGCACTCATGAAAACCAGGTTGTTCAGGGCCAAAATGAACACAATAGTGAGAACTAAACTGTGTCTGGGAATATACTGTGTGAGTTCTATTGTCTTGGTTTACACAAACGGCTGAACAGTTCAAGACATCATGTTCACTGGTTAGCTAGTAAATCCGATAGTGTCTCACAAGGGAAGGTTCAAAGCCAAAAGCTACCTATCCTTTGCAGAATATTTCCAATTTCTGTACTCTCTGATTAGATCATGTTGTTGCATTTTCTCTCCGTCAAATTCCATTCATGTGGGGGATTGTTGGAAAAATGGTTTTATATAGGCATATTTCTTAGCCCATTTTGGGTGGACCCCAAACGTCTTTTGGGGTGGGTCCGAAGAGGTGAAGTGGTGAAGACGGAACGTCAAAACCATTTATGAGTGAATGGGAAGATGACGTCGTTTTCGGGTCTAACATTAATTTTTATTTAGATGAAATTCTTTTGAATTTTTTCAATAAAAATTATTGTGGGAATTTAATTTAATTCTAAATTTAAATTTTGGGTTCCTAAGTGGTTTCCTAAAATTTATAATTGTGAGAATTTAATTTAATTCTAAATTTAAATTTTAGTTTACTAAAATTTATACCTCTTTATTTATTTATTAAACTATTTAAATAGTTTAATATATATATATATTCTTTCAATAGTTTAATATATATATATATTAAATAGTTTAATTAATAAATTAAAGTTGCATCAGTTTGCTATAGATGTACAAATGGACAAATTCTCAATAACGGACAAGTTGTTCAAACTTTCTCAACAGTTTGACTTTGGTCCAACGTCTCTTTTCATTTGTTTGAAATTCATATGTTGCATCTGTTCGTTCTTTTGAGGAACCTGTTCGGATCACAGGTTTTTTGCCTATAAATAGAGTTTTTATTTCCAGCAGTCCGGCCCCCCGGAAATTTGAGTTTTGGTGTTGATATTTTTCCATCCGAAAAAACTGTTTGATTTTTGTCTCTTTGCAGTCCAAATTTTCCTTTTGCATTTTATTCCTCATATTTATTTTTAGGAATAAATATTCAGAGAGTTAGAACACAGGTTTGGTTCGCCGAACAAATTGTTTGGAGTACTACTACAATTTGTGAAGATCATTGTATCCTGGGAGATAGACGCCACTCAACCGTAAGTACCGTAGCGGGGCGAATCTGTCTTAAGGACAGAGTGTCACACACTCGACTTGGTCTTGTAATTTTTATTTGGTTCAATAAATAAATCCGGTATGTAATTTATTTATTTTGTTTGATTTTATTTCAAGTTATTTTATTTACACAGAAGATTGTTCCAACAGGAAAAGGCCTCAAACATGGGCTCCCCTCCCAGAACTGGTTCCCCATGACCTTTAGTTCCACCTGGCACACTGACTGACGTGGCAAAGGCGACAGTTGCAATCAGTGCTGCTACAATGGAGCAAGACTCCGAGGTTTTCATTAGCCACTCTGTGTCATTTTTAACCAGCTCACTGTGTGTCTCCATGAAGATCTCTTCCGCAGTCTTGCCATCCTTGTTTTGGCGTACCCACAAATGTGGTGGCATTTGTTCTTCAATGCACTACAATAGAGACCAGTTCCATATCTATGGGGTCACATATATATATATATATATATCATATGCATGATTCATAAATTTAGAAAAAAATAATAGATGAGTTTAATTTTAGATTTAGTGATACTTAAGAGAGTTGATTGATTAGAGAATATATGAAAGAGAGAGAATTGCCTTACATATTTTAATAAATTGTCATATTACTGAGTTTAAAAACTGAGTCTAACTTCTAGGTTACACTTTATTTGGATGGAGAAGTTTGGTAAGAAAAGAAAAGAAATTGTGAGAATAGAAAATCTCTTTTATTTATTTGGATGATTAAGTATGTGAGAAATGGTGAGAGATTGTGAGAAAATAATTCTCACCAAACTTATGTTTTAGTCACTAACTAAAAGTGATGCAATTTGGTGCGAAATGAATTGGGTTTAATGAAAGTTTTCTAAAATATCAAAATTATGCTTATGAAAAAACGTAACTTATTAATATAGAAGGTTATTTTGGTAAAATGAAATACAACACTTTCCTTTTTTTTCTTTTATTTACTTTATCCAAACAAGATAGGTGAAAATTACATTTTCTTCTCTTTTATTCATCCAAATATAATGGTGAGAAATTATAATTATTTCTTTTCTTTTTACTAAAGTGAAAAACTACAATTATTTCTTTTATTACATCACCCCACGATCCAAACCGAGTGTTAGAGCAGCACTACTCTAAATTTAGTTGAGGCTCTAGACAATTGATGCATATTTATCATACAAGTAACATATTAGTTATCTTATGTCTAAGAGTATTCTTATATAAAGGTATTTAAAAAAAAAATTAAATAAAAAAAAACCTCAAAATGATACAATTATTTTGTGTGAATCATATTGTGTGATATGGTTTTTGTTTTGTGTCTAAAACCGGGGACGGAGGTGAACAGTGGATGCAGGGTTTTTGGGGGGAAAAAAGTCAGGAAATTCTTTGTCAGCACCGGAGTCATGTTGTGCCCTTTTCCCGGAGTTTATATACGCTGCCAATATGTGCCGGTAGTATTCCCGGGATTTAATAAATGCCACAAACATTCCTGACACTACCTTTCGTGGGGTTTTTAAAAAATGACGGAAAAATATCGGGAATCCGGGAATTAAAAAATGCCGAGAAAAGCCCTTTTTTTTTTTTTTTTTTTTTGATGTATTTCATGTACTTGTATGCTTGATGTCATCAATAAGTTTTTTTTGTTGATAAAAATAAATGAATATATATATATATATTATACATGTGAAAGCTTAACATAACAAACAAGTTTCTTACCTTGTACCACTTGATTTCCCATTGCATTTGAAGTATAGCATCTGGAGCACGCCAGGATTGATAAGTTTGAAGCGTTGCAGCAATATGTAATACACTGTTTTCGTGTTTATCCAGACCGAGAAACAAATCTCTTATAATTTTCACTGGCTTTTTCTTTTTCAACAACTGGTAGATCTGTTTCTTTTTTCCCATATTGACCAACAACTGGTAGATCTGGGGTTGCCTGTTTTCTACTGCTACGATCATCAAATTCTTTCCATCTGAATTCACATCATGCACGGCCAATTTAAATTTATTTAAGATACTCTCTACTATTTCTTCGATACCATTCTCTGCTGCAATCAATATTGGTGTCTCTGAAACCCAAGATATAGATTCAATTAAAAAATAATATATATAGCGACAGTAAAAAATTTATTTTAGTGGTGTCATTCAATTAGTTCTTATCGATATCATTATTTCATATTGATTGAGTAGAGATTGTATGCTTTTTAATCAATCGAGCCAAGAGAGTGAGAAAAAAATACAAAATAAGACTTAAATGTGATGTGAGGGGAAAAAAATGTTGACATTTCAGAAGAAAGACTGTTAACTAAATTCTACTTTTTAAAAAAGAGTAATAATACATACACAAAATTTTTATTGTGACTTCTTAGATATTGTTCTTTCATTTACAATGGAAACACTCACTGTTGTTCTAAAAATTTTAAAAATATTATTGATACATCCTTTTGGATATATATATTTTTTACAAACTTTGTGTTTACAAATTATTTTGACACCATCATATTTATTTGTTAAAAAATTTTAGTAGTGTATGAAAATATTTCCAAAATTTTACATAATACTATCCTAATTTACACCATAATTCTATGGCAATAGAAAGAAGCATACTTGATATTTGTTCAACTATTCGGTGCCAAGCCAGAATCTTATACTGCGGGAATTTTTTTTACAAAAGAAGCATACATGATATTTGTTCAATTTTGGCAATGGAAAGAAGTAAATATTTTGAAGGGTTAATAAAATTGAACTCGTCCTAATTTAAACCATAAATCTATGTTTATTAATATCAACATATATATTTATTAAATTTATTAAGACAAATTTTACTTAATTGGATTATGGTTTGACTTGTGTATTTTAATTCTATAATATTGGAAAATTATCACATAACTTTCGCGTGATTCGTGAATTAAATAGTATCTTTAGATATTTCATTCAAATTAACAATAAGTATAAAATATGTGTTAAAATATTATATGTTTTTTTCCAAATGTAAGAGGAGCAAATCGCAAAATATAGGAGGTTAAATTGAATAGTCTTTTAAAAAAATGACGTAAATGTTTATGATTTGCACAATGAAATTGTTTATGTACAGAAGTATTTTTTTGTCTTCTTAAGCCTCGTTTGGGGAGTGGCTATTTTAGCCAAAAAGTCAAAAAGCCAACTAAAACTTGTCACATCACTTCTCTACTTTTCTGCACATCTTTTCGTAAAAAGTCAAAAAGTTACTAAAATAGCCTGTTCCCAAACGAGGCTTACTTAAGCCGTTAGTGGAGTTGACACTGTATTCTAATACCTTGAGTTTTTCTCGTATTTACATTTTAACGGAAGGGAATTTGAGGGTTTATGGGGTTCATTACAAATTCTATTTCGATTATTCGAGCTATTCATTTATAAGACCCTTAATGTATGTCATCGATGAACAAAATTAGGACGATCTGTGCGATAATATTAACATTTTCATTTTATTATATTTGTTTCTAAAAAAATAGATGGTTTATTTTTAAAAATATATTTATTTTCTATTTTTTTAGAAACAAATGCGATAAAATGAAAAATGTTATAATTATCGGATCGATCTAATTTTTATCATGAATAATATACATTAAGAATTCTACAAAACAAACAGTTCGGATCGTTGAAACGAAATCTGTGATGGGCCCTCTAAACCCCTCAAGTTATCTAATGTTTGGGGTTATTTGAGATAATTTAAATAAGTGTACTTTTTGACTTTTTACAAAAATATATATAAAAAAATAAAAAAGTAATATAACCTAAATAAATGTATTTATCTAATAATAAATGTATTTATTTAAGAGATGCCCACCAAGTTCTAAAATGCAAATATGAGGAGAGAAGCTCAACCTATTTTGATTAAGAGTTATTTAATTATTTTTAAATAATTTATTAAAAAAAAAAAAAAATTGGACTGTGGTGGTACCTTTCTTTATGTCGTTTGGGGGGCTGCTTTTCAAGGAAACTAGGCTCTCAGTAACCGTAGCATCGTTGCCCACTTCGTTAAGCGGAAAAGAGAAAGTACTAATGGAACAAATGGGACTATCTGAAGCATCTTTCCGTACAGTTTGGTCATCTTGGTCGTTGGGCGGTGTCTCATCCGGCTGCTTTTGATCCCAGAACATACTCTTGCTCTCTGATTCGGGTTTATTTCCAGTGTGAAAATGTCCTTTATAATAAGAAATGTTTTCCAGAATTACATCGTTGACCGCATTAGCCCACAAGTGTGTCTCTCTCATCTCTACCATGTGTTCTGGGAACAAAGGCTTGATCATCAAATGTCCTAGTTAATCAAAGGGAGAAGTGACCATTAGGGTTGTTTTGATAATTGTCTTCTTTTTTTTTTTAAACACCCCGAGGTTTAATTAAAACACAAATTACCTCTATAGTTCTGAAAATTGCATTCTATTCCGGGAGGCTTCTAATTTCATAACAAATCGTCCATTTTATTAATAAATTATCAAATCAATTAATAGTTTTTAATGATGTTAGAAATATGTTTCAATTAACAATTTAGATAATTTTAGTATTGTATAGGAGAGTAATTATGAATTTTATTTTTTTAATTAATTCTGTTAAATAAATATTTTTAACAAGGGAGTATTTGTAATTTTCCGAGCCACAGAAAATAATATGTATTTTAAGTAAATCTCAGGGAGTGTAACTATAATTTATCATTTTTTGAAAAGTACTTTTTGACCTTTTATATACGAAAAAAATTTATCTACTAACAAATATCATGTTAACACTAACTTGAAACGAAATTTAAAAAAAAAAAACAAAAACAAAAAGAATTTAACAGGTAATTACATTGTTTTTAAGTAACCGCTATTATGCACATTCAAAAAGAAGAAAAAAAATTAATTACACTTGATACCTTTACATTTTCATTGTAATTTCACTTGCAGTTGTGACAGACAATCTTTTACATTTCAAGTCAAATTGTAAAATTGTCACCCTATTGCCCATCTACCGTCAATGAGCTTGACGAAAATTAAAATTAAAGGAACCAAAGTTAAATTTTAGTTATAATGCAAAAATTAAAGCGAGATTTTGATGAAAGTGATGAGATAAAAAAATTATCACGCTTAGTTCACATGTCAAGTTCCATCAGCCTTGCTAATTATTATAGATGGACAAAAAAGTAATACTACTACTTGACTTAAAGTGTAAAGAGTTGACTGTTATAATTAAAAGTGAATAGACCAAATGTAAAAGTATTAGTAATTAATTCAAAAAACAAAAAAATGTGAAACGTTTATGTCAATCCAGATGTAGATTTTATAATGAGAAATTCTATGGTACACATCCCATTAGTAGTATGTATCATATGCACCTTTAATTATGACTTTTGTGGTCTTTGGTTATGATGTGTTGTGATGTTAATTACGACTTATTTTGATTAGCACAAATGTCATAACTCAATTGAGGTCATAACTTTAAAAAAATTGAGTTATAACCAAACATCACATAAAGTATAACTACAGACCTCCTGAAATATAACTAAAATAATATCATAACTAATATCTGTTGGCGCCATATTTAATAAACAATATCATAATGAGTCATAACTGACAATACAATATATAACTAAGTCATAATTAATATTATAATAAATTATAACTAAAAATTACAAAAATCATAACTAAAAACAAAATAAGTGTGCATGATAGAATTTCCTTTTAACTTATACATGATCCGACTATAATAACTTTGGGTGACATAATCTCACTATTTTTTTCTCACCAAACATACTCTCAATTTTGTTTTCATTATGTAACTTTTACGTAAATGGCAAAATTGCACCTCGTAAAAAGTCGAAAAAGATGAGTGGTTAGTGAGGTGGGGTGAACGTCAAATAGTTAATAGAAATGTAAAAGGTAATGTTATGGAAATAATGTAAAAGGTAATGCTATAGAAATAGAAATTTTAAGAATTGGAGTGGCAATTAATTGGGTAATGGTCATTGTTGTGAGGTTTATGGAACCTATTTCAAAATTCATTTTAATTCACTTTCTGGACTATATCAATCTACAAAATAAACAACTGAGATTGCAGTAGTGCCACACATAGTAAGCCCATTAGCCTGACATGAACGGACTAGACTTCTCTCCAAAGAAACGAAATCTTAGATTTAATTTAAATTCTGTTTTTAACATTTTATAAAGGTAATTACACAGACCTCACATGAGGTATCCGAAGATTATAGGAAGTTTTCTGTGATTCTAAAATTATACTTCATTCGCTTGATAGAATCGTTAGGGTAATTTTATTTTCACATATTAATTTCTTAATTCACACATTTAATGAATTTTTTTAATATAATTTTATCTTAGAATAAAAATATCATAGTACTTTTATCTTTTATCATACTCTAATTATAAAACACCACAATTATCCTCCATCATTAGCGCCACCTCTCTCCTCCATCATCCCCTCCCGTTACCTCTTTTCCCATCCGCCTATGACAACCTTTTGCCATGAACCATGCACTCTCACATGCACTCTACTGCGAATCAGTCACTTTTGAGGTTGATTATGGAGGTCTATAATGAAAGCGGATGAGTCGGGAGTGGTCCTTGTGGTGGTGGTCGTCGTGGTGGCGATAAAAGGCTAAGGCCCCGTTTGTTTGGGTTATAAGAAGGTGATTGGGATTGGTAGTGAGGTGAGACTACTATATGGGGTGTTTGTTTTGAGAGATGGGGAGAGGACTACTAATACCTTGGTATTAGTAAAGGTCTTAGAAGGGGGATTCATAGTGAGGAGGTGGAGATGGTATTAGAAAAATAGTGAAGGGATTAGAAATTTTTTTATTTTTTATATATTGGGAATTTTTTAAAAAATATTAATGTTTAATTTTTTATATTTTTTTATTTGTTTTATTATTATATATAAAAATAATTTAACAATTCCTCACTATTAATCCCCTCACTATCAATCCCCTCACTATTAATCCCTTTACTATCAATCTCCCCACTAACAATCCCCTCACTATTAATTCTCTCACTATCAATCCCCTCCATTCTATTTCTAAAAACAAACGAGGCCTAAGAGTGACAATAATGGCAGCGAATGAAGAGTTGATGGAAAGAAAACTTTTTTTTTTTTTTTTTTTTTTTTTTTTTAAAGTGAAGTAACAATATGGATCAATCTTGATAGTATTTTTCATTAACTTCATAAATTTTGGCAAACTAAGGCCAAGTTTGGAAAGATTAAATAAGTGTACTTTTTGACTTTTTATGAAATATGGGTTGGATTTGGGTTGGGTTTGAAGTGATGTGTTAGAGAGGTGATGTGACTTAAATAAGATGATATGACTTAAATAGAATAGTGACTTTTTGACTTTTTAAATTTTTTTAAAGATGCCAAACTTGGCTTAAAAATTTGTGAAATTTCTCAAACTAAAAAATTTCACAAAAATTGAATAGAACTAAGAAAATTATCACCTGCACGAAACTAAGAATTCCTCAATTTTACATAGTAATGTTTTATAAAGTTGTTTCGCTAAAAGAATATTTTTTTATTTTATATAATTTAATATTCAAAATTGATTTTATTTGGTAAATCTCCACAATTATGTTCTAAAAATATAAATTTTATTAAAATTAACTGTATGAAATAAAAGTTATAACATTTTAAAATTTATAACACATCATCATGCATCACATCACTGTACACATCACTTGCATTTTCCATGATAAGTCATATTTGTTAATCGTGAAAGGTTGCTTCACATCATTTATTGAATAACGCTGGTTAAATTGTCTCAAAAAAACAAAAAAAAAAAAAAAACAACAACAACAACAAAAAAACAAAAATAGTGTCGCATCAACCAATTAAAATTATGTTGGAAGACCTTTCGGTAGCGTTTAGTTTGTGTTTAGAATTATAATTTGAGTGTAAAATTATATTTTAAGTTTGTGAGTTTTGAAATTATGATTTAAAAAGAGAAAACAATTTGATTATGAGTTTTGAAAAAAGTTTTGAATTAAGTGTTGAATTTTTGAAATAAGTGTTGAGTTTATAAAAAGTTATTTGATTATGAGTTTTGGAAAGAGTTTTCAAAACTTAATTCAAAAACTAATAACTTATAACTCATAAAGAAACACACAACTTAAAATTCTATTGAAAATTCTATTCAAAGTTCATTCCCAAACTCTTTTTAAAATTCAATTCACAAAAAATAATTATTGAAAAAAATAATTTTTTTATTTAAAAAATTTAACAAATTCCAAAAATATTTTTTATTTAAAATATTTTTTAAAATATTATTATTTGTTAACAAAAATATTCAGCTAGTACTTTAAAATTACTTTTAATTGTATATTTTGTTGGAAATTTTATTTTAATTGTTTTGTTTAAAAATATTTTTTTATTTTTTAAAAATTATTGTGACAAATTAACTTTATTTAATTTTTTCGTTAATTTTAAATAAATGTCCAAAAATTTGTCATTTTAAATATTTTCTATATTTATAAAATATCAAAAACAATTATAATTTTTTTTTCCAGATAACAAGTGTCAATTGTTTAAAAAAAAATATTGTTCTAGTCAACTAGCTTGTCAATCGACCGAACGACCGGCTAGATGTCTGGGAGATGACCGAGTAGACTCAAAAATTCAAAAACTCTCTGATTTACCAAACATATTTTTAAAATATGTTTTGTTAAAATTAATTTAAAATCATGATTTAAAAATTATAATCCAACAAATAATTAATTATTAATGTAAAATCATAATTTAAGAATCAAACCAAACGCAACCTTATGTTTCCCCCAGGCCACCAACTGAGATTTCATGGATTATATAAATAACACTTTTGAATAAGTAATACTTTTTTACCTTTTTGTAGTAAACTGACGGTATTACTCCAAACACTCTGGATGAGTGCGACGCATTTACCTGTCGTTAGTTTTTTTTTTAACAGCAAAGAAAAATTTTATTAATAATGGGAAAAGAGACAAGGGACTTGACTGAATTGCATCGTAGAACAGTTGAGACACAAGCTTCATATGATATGATGAGAAACAAATGCAAAACTGCAAATTAGATCCCGTTTGGGATTTGATTAATTTATTTATTGTTTTTTATTTTTTTGTAAAAAATATATAAAAATAAAAGATAATAATGTGACAATTTATAATTTTTTAACTTTTTAATTAAAAACTACTCTCTCCAAACACTAAATAATATCATTGCTTATAATTTATTTATTTATTATAATTTTTTTAATGTCTTGCATCACCGCTTACTTTAATTTTTTGATTTACTTTTTGTTGATAAATAATTAATAGTAATAAAACTGAATAATTGGACAAATTACACCCATGATTCTTGTGTCAATTTAGTCGCTGTAATTTTAATTTTATCAATTTTGCCTTTAATTTTTTCATAATGTGTTAATTTAATTCAATTGATAATTAGATTGAAATTAAAGACAAAATGATTCATTTAAAAAGTAATGGACTATTTCAAATTAGGTATTTAAGAATAATGGACAAATTATTTTATTTCTTGATTTCAATATAATTTCAAAAACAATGTTATGAATTAAACTAAATAGATACAACGTTAATAAATTCAAGAGTAAAATTAAATAATTAAAATTATAAAGACTAAATTAGCATAAAAAAACAAGCAAAATGAACTATGAGTATAATTTATTCTAAATAATATCTTGTTATGTAGATAATAGCAAAAATATTGAGACAATGCCCAAAGAAAAAAAAAAATGTTTCCACTTCGTTTGTTTTCAGTAATGTATAGTATGACAATAATTATTATTATTTTTTATTTTATTTTTCAGATAGGCTTTGTTTGGCATCCACCTAAAAAAGTTACATTATTTTGTTAAAACTTTTTTATCTTTAGTAATTTTTTTTCTTCAAATTTGTGTCAAATTTTTTCACTTCTCTGATGTGTGTAAAAAAAAAAAAAAAAAACCTGAAAATTGTTCATTAAAAACAAAAACAAAAACAAAAAAAAGTAAAAAAGCCAAATGTTTTAAAATGTTGTTTTTTATTACTATTTTGTTTTGTCTAGTCAAGTAGATTTTAAAATATTAATTTTTTTTAAAAAAAATCACTAACAAAAAAAATTACAAAAAAATTATTAAAAAATTCAATTCCAAAGAACTCCTCGATGCGAAGCATTCACAATAATTAATTCAGTAATTCCCATGAGAATTTAATTAGTGGCATCTAATCACTGTAAATGTGTCAAATTAGAAGGTCATCATGACAATTGATTTATTAGGATCTCGTTTGAGAATATATTATTTTAATAATATTTTAATTTTTTATAAAAGATGTGTAAAAAATAAAAAAAAATGATATGATTATTTATAATGACTTTTTAACAAATATATATATAATTAATAAATAAAATCTAATTAATATATTAATTAATATGACAAACTTTATTTTTAGGGCTTTGATTTGTGACACTAATTTGTTGAGTACTAATGGCACTAATTTCTATATCAGGTAAAGAAAAAAAAAAAAAAACAAAGTTATCAAAACAAAAAATTAGTGCCATTAGTGCTAACAGTTTTAGTGCCACAAATCATTTTTCTTATTTTTATTTGGGGAGGTAGCACAGTTGATTGAATAACTTACCGAGTCAAGAGCCTCTCCTTGCAGGCTTGTGCTTGCAACCGTCCTTGCAGGCCTTCGGGTCTACTTTTAGGTCCAATTTTGATAATCCGAACCGTTCATATTTTATGATTTATTCAGTATATTATACCTGTAAAAAATCAAATTGATCGGATATCGGGAAGCATATGTTCAGAAAACTGTTTATTAAATTATTTAAAAAATAATTTTTAGTTCAATTTTTTGAACACATACTTCCCGATATCCGATCAACTTGATTTTTTACAGGTATGATATACTGAATAAATCATAAAATATGAACGGTTCAGATTATCAAAATTGGGCCTAAAAGTAGACCCGAAGGCCTGCAAGGACGGTTGCAAGCACCAAGGCTGCAAGGAGAGGATCCTCTCTCTAACTTACCATCCGTTTTCATCTTTACTGATCTCTGTGTCAGAAGCCTCTGTTTTGGTTAGAATGATACAGTAGGCGCGGATTGTTTTGAGGTGTAATAGATAGAATGAGATTAGGTGGTGGTGAAATTATTTAGTGTTGTGTTTGTTTGTAGTATTGGAAAAGAGATTAGGATGGAGGGAGGAGATTAAGATCGGAGGTTGGAAGGGGGATTGGGATGTAGAAGATGAAAATGGTATTAGAAAAATATTGAGGGGATTAGAAAAAAATTTTTTTTTTTTTTACATGTTGAGAATTTTTTTTTTGAACATTAATGTTTAATTTTTTATTTTTTTATTTGTTTTATTATTTTATAGAAAAATAATTTGACAATTCCTACATTAACAACTATTATAAAAACAAACACAATTTTACTTATTCCCCTTACTAACAATCCCCTTACTATTAATTCTCTCACTATGAATCTCTTTCATTGTACCTCTGAAAACAAACGGACCTTATGTCTAACATAAATGATGCTTTTATTTGTTGTGAAGTAATCTTGCTTCACCTATAGATTGTTTTTTCCACCGACCTAAGAGTAGGCATGTGAAGTCTACAATTAAGTTTGTCAGAAAATGGAGGCTGCAGAACAAGTTTGTCAACAATAGTTGCGATTCACGCCTCAGCCGTAGTTGCATTTGCTGTATTCACATTGTTAGTTTTATCTATATATAGTTATATGTTTTGAGAATTTAGAAAGTGTGGGAGAAAGAAAATAAAAGAGAGAAGAGTGTGTTCATGCTTTGTATTTGTTTTAGAATTGTTGTGAGTCAATTTAATTTCAGTTTGGTTCGTTTTTAAATCTCTCATTGTGAATCACCAACAGTGGTTTGCATCCCACTCCCACCAACAGTGGTATCAGAGCCGAAGGTAGTTTAAATTTGCAGACATTCTGCAAAATTGCAAAAATAGAGAGTCGTTTCAAAACTTGCCCAGAAATCGAAGTTGTTGAAATTCATTTTTGATCACACCAGTGTGTAGCTCTCATTGAGACGATCACACTGAAAAAGAGAACGTTGAAACACGAGCTCTACAGAGGCCGTTCGCGCCACATGTGCCAATTGACGCCGTTTTCACGCGCCGAAATGCGTCTTCTTCGCCCGGATTGCAGAGTTCGACCCTAAGCACCCGATCCGATCCATTAGCCCAGATCCGGATCCAAAAGCTGACGTCATCGCCAACGTCATTGCTGACATCACTCCGAGCCAAGCCACAAGCCGAGCCGCCAAGCCGAGTCACAAGCCAAGCCTCCGTTGACCAAGCCGTTGACCCAAGCCGTCAAGCCGAGCCGCCAAGCCGTTGACTGAGCCGCCGCTGACCGAGCCAAGCCGCGTTTGATTGAGCCATTGACTCAGCCGCTGACATCAGCGCACGGAACAATAATTCAGTGTGCCGCGGCTAAGTTGCAGCCACAGATTTAAGCGGTTCAACTTGTTTTGGCTTGATCTGACCCATTCGGAGTCTGTGTTCGGGTGATCCAATAGTGCTTTTCAACTATTTGGAGTATTCCGGACATATCTGTACGGTCAGAATTTGAAATTCCATTCTGAAAATTTGCAGATTTTTAAAGACAACCAATGGCCAACACAAACAACTTCTTTCAGCCCCAGTTTCCAAAACTCAGCAAGGAGAACTATGAAAATTGGAGTATTCAAATGCAAGTTCTACTAGCCTCACAAGATTTGTGGGAGTTAGTGGAATGAGGATATGACGAGCCAGCTACTCTCACAGATGAAGGAAATTTAAATAATGCTCAGAAGACGGCGTTAAAAGATTCAAGGATGAAACATAAAAAGGCTTTGTATCTACTCTATCAAGGCATTAATGAGTCAAGTTTTGAGAAGATTTCAGCAGTAACAACCTCTAAAGAGGCATGGAGTATTCTTTGCAATTCACGCCGTGGAATTGAAAAGACGATCAGAGTTCGACTCCAGGTGTTACGTGGCGAATTCGAGATGTTGCACATGAATGAGAATGAGTCAATTTCTGAGTACTTTAACAGAGCATTGACCATTGTTAATCAGATGAGAAGATATGAAGAGAAGATGGAATCTCTTCAAGTGATAGAGAAGATTCTCAGATCACTCAGTCCCAAGTTCGAGCATGTGGTTGTAGCAATAGAAGAGTCCAAGGATCTCACTGCCATGACCACCGATGAGTTGATGGGCACACTTGAGATTCATGAACAAAGGATCAACAAGAAGACTCCATCAAGTTCTCTAGAGCAAGCTCTTCAATCAAAGCTGTCTTTTAAAGATGACAGAAACGAGCAAGGGGGGACATCACAAAGAAGCCGAGGAAGAGGTCGTGGTTACAATAACCGAAATTCTGGTTTTCGAGGAAGAGGCGGAAGAGGTCCAGCCAGAGAAGGAAGAAGTCAACCACACTTTGCTCCAAGAGAAAGAGCAAGAGGTAGAGGAGGTGGTTACAACAACCGACTAGGATTTGACAAAAGTAATGTTCAGTGCTACCAATGCCACAAGTTCGGGCATTACAGCAATGAATGCCGAAGTAGAGCAACAACAAAAGCCGACGAGCAAGCAAATTTTGCCGAGGAGGAAACAAACAAAGTTGGACCTACAGTCCTGTTTGTCCACCATGGAGACACTGAAAACCAAAATAATTTTTGGTATCTAGATTCAGGAGCCAGTAATCACATGTGTGGTAAAAGAGAGTTGTTCGTTGAGCTTGACGAGACTGTACAAGCACAAGTCTCATTTGGTGATTCTTCAAAGACTCCAGTGAAAGGAAGAGGTAATATTCTGATCAAGCTCAAAAATGGAGATCATGATTACATCTCCAATGTTTATTATGTTCCTGCCATGAAGAACAACATTTTGAGTATGGGACAACTCCTAGAGAAAGGATACGACATCAGCATGAAAGATTGTCATCTTACCATCAAAGACAATCCTAGTAATTTGATCGCTCAGGTGAGAATGTCCAAGAATCGGATGTTTGCATTGAACATCCAACATGATGCTGCGAAGTGTTTAAATGCCATCATCAAAGACAAAGACTGGCTATGGCATTTGAGGTTTGGACATCTCAACTTTGGAAGCTTGAAGCTGTTGTCAAGCAAGAATAAAGTGAAAGGGCTCCCTCATATTGCTCATACTAATGAAGTCTGTGAAAGCTGCATTCTTGGCAAGCATCACAGAACTAGCTTTGCCAAAGAAGTGAAGTGTAGAGCAACAAAGCCGCTGGAGCTAGTGCACACTGATGTGTGTGGTCCATTGAAGCCAATGTCAAATGGACAAAATAGATATTTTCTCACCTTCATTGATGATTATAGCCGGAAGACATGGGTATACTTTCTTAAAAGAAAGTCAGAGGTGTTCAGCATCTTCAAAGAATTCAAAACTTTTGTAGAAAAGCAAAGTGTAGACACCCCATTTTTGACTGTCCTCAAGACTCAGACGTCACCAATTGAGCGCTTGGTGATGTTGCATACTGTGCTCGTTCAGAAGTCTCAGAGTCGCGGCCGTGCGCCCTGCCTCCGGACTTCCGAACTCTCTTTCGTGCCTTGTCTCGGTTTGCGAACTAGACTCGGTTTTCTCTGTTTTCTTTCCTGAGGGGAGGGAATGGTCCCGTAGACTATCTCCCAGTGGCCGTGAGCTAATTTTTATGGCCGTAGGCCATTTCGCCCATTTCGGAGCCCGGTTCCCGGTTTTCGGGACCGTCAGGCCGTGTGCCTCGGTTCGGGACCGCCCAACCATCTCCGATTTCTCCGGTTTTTGGTAGGTGCCTCTGTTTTATTATACCGAGGGACACTGGGACCTCTGGTGCCCACTTCGTGGCCGAAGGCCACTTTCGGTGCCTGTAGCCGGTTTTCGGGACCCCGAACTGCGTGATTTGGGTCCCAAGCATTCATTTTGCATCAGTTTTCTCCGATTTTTGGCAGAAACCTCTGTTTTGTCATTCCGAGGGACACTGGGGTCGCAGATGCCCACTTCGCTGCTGAACACCACTTCCGGCACCTGCAGCCCATTTTCGGGATCCCAAATTGCCCGGTTTTGGCCCCGAGCGTTCATTTCTCATTAGTTTTTGTTCAAATTTGGCAGGTACCTCTGTTTCAATACCAGGAAGATCACTGGGGGGTGGGAGGCCAGCAATTATCCCAGATAACCAGTTTCGCTCTTCCGGCGCCTGTTTTGCTCACTTCCGGGCCAATATTGAACACCCTGGGGATATTTTCTTCCAACCAAAGCTACATATATGTGATCAGGGGACATGGGAGGACCCTAAAAACTACTGGTCGGCCAGAAATTGTGGATTTCATTTTTGAGCCTCTCCTTCAAGTCCTATGTTGTGACCCCTGTTTCAGTGTTGCCAATTTCCGACCTTGGAACCTTGTTCCACACATCTGGGAGGACCCTAAAAGTTGGTGGTCGACCAGCAATTGTGGATTTCATTTTTGAGCCCCTCCTTCAAGCTCTATGTTGTGGCTCCTGCTTCAGTGTTGCCAATTTCCGACCTTGGGGCCTTATTCTACACACATGGGAGGACACCATTGCATGGTGGTCGGCCAGATTTTTTACCCTTCATTTTTGGTCCATGGCCGGCCGGCCAGGGTGAGTGGCTGGCCGACCAGGTGGGGTGGCCGGCCGGCCACCTCCCAGAAAGTTACCTGGCCGGCCAGCTTTCTGCTTTCCAGCCCTTTCCAGTTGTCCGGATATTTTTTCAAAATATCCCGGGCATCCGGGGGATATTTTGGGAGGGAAAGCTTGGGTGCTTTTCCCTCCCCTTTTACACCCTTTCTTCCCTATTTAAGGGGCTGGACAGCTCCTTTGATAGGGTTAGAAAATTTCATCTCAAAGCCCCTCTCCCAAACACCTTCATTTCCATAGCCAAAAGCTCAAAAAAGTTTCAAGTCCCTAGCTTATTTGTTCATCAACACCAAGCACCACCAACACCACCTCATTTCCAGCAGCAAGGAGGAGTTCTTGGGGTGTTTAGAAGCAACCTTCATCAAGCAAAGAGGTAGCAAAAGTCTTGTCTTCAAGGGTAAATCTCAAATCCCTCTTTTGTACCATTTTCTTGCTTCCTTTCTTAACCCTATTTCCATGCTGTGTTGAGCTTCGACCCCTACTGAAAGTGGTCCCCTTTTGAGCTCATTTTGATCTTTGATTAAGGGCTCAACCCTGTTTGAGCCCTCTATGATGCACTTCCTTCAATATCACTCTTTATGCCAATATTTTGCATGCTTTGTTTGGCTTTTGAGTGATCTGATTTCGAGCCTGATATAAACTATGAGTGGGCTTATTTTGAGCCCCTATTCAACATTGAAGAAGGGCTCAACCATGTTTGGTGATGCTAGCATGCACTTCCTTTGTAATTCCTCTATTTTACCGTAAAATTGCATGATTGTTTTGGCCTATTTGTGATCTGAATTGGAGCATGAAACATACTGATATTGTGCCTATTTTGAGCCCCTCTTCAACATTGAAGAAGGGCTCAACTTGGTTTTCATGCTCTATATGCCACTTGATTTGAATTCATGTTCTATGCCTTATTTGCATGCTTTGTTAGGCTTATTCGGCTTCTGATTTCAGCCTTCATCAGGCTTAGAAAGAGCCTTATTTTGGTCCATTCTTCATGTTTTGTTAAGGACCTTAAGCCATTTGGTGAATGCTTTTGGTACTTCGTGTTAAATTCTTCCTATTTTCCGTAAAATTGCATGCTTGTTTAGGCCATCTTAGCTTCTGATTTCGGCCTTCATCAGGCTTAGAAAGTGTCTTATTTTGACCCATTCTTCATGTTTTGTTAAGGGTCTTTGTTGGTTTGGTGCATCCATTTGATACTTCTCTTTATAGCCTTTGTTGGCTTCATCTTGCATGCCATGTTTAGTAGATCTACACACTGAATTGGGGGATGTCATCTTCTGTAAATATGCATATTTTTGGCTCCTCTTTAATGTTGTAGAACTGTGTTTTTCAGTTTGAGCATTGTAGATACCACTTGCTTTGTAATTCTCCTCTTTTTCCCCATTTTTGCATGCTATTTTTGCCATACTTGTGATTGTTATTTAGCCTTGTTTTGTACTGAAAAGATGCTATTTTTGGGACTGCCTTGCTACTGTTTTTGCTTTCATGTGCCAATTTTGCATGTTTAGCATAGCTGTAGGCCATTTCGGGGGCTTAATATCGCATTTCGGGATGATTTCATGCATTGGTTGTCATTTCGTATCATTTCGGGGCTGTTTTCCCCTTCATTTAGGTGCTGAAATTTGGTTTGCATGCTTGCATATCATTTCCCGCGCCATTTCATGCCTTTTGGGCCATGCCTCGGTTTGCGTGCCTGTGGGCACGCACTTCGAGGCACCTCCGTTTTCATCCGACGGCATCTGATATGAGTGTGGCTGAGGTCCACTCATGTGAGTATAAGCCCAATTTGCATTTCCATCTCATTTTATCATTGCCTCGGTTTGCGTGTCCGTGTGCACGCATTTCGAGGCACTTCGGTTTTATCCGATTTGCATCTCATTTTATCATTGCCTCGGTTTGCGTGTCCGTGTGCACGCATTTCGAGGTACTTCGGTTTTATCCGATTTGCATCTCATTTTATCATTGCCTCAGTTGCGTGTCCATACGCACGCATTTCGAGGCACTTCGGTTTTATCCGATTTGCATCTCACATCATCGCCTCGGTTTGCGTGTCCGTGTGCACGCATTTCGAGGCACTTCGGTTTTATCCGATTTGCATCTCACATCATGGCCTCGGTTTGCGTGCCCGCGCGCACGCTTTTCGAGGCATCTCGTTTTCATCCCATTTTCCCAGTATAGTGCATACCAGGTTGTATCTTAGATTGCATTCATGAATTTTTCTCAGTTTGCGTGCCTGCTGGCACGCATTTTGAGACATCTCATTTTCATAGCATTGCGCATGCTAGGTTGTATATTAGTTGCATTTCATGCATATCATGCATATTGCACGGGAAACGAGGTATGTTTCGCACCCCGAGTGACGGAACGGGTCTCAATTCCCAAGTCACCGACACTCCGGATTACCCATGATGGAGTTAGGTTTTGTTGTAGCATTCATGTGCATTCATCCTAAATTGAGCTGTGCAATTCGGCTCCTCGGCCATCATGCATCGGTATGCGTGATTGGTGGCACGAGGATCGAGGCATGCATATATTTGTGAAATACATTGCTATGCCCCTCTCCTGCTCTCTATTGCAGCAAAATCCAGGATCAGCAGTCTTCCGGGACTTGGCACGCATTTCGAGCACAGTGCAAACAGAGGCTAATTGGGGCATCCCAGTGGATTTCTGCGCCGAAGCAGCCCGGCATACATCATTCATCAACAGCGAGGCAGTCCCTGGCTTGCACGCCATTTTACAGTTTTTTTCTTGTTTAATTTGTCAATTAATTAGAAATCTGTATTATTCTTTTATTTCGGACTGTATTATTTATTCGGACCCTCTGCGCGAGGGCACAACTGTAATAAGGGTGTGTGAGTGTGATGTATGTCTTCCAACCCCACGTCTTTCTTCCCTTTTATTTATCTGCTTACAATGGTTAGATATAGGGCATATTTCAATTAGCATACAGTATGACAGCATGTTTGCATCATTCATCTGTTTTGCACGCACCGGGCTCGGCGCATCATACAAACTGCATCTGTATTTCAATTCCAAGTTGAGTACTTGATAGCTGTCGCATCTCATATACCATGTTTAGAATAGCCGAGCCTGCTATAGTTGCATCTTTGCATGTGTTGCATTAGGCATTTCAGCATACTTAGGATCATGCATGATTTCTAATCAGCTTTCTGTTTTGGCTTGGAGTACTCGGTAAGTTTTATGCTTTAGCATCCTTACATGCGTGTGAGTGTTGCCGTAATAGCATGCTTGCCATGAGGCTATTTGCTTATGTGATATAACTGCCTTGAATGCCTGTGGGTGGAGGTTGAGTTATTTGAACTGGGACAATGCGTTGACTGTTTGTTTTAAGCCCACTAGATAGTGGCAACATCACTATTTTCTAAGCCCACATGAGGGTGGCAAATCCGCATTTTAGCCTACCTGCGGGTAGCACCTTCACACCATTTTCAAACAAACAAACATGAAATGTTTTGTTCCAATTCAGACGGCCCAGTCTATACTTCTTTGCTGCGAGCATTACATAGTAATCTAGGCTAATAACCGGAATAAGAACTCACAATGTTTTCAAAAAACAGATATCATGGTTAGTAGAGGCCGGTCTTTGACCGGGCGAGCGGGGGTGCTCACGATGTGACCTTCTCCAATCGTACCCAAGTTCCCGAGCCGAGGCAACTTTGGTGATGACAGACACGTGGCCTTTGGCACCGAGTCAGGGTTTCCTAAATTTCCCATTTTAAAAATATTTAGGTGGCGACTCTGTTATCTGGCAAAGCAGTCCATGTTTGGCACTTCTTTCAAAAAATCTGTTTTTCTTCAAAACAATTTGCCAGAGTTGGACTCTTTGGTTCATATTTAGAACCGCAACAAAATCGAGTCCAAACTGTAGCGAGGTCCCTCGCGGGCGTGTTACACAAAGCGGCTACTACATCAAGACATTGCGATCAGATCAAGGTGGAGAATATACATCAGATGCTTTTGAGAAGTATTGCAAAGAGCAGGGAATCAAGCATCAAACAACACCATCCTACACACCACAGCTGAATGGTGTTGCTGAAAGGAAGAATCGCACAATCTTAGATATGGCAAGAAGCATGTTGAAAGGAAAGGGACTGCCCAAGCAATTTTGGGCTGAAGCCGTATCATGTACTGTGTATCTACTAAATAGATGCCCAACCAGGAGTCTTCATTCTATGACTCCAGAAGAAGCTTGGAGTTCACATAAGCCAAGTGTCAATTATCTCAGAATATTTGGGTGTGTTGCGTACACCAAGATTCCAGAAGCAAGAAGAACCAAGCTCGATGATAAAGGAGAAAAATGTATCCTTGTCGGATATGGAGATAGAACAATGGGATACAAGTTGTATAATCCCATTACCAGAAAGGTGATCATGAGTAGAGATGTGATATTTGAAGAAGAAGAAGCTTGGAATTGGAATCAAAATGCAGTTGTTAAAGATGCAGAACTTGAAGCTTGGGTAACCAGCTTAGGGTATGATAGAATATCATCCCTTATTTATAAATGAAGATTAGGGTTTACAAGAGAGACAATTATAAGATGAGCCCTAATACAAACCCTCATATAGTGCAACTTTTGGCGAATATAATATGCTAACACTTTCGGCTAATATAATAACTCAGATAATAATATAATATGCTAACACTCCCCGTCAAGCCGGTGCAAAAATATCTCGCATGCCCAGCTTGCCTAATATTGCATGAAATGGTTTATTCCCAACCCCCTTGGTGAGAATGTCAGCAAGTTGTTCACCAGACGGGACAAAAGGCGTACAAATGGCACCACTAGTGAGTTTCTCCTTAATGAAGTGGCGATCAATCTCAACATGTTTTGTCCTGTCATGTTGAACTGGATTGTGAGCGATGTTGATGGCAGCTTTATTATCACAGTATAACCGCATGGAGTCCATCTGATCAATACCTAGATCACTCAACAATAACTTGATCCATAAAATTTCACACACACCTTGTGCCATAGCTCTAAACTCAGCTTCTGCACTTGACCTGGCAACCATATTTTGTTTCTTACTCCTCCAAGTAACTAGGTTGCCTCCAACAAAGGTGCAATACCCTGAAGTCGATCTCCTATCAGTTACTGATCCAGCCCAGTCGGCATCTGTATAGGCTTCCACATGAAGATGATCATACTTTGAAAAATAAAGACCCTTACCAGGAGCAGACTTCAAATACCTCAAGATTCTTATGACAGCCTCAAAGTGAATCTGATGAGGAGCATGCATAAACTGACTAACCACACTGACAGCAACAGCAATATCAGGACGAGAGTGAGATAAGTAAATGAGCTTACCCACTAATTGCTGATAGCTCCCCCTATCAACAGCTTCTCCTCATTCATCATCCCCTAATTTCTGATTGGATTCCAGTGGAGTGGCACATGCCTTGTAGCCAAGCATCCCAGTTTCCTTCAACAGGTTAAGCACATATTTTCTCTGTGAGATAAATATCCCATCCTTAGAATGAGCAACTTCAATTCCCAGGAAATATTTCAAGCTTCCCAAGTCTTTGATTTCAAACTCACTAGCTAAATATTTCTTCAACAGAGGTATTTTCCCACTATCATTGCCCATAAGAACTATGTCATCTACATAAATAATAAGTGCTGTAGTCTTACCACGTGAGGAATGTTTCACAAACAATGTGTGATCTGCCTGACTCTGTTTAAAGCCATATTTAAACATAGCCTGAGTGAATCTCTCAAACCAAGCCCTTGGAGACTGTTTAAGACCATATAATGACTTACGAAGCTTGCATAGTTTGCCTTCAGTCTGATGATCCTCAAAACCAGGAAGAATGTCCATATATACCTCTTCTTCGAGGTCACCATGGAGAAAGGCATTCTTGACATCAAACTGATAAAGCGGCCAATCTAGATTAGCTGCTAGAGAAAGAAGTACTCTGACTGAATTCATCTTAGCCACGGGTGCGAAGGTCTCCTGATAATCAATACCATATGTCTAAGTAAACCCTTTTGCCACAAGTCTTGCCTTGTAACGCTCAATGGACCCATCTGCTTTGTGTTTCACAGTATATACCCATTTACATCCCACAGGTCGTTTGCCCGTAGGTAACTCAGTCAATTCCCAAGTGCCATTCTTCCTAAGTGCTTTCATTTCCTCAATCATGGCCAGTTTCCACTCAGAGATAGCAAGGGCATCTTGAAAATGGTTAGGAATGCTAACAAAGGAAATATTGGACACAAACGCTTTATATGAGGATGACAAATGAGAGTAGGACACAAAATGGGAGATAGGATGTTGAGTACAAGATCTCACACCCTTCCTCTTGGCAATAGGAACATCAAGATCAATGGACTCAAGAGATTCAAAGTTACCTAGGCTCTCATCAGAAGCAGGAGATGGTAGTGGAGGAGCAAAAGTGGTCTCTTGTATCCAGTTAACTTGTTGTCAGTCTATGTCCCGGACATAAACATGCCCGTCCTTATCCTTGGTGACATTGGGTTCTATAGTCCCAGTAGAAGAGGGTGGTGCAAGAACAACTGGGTCCACCATAGGAAGCACAGGACTCACTTCACACCAAGGCTCCCCCGGAAATGAGGACGGTGACACCGGAGAGGACAAGAAATAGGACTGGGACTCAAAGAAAGTAACATCCATGGACACAAACCACTTACGAGAAAAAGGGTGGTACCATTTATACCCCTTTTGAGTAGGAGAGTAACCAAGGAAAACACACTTAAGGGAGCGAGGGTCCAACTTACCACGAGAAGGAGAGTGATTATAAACAAAACAAACACAACCAAAAATTTTGGGAGGAATAAAAAACAAGGACTGAGAACCTAAGAGGACTTGAAGAGGAGCTTGTTTTTGCAAGACCTGGGTAGGGAGACGATTAATAAGATGGGCAGCGGTGAGAACAGCGTCGCCCTAATAGGACTGAGGCACTCTCATAGAAAAACACATGCACCGAGCCATGTCAAGAAGATGCCGATTCTTGCGTTCCACCACCCCATTTTGTTGAGGGGTATTGGTGCAAGAGGTCTGATGGATAATGCCATGAGAAGAGAAATATTGTCCTAACCCAGAATCTATGTATTCCCCGCCATTATCAGAACGAAATAGTTTGACAGTGGCCCCAAACTGAGTACAAATCATCTTATGAAAATTGCGAAACACAGAAAAAACCTCACTCTTATCTTTTATGAGATACACCCAAGTAGCGCGAGAAAAATCATCAACAAATGTAACAAACCATTGATGACCTTTCACAGACATAACACGAGAGGGACCCCAAACATCAGAATGTATTAATGAAAAAGGAACTAAACTTTTATTCAAACTGGGAGCAAAAGAAGTTCTGTGTTGTTTTCCAAGTTGACAAGACTCACAAAGGAAGTCAGACACATGATGATTTGCGAAACCAGATGGAAATAAGTGCTTAAGTAAAGAAAAGGAAGGATGCCCAAGACGCCGATGCCACAGCCATAAATCAGTGGGGGTAGTAGAAGACGTGGTGGAAGAATAAGCAAGTTTGTCCGGTTGATCTAGGAAGTATAGACCATTTTCTGCACTACCACTACCAATCGTCCTCCTCGTGACAAGGTCCTGAAAAAGACAATAATCAGGAAAAAACGTCACACTACAATTCAAATCCTAGGTAAGACGACTCAAGGATAACAGATTAACAGAAAAATTGGGAACATGGAGAACATAAGATAGATATATGGTAGGAGTGACTTGGACTAAACCTTTTCCAGAAATAGAAGAAACAGTACCATCTGCAATCCTAACTGTGTCTTGTCCTGAAGAGGGCTTATAGACAGAGAAAAGATCAGAGAAGCCAGACATATGATCAGAGGCCCCGGAATCAATAATCCAAGGCAAAGACTTATGACACAAGAAAACACAAGGAGAAGAGGCTAAGTTACCTGAGCGGGCAAAGGACGAGGAAGCTGTACTGAGAGCAGTAGAAGACTGGCGGTCCAACAATTGGCGCAAAGCATCCTCCAGCTCAGTATCAGAAGCTTGGCCAACAGAAGTAGAATTAGAATCAAGTGTATCAACAGCACTAGACTGATGAGCCCGGGAATAGGAACCACGTCCTCTAGACTGGCATGACCGACCTCCGTGAGAACCAGACCGATCACCGCGTCCCCCGCATGGAGGCCCATGAAGCTTCCAACACGTCTCACGAGTATACCGCTGCTTCTTGCAATAATCACAGACTACAGACTCCTTAACAGCAGACAAAGGGATGGAAGTCAGGTTGAGGCCATCTCGAGGAGTAGACAGTAATGCTGAGCGGTTAGTAGAGACAGGGGACATCATAGCAGACCGGCGACTCTCCTCATTCTGTACATAGGCAAATGCCTCCTAAAGTGAAGGAAGAGTGTCCATACCCAGAACTCGATCTCTAACTAGATCATACTCCATATTTAGGCCTGCCAGAAATTTAAAGATCCGTTCCCGTGCGATGAACTTCTTGTATCCAACAGAATCAGCAGGGCAAACGGACTTATAGTCTTCCAAGTGGTCAAGGCGTTTCCAGCCGTTGGTGAGGAAAGTGAAATACTGAAGAACAGTCTGCTCCCCCTGAAGTGAGCTCTCAATAGAGCGGTGCAACTCAAAGGCTTGTGAGAAATTCCCTTTGCGGGAATAGGTGACAGCCACAGCATCCCAAACATCCTGGGCAGTCTCCATAGATAAGTAGCCCTCACCAATTTCAGGAACCATCGAATGAATAAGCCAACCCATAATCAAAGAGTTGGTAATCTCCCATTGGTCATAACTCGAGTCAGTGGTACTAGGTGCCTGTATTCTGCCATCAACATATCCCATCTTCCCTCGGCTCTTCAAAAATATAGTCAAACTTTGAGACCATGCTAGGTAGTTCTGACCATTAAATAGAGAGGTGGTGATTTTCAAACTAGGGTTGGGGTTCTCAGTCATGGTAGTAGGTATAATAAGACTTTCACTCCTCGGTGTTTGAGAAGTAGGGGACACACTGGTGGAATCTGCCATGGATACGATACTACCGAACCCTCAACAAAACTAGTGACAATCACAAACCCGGAAGGTGGTGGTACAAGAATAGGCACAATGACCACTATAAAGACATAACAAAATTAAGGAACCATAAAGTTTTTTTTTTTTTTTTTACTTTCTTTTTTCTTTTTTTTTTTCTTTTTTTTTTTTATTTACTTCTTTTTTTTTTTTTAAATATTTAAATATTTATTTATTTCTTTATATATGTTGTATACACGATATTGACATTGTGGGATGAGATACGGGTATACTAAATAAGTTATACCAAACAGAGATGAGAGTATACCAGAGAGGAGGAGATCGACGCAGACCGACGAAGATGACGAAGATCGACGTAGATCGAGATCGACGAGCTGCTGAGGAGATCGACGATGAACGACGAGATGAGAAAGACGAAGCAGAGATCGACGAAGATCGACGAGCGGAGAAGAGCAACGAGGTGAGAAAGACGAAGCAGAGATCGATCGACAGAGGAGGTCGACTGAGAGACGAAGGCGACAGAGGAAGGCGCTTGAGTGACGTATAGAAAGCAGAGCTTGACGCAGACCAACCCAGGTAAGTTTCGAACCCTAACCCTAGAGGTGTAGCTCTGATACCATGAAGCTTGGGTAACCAGCTTAGGGTATAATAGAATATCATCCCTTATTTATAAATGAAGATTAGGGTTTACAAGAGAGACAATTACAAGATGAGCCCTAATACAAACCCTCATATAGTGCAACTTTCGGCGAATATAATATGCTAACACTTTCGGCTAATATAATAACTCAGATAATAATATAATATGCTAACATAACTCATTCTTGAAGATGAAACATCAAAAGCTCCAGTAGAAATCACAAGAGAAGTTCAAGATGAGCCACAAACTCCTCCACATAGAATTCCTGCACCTAGATCGCCAGCTTCTTACAGAAGTGCTGCATCATCATCATCATCAACATCATCAGATGATAGTTTTTTCAAACAACCAAGACCAATGAGAAATTTGCAGGAGATATATGAAGCTATAGAAGAAGCAGATCTGATTTTATTCTGTCTACTTGCAGATAGTGATCCACTTATCTTCTCAGAAGCCATCCAAGAAGATAAATGAAAGAAAGCAATGGATGAAGAAATTCATGCCATTGAGAAAAATGACACATGGAAGCTTACTAGTCTACCAGAGGGGCACAAACCCATTGGAGTAAAATGGGTATACAAGACAAAGAGGAATGCACAAGGCGAAGTGCAACGCTACAAGGCAAGGTTAGTAGCAAAAGGTTACAAGCAGAGAGCTGGAATTGACTATGGAGAGGTGTTTGCTCCAGTTGCCCGATTGGAGACTATCAGGCTAATGATTTCTTTGGCTGCCCAACACAAATGGCAGATTTATCAACTTGATGTGAAATCTGCATTTCTTAATGGTTTTCTCGAAGAAGAAATCTATATTGAACAACCTTCGGGGTATGTTCAGAATAGGCATGAAGACAAAGTGTACAAATTGAAGAAAACACTTTATGGATTGAAGCAAGCTCCGCATGCATGGAATACTAGAATTGATCAGTATTTTCATGACAATGGTTTTGAAAAATGTCCATATGAGCACGCACTATATTTGAAGAAGGAAGCTGATGGAAGCATGTTGCTTGCTTGTCTTTATGTTGATGATCTAATCTTTACTGGAAACAATCCAGCCATGTTCAAAGACTTTAAAAGAAGCATGGTCCAAGAATTTGAAATGACAGATATTGGATTGATGGCTCATTTTCTTGGCATTGAAGTAGCATAAAGAAAAGATGGAATTTTTATTTCCCAAAGTGGTTATGCCAAGGAAATTCTCAAGAGATATGGAATGGAGAATTGCAATCCAGTAAACACTCCTGTAGATAGTGGAGTGGAGCTCAGAAAAGGTACGAAGGCAGGTGATATAGATCCAACTTATTTCAAGAGCCTAGTTGGAAGTCTTCGCTATCTTACTTGTACCAGGCCAGACATACTCTATGGAGTAGGACTGATTAGCAGATATATGGAAACACCAGATCAGTCACACCTTTTTGCAGCAAAGAGGATTCTTCGCTACATCAAAGGTACAGTCGATGATGGTTTATTCTATAAACTAATTGATGATTTCAGTCTTGTTGGCTACTCAGATAACGACTGGGGACGTGACTTGGATGAACGGAAAAGTACTACAGGATTTACTTTCTTTATGGGAGATACAACCTTCACATGGTCATCCAAAAAGCAAGCCATTGTGACATTATCGACTTGCGAAGCTGAGTATGTTGCAGCTAACTCAGCTGTGTGCCATGCAATATGGTTACGGAACATGTTGAAGCATTTGGGATTTCCACAAGAAAACCCACTGAGATTTTTGTTGATAATTGCTCAGCAATTGCATTGGCGAAAAATCCAGTTTATCATGAAAGAAGTAATAAGCATATTGATACCCGCTATCATTTCATCCGAGAGCATGTGAAAAATAAAGAGGTGGAATTATTTCCTTACAAATCTCAAGATCAGCTTGCAGAGATTTTCACGAAGCCATTGAAAAATGATCTGTTCAACAGAATGAAGTTAATGCTTGGAATGAAGCAGCATGGAGAATCAAGATCAAGGGGAGATGTTGTGAAGTAATTTTGCTTCACCTATAGATTGTTTTTTCCACCAGCCTAAGAGTAGGCATGTGAAGTCTACAATTAAGTTTGTCAGAAAATGGAGGCTGTAGAACAAGTTTGTCAACAATAGCTGCGATTCACGCCTCAGCCGTAGTTGCATTTGCTGTATTCACATTGTTAGTTTTATCTATATATAGTTATATGTTTTGAGAATTTAGAGAGTGTGGGAGAAAGAAAATAAAAGAGAGAAGAGTATGTTCATGCTTTGAATTTGTTTCAGAATCGTTGTGAGTCAATTTAATTTCAGTTTGGTTCGTTTTTAAATCTCTCATTGTGAATCACCAACAGTGGTTTGCACCCCACTCTCACCAACATTATTGTCATGGCCTATTTTAAGAAATAGTTTCAAAATTAAGTTTTTAATTTTTTAAAAAAATGTATTAAATGTAGAGAGTTTATTTGATTTTAAAAAAATTTAACAAATTGACTTTTAATCTGAGACATCGTTTGGCTAAAGAGGTTGAGACTAATTTAATCACAAAAAAATAAAATAGGTTAAAAAATCAATAAGATAAAATGTCATATCTAAATCATAATTATGTTATTTTTTATCTTACAAAACTAAAAAAAAAAAAAAATTTAAATCAACTTAAATAAACTTTTTAACCTAAACTAAAATAATTTTAAAAATTAAAAAATCAACTAAAAAAGTCAATCAACAAACGGGGATTTAGGGTTGTGAAAAATTGTTAAAAACTGATTTTTTTTAATTTTTTTAAAACGATGTGTAAAAAATATAAAAAATAATATGATTCAAAATAAATTAAAAATTGATTTTTGACTACTAATTTACCTTCCAAATGAACGCTTATTCTCAAATTAGGCCTGTGGTATAGATAAATATAAAGAAACTTACGGTCCGTTGACATCTGGTTCTTCGTATTGACGTTTTTACTTACCGATTCCCGTGTCAGAAGCCTCTGTTTTGATCTCGATTGGTACCTCTTCTTGAGGAGATGCACCTGAGACAACTTTGCAGTTAGTAAACGCTAATCAATCCATTTGATTTGAGTCTATATATTTATCTATATCTAGTGAATTGGATTCGGAGAAGTTTGGTTCTGGGCACTGTGATGTGTTTGGTTTGTGTTTGTAAAGTAGTTTTTGAGATAAAAAATATAAAAATTTGTTTAGTTTGCCTTTTTTCATAAATGGTTTTGGAAAATTATTTTGGAGAGAGATTTTAAAAAAAAAGGAATTGATTTAATGTGTATGAGAAAGAGAGTGATTTTAGAAAGTAGGTAACCAAACAAAATTTTGAGATTTTGTTTGAAAAATTTTGTTTGATTTGATTACTCTTAAAAATTTATTTATAGAGAATTTTTCTCAAAAATTTTTCTGAAAAACAAATTAAACAAGGCCTTACGGTTCGTTGACATTTGGTTCTCCGTATTGACGCTTTTACTCGAGCTATCGATTCCCGTGTCAGAAGCCTCTGTTTTGATCTCGATTGGTTCCTCTTCGTTAGGAGACGCACCTGAGACAACTTTGCAGTTAGTAAACGCTAATCAATCCATTTGATTTGAGTCTATATATTTATCTATATCTAGTGAATTGGATTCAGAGAAGTTTGGTTCTGGGCACTGTCATGTAGTATTTCGACTTCGTTTTTGAGATGTAGGTTGATGTTTTAGTTTTTTGACTATTTTAGTTTGAATTTAAAAAGATTCGTTTATGATAGATTTTTTGACTTTTTTTTATTTTGTAAGAGAAAAAATAAAGTGATCATGATTTGAATGCGATATTTTATCTTATTGATTTTTTAACCTATTTTGACTCTCTGTAGTTATTTTAGCAAAAGAGCCTTAAATTTTTTTATGCCAAGCGAGCATTTCATGTGTGTTTTGATTTTTAAAAAAATTAATAAATACACAAAAAAATGAAAATATATTTTAATTTTTTTTTTATATTTTTGGTATTTAGTGATTTTTTTATTTAAAAAATTCATAAATATTATACTTTTTAAGTATATTTTTATTAAAGTGTTCTAAAAACTAAAAAAATTATTTAAATTATTAAAAAAATTTAGTGAAAACAAAAAAATACAAAAAATGAACAAATGTATTTTTGAAAATAAACTATCAATTTTTACAAGATGAATCTAATAAAATGAAAATGTTATTAATATCATATCGATTTAATATTTTTCATAATTGATATGTACAAAATACCTTATAAAATGAATCATTTAAATTATTATAACAAAACTTGTAATGAAAGTTTAGATTTAAATGTGAGGAAACCCATATGAAAAATAAGAATAATAACAAGAGGAATCAAGTACTCTAAGGCCCTGTTTGATAGGGATTATTTATAGTTTATTTTAATTTTTAGCTTAATTTAAATTATTTTGATGTGTTTGGTTCAGTTTAACAATACAGCTTATAATTTTTTGTAAGTTAAAAATTAACTTATTCTTTGAGTAGAGGAAGAAAAGCTTAACTTATAAATCAAAAATTTATTTATGTTCACAGTTATAAACTGTTAAATTATAAGTTATAATTTATAATTACTTTCCCTCAATCTTATCAAACGGGACCTAAATGGGCAGGAGACAGTCATACGTTAACTATCAGAATCATCTTCCTGTTTTGTTGTCTATCATACGTATACCGATAAATCTATGTGCACTCCCTATGACCCTACTATAAATTCATATAATTTTATAATATTAATTATGAAATATGTAATTTATTATAAATTAATGTAATAAAATGTTCAAAAATTTATAATTAATGTAACAAAATTTTGTGATTTGATTATAATATTTTTTGTTATGTCAATTTATAATGAGATTGCACATTTTATGATTTTATTAAATTTTATAATAAAATTATATTAATTTATAATCGGTGCATACCATAGAATTTTTCTACGTATACCCATGTGTGAAGTTTTTGGTTCTGTTTGGTTTAGATTTCAAAATATAGTTCCACCACTAATTTGAGTGTGGTATTTGATTGTAGCTTTCAAATCATAATTCTATATCCATTTCTCAAAACTCATTTCAAACTATAATCATTACTTTTCAAAATTCATAACCAAACACACAACTCAAAATACTTTTCAAAACTAAAAAACAACTTAATTTTTATTTTTAATATTTTTTATTTTTTTATTTTAAATATTTTATTTTATTTTATAGAAATATTTTTAACATTTTAATTTTCAAAAAAATATTTTAATATTTTAATTGTAATATTTTGATATTTTAATTATAAATATTTTGATTTTCAGAATATTTTTAATATTTTGATTTTTGGAATATTTTTTAATATTCTTAATATTTTAATTTTCGGAATATTTTTAATATTTTGATTTTCTAAATATTTTTAATATTTATACTGGCCTAAAAAATTAATTGACATAAAATAATTGACATAGAAGTTATTTGAAAAAAAAATTATTCAAAAAAATTACTTAAAAACAATTAATTGAAAAAAAAAATCATTTTTTTATTTGAGTATTTTAAAAATAGTTTCGCTATGACTGTTGATCAAAACTATGAATATCGAGTTATGAGTTATGTGTTTGATTATCAATTATAGGTTGAATTAAGTTTTGAAAACTCATGCTGTTAAATGAATTTTTTCATGCTGTTAAATGAATTTTTTCTTTGCCGATCAAAAAAAAAAAAAAAAAAAAAAAAAAGTTTTGAAAACTCATCACCAAACAAATTTTCTTATTTTACATATCAAATCGAACTTTCAAAACTTAATTCAACACTCTATTAAAAAACCATAACCAAACAAATTTTCTACACTTAAATCATAATTCCACAACTCACAAACTCAAAATATAATTCATATTTTCAAATCATATTTACAAAACTCTACCAAACTCAATCAACATTTATCATTCTTTTTATAATTTAAAAAATATCGTTAACACAGCAATCTAAATGTATCGTCTTTATAAATTTCCTTTTCCCGTCAACAAATCATTTTTCATAAATATGTTTATTCCTTTCTCTCCATGGCAACAAATATATGAATGCATATATTTTGAAAAGAAAAAAAAAAAAAGTCAATTTTTCACTTTTTACTTATTTTAAATCATATCACTTTTTATATTTTTTATTCATAAAAAAATAAAATAAATTTAAAATTTTAAAAAATTAAATTTTTTTTACTAACTATTCAAAACACCACTTACCCGCGTCAAGTAACAGACCCGCATCACGTAACAGCTTCAAAAAGGGTTCAAAAGAACGCTTTTCTGGTTTTCCAGCTGGTGTACCTTGTGAAACAGAGAAATAAATGTACTCAGCCTTAGTTAAAAAATTACTAATAAAAATTATCATATTATTCTTTTTATTTTTTTATATATTTTTTATACAAAAATTAAAAAATTATTAGAATAACCAATTTCTAGACGAGTCCTTAATTGTTGACCTGTGCAACATAAAGGTCAACTAATACTTCAAATAAATTATTTAGATAATATCATGTTGAATCATAGCATAAATATATTATTTATATAAGTAATTATTTTTGTAAAAAAAAATTATAAGCTTTAATGCTGAGTAAATTACACACATCTCCTTCAAGATTTTACAAAAATACAGTTATTTTCACACTTTTGAGGTAATTACACTAATTTCTTTTGATGTTTTAATTTATATAATAATTAAACTTTTTTTATTAATAATTTATTAGTTATATGAATAAAAAAAAAAATAGAATTGAGATAAGTTGGTGGACAAGTTACTAATATTATTTATAGGTCAACAATATAATTGATAAGATTGGAAAAATTTAAGACGGGTTACAATGATAAATTACCAATTTAAATTATGTCAAAATTCACTTTACTCCATTGTAATTTCACCTCGAAACACTTTATCCCCTTATAATTCAAATATATACATAAAATCATCTTTTGATTTTGGATTAAAATTCAAAGTTAATTATGTTAATAATAGTAGAAAAATACCTAAATGTCCTTATGTCATATTCTTTTTCTCTCTTCTCAATTTGTGTTTAATCTTAATCACATGTTTAAGAAATTAAATCATAAATTAACCGAAACACCCTAATTTATTACCATAAAATTACCATAATTTATTTTTTATTTTTTTATTTTAAGAAAAATTTACCCATAAATCCCATATGGGAGAATGTTGATCCATTTAGTTCTAAGAGTTTTTTTATGAATCAATTAGTCCTTTGTTTTGAAAAGTTGCATTTATTTAACTTAGTGCAATTTGAGTTTAAGTGAATGCATTTTTGTGATTCATTTTTCAATTTTCTGAGATTCATTTTTGGGATGAAAATGAAAAGGTAAGGTGTAAAAGATTCTTTTTGGAGAGATTGGTGCCCGAACTGCAGGGCGGGCCCTGACTTATTAGGGGCCTACGGCGAATTTTTTAAATTGGACCCTTCGTATATCATTATTCCAAAAAAAAAAAAAAATTGTTTGGATAAAACAAAAAAGATAAAAATTTATTTCTATTGCATTACAATTTAACAAAATTTAGATAACAAATATATATATATATATAATGGTTAAACTTCAATTAGTTGAATCGAATCTTTATTTTTTAGCTTACCAATGTTATAAGAACAAAAATTAATTGGGGGTAAGGATGAGAATTTTCGACATAACTCAAGCAATATATAAATTAGCAAGTTAAGGTTGACTATTTTCAACATGAATTCAAGTATGACACAACTCAATAACATGAATTATTAGTTATATATTTGAATGTTCATTAAGGGATGCCATGATATTTTTTTAATCTTCTATTTAACTGTATCTAACTGAATAAAAAAGTATGTAAAATAATAATTAAGGCTAATATCTTTTTTTTTATTTAAGATATATATTTTTTTGTTACCTATTTTAGAGTCAATCTAATAAAAAATATATAGTAATAAGGTACAATTTTTTTAATTAGAAAAATGCAATTGAATTAAAATCAAACATTCTATGAATATTTCATTTAGTTGAAATAAATTTTATAAAATTCAACTTATGAGAAAAAAATTTAATCTCTCAATACACTTGCTAAGTTATTTTTAACTAAAAATAAAAGTTTTCACATTAAACATTAATCGAACATGAATCAAAATAACACCACACGACAACATAAAAATAAATAAATTGAGTTAATATTAAAATAATTATGAAAAAACATGACATGATACACTCCCCTGATTAGGGGCCCTAAATTTTGTTCAAAATTGGGGGCCTGAGGCGACCGCCTCAGTCGCCTCACCCTAGGGTCGGCCCTACTGAAGTGTTGGTTGTTGAGCGTGAAAATCTATATTTCTGTTGGTGTGATTTTTTGGTGTTACGTTGAAGTATATTATATTAGAATGTTACGTTTGAAAATATTATACTAACGAGTTTTTTTTTTTTTTTTGGTTACATTAATTGGAGTGTTATGTTTGCAAAAAAAAGCACTCAAAAGTAAGGCTGCAAACGAACCAAACTGAGCCAAGTTTTGCTGAGCTCAAGGTCGGCTCGTTTACTTATCGAACTCATTTATTAAGCTCGAGGTTGGCTCGATAAGAAACTGGGTTCGAGCTCAGCTCTGCTCGTTAATATTAATGAAACTCGAACTCGGTTCAGCCCGACTCGATAATTTTTTAAAATATTATTTAAATAGAAACATTTAAATAAAAAGTATTATTTATATTATTATTTATATATATTTATATATTATTTAATATATAAATAATATATTTATTATATAATTTAAATAAAGATAAACGAGCCGAGCTTATGCGAGCTTGAGCTCGGCTCGTTTACTAAATGAGCCTAATATTCGAGTTTGAGTTTGACTCGTTTACTAAATGAACCGAGCCGAGTTTGTCTATGAACAATTCGGTTAATTTGCAGCCCTATTAAAGAGTTTTTTTAGAATGTTACATTGTTACGTTTAAAAAAAAGTACACAAATGAGTTTTTTAGTATATTACATTAGAGTATTATGTTTAGAAAAAATATACTAAGGAATTTTTGTGTGTTAAATTCTTTGGAGTGTTACATTTAGGAAAAGTACACTAATTTATTTTTATTTTTTTGGAATTCTATATTGTTAGATTTGAGAAAAGTATACTAAAGAGTTTTTTAGTTTGTTACATTGAAGTGTTATGTTTTTAGAGTGTTATATTGGAGTGTTACGTTTGGAAAAAGTATATTAAAGAGTTTTTTTGAAGTGTTATGTATAGTAATTTCAATATTATGAAAAAATTCACATTTGTCCCTTAACACACAACACACGTGTGTTTATGCTTGGTTATTTATGTAATTCACACTAGAATGAGACCTTTGGAATCATAAAAAATGAAAGAAAAATGATGGCCAAACAGTGCATAATATCACTATTTAAGATTTATTGGTGTTTCACCCTTATTTTAAAGCCAATTTTTTATTTGAACATTTTAAATTAAACATGTATATCACAAATTAAATCATAAATTAATCTAACCACCTTAATTTATTATCATCAAAATTACTTTAATCTAATTTTTAATTTTTAACCCAATTTTTTATTTAATAACATTTTAAAATAAACATAAACACACATATATATATAAAATAATAAATTAAACTAAACACTCTAATTTAATATCATAAAATTAAATTATTTAATAAATTTTAAATTAAACATATACATATATATGCATCTAAAAAATAAATTAAATCATAAATTAATCTAAATACCTTAATTTATTACCATAAAATTAAATTATAGAAGTATCTTAATATAATTTTAAATTTTTAACCCAATTTATTATTTAATAACATTTTAAATTATATATATATATAACAAATTAAACCATAAATTAACTAAAACATCATAATTTATTACCATAAAATTACCTTAATTGCAATTTTAATTTTAAACCTAATTTCTTGTATAATAACATTTAAAATTAAAATTAAATTAAATTAAATTTTTGATAGAAAAGGACATTTAGGTTAGGGTTATGGTTTGATTGGGAATATTGATAAAAAAAAAATATTTTAGTCATTAAATTTAATATAAATGTATAAAAAATATCTAAAATAC
This sequence comes from Camellia granthamiana, assembly GCA_036172215.1. Taxonomy (NCBI): domain Eukaryota; kingdom Viridiplantae; phylum Streptophyta; class Magnoliopsida; order Ericales; family Theaceae; genus Camellia; species Camellia granthamiana. The sequence goes on along the minus strand of JAXFYN010000060.1, from coordinate 223,530 downwards.
TCGTTTATGAGTTTGATGGCTAAAGTACATTTATTTTATATTTTTTACTTAACAAAAATAAACAAATAATTTAGATTTAAAACAAATCAAAAAATTAAAATTTGAATTAATAAATTTAAAAATGCAAAATTTATATTGTTAGAAAACCTAAACCTTGAATTTTTTATTTTTGTTTTTTGGTTGGCACGGATGCTTACAGCGATAAATGAAACGTTGTCCCCACGTAAGGCGCCCACAACTACTTTTGAATGCAGAGTGCTTGGTGGCTAGAACATGGAAAGGGGTGTATCCTCGCTCGTCACGAAAGCCAATAAATTTCGGCAAGTATTTGATTATTTGATATGCCAAATCTGACAAATTAAGCATATATTAACCAAAAGCATAAAAATAGATGTGAGAAGAAAAGTATGCTCCCCGGCCGAGAAGATGGGGAAAAAAAATAAAAAACATATCCAGAATTTTATACTTACAGAGAAGATTGATGTTGTGTCCTTCAACAAAGAGTTGTAAATTCTTATTGATTCTTTCGTGGATAAATATTTGGGACACTTAATTTATCACTTTAAATAATGTATTTGATAAATGTCAAATTTTAATTTATCAAATATTTTATCATATGGAGTCTAATCTCAATATCACATCATTAGACAGTGACGGACACAAGGGGTTGCGGGCGGGGCCACCGCCCCCTAAACTTTTGGAAAATTACATTTTTACCATGTAATTTTGAATATTTATTAAAAAAAAATTACATTTTGGCCCCTTCAAAATATATCTCCAATCCCTCCAAAATTTAAATAATTTTACTTTTGCTATCTTAAATTTTAAATATTTCCATTATTTTCATGAAATTTTTGGTTATTATAGAATAAATTAAAATTTTAGTCACCTAAATATTTGAAAAATCTCATTGCTTTCATGTCATTTTGATTTTTTGAAAAATAAATTAATATTTTGATTTTCAAAATCTATATAATCTTACTTCAATTATTCTAAAATTTAAATAATTTTGCTTTAGCCCCCCTTTACACAATTTTTGCGTCCGCCACAGTCATTAGGAATCATTTAAATATGATAAATTAGGAATGTGACATTGTTGTTGTTTTTTTAATTTATATTTTGGTTGTTTTTCTCGGAGACTAGACTTTCTACGTTATTGCATTTCCAGATAAAACATAACTTGGAATTGAAAATAACCTAACCAAATTAATCCAATCCCAACTAAACCAAGTCTTAGGTCTCGTTTGGCAACCTTCAATTTTAGTTAAAAAGTCACTATAAATTATCATATCACTCTTTTTACTTTTCTGTACATCTTTTTGTAAAAAGCTAAAAAAATATTAAAATAACGATTCACAAACGAAGCCTTAGCCCCATCAAATGGAGACTTGGAATTGGAAATAAATAAATTAATTAGCATACTGCTAATATTAATAGGAGGATATAACAATAACAATAATAATAAGAAATTCCATATATATATGATAATTACCAAAATACTCTCCATCGATGGCACAGTGGAGAATAGTGCTGCCGTCACTGTTCCTTCGGCCTTCTTCGTAGACTTTGTCGTAGGAATATCCAAAATGCTTAGTGTAGACGACGTAGAGAGTAAGGAAGGCTTTTTTCTTACCATGGTGAGCTGCCAAGAAGAGAGGAGTCTCTTTGTCTTTGTTGCGACAACCATTAAGACAAGACACCTTTTTTTTTTTTTTTTATCAGAAATTTTTTTTTATTGATGAAACTCAATAGGGAGAGATACATATAAACATACATCAATAAAGGAAACGACGAGAGCAAAAGGCAATAAGACAAGGCACCTTATGAGCAATGTGAAAGCAGATTTTGTGGTACCCCAACTTTGCTGCGACATGGAGAGGATTATTCCCTTCGTCATTGGCCAAATCCTTTTTAGCTTCGTACTCTTTTTCCTTGATCTGAGAAACGAAGGAAAATATTATTATTAATGTAAATCAAAAGTCCAACAAAGAACAGACGCATACATTAATAACATGAGGGGACAATGAAGAAAACGCATCATAGCAACACCTGCATGTCCCAACTAGGTTGGCAATCTCCGTACTTACCTTCGGTCCTTCATTAATATCTTTCGCAATCAGCGTCACTAGATCTTCCACTCTGTCTGTTATTTCTTTATTTCTTTCGTCATACACGGCCATATGTAAAGCTGTGTCACGTGAATCAGTTAACTTCATATGTCGAACCTCTGACTGAGAATAATTCTTGTATATATTCACAACCTCATCCCATTTTCCCTCCATGACATTTTTGTACAACTCCTCTTTGATTTCTTCCATATTTTTTGTGGCTTCTTCTTCCTAGTTAGCTCAGTCAGCAGACAGTAAGTACATATATATAGCCATGCAAATCAGTGAGAGAATTTGTTTAGCTTGCAATGTAAGAAAGATAACAACACTCCAACCCCACCACACTCCCAATCCGTTCTCTTTTTTTTTTTTTTTAATTTTATTTTTCTTATTTATTTATTTATTTATTTTGATCAAAAATAGCATTAATATGTTAGTATAATTAAATTATAAATGAAGGGTTCGTCACTGTTCTATCAGATCGAATCCTTAACCTCCCATTTACCACCTGTTAGACTATTGAGTCACACCTTAATATTTCAAAAAAAAAAAAAAACACAAAAAAAAAAAAAAACACAAAAAAAAAAACTTCAATATTTAGAACCAACCAAGGTGATTATTTTTTTCATAAAAGAATAAAATGATGTTATCACTGTTTGTTTGTGATACTTTCATTGCAAATCAGTACACTTCATGACTCGTAATTGCATAGTTTTCCTTCCAACATTATCACGATTTCAAATAACTATTTTATAATTATTTCAAATCTTTCATAATTAAGTTATACATTTCAATCTTAAAATTCACAGATAAACTATCAAATTTAACTTTAATCTATTTTCTTTGATTGATTAAAATTCCGATCTCTCCTCTATTTGGTTTATTAGAATGAGAGATAATGAAATGAAATGATATTCTTTAAGTTTTCATATAGAATGATCATTTTCTTAAAATGAAAGATGATTCCATTTGTAATAAATTTATCATTATTTTTTTTAGTCTAATCAAATATGATAATAAATATTTTGATGAAATGATCATTTTATTTTATCTAATTCCAATGAACCAAACACTACTTAAATATGAACGGAATCCACTCAACTATACATCTCAAAAAAGAATTCATAAAAATAAAAACAAAAAACCACCATCAATTATACTCATTTTCACGAGTCTTTTGTTTAAAAAAAAAGAACCACATTTATCTACATTATTCTGCATCAATTATCTGTTTGTATATCAGTGTTACTCATCTCAAAATGAAGTAATTATCTACAAATAAAAAAATATACACTATTAAGACAAAGAGCATGTTATGATTTTTTTATTACAAAAAATAAGATTATCAAATCATTTTATTTGATTTTTATTAAAAAATAAAATTATGAAATAATTAACATTTGTCGTGAAAATCAGTTCTAAGTTCTAGAGCTAAGACCACCAAGATTTAAATCCTCAGTCAGCAAAGCAGGGACACCGGCAACACACCAAAAAACAATCATCAGTCAGCTCGATCTAATATGAATAAAATAAAAGAGAAACAAAATTATTTATAAATATTAATTATTTATCAGGGTTAGCAAACCAAAAATAAAATAAAATAAAAGTCTTGTTTTGACAAACAATGGCTATTAATTTTCTTAACCCCACCCCCAAAACAAAATAGTTTCTTTCACTTTATTTTATTTTCATATCTTTTCCATTTCATTTTCATTTATCTCCATAAATTCAATCCAAACATTACCTTGTCACACATGCTCAATTTAGTGTGTTGTGCATGCGCCTTTAATTTGGATAGAATTTGTTATTTTTCAATTGCAAAATCAAGATCATATGAATCTTATATGTGACTGTAAGATAATGTGTTTTTAGCTAAACTACAATGTATAAATTGTGATTAAAGTATTGTTATTCAAGCCTAAAAATTGGACTTACTTTTTAGATCCAATAATGTGATGCTCTATTAAAATATTTAAATCAACACTCTCTCTCATTTATTTTCCAATCATCAACCAATCATCTTGTTGTCACATTACTGAATTTAAAAAATAAATCTAGAAAGTAGACTTATATATCATTTTTCATTGTAAAAGGTTTTTTTTTTTTTCCTCCACAATTTTTTTTTTACAAATTTAACATTCAAATACAACCTTAACAGTTATAATTACAATAAAAGCTCATGTTATCTAGATAAACTGTTTACTTTATGTGGTTGCATTGTCTTTTGTATAAGACACCTGTTCAAGCTTGACTTGATTTTTTTTAACAGTTGATAATAACCATGAACGTTCATGTTGTCTAGATGGACTGTTTACATTATCTTTTTACAAGCGAAACACATATGAGCTAGAAAAGCAGTTCGCCATACCTTTTTCTTTTTCTTTTTCTTTTTCTTTTTTGGGCATAACCTTGTACAAGCTTCCATCCATTTTTCTTTTCCTGGTCGTAAGGCAAAGAATTTTGAAGTACGATGAACATTTAAAGAAAGATTACAAGAAAATAAAAAATGACATCTAATTATGATGATTCTTGTTACTACCACCTGCTAGAGGAGAAAAAGATAACCTCCGTACTGAGAATAGAAAATTTATAGGGTTTATTACACCTTATACTCGGAAACTATCATCAAATTGTCCATTAATCCCTCAATTATCAATTGAGTCTAGTCCAAAAGTATATAAATTAAAATTTATTTAATCCCTAAATTGTCAATTGAATCTATTAAGTCCTTAAAGTATTTAATTCAAACTTATTTAATCTTTGAAAAGATTACAAAAATAAAATATAAGTTCATAAGTATTATAAATTAGTAAAAAATACTATCTAGTTAAAATTTTATTTCCAAAAAATCTTAAATTTTTATACTGTCTTCAAAAAGTGTGTGTCAGTTCTTCTGGTGAATTTTTTTTTATAAGGGTAAGAGTAATTATATATAGTATTTTCTTACTTATCTTCTACAATGACTATTTACTTGCCTTTATCTAATATTATATACTGGATTTCATTTATAATTTCTATATATTGTCTTAAGTTTTTCGATAAATTCTTTTATAACTTAATTAATGTATTATTTTGTTTTATTATAATTTGTAGCGAAGTCTTATTATTTAAATTATCTAATTTTATTTATTCTGTATGTCTAATACTCATATAATTTTATTGGCAAGACTGATAAACCAAACTCTGATAATAATTTAAATATGCATCAAAAAGAAAATACTTTTTAAAGACAATAGAAATTTAAGATTTTTTTGGAGTAAAATCTTAACTTGGTATGGTCTTTTACTAATTTACAATATTTATGTATTTATATTTTATTTTTGTAATCCTTTCAGGGGCTAAATATGTTTGAATTAAATACTTTAAGAGCATGTTTGTTTGGTGGGATTGGACTTATAGTCCATTCAGACTAATAGTCTGTTGTTTGTTTTAAATTTTTTGCACTGGACTAATAGTCCATTCGGACTATTAATCTTAAATCTGTTAGACTATTGTATCCCATGGGGCGTGGGACTAGGGGTGTAAATCTGGCCAGGTCTGTCCCATGTCGGGCCTAACGGGCTTCCACAGAAATTCGGGCCAGGCCGAGTCGGCTTAGTAGGCCTGGGTCTGGCCTCGGGCATGGATAGGTCTGACTATTTTTTTTTTCTTAATTTTTTTTATCAAAATTTTATTATTTTTCACTAAAAAAGACACTGAGTCTTAGGGGGGCCGGGCCTTGAGTGGGCCTTAAGCGGGTCGATAGGCTGGACCACGGACCGGGCTGAGCTTCAAAATGATGGTCCAGGCCCAAGAGCTCAGGTTGGGTTCTGGCCCGGGCCTAAACGGGCCAGGCCCACCTGGGCTACAAGCGAGTTTCAGGCCACTCACGGGCTATTTTTACACTCCTAAGTGGGACACAAATCATTGGATAACTTATCCCATAAGATTAGGTTGCCAAATTACATTATTGACCCTCTAATATTAAATATCTTTTTCCTCATGGTATTAATTATACTTAATAAAGTAGTCTCAATTTAAAAATAAAATAATTTTATTTAATTTTTATTGATGTTTTATTTATTTAATTTTTTATAGATATTTTACTTTAAAATTTTGTTGATATTTTATTTAATTTAATTATTTAAATTTTAATATATGTTTTATTTAATTTCATTATTTAAGTATTATTATTTTTAAAATAAATTTATTTAAAATTTTAATTAAAAAAATTGCATATATTTTTATTGATATTTAATTTATTCAATTTAAAAAAAATATATTTAATTGTGTAAAAAAATAAAATAAAATAAATTTTTATTTAATCTAACTAAAAATAGTTAAAATATTAAATATACTAGCGTATGTCCGTACCTAAAGGCACGGTGTAAATAATATTAAGATTAAAATATAGTTATAAAAATATATTAAAATATTTTTCTTCTTAAAGAACTTGTAACAATTTTGCTTGTATTACATGCTTTACAAAACTTAAATAAGATAACAACTCCACTAATCTTAATGCAAATTAAGAAACAAACATATCAAATTTATAATGTTCACCAATATTGGTAACCCACCCATTAATTTTAAAACGGACCAAGCTTCTCTCATCATGTATGGTTTCCTGACAGGTTGATCCCGGCACTTCCTTTGATAAGTAACCATGTGTGCCGTGAATCCTGCACAACAATATAATTTAAATTCTGAAAAGAAAGAGCATAAATGAAAATGGAACAACTATTCTTGCAAAAGAATGCAGTTTACATCCTTGGTGCCAGGAATATTCAGATTTCGACCCTTCAAAAAAAGAGAGGTTTCTTGTCCACCCACAACTGCCAAAGGGGACACTGATATTAATTTTGGAGGACGCCATAAAAAAAAAATTGAAACCAAAATGAAATTAAAAAAATAAAATAAAATTATTCAACAACAAAGTATAGACGTCCCCGAACGCTCCGGGAGGGATGAGTCCCCCATTCCGTTCATTTATGGGCTCACTACAGTTCGGACTCAAATTGTCATGATTCTTAATCTGAGCCAAAGAGTCCAAATCCGGCAAATCGTTTTGAGAAAACAGTTTTTTTGAAAGAAGCGCCAAACGTGGACTGCTTTGCCAGATACAGAGTCGCCACCTAAATATTTTATTTTGGGAAATTTAGGAAACTCTAACTCGTTGCCTAAAGCCACGTGTCCGTCGTCACCAAAGTTGCCTCGGCTCGGGAACTTGGGTACGATTGGGGAAGGTTACTTCGTGAGCACCTCCGCTCGCCCGATCAAAGATCGGCCTCTACTAATCATGATACCGGGTTTTGAAAACATTATGCGTTCTTATTCCGGTTATTAGCCTAGGATTACTATGTGATGCGCACAGCATACAAGTATAGACTGGGTTGCCTGAATCGGAACAAAACATTTCCTGTTTATTTTTTTGAAAGTGGTTTGTTACTCGCAAGTAGGCTTAAAATGTAGATTTGCCCCCCTCAGGTAGGCTTGGAAAAGATAGTTTTGCCACTATCTAGTGGGCTTAAGACTTGCAGTCAATGTATTATTCCAATTCAGATAACCCAACCTTCACCCACAGGCATTCAGACAGTTATATCATATAAGCACATAGCCTCATGGTAAGTATGCTATCATGGCAGTCACTCACACGCATGCAAGGATGCTAAAGCATAAACCTTACCGAGTACTCCAAGCCAAAACAGAAGCTAATTAGAAATCCATGCATGATCCTAAATATACAGAAGTGCCTAATGCAACACATGCAAAATGCAACTACAAACAGGCTCGGCTATTCTAAAGATGGCATGTGAAATGCTACAACTAACAAGTATTCAACTTGGAATTGAAATACAATGCAATTAGTATGATGCGCTGAGCCCGGTGCATGCAAAACAGATGAATGAATGCAAACATGCTATCATACTATTATGCTAATTGAAACATACCCTAATCTAGCCATCGTAAGCTGGTAAATAAAAGGGAGAAAGACGTGAGGTTGGAAGACATACATCACACGCACGCACACTTATTACAACATTGCCCTCGCTCGGAGGGTCCGAATAAATAATACAGTCCCAAATAAATAATACAGTCCAAATAAGTACAAAATCCTAATTAATTAACAAATTAATCTAGGAAAGCAGTAAATTGCACGCAAATCCATGGACCGCCTCAGCTCTGTTCCGAATGATGAATGATGCATGCTCAGGTTGCCTACGTCGGAAAATTCCTTGCGATGCCTCGGTTTGCCTCTGTTTGCAATTGTTCTCGGAATGCTGTGCAATGCTTTAGAAAGCTGTTGATCCTTGATCTGCTGCAACAGAGAGCAACAAAGGGGCGTGGCAAAGTATTTTCACGTATGTATGCATGACTACTCTTCAGGGAGTGTAGTCCTCGATCCTCGTGCCACCAATCACGCATCCCGATGCATGATGGCCGATGAGTCGATTTGCATGACTCAACATGGAATGAATGCACATGAAAACACAACAAAGCCTAGACTCCATCATGGATAATCCGGAGTGCCGGCGATAGGGAATTGAGACACGTTCCGTCACTCGGAGTACAAAACGTCCCTCGTTTCCCGTGCTTGGGCTAACTCCTATCCCAAACACAATGCAATATGCATGACATGCATGAATGCAATCCTAACATGCAACCTAACATACGCAATGCTATGAAATGGCATACACAATGCTCGATGTAATATGGCATACACAATGCTCTAACATACAACTTAGCATACGCAATGCTATGAAATGGAATGGCGCAATGCATGGTGGACTTACACCAATATGAGTGGACTTCAGCCACACTCACATCAGTGGCCATAAGATGAAAATGAGACTATCGAAATGCGTGCACACATGCACGCAAACCGATGACCGAACCTAAGGCACCAAATGCCACTCTAACAAGGCATGGCAAGGCACGAAATATGGCATACAAGCATGTAATTTCCAGCACTGAAACATGATACTAAATGGCCCCGAAACATGGAAACATGGCACCTGATGCATGAGATGAGCCCCGAAACTCAAAACTAAGCACATGTATTGACTTATAGCTATACAAAGCATGCATTATTTGACTATGAAGCACAAAGACAGAGCCAAGGCAGTCCCAAAACATGAACATTTCTAGTTCAAAGCATGGCCAAAAAGTGTTCACATGAAGAGCTAAGGCAATATGCAAAATTGACTAGTAAGCATGAGTTGTGTTACAACTATACGATGCACATGAAATCTCACCAAACCAGCCAAAATCAGTGAACAAAACATGCCAAAATATGCCCAAATAACCACTGAAATACAGCCAATGCATGTAAAAATGAGGGGCTCCTTTGGAAGGGCATACAAGGGGTTATTAAGCACATGCATCAAGGACACTTAGAATAGTCAAACCAACTCTGGAAATGAGTTATGAGGGTCCTAAAAACCACTGAATAGGCCCTGAAATTGGTCAACAAAGCCTGCAATGAAAGGCCCTCTTGAAAGGCCTTGAGGAGGGTTGTTCCACACATGTATGGGGGACATAAAATATGGTCAAAAGGGCCTTGGACAGAGCCAAGGCAGACCTCAAGACCCTCAGAATGAGGCCTTGAAAGTGACTTCGATGCATGCAAAAAGGAGTCTCTTTGGAAGGCCAAAAAGGCCACCAAACAAGACAAGGAGAGAGGGGGTCACCCCCCTCTGATTTTGACCTTCAAGAATACACCTAAGCCACTGAAAATCCATTGGATTTCAGTGGCTAAGAGGCCAAACCATGGCCAATCCAAGTGCTCTAATGCATAGCCCTAATCATGAAGAGATGAAGCATGCATAGAGGGAAGAAGACCCCAAACAGAGTAGGGACCTTAACCAAACTTGAAGAGGATGACAAAAAAAGACTTTTTTCAGTTCATGGAAAACCTTGAAAATATTCACAAGTAGGGCTAAAATATCATGCAAAAATGACCCTAAAAGAGAGATTGAGCACAAAGGACAGCAGATGGCCTTAAACAGAAAAGAGCCCTTCAACAAAGTTGAAGAGGGGCTCAAAACAAGACACTTTACAGTTTACATAAAGTCTCAAAAATGATCACAAGTAGGGCTAAAGTATCATGCAAAAATGGCCCTAAAAGAGAGATAAAGCACAAAGGGGGAGTAGAAGACATCAAACAGAAAAGTGTCCTTATATAAACATGAAGATGAGCTCAAAATATGACACTTTACAGTTTAGAGCAAAGTCCAGAAATGCTTGCAAATATAGCTTATAAATGAAGCAAGAAAATGCAAGTTTAAGGGAAATAGAGACTTACCCTTGAAGAGCAGCAAATCAGGGGCTTTTGGTCCAAGAAAATGAGCTCCTAACCTCTGAAAATCAGCCTCAAGATGTTGGAATGGAGGATGGAGGTGGTAGGCTATGAGTTGGTGTGTAAATGGTGCAAGAACAAGGGTGTTTGGAAGCTCGGATGAGATAGATATATGGAGGATTGTATCTATGCTCCAGCTGGTTTTCTAACCCTTGAAAATGAGGCTCAAGGGTTGGTTTTATAGAGGAGAGGAGCCAAGGGAAAGGGGGGGAAAAATCAATTCAAATTTCCCCCCAAAAGGATAAATCCTCGGGCAGAGGGTCTGGTGCAAAATAGCTGGCATAGTTGGAATGCACCAAGAGAGAGAAACATAGCCGGCCAGGTGCAAAAGGTTCAGGTGGCCGGCCGGCCACCTCCCCTGGCCGGGTGGCCAGGGGTCAAAAGGGTCAGAAGAATTGCTGGTCGGCCACCCCAAAAAGGTGGCCTCCTAGATGAGTGCAACATTGCTGTATGGTCAAAACCCAGAAAAAGTGAACCAGGAGAGAGAAAAACCAACTTTTTAGAGGGGTTCAAAAGGGTCAAGAACAATTGCTGGCCGGCCTACCCATATTGGTGGCCTCCCAAGTGTGTATAACACAATGGTGTGGTGGAAATTCAGAAAAAGTGGTCCGGGAATGGGAAAAACCAGCTTTCTAGTAAGAAAAAAGGGCGACTGAGAGCAGTAAAGAAATAAAACTAGCTTTTCAGAAAAATTGCTGGCCTCCCACCCTCCTACAAGCTTTCTAACAATGAAAATAAGGTCCTTGCCAAAAATGGACTAAGACGGATGCAAAATGAAGGTTCGGGGGCCGAAACATGCAGTTCGGGACCCCGAAAATAGGCTGTTAGGCACCGGAAATAGCATTCGACCACGGAGTTGGTCTCTCGGGCCACAGTGTCCCTCAAAAGGGAGGAACTAAGGTGTGTGCCAAAAATCGGAGCAAATGGACGTAGTTAAGCAGTCCCGAACCGGGGCACACGGCCGATGGCTCTGAAAATCGGGAACCGGGCTTCAAACGGGAAAAATGGCCTACGGCCACTGAGAGATGATCTACGAGACCTCTCCCTCCCTTTGGGAAGAGAAAACAGAGAAAACAAGGCCTGGTTCACAAACCGAGGCAAAGCACAAAAGAGTCCGGAAGTCTGGAGGCAAGGCTCGAAGCCGTGATTCCGCAACTTCAGGACGAGCACAATATGCAACATCACCAAGCGCTCAATCGGTGACGTCTGAGTCTTAAGGTCGGTCAAAAATGGGGTGTCTACAGTTGCCCCTCTTTGACAGAACTCGGAAGTCATGGAGTGACGGGAGTGAATGTCAAAGCCCAGAGACGACCCATTTTTGACAAGGTCGAAGACTTAGACAAACAGGGAAGATGAACAGAAAGATGTGCCCGCAGGCAGGGGGCAAAATACAAAGCGATATGCACAAAGCCGGATGTAACTTAATGATCATGCGAAATAGTAAGCTGTAATGAAGCAAATATTCACAATAAATGCAACAGTTTTAAGCAAGAATGCAAAGCAATACTACATTTTATGCAGTTGAAGAATGCGGAGAATCATTGGATTCTCGCCACGTCTCACACGGAGGGGATACAATACCTGTGCGGCTCGTCTGGTCGCACCAGCCTCAAATGAACCGTACATACAATATCGTGCCTGCAAAAGGAAGAAACTCAACAAGCGCGACATAGTTAGCAACATATGTTCAGCGTGATATCGAATGCAGACAAACGCAGTGTTGATGAGTGAATGCATCGTAATGCGAGAAGCAACGAGCGTGACAACGCAAGTTTAAGTATGGGGACATGACAATACCCGTGAAACGTGCACAACAGTGCAGGTGATGTGCATGAGAATGCAGGTGATGTGCACAACAATGTAGAACAAGTGTAAATTTGAATGCACATTTTGAAACGAAACAACGAGCAAAGCAATGCAAGTTTCGACGAAGGTGGCTCAATTGCGACCTCCGGTTTAACTCCCGGAGGGGTCGCAACATATTCAAAAAGGATACACCTTGCTTTTGATAAGTAACGATGAGACACGCATCGAAAGTTGGAGTTGAAGTTCCCGCAGGTAGATTTCGCGATGAAAAGTGCACTTTCTTTGTACTTTCTCGGGTGCCGGGGGCTCCAATCATCACCAAAATTTGCAGAGACCTTGGAGGCCACCTTGGGAATGCTGCCGGCCAGGTTTGGTCCAAGGGGGAGGCCACCGGCCAGGTCTGAGGGAGAGAGATGGCCGGCCTGCCAGAAAAGGTGGCCGGCCGGCCACCTAGCCCAAATCCGGGGCAGTTTGGTCTTTTTGCTCTTATTTCTTTAAATCCACTCGGCCAAACACCTTTTCCTCATAACTCTAGCTCCGAAATCAGTCCCTCTACCTTCCTAGAGCATTTTCTCTCTTAGATTTGCACTCTATACCCGTTTTCCAACGCCCCACGCCAAGTTGTTTTGCGAAATCTTTCGGTTTTCAACACTTTGAACTGATTAAATTTTGATTTTGGCGCTTCTTTTCTCATTTTCATCACTTGAGGTAAGTTTGCCTCAATATTTGGAAGATTTTCTCGGGAGTTGACTTTTGTTGACTTTTTCATTCCCGAGAGTTGACTTTTGTTGGCTTTTTTCCAATTTTGGCTCATTTTGCTCATTTTTGCTCCTTTTTGCAGATTTCTTGAGATGGCGGGTCATTTTCCCCATGGCGGAGGTTCTCCAGGTGCCGGAGGTGATCCAGACATTATGGCTCTACCTCCAAGGGTTCGGCCATTCATCCCTGAGAGGTACGCCCCTCCGACACATATACTCCTTCAGGCGTTTTTTTATCATTTCACTGATTTTGATGACCGAGCGCCTGGGGACCTGCTTTTGCGAGAGCCGGAGTCTCACCTCTCTCATCAGGCACGAGAGGTATTTACTTCACTTTTACATTTTCTGCAATGTATTCTGCATTTCCTGTGCATTTCGTGCTTTCGCTATGTTTATCTGCTCATTCAAGCACGCAGCTTGTTTTGAATGTTTAGCCTATAACACCGCATTCTGTTTGTATCTTGAACACACATTTCAAACACTCTGACTTTCTGAACACACAACCCGTATATTGATTGTGAACACACAGCACACACTTGTTGAGAATTGAACACACAGCCCAAACTTTGAGATGAACACACGACCCACTAATTTTGAAATCTGAACACACAGCTCAAACTTTGAGATGAACACACAGCCCACACTGATTGATAGTTGAACACGCAGCCCAAACTTTGAGATGGACACACAACCCGTTGTTGAGGTGAACACACAGCACACACTGATTGATAGTTGAACACGCAGCCCAAACTTTGAGATGGACACACAGCCCGTTGTTGAGGTGAACACACAACACACACTGATTGATAGTTGAACACGTAGCCCAAACTCTGAGATGGACACACAGCCCACTGTTGAGGTGAACACACAGTACACACTGATTGATAGTTGAACACGCAGCCCGAACTTTGAGATGGACACACAGCCCGTTGTTGAGGTGAACACACAGTACACACTGATTGATAGTTGAACACGCAGCCCGAACTTTGAGATGGACACACAACCCGTTGTTGAGGTGAACACACAGCACACACTGATTGATAGTTGAACACGCAGCCCAAACTTTGAGATGGACACACAGCCCGGTGTTGAGGTGAACACACAGCACACACTGATTGATAGTTGAACACTCAGCCCAAACTTTGAGATGGACACACAGCCCACTGTTGAGGTGAACACACAGCACACACTGATTGATAGTTGAACACGCAGCCCAAACTTTGAGATGGACACACAGCCCGTTGTTGAGGTAAACACACAACACACACTGATTGATAGTTGAACACGCAGCCCAAACTTTGAGATGGACACACAGCCCACTGATTTTGAAATCTGAACACACAGCTCAAATACTTGATGTTGAACACACAACTCGAACTTTGATATGAACACACAGCCCATACTGATTGAGAGTTGAACAAGCAGCCCAGACTCTGTATCTGATTTGATTTTGCACTCAGCTCATACATTTCATTTGCACACAACTCATTTATTTCATTTGCACGCAGCTCATTCATTTCATTTGCACGCAGCTTATACATTTCATTCTGAAACTGAATACATGTGTTCATCCTGAATGTAGGTGACCTCTCGTACTGCGCGAGGATATGGCTCCATCGCGGCGAGGGAGTGGTATGCCGAGCTCCCGGAGGCTGTTCGGGATCTGGTTGACGTGGCAGGGTTTGGGCCCTTTTGCACTAGGATATCCCGCTGTCCTACTAGCAGGACGCTGATGGGTGCTTTGGTAGAGAGATGGTGGGACACCACCAACTCCTTCCATTTCTCTGCCACTGGGGACATGACTATGACCCCGTTTGACTTCGCCGTATTGACTGGCCTTGATGTGGGAGGTTGGGCGATCCCATATGACGAGGACATGGGCTAGTGGGAGGCAGCCTGGATGTACTTATTGGGAGCTCGCCCGCCAGTTGACAGATCTTCGGGCAGAGTCCGATACACCTAGTTTTCTTCCCATTTCAGGAGGGTGGAGATGGAGCCTGAGACTCCTGAGGAGGTAGCACAGTATACCCGCGGATTTCTGATGTTCCTCTTCGGGACCACTCTGTTCGCCGATAGGGGGAACACTGTCGGGCTCTATCTGTTGAGCGCTCTAGTGGACCTATCATAGGTCAGTCGATATGATTGGGGTGGCGCCAGCCTGGCCACTCTCTATTACTATATGAGCGCGACCTCCCGTGGATGGAGGAATATGGTTGGCAGCTATTGGAGGGCCTGGGAGGTACTTTCTGTCCTCTTGATTTACATTTCTGCTTCTCATTATTTGTACATTGCACACACGGCGCACTTTGCACTCTGTATCTTGCACTTTGCTCTTAGCATTTTGTATTTACCTTCTACACTCAGCATTCTGTATTCTGATGGCTATTGCCTTGTTTTCCACAGCTATGGGTCTACGCGTACTTCCCGACGCTAGCTCCGGAGCTTGAAGTGGAGGTCCCTCTTACGACCCCATATTCACTTGTATTTGAGGGCCAGTACCGGCCGAGACCTCGAGAGTCTTTCCTCTACCTGCGGCAGTACTTCGATACAGTGCGGTCGTCAGAGGTATTTCAGAACTCTCAGTTCTTCATGTGTTCCACTCTTTGAGTTATCTTGCACATTCACAATTTCTGATCAGCTTATGCATTGGTTACCCGCAGATCACATGGCAGCCCTGGGCGCCTTTAGGCAGAGATCTCCGATTTCGGTTTGCCGGAGAATGGGGTGCCTCCCGGTATAGGATCTTGTTCGAGGGGCCAGTTGGTAGGGCCTGGTTTTTGGGGGATCGCTTTTTGCGTCTGGTATGGGGCTACCCTACTCAGGACTTTCCCTGAGCACCCCCAGGCGATATGCCGACTGCTGATAGGCTCCCTCCCCAAGGTGTTGTTGACGCCAGGTTGGGTACTGATGCATTTCTTCATCTCGAGGAGGGGGATTACGCTACTTATCGTCACATGTACTTGATGCCTCCATTGACGGGAGTCCGTACTCCGACGAGGAGGTCTGCCGGTATGCCTTCATCGAGCTGGGCTCGGACTGCAGATATCCCTTCCACTAGCAGGGCTGGCACATCTAGGGGTGGGGGTGGACTGGTTCCCTTGATTCCTCCGACTCATTTTCATGCTGGATGGCCAGAGATCCCGACCGAGTTGACGGGATGGAGAGATGGGACTTCCTACCCGATCCCAAACATTATTGAGGAGGAGGCCAGCGAAGAGGAGGAAGCTGTAGATCGTCAATCAGAGACATCTGCTGACAAAGAGGAGGGTTCCGGCCCTGGTTCCGGTAGTGGAGATGAGGCTGAGGAGGGTTCTGAGGATAGCAGCCCTAACTCAGACGATGATGATGGTGATGATGGTGCAGAGGCTGTTCCGCAGAAGAGGACGAAGAGAGCCTCTTATTCCTGCTCTTGAGAGCATTGATGCAGCTGTTCCTTATTTTATTTTCCTTTTTTACTAGTAGTTGTAGCACATTGTACATTGTTAGGCAGTTTTATTTTTTGTAAAACTTGTACCCTTGTTGTAAAATGTTGTAACAAAGGAAGCATGATGAAATGAAATAGCTTTTGAAAAAAGTGTTGTGCTTTATGTTCTTAGCATCGTATCGCATCATTTTGCATGAAAATGAGATTGAATGGAAATGTGCATTGTGTATTTGCCAAGGCAGGTAGTGAACCGACACAACAAATTGAACAACTTAACTCACTAAGAAATAACAGAATCTTAGCAAGTTTACAACTCGATAAGCAAGACATAACAATGTTGATTTAAACAAAGAGTAACGACTCAAAATACAAAGCCTAACAACTTTGATAAACAAAACAGCTCGACAAACAAAGCAACAACTCAATAAGCAAAATAACAACTCGATAAGCAAGACTTAACAACAACTCTATAAACAAAGTGTATTTCGGACGATCTGGGTGACGGAACGCATCCGAAACAGAGGGAAATAGAGGCCTTCGACACTCCCGATGCATGGAAATGCTAGGAACTTTCTTCTAGAGGGTAGAACAGGATCAAAGACACACTTTGCAGCATGGCCGACCACCTTTGGGAGCTGGCCGACCAGCTTTTTGCATTGGAGGGGAAAGGGGTGGTCGGCCTACCAGAAAAGGTGGCCGGCAGACCACCTAGCTCAGCAACCACCAGCTTTTCGACACGTGTCCCCCAAACAGTGTCTTATCCTCTTCGTGGTTGATTCATTTCATCTCAGTTTTGCACCAAAATGGAGGCGTTTCTCGTCGAAAATCTCACAGCTTGGATCGCTTCTGTAGATGGCTCGGAAAAGTTGAACTTCTGGGGCTTCGGCTTGAATGCACTATTCACGCTGAGCCGTACTCCACTGCGCCTTCTCTTTCTTCATGTTGCGGCGAGGTTTTGGAACCCAGTAACACATGTTTTTAGCTTCGGCGGGAAAGAGGTATGTCCAACTTTAGAAGATTTTCAAGTTTTGATGGAATCTGAACGCCATGAAGAAATTTTGCCCCAGTTTCGCTTTGGCCATGCCCAAGCTTTAGGGCGGATGTGTGGGCTCACCATGCATGACTTTCGGTCTCTGATTTGTAACGGGGAACTGGACATCCTCGGCTTGATTCATCGCTTTTCTGATGCCGGTGATCGCGACAACCATTATTGGCAAGGTTTTCGGCAACACACCCTTTGCTTGTGCATGCTATCTCACTTTTTGCTTGCCCCAGGCTTTGATGGATCTAGCATTCGCCTGATTGAAGTTGCTCAAGGCTTGAAAGAAGGAAAGAGCTGCATCGTCATGACATTGGCCGAGACACTGATGGGCTTAGATGCTTTCTATCGCCGGGAGACGACCAGGTTTGCAGGGAGTCCACTACTGCTGCAGGTAATGTTTCCCACCCAATCTCACATATATATTGCTCACATCACTCGGCCCTCGGGCTCGATTTTTTTTTTTCACAAAACCCTTTCCTTACTTTTCTCTCATCGTACATCTCTCTATTCTTTATTCTCTCATTTTTCATCTCTCCCCAGGTATGGTTGATGGATAAATTGCAGGTTGTGGACTCTTGCCCAGCCTACTCAGCTCGCGGCTATTTCTTTCGACAACGCCTAGTCGATGCCCTTGGTGAGGGATGGTGGTTCGACTGGATGTGTAATTTGTCTGCAGATCGCATTGCTTGGCGCTGTTCTTGGCTCAATCTCTCGGCAATGAGCTATAGCATGTCCCCGGCAAACCGGGATCCAGTTGATTGGTCTGACCCACTATGTGTTCTACTTTCCGTTCCGGTTCCAACGCCAGTTCGGTCACGATCAGACTTGCCCGCCAGAGGGGATAGAGTATCCTGCCGCATTCCCTGCTCGAGGCTCACAGCTTGCCCGTTATCCACAGCATGGAGGACTAGAGAGCTCCTAGCCCCCGCTCCCACTTTCAGTTGCACTTTGTCTGACGAGTGCTTGGATTGGCTCAATGAAGAGGCACAAATTGGGCCCAGCTTGGCATCGGAGGCTTCAACCAGCTCTGGGAGGGGGCGCAGGAACACCTAACTTATCTATGCCCCGGATTTATTGCTTTATTAGTACTTTCAAGTTTTCTTTATGATTGTAGCCAAAAACACCTTCAATTTGTATGCAAGAGCAGGAGGACTCTGTATTGAAATCAATGAAATTGAAGGTTGTGGGTACTGAAAATTTTCTGCTTTGGTCCAAAAATGGTCTAGGTTGTAAAAAGATTAATTTTGAACAAAGTCAACTTCTATTAAAACTTTTCAAAACCATTTTCGATATGGATCAGAACTGGACACACCTGAAATCTGTCACTGAGATGCACAACCTCGGATCCTAGCAATTGGAAAGTTGCCCATAGTTTGAATAGTACCGCGGCACTACACAGTAATGGAAAGTTGCCCCTAGTCTGAAAAGCACTGCACCGGAGATCATAACCGAACTCTTGAATGCTGAATAGACAAAGATGGCCGAGATGATCAAATGGACAAAGTTGATCGAGGAAAAGTTTATGGCTGAACTTCAGGATGAAGTTGCCTACGTATCCCAAAGATGGGAATCAAGCCTTACGTAGTTCAAGCTCGGATTCACTCGGGTATTTTCACTCTCCTTTTACGCTCTAACTTTTGCCAAGGCCGCCCTTTGCGAGTTTTCAACCTTGTGAGCTCAGTTTTTATAATTTCAAATTTTTTGTGCTCTGAGTTTTGCCTAGGTCGCCCTTTCGGGTTTTCGGCCTAACGAGCCTCTCAAGGGTAATATTTCTTCAACTTGTCCATATTGATCGGTTGTGAGAACTCTAGGCCATCTAGATCCATCAGAACCACAGCTCCACCTGACCAGATAGAATTAATGATGTAGGGACCAGTCCAATTGGGTCTGAACTTGCCCCTTGGGTCATGGATGGGAGCTCGGTTGTCCTTGAGCACCAAATCTCCTTCTTTTAGATTCCTGGACTTAACTTTCTTGTTAAAAGCCCGGGCAATTCTGCGCTGATAACCTTGAACATGGTATAGTGCTTTCAGTCTTCTCTCATCAAAGAGCATGAGTTCCTCAAACCTGCTCTGCTGCCAATCTGCTTCGGCTATTTGACACTCAGCCAATACTCGCAATGACGGAACCTCAATCTCGATAGGTAGAACGACCTCCATCCCATAGACTAATGAATATGGAGTCGCTCCAGTAGAAGTTCTGATTGAAGTCCGATAGCCCCACAGAGCAAACAGTAGCTTATCTGGCCAATCCCGGTAGGTTTCCACCATCTTCTGCAGTATGTGTTTGATATTCTTATTGGCGGCCTCAACCGCTCCATTGGTTTGCGGCCGGTATGTGGATGACTTATGAAAAGCCACGTTGTATTTTTCCAACAAGTCAATCACTTCCTTCTTGAAGTGGGAACCGTTATTTGAAATTATCTCGTTTGGGACCCCATAGCGACAGATGATGTTATTTCTGATAAACTTCGCAACATGTGAAGCCTTCAACACCGCATAGGATTGGGCCTTGACCCACTTCGTGAAATAATCTATCACGACCAGGATGAACTCATGCCCATTTGACCCTTTCGGGGTGACAGCCCCGATCACATCAATTCCCTAGACTGAAAATGGCCATGGCGAAGTCATATTGTACAGCTTCGACGGCGGAATGTTCATACGATTTGCATGAATTTGACATTTGTGGCATCGCCGAACGAAACCGATACAATCCTCCTCCATGGTGGACCAGTAGTAACCCTGCCTGAGGATCTTCCATGCTAGCATTACTCTATTCATGTGCGCACCGCATTCCCCTCCATGGATGGCCTCCATTAGGCGCTTTGATTCTTCGGCATCGACACACAGCTTATGCATTCCCAGATGACCTCTCTTATACAGCTTACCCCCACAGATGATGAACTGCACGGCCATTCTTCTGATTGCCCTTTTATCCTTGGCATTTACCCCTGGCGGGTATGCTTCCTTCTCCGGGAAATTCCAAATGTCGTAATACCAGGGGTTTTCGTCTTGAGCCTCATCTATAGCAGCAATCGAAACATAGGCTGGCGTAAATTTCTGGTCAATGATGACTGGACGCATCCGGACTCCGAACGGGATGTCTATCATAGAAGATAGAGTTGCTAAAGAATCTGCGAACCTATTGTTCTCTCTTAGTAGATGAGCAAAGTTTAGCTTCTCAAACCGAGGAATTAACAAGTTCAAGGTCTGGTGATACATCATCATCTTTTCTTCTTTGACTTTCCAGTCCCCTTTTGCTTGAGACACAACAAGGTTTGAGTCCCCGATGACGTCCAACCGTCTTGCCCCTAGTTCCAGGGCTGCTTCTAGACCGACAATGCATGCCTCATATTCTGCTTCGTTGTTCGAGACTTTGAATCGAAGTTTGAAGGCTAGAGGGATACGGGAATTGTCGGGTGCTATCAGCAACACCCCTATCCCATACCCGTACTGATTTGACGCTCCGTCAAAGTACATCGTCCAAGTTTCATCGTCGATGTGCAAAATGGCTTCATCTGGGCATAAGTACTCGACTGCTTCACCCCTTCCACTGGATGATCGGCTAAGAATTCTGCTACTGCTCTTCCCTTGACTGACTTGTGTGTCACATATTTCAAATCGAATTCGGAGAGCAACAGCAACCAACGAGCTAGCTTACCCATAAGTGCTGGCTTCTCGAAAAGATATTTGATGGGATCTAGTCGCGAAACCAACATTACAGAGTGAGCTAATAGGTAGTGCCGCAGCTTCCTGGTAGCCCATACCAAAGCTAAGCAAGCCTTCTCTAACGGTGTATAGCGAGTCTCATATTCTAGCATCTTCTTGCTCAGATAGTAGATGGCTCTCTCCACTTTGTCCTCTGATTCTTGTGCGAGCATACAACCCATTGTGGTCTCAGTCACTGAAAGGTACAATATCAACGGTTTCCCCAGCTCTGGCGGTGACAACACGGGCGGGTTCTGTAAGTATTCCTTGATCTGTTCAAAAGCAGCTTGGCATTGGCCGTCCCATTGGAATTTCTTTCCTTTCTTCAGGAGGCCAAAAAGTGGTTCACAAGTCAAGGTTAATTTTGAGATAAACTGTCTTATGAATTGCACTTTACCCAGAAAGCCTCACACCTCCTTTTCAGTCCTTGGTGGTGGCATTTCTAAGATGGCCTTGATTTTGGACGGGTCGACCTCGATACCTCTCTGTGTAATCTGAAACCCCAGCATCTTTCCTGCTGTAACACCGAACATATATTTTTGAGGATTCAGCCGCAACCGGAATTCCCTGATCGTTTGAAAGAACTTTTGCAAGGCAGTGTAGTGGCCCTCTCTATCTTTGGACTTGACAATCATGTCGTCCACATACACCTCAACCTCTTTGTGGATCATGTCATGCAATATCGTGGTCGCAGCCCGTTGATAAGTAGCTCCAGCATTCTTTAACCCAAACGGCATCACTCTATAGCAGTACGTCCCTCACGGGGTGGTGAATGCAGCCTTTTCCCGGTCTTCAGGTGCCATCACTATCTGATTGCAGCCGGAGAAGCCATCCATGAACGAAAGCAAAGCATGCCCCGCTGTAAAGTCCACTAACTCATCAATATGCGGCAAGGGAAAGTCGTCCTTCGGACTAGCTCTGTTCAAATCCTTGAAATCCACGCATACCCGGATCCTGCCATCCTTCTTCGGCACCGGAACGATGTTGGCCAACCAAGTCGGGTATTCGAATACCAGCAGGAAGCCTGCGTCGATTTGCTTGGTGACCTTTTCCTTAATCTTGAGGGCCCAATCTGGGCAGATCCTTCTGAGTTTCTGTTTAACGGGTCGGGCCTCGGGGTCAAGAGGGATCCGGTGCTGTACAATCTCAGGATCGATCCCAAGCATGTCTTCGTAGGACCACGCGAAAACATCTTTGAAATCTTTTAATAAAGTGACTAAGCGCTCGCGTTCCTCCGAAGACAACGTGGACCCGATCTGGACTAGCCGCGGGTCCTCCTCAGTACCAACATTCACAGTAATGATTTCATCAACTAAAGGTTTAACAAATCTTTCCTGCTCTTGTTCAATTAAGCGTTGCAAAACCGGAGGAATTTCGTCCTCGTCGTTTTCATCAAAATTTTGAAAGTCTGAGTTAATGCAATAAATCAAGGGCACAGAAAAGTACTTAGAAACCACAGCTACTTGATTCTCATTAAGCACATCCAAATCGTCCGATTCTTCGGTTACAACAAACTCGAAAGAGAAAGAAAAAGACGACCTGGACAAGACTGTGGCATCCAGGTTATCATCCCCAGGATTACCAGACTCAGACTCAGTCGAGCTAGAACCTGATTCCGACTCACTACCTGACTCGGTGCTGCTGGACAAAAATCCCTCTTCATACTGCCAAATGAGAGAGGGTGCGATAGATGCATCCAAAATAGTTGTTGGTAGGCTCGCAGCCGTTCCATTCCCGATCATGCATACCGAGAAGTTATCCCCCAAGCACTTCTGTTCGATCGGAGGATCTGAAAGTAGACATGCCAGCGCTACCCCCATTTCACTTTCAGCGTCCTCAGACTGCACTTTCTTACTCTGCTCAGCCTCAGCCAATGGGTCTGTCTGCTCTTCGGCAACGTCATCCCCGGATAATTGCAGGTCAAAGAAGATCTCAAACCTGGTACGCACTTCCTCTCCACGTTCAGCCATGGCTCTAGGAAGCCACAAAACGGAAAGTCCTTCCCCTCCCGGACGAAGTGTCCATTTAGGGTACCTTGAATGGGCCTATGCATCAGCTCAAAAGCCTTCCCAGCCTGCTTCGCTCTGGCTCTCCTAGCCATTTCCTTTCCCTTCATTATCCAATCCTCTTTGGTGGGCAGATAACCCAAGCCAAAGGTATGGGGGTTGTGTGGCACTTCGGCCAATGCTGCGATGCCCATCCGGCCGCTCTTTCCCAATCCCATCCCGGGGATGTGTTGAAGCTTGTTCATGAGGTATACAGATTGAGCACTGACATACACTCCCTCATTAACAGCCATGATGTTCTGCACAACCCGAGCCTCAGCTAAGGTAAAACTCGACATAAACACATCCTCCATGCCGTGCTCAATTTCCAGGACTGGTGTAGACACCTCTGGTGGTGGATGGATCGATGAATTCCCAAAAACAATGGCTACTCCCTTTCCATGGGGGTATTTCACCATCTGATGCAAAGTGGATGAGACGGCCTTCACCTGGTGCAACCACGGTCGCCCCAAAAGCAGATTGAAGGTCGCAAGAACTTCTAAGATGTGAAAGTCTATTTCATGCGGTCTCGGCCCGACCTTGGTCTGAATTTTTACTGTTCCCATCACTTCCCAGCTTGTGTTGTCATATGCCCGAATCACTTGGGCTGTTGGCACAAAATCCGCGGTCTTTAAACCGATTGCATACGCTGTCCTTGCTGGGCATACGTTGATAGCGGATCCTGTGTCTACAAGCACCACGGGTATCCATTTGTTTCTACACTCCACGGAGATGTAGAGTGGCCTGTTATGGTTCGCACCCTCAGGTGGCAGCTTTTTGTCAGAGAAAGTCAATATCGGGGTAGCTCCTCCCGGAAAAACTAAGCCCATTAGCTGTTCGGGCGTGGTGTCTATAGAGAGCTTGGCCTTGTCCATGGCCAATAAGACAGCTTGTCTGTGTACTCGTGATGCCATAAGTAGTCCCCAGATGGAGATGTTTGCTTGTATCTTCTTTAACTGCTTCAGTACAGCCTCTTCTTCGATTTGCTTCTCTTTCTGTCTCTCGGCTTCCTTATCCTTCCCAGATGCTTCTGGCAGGTCTAGGTGTGGGGGCTTGAAATACCGCCCGCTTCTTGTCATATGATCGACCTCACCGATATACTAGGTGTCGTCGGGTTGATTGCTCCCTCAATCCTTATCCGTGTGGGCAAGACATAAATCATCGCCCTCCCACCACATTCCGTCGGCAGCCGACAGACACCTGTCCGACTCCGGTATGATTGTACTCGCAGTACCTTCAGCCCACATGCTCACAACATCTTCTGTCCTTGTGACCACAGCACTTTCGGCCCCCTCATGGGCTTTAGCTTTCCTAATTCTCTCAGAATCCCAAAACCCTTCTTGTTCCACCTGTGTCGGTGCAGTTTGTTGCTCAGTTTTCCCTGCATTCACAATGTCCAAATCCCGAGCGAAATTCTTAGTACCGGCGCTCTCCGGCAATGCAATCTGACTTCCGGCCCTTCCGGCCACAACTGATATTCTTGCCCCTGCTGGGCCATGTTCTAGTTGGAACTCTTCCACAACATCCGGTTGATCATCCAGCTATCTAGTAGCCTCTGCCGATTCCTCATAATCAAACCAATTGATTGCCGCGTCCCCTAGATCCTGGTCATTGAAAAACTGGAGGTTGGCAAAGTCCTCTTCCACAGCCGTCAAATCATCTGCCCCTTGCTTAAATCCATCCCCCTAGATCACACATAGCTCTGCCTTCTCTGGCAATTCTATACCTGGCCCAACCTGGCCTGCTGACAGAATGTACTCACTCAGATCATAGGCTTCCCCAGCGAAACTCCCAGACTGCTCAAACCCTGATTCAACAGTTCCATCCTCCTCTGAAATCTCCTCTGTTCTGCCTTTGCCAGTCACCACCATTGGCTCGGGTTAGGTTCTGGAGATGTCCAACATGCACAAAGAGTTAGTGCAGTCAGGAAGAAGAACCTCCGGCTTAGGTAGGTGAGATGGAGTGATATAGATACTAGGATCGTAAGACACGACCCCAGTCTGGATAAAGTTGATTCTGTTGGGAGGAGAGCTTGGTTATGTGGTAGGAGAGGATTTGTTGTGACATTGGGTTTTTCTGGAGGCGCAATCACCTACTTGTCAATGAGATCTTGAATCTTGTGACGCAATCTAAAACAATAGTCAGTGTCGTGACCATGTTATTGGTGATATGCGCAGTATTTTGCCGGGTCATGAGAGGGAGGGAGTGGATTTTGTAGTGGCCTCGGCTCCAGGGGCTTCAAATGCTTTTTCCTGATTAATACCCCCAAAGCCTTGGATAGGGGCATATATAAAGGCGTGAAGGTTCTTTGGCCTCTGGGTTGGTATTTGGTGGTCTGCGTATTGCTTCCAGATGCACCGGAGAAAGGTGTGGCTGCCATGGGTCTTGGAAGGGGAGGGGGAATGGTGGTGACCATGCTCACCTCCGAAGCTCTTGCAGTTGCAGTGCCACTTGGACCTGCATTGTTGTTACGGTTGAAAGTCCTCCTGGGCTGCTCTCTATCTTGGTTAATCAGACCCTGTTTCATTGCATCTTCAATTTGTACCCCCATTTCGTGCAGATCTGAAAAAGTGGGAAAGGGGAGCACAATCATTTTTTGCATCAATTTTGGCTAGAGATTGCGCACAATCATCCGAATCTGGTCCTTATCAGTGGGCCTTAGAGTCATCATCGAGGCCTTCGCCCTCCATCGAGTTACGAAATCCGAGAAGCTCTCCTTAGGCTCCTGCCTTGTTGTTTCGAGATCTCGGGTTGTAATCTCGATTTGGGTATTGTAAGAGTATTGCGTGACAAAGGCCTTGGCCATTTCATCCCAACTCCGCTTGACATCATCCTCTAACTTCGCGTACCAGATAGCGGCCACACCCGACAGGGTCCAGCCGAATAGTGAAAGCTTCTGCGGTCTGGTGAGGCCCATCGGCCGTAGTATATCTGAGAATAATCGGAGGTGGACCATGGGGTCCCCAAATCCGTCGAAGTGATCGATTTGCGGCATTTTAAACCTATCCGGCAGCGTTACGGCCACATCGGTATATTCATCCTCGATATCCAGAATAGCCTTTACCCCTTGGGATTTCTTGAAAAGCTTCTCGAGCTTGCTCAATTTCAGTGCTGTAGGGTCTACTTCGAACTCGAAGGGAGAGTCCGGATGGTTGATAGGCGTATGTGCCTTGGACAGTTGAGGCGGAAGTGGGGGTGGAGCCAGCCCCGTTGGAATGTCTGTGTCCTCCTGAATAGTCTGGACATTTGGCAAGATGTTCTGGGTATTTGGCAGGACATTCTGGACAGTTGGTGTTTGTTCGGGTAGCGGGACCCCTGGTAGGGGAGGGACTGGATGTGAGGCTGATGCTCCGGCTTGCTGCTGGAGTCGGGTAATTAGCTCCGCCTGCTGGGCCATGATTGTAGCCTGCTGTTTAGAGAACTCTGCTTGGCGGACAGCGTCCTCCTGCGTTTGCTTCATGCTCTCTTGGAGCTGGCTCATCATTTCTTCCATCCCGGCCATATTCTACTGATCTTGCTGACTGACTGGTATGTGTATCTCTATGGCAGAAACTGAGACCTCAGTTCGACTGTTCACTGCTAGGGTAGACCACTGCTCTGGTAACCTCTACTCAGACACACTGCGCTTTCTTGGCCTCCGTCTGACAACCGGGGGTAGAGAGTGAAACACTGGCTGTCCGTCAACCAGATCCTCAGATCGATTGAGTCGACGACCTCTTGTCCAGAGTTCTTAGGGAATAAGCAATTGTGCTAAAACTGCCGTAGCAAAAAGATAAATAAAGCAATAAGGAAATTAAATAACCAGATAAGCGGACAGCATAACAGCTTAAAATAAACACACAACACACAGTTGGGCATAACAACGCACAATCGGTAAGCTAAATACACACTATCCTCAAACACTGATCATTATCCCTGAATCACTGTCCCCGAAAACTGAATCTGATACCCGCAGATAACTGATTCCCAAAATAACTGAACTGATGCTCGCAGGCCTGATGCCCAAACTCGTAAACTGATACATGCATTCCTGTAGAGACGTTCTCTAAAAGCACATAACAGATAAGTGAGAGCCAAAACACCCCTATGTTGGGGTAGGGTTTCCCTGTCCTATTTTGTCAGGAGCTAGGGTTTCACTACGCATGCAGCGGTTTCAAACAACCTATATCGGGTAAGCAACTTGTCCTAGCTTGGAATGGTCACTATGGATCCGAATATGCACTAGGTCGAATGGTCAAAAAGGGTGCCCCGGTAAAATCGAGGTTTGTGCTCCCATACTAGTAGAGCCCGTAACCGGTAAGCCTTATGGCACACAGCCTCTGGCAAACTGCTCAGGAATAGCAAATGGCAAACACGGTGTCCTAGGCGCACCAATGCACATACAATGCAAAGAAACACATAAGTGTAGTCAAAACCAGATATCATGAGTTCGAGTCAAGTTCTCTAACTCCCCAGCAGAGTCGCCAGAAACTGTAGACGTCCCCGAATGTCTCGGGAGGGAAATCCCGTTTTGTTCATTTGGGCTCACTACAGTTCAGGACTCAATGTCACGGTCCTGTATCCAATCTCGCAGAGTGCAATGCAAGACCGATGAATCATCAAAGAGTCCAAATCCGGCAAATCGTTTTTTGAAAAATAGATTTTTAGAAAGAAGTGCCAAACATGGACTGCTTTGCCAGATACAGAGTCACCACCTAAATATTTTATTTTGGAAAATTTAGGAAACCCTGACTCGTTGCCTAAGGCCACGTGTCCGTCATCACCAAAGTTGCCTTTGCTCGGGAACTTGGGTACGATTGGGGAAGGTCACTTCGTGAGCACCCCCGCTCGCCCGATCAAAGATCGGCCTCTACTAGCCATGATATCTAGTTTTGAAAACATTATGCGTTCTTATTCCGGTTATTAGCCTAGATTTACTATGTGATGCGCACAACATACAAGTATAGACTGGATCGCCTAAATTGGAATAACACATCTCATGTTTGTTTTGAAAACGGTTTGCTACTCGCAAGTAGGCTAAAATGTGGGTTTGCCACCCTCAGGTGGGCTTAGAAAACATGATCACAGTCAATGCATTATTCCAATTCAGATAATCCAACCTTCACCCACAGGCATTCAGGAAAATATATCACATAAGCACATAGCCTCATGGTAAGCATGCTATCATGGCAGTCACTCACACGCATGCAAAGATGCTAAAGCATAAATACTTACCGAGTACTCCAAGCCAAAACAGAAGCTATGTTAGAAATCCATGCATGATCCTAACTATATAGAAATGCCTAATGCAACACATGCAAAATGCAACTAAGATAGGCTCGGCTATTCTAAACATGGCATATGAAATGCTACAGCTAACATGTATTCAACTCAGAATTGAAATACAATGCAGTGAGTATGATGCGCCGAGCCCAGTGCATGCAAGACAGATGAATGGATGCAAACATGCGAGCATAAGTATGCTAATTGAAACATGCACTAAACTAACCATCATAAGCTGGTAAATAAAAGGGAGAAAGACATTGTAACAAGCCTGCGGGGGACCTCGCTGCAGTTCGGACTCGATTTGTGTCACGGTTCTTAATATTGAACCAAAGAGTCCAAATCCGGCAAATCGTTTTGAGAAAACAGATTTTTGAAAGAAGTGCCAAACATGGACTGCTTTGCCAGATACAGAGTCGCCACCTAAATATTTTATTTTGGGAAATTTAGGAAACCCTGACTCGTTGCCAAAGGCCACGTGTCCGTCATTACCAGAGTTGCCTCGGCTCGGGAACTTGGGTACGATTAAGGAAGGTCACTTCGTGAGCACCCCCGCTCGCCCGATCAAAGATCGGCCTCTACTAACCATGATATCTAGTTTTGAAAACATTATGCGTTCTTATTCCGGTTATTTAACCTAGGATTACTACGTGATGCGCACAGCATACAAGTATAGACTGGGTTGCTTGAATTGGAACAAAACATTTCATGTTTGTTTGTTTAAAAATGGTTTGATGGTGCTACCCGCAAGTAGCCTAAGACGTGGATTTGCCACCCTCAAGTGGGCTTAAGAAAACATGATTTTGCCACTATCTAGTAGGCTTAAAACTCACAGTCGATGATTTGTTCCAATCCAAATAACCCAACCTTCACCCACAGGCATTCAGGTAGTTATATCACATAAGCATATAGCCTCATGGTAAGCATGCTATCATGGCAGTCACTCACAAGCATGCAAGGATGCTAAAGCATAAAACTTACCGAGTACTCCAAGCCAAAACAGAAGCTAATTAGAAATCAATACATGATCCTAACTATACAGAAATGCCTAATGCAACACATGCAATAATGCAACTACGATAGGCTCGGCTATTCTAAACATGGCATATGGAATGCTACAGCTAACATGTATTCAACTTAGAATTGAAATACAAATGTAGTTGTAGACACCCCATTTTTGACTGTCCTCAAGACTTGGTTGTGCTTGTAGGTACACCCAACAACTGGTTCGATTGCTCGCCCAGCTTTCGACTGTCGTGGCGGAACCTCACCGGTTCGAGTTTCCGGACCCTGTATCCTTTCTGCCTCTTTTTTGAACCCTGACTAGGTCCTGTCAGGGTGGCTCTCCTAGTGCACTGCCGGCCATAGGCATGGCACTGCCGGCCACTGATGAGCACCTGCCGGCCATCAGTGTGGCACTGCCGGCCATTGCTGATGGCCGGCACCCCCCCTATTTCAGCTGGTTTCCGGAAAGATATTTTGTACCAGCTGGATTCCTCATATCTGCCCTCCATACACGTGTATGGAGGGATCAAAGCCTTTGGAAGCTTGTTCAAGAAGCCTTAGCCTTGCATTCCTCTATATAAGCAAGGGGCTTCTTCCTTACACCAGGTTCTGAAATTTTGGAGGGCAAAAATCCATCTCTCTCTCTATATTGCTTGTGGTTAGGGCTTGGAAGTTAGATTTCTTTGCATTTTTGCACTACACCTCATAGCACAAGACCTCCATCCTCCATTCAAGCACCTTGAGGCTGATCTTCAGAGCCTAGAAGCTCAGATTTTTGGACCAAAAGGCTGCTAAAGACTTGTTCTTTAAGGGTAAGTATACTTTTCCCTAAAACTAGCCTTTTTTTGTTTCATTTATAAGCCTTGCTTGCAAGCATTTTTGGGCTCTGACCCCAACTACAAATAATCATATTTTGAGCCCCTTTTCATGTTTGATCAAGGGTCTTTCTCTGTTTGAGGCTTCCTTCTATCACTTGCCTCTTTAACTTTCTTTTAGGCCTATTTTTGCATAGTATTTTAGGCTTATTTTTAAACTGTTTTGAGCTTTGATATAAACTGTAAAGTGACTTTTTTTGAGCCCTTATTCAACTTTGTTGAAGGGCTCTCTTCTGTTTGAGGTCATTTACTACCACTTGCCCCTTTACCCCTCTTTTAGGCCCTTTTCTTGCATGCCAGTTTAGGCCTACGTGTTTACTTTCGTGGTTTGATATAAACTGTGAAGTACCTTATTTTGAGCCCCTCTTCAACTTTGTTGAAGGGCTCCTTGCTGTTTGGGGTCGGCTACTGCCCCTTGTCTCTATTCTCACTTTTAGGGCCATTTTTGCATGTTAGATTAGCCCTATTTGTGTTCATTTTTGAAGCATGTTATAAACTGAAAAAGGTATTTTTTTGACCTCCTCTTTGAGTTTGTTTGAGGTTCCATTTTTGTTTGGGGTCATCTTCCCCCTATGCATGCTTCATCTCTCCATGATTAGAGCCATACATGTGAGCATTTGCATTGGCCTTGTTTTGGCCTCTTAGCCACTGAAATCCAGTGGATTTTCAGTGGCCTTGATGTGTTTTTGAGGACCAAAATTAGAGGGGGGTGACCCCCTCTCTCCTTGTCTTGTTTGGGGATCTTTTTGGCCTTCCAAAGGGACCCTGTTTTGCATGCATCAAAGTCTTGTTTCAGGCCTCATTCTGTGTGTTTTAAGGTCTGCCTTGGTGCTATCCAAGGCCCTTTTGGCCATTTTTTATGTCTATGATGCATGTGTAGACCAATCCCGTTCAAGGCCTTTCAAAGAGGCCTTTCTTTGCATGTTTCCGGGACCAATTTCAGGGTCAATTTGGTGAGTTTTGAGGCTGTGATAACTCATTTCCAGAGTTGGTTTGGTCATGCCACTTGTCTATCTTGTATGTGCCTAATAACTCCTTGCGTGGCCCTCTAAAGGAGCCCCTCATTTTGGTATGCATTGGCTGCATTTCCATGGTTATTTCGACCTATTTTCACATGGTTTATTCACTGATTTTTGCTGGTTTGATGAGTTCTTACTTGCATCATATACTTGCCATGTAAACCATGTTTGCTAGTCAAATTCGCATGCTAATTTAGTCCATCTTG
Source organism: Camellia granthamiana (assembly GCA_036172215.1). NCBI lineage: Eukaryota > Viridiplantae > Streptophyta > Magnoliopsida > Ericales > Theaceae > Camellia > Camellia granthamiana. Next base: position 191,932 of record JAXFYN010000060.1, on the reverse strand, counting down.
TTAGCACTTTTTGGCCTTGCTTTAAACTGGAAAAGTCCATGTTTTGGGGCTATCTTGGTTCTGTCTTTAGACTTCATAGTCCAATAATGCATGCTTTGTATAGCTGGAAGTCATTCTATGTGCCTATGTTTTGCATTTCGGGGTTCATCTCATGCATCGGGTGCCATGTTGCCATGTTTTGGGGCTGTTTAGCATCATGTTTGAGTGCTGAAATTTGCATGTTTGCATACCATGTTCCATGCCTTACCATGCTTTGGTAGAGTGGCATTCGTGCCTTAGGTTCGGTCCTCGGTTTACGTGCATGTGCGCACGCATTTCGAGCACCTCATTTTCATCTCATGGCTACTAATTTGGACCTAGTTGAGAACTGTCCATATTGGTGTAAGCCCATTTTACCATGTTGTTGCATACTTGTTACACATAGTATGTCATTGCATACTTGCTTAGCTTTACATGCCTTGCATGCTCGCATGTTCACATTGCATTTTGCCATGATTATCCAAGGTTGTCGCCTCACATTATGTTCATATGCTTGTCGTATGTTTGGTTTAGTTGCATGTTTGCATACTTAGTCCATATTGCATGTTTGCCATGCTTATGTGTTGCATCGTTCGGGTTAAACGTTAATCCGAGCACGGGAAACGAGGGGTATTTCATACTTCAAGTGATGGGATGCGTCTCAATTCTCGGTCGCTGAAGCTCTTGATGATTCATGATAGAGTTCTAGGCTTTACTTGCTTTACATGTGCATTCATTTCATATCGAGTCGTGCAATTCGACTCCTCGGCCATCATGCATCGATATGCGTGATTGGTGGCACGAGGATCGAGGACTACACTCCTTGAAGAGTAGTCATGCATACATGTGTGAAAATACTTTGCCATGCCCCTTTGTTGTTCTCTGTTGCAGCAAATCAAGAATCAGCAGCCTTCCGGAGCTTGGCACGCATTCCAAGAACAATTGCAAACAGAGGCTAATTGGGGCATCGCAGTAGATTTCCGTGCAAGGCAACCTCAATATGCATCATTTATCATCTGGATTAGAGGTGAGGCGGTCCCTGGCTTGCATGCCAATTTATTGCTTTCCTAGATTAATTTGTTAATTAATTAGGATTTTGTATTATTTATTCGGACTGTATTTATTTGGGACTGTATTATTCTTTAGGACCCTCCGAGTGAGGGCCAATTGTTGTAATAAGGGTGCGTGCGTGTGTGCATGTCTTCCAATCCCCTTTCTCTCTCCCTTTTATTTAACCGCTTATGATGGTTAGATTAGGGCATATTTCAATTTAGCATATAGTATGATCGCATGTTTGCATTCCTTCATCTGTTTTGCATGCACCGGGCTCGGCGCATCATACTAACTGCATTTGAATTTCAATTTCAAATTGAATATGTGTTAGCTGTAACATTTCACATGCCATGTTTAGAATAGCCGAGCCTGCTATAGTTGCATTTTGCATGTGTTGCATCAGGCATTTCTGTATAGTTAGGATCATGCATTGATTTCTAATTGATTTCTATTTTGGCTCGGAGTACGATGTAAGTATTTATGCTTTAGCATCTCGTATGAGTGTGAATGTTAACATGACAGCATGCTTACCATGTGGCTAAATGCTTAGTTGATATAACTGCCTGAGTGCCTGTGGGTGAAGGTTGGATTACTTGAATTGGGATAATTCATTAAAATCCGCGTTTTAGCCTACTTGCGAGTAGCAAATTTCAAACATTTTCCAAACAAACGGATATGCAATGCTTTGTTCCAAATTAGGCGATCTAGTCAATACTTGTTGTGCTGTGCGCATCACATAGTAATTCTAGCTAATTAACCGGAATAAGAACGCATGTGTTTTAAAAAATGAGATATCATGGTTAGTAGAGGCCGATCTTCAGATCGGGTGAGAGGGGGTGCATCATAGCTGACCTTCCCCAATCGTATCCAAGTTACCGAGCCGAGGCAACTTTGGTGATGACGGACACGTGGCCTTTGGCACCGAGTCAGGGTTTCCTAAATTTCCCCATAAAAAATATTTAGGTGGCGACTTTGTATCTGGCAAATCAGTCCATGTTTGGCACTTCTTTCTAAAAATCTGTTTTTTCTCAAAACGATTTGCCGGATTTGGACTCTTTGGTTCAAGATTAAGAACCGTGACAATTTGAGTTCGAACTGTAGTAGACCCACAAACGAACAGAACGGGGGAGTCATCCCTCCCGGGGCATTCGGGGGACGTCTACAGTTTCTGGCGACTCTGCTGGGGATTTAGAGAACTTGACTCGAACTCATGATATTTTGTTTTGTTCACACTTATGTGTTTCTTTGCATTGCATGTGCATTGGTGCACCTAGGACACCGTGTTTGCCATCTGCTATTCCTGAACGGTTTGCCGGAGGCTTGTCTTGTCAAGGCATGACCATAAGGCTGACCGGTTGTGGGCTCTGCCAGTATGGGAACACAAACCCCGGTTTTGCTGGGGCACCCTTTTCGACCATTCGACCTAGTGCATATTCGGATCCATAGTGACCATTCCAAACTAGGACAGGTTGCTTACCCGATAGGTTGTTTGAAACCGCTGCGTGCATAGTGAAACCCTAGCTCCTGACAAAATAGGACAGGGAAACCTTCCCCCAACATAGGGGTGTTTTGGCTGTCACTTATCTGTTATGTGCTGTTAGAGTACGTCTTTACAGGGAAATGCATGTATCAGTTTACAAATTTGGGCATCAGGCCTGCGGGCATCAGTCAGTGTTTTGAGAATCAGTTATCTGCGGATATCAAATTCAGTCTTTGGGGACAGTGATTTTGGGGAAACAGTGGTCAGTGATAGAGTACAGTTGTTCGGCCACACCTGTGTTTGATCCGTTTGGGCTGAAATGCTGTTTGTTTTCTTCCTTACAAGGTTTAGAGAGTTGATTCAGAACAGTCAGTGTTCTCCCTTTGTTGAGGTAAGGCAGCTATCTGATCCGTTAGTCACCATTCAGAGCAGTGGACTTATCATGGCACAGAATCCAGAAGAGATCGTGGTTATGACAGCCGCGTTGGACCAAGGACTCACTCTGCAAAGTGGGACCGATGTCGATGTACCGCATTCGCCCAGGTCGCCTGCCGCGCACCCGGTTTGGATCCCCCAGTTGTACCAGGCTCGTGAGCCCACCACATTCGAATTGATGGGGATGATAGGTGACCTCCAGAGGTCCGTGGCAGATCTTGCTTATGGGATATCAATTTCGCCACCAGCCGCACCATACGCTGAAAGTGTTGTACCACAGGAGCCCCCGCTATTGGGGCGGATTGTGATGGAGCTTAGTCAACCGGAGATGGCCTCCAATTATAACCATGACATATCAGCACCAACCTAGGCCCTCGATCAGGCTGAAGCCAGGGGCAAGAACAAAATGAAGGTGGACGCCGATCCCATTGAACGACTGTTGTGGGCAGTCGAGGCTTTAAAAGCCGGGGGGATGAGTAAGCAACAGATGCTCGCGGTCATAACCAAGATCGTGGATGATGTTTTCCCCACATCCAGTCACGGGCAGTACAAGCTAGCCAGAAAACCGGGATAGGCCCCGTCATACCAGAGCAGTTCCTTCTGCTCCCAACCTTGCATCCGGGAAAGACCAGAAATCTAAGGCTGCACCTGCTGATCCTTTTGCTAGTGCGTCTAGCGAGAATTCCCAGACTTCAAAGTATCTGCCTCGAGGGCGCCGAGTCTTTCATCCTCTCTACATGCCTTTGTCTAGGGCACTTCTAATTTTGGCTAAAAAGGGGCATCTTACACCTCTTGAGCCGCGGCCTCTCCCGCATCCCCTTCCAGCTAAACATGACGCTACTGTGTACTGCGCGTACCACCAGCAAACCGGTCACAGCATCGAAAGTTGTTTCCGCCTTCGTCATGAAGTGCAAGATTTGATTGATGATAAGGTCATTCTCCCGCCTACCTCGGCCAAGTCAGTCACTACAGAGTTCTTGGATTTTGAGGATACCGATGCTGCGAGTATGTAATCAGGAAGTGAACTGCCTGCGGGCGATACTTGACGTATTTTTGGATGTGGCATCTGACACGCACTTTTGAGCATCTGCGGTTGCTAATTTTGTAAACTCTGGCTTGGGTATTAAGTCAGTCTTTTGTTTTGTTTTGAGTCTGTCTCATTGTCTTGAGTCAGTCTTTTTTTTGCTTAAGGGTCTGTTTGTTGTGGCGAGTCAGTCCCCTTTGTATAGAATATTAGGTGATTCTGGGGTTGTTGCCTCGAACACCGTTTTGTTTTGTAATTACCCCTTTTGCTTTCTTTTTTTGAGTTTGCCTCTGCTGTGAACCCAGTTGCAACCAAAAAGTATGAATAAAGCAGCAGTGGCTGTCATGTTTTGTGCTTATTACTACTTTGAGCCTGTTGTGCCACAAGATTTAGAAGAAATGGCAGTGCTTTTCACCTGCTTTTCTGTGCCTTGAAGTCATTGTATTGACCTAAGCTTTTCAAAACTTTTTTTGAACACTGCGTTGAAAACGAAGAGGAAGGAATTCCTCGGGATTTGCAAAACTTTGATCGAATTGAGAGAAAGAGAGGCGTGCTAAGCCCTTAATGAATGAAATCATGCTTGTTAGCGTGAGTACTGAGAAGGACCCTAGCTTGATCCAGACTGGTTTCACACTATCTTCAGCGAGAGCAATTTGTCGCTTTCTTAAAAATTTTCAAAAACAAAATTTTTGCGCAGTCCTGCGAAGACCTGTGTGGAATCGCTCTTAAGATTGTGCAGCCTAGGATCGCTCTCAGCCTCGAGACTCAACCCCTTTGCTTCCAAACCTTGAACTTGAATTCAGTATGTTCAACGGTACCATGTGAGGCCTGTGTGGCCAGATTTGAAGCAGCCCTTGAACAAGAGGCACCAAAGTCAGATCAAGAACATCAGACCTCATCAGAAGAAGCTTGCAAAGCTAAATCAGAGGCACCCCTCGAACTAGGGGCAAAAATGTCCGATGTGCTCGAAGAGCCGAAGATGGATCCTTCTGCGAATCAATACAATAGTCATTTTCCTGGATTCAGATGACTTCAGGATCTCAAAACCATTTGGCATGGACCTGTTACACTTTTACCCTTTGAGAGGCTCGCTGGGCCGAAAACCCGGAAGGGCGACCCAGGCAAAAGTTAGAGCAAGAGAAAAATACAAAAAAAAAAAAGAAGAAAGAAGAAAAATACAAAAAGAGAAGAATGCAAAAAGAAAAGATGAAAAACAAAAAAGATGAAAAGAATTGAAAAAAAAAAAAAAAAGAAAAGAGAAGAAAAACGAAGCTCGCAAGGTCGAAAACCTGCATTGGGCGCCTTAGCAAAAGTTAGAGCCTAAAAAGTAAAGGTTAATACCCGAGTGTACCTTACCCCGAACTACGTAAGGCTTGATTCCCATGTTTGGGATACGTAGGCAACTTCATCCTGAAGGCCAGCCCCCAACGCTTTCATAACATCTCAGTCCATGTAATGGTTTTGATCACCCTTGCTTCCCCTAAATCCGATAGTTCGGTTATGACAACCGGAGCCACGAAGCCCACTTCCTCTTGAAGTCCAGCCACCAATGCTTTCACGGTGACTGTGTCCATATATTGGTCTTGACCATCTTCGTCTTCTCCGTGTCCGAGAGTTCGTTTGTAATCGTCACCGATGAGGACTGGTTTTCAGCATGCTGCGGTATGATCCGAACAAGGGGCAACTTTTCGTTGCCATGAGTTGCCTTGAGTCACCGTTTAAACCAGGGGCAACTTTCCGTTGCCATGCCCCCCTTTCAAGCAAGGGGCAATTTTCCATTGCCTCCGATCCGAGGCTTGCACATCTCGAGGGTAGGTTCCATGCTCGTTTAGCATCGACCGTTCGCAAAATAGTTTTGAAAATTTTTACTGAGGTTGACTATTTTCTCGAAAACTATTTCATTTTCCAAAATCGGACCATTTCTTGGACCCAAAAAGGAAAATTTTCAGTGCTTATGGCCTGACTTGCATGATTTTCAAATCAAAAATTGAACAAGTATGTTAATCTAACTCTCATTTTGGTCAAAACTGTTTTCATTAAAAACCAAAACAAAAAATGGTCAAAATGATGAACTAGGGGCACAGCTGAGTTAGGTGGTCTGTCTTTTCCCCTTTATCAATGCGCTTGCCAGAGAGGGCACCCTATTCACCAAGAAGGGCGCAGCGGAAGCTAACAGAGAAGGTTCTCTTATCCTCCGAGCAACGAGGTATCAGGCCAAGTGCGAGACACGAACGGGAACGGATCAAGATATTCCATTCCTTTGTCTGGACAGATCTAATCACGTCCAAACTCCCTAGTAGAGCATCGTCAACCAATGTCAATTGCAAATCTGCTGCACATCCAGCCGCATTACAACCCCTCTGTGGGGAGGAGAAGTTCATTGTTGTGAGCGGAAGAAAAAGAATCTAGTTGAGTGCTAGGGGCAAGAGCCTGCAACTTTCTGTTCATCCATCTACCACCCAGGGGAGGGATGAAAAATGAGAGATTGAAGAATAGAGAGGTATAAGTTGAGAGAAAAGTGAGCGAAAGGGTTTTGAGAGAAAAATTGAGCTTGAGGGCTGAGTGATGTGAGAAATAAGAAAAGGGTGGGAAACATACCCGGAGGAACTGGCTCCTCGAGATCTGAGGTCTTTTGTTTTCATAAATACGGCTGTGTGTCGTGTCTTTTGTTTTTTTGTTTGCCTTAACTCTTGCTTTGAGTCGTTCCGGGCGTGTCTCGTTGTGTTTAGGTTGTTTACCTTTGTTTTTCGTTGTTGAGTCTTTTTCACTGTGTTCAGTCGTAGGCTCAATACCCGGTTAAGAACTCGTTTCTTAATTTTGAAAATAAAAATCGTTTTGTGCTCAGGGTGCTGTGTCATTCTCTATATTTGTGCCAAAACAAGATTTGTTCTTTCGTAAGAACTGCAGGGTCCACCCCCGATAAGTGTGAACAATAAAACCTGGACCTACCTGAAGCTTTTTGGGTTCTGGATTGCAATGTAAGAGAAAATAAGGAAAGTTCGGAGCATCTAAGTTTGTTTTGACTCCTGCAAATTCCATCTTCCCAGCTAGCGTTTTCAAAATGAATGGAGCACCGTGTTATGGGCTGTATGCCCAAAATCAGTTATGTGCTGTATAAACGGAATACTGTGTCGTGGGCTGTGAGTTCAAAATGAGTAGTGTGATGTATGAGCCGTGTGCAAAATGAACCGAATATTGTGTTATGGGAGGTGAGTTCAGAATGGGCCGTGTGTTCAGAATTAGCTGTATGCTGTATTAACTGTGTATTCAAGGTTATGGGCTGTGAGTTCAGGATAAGCAGTGGTTGGAATAGGTCATGCGTTCAGAATGAGAAATGTTGTGCGAACTATGCCTTCAGAGTGAATCGAGACTGTGCCAACTATTTTCGTGCCAAAATAGCAATCAGAAGTGCTCTCTCGGAGTACCAATCCCTGCCAGAGGCATCTCAGTTGTCAATATGATCAGGAAGAAAAGCGGCATCCGTGGTTTCCCCGGTAGATGTTGCTCCTTGTCAGTATTTCAGAACCTCTTGTACTGTGAGTTAAAGGTTAATGTTCGAAGAACGTAGGGGAGGTCCCCATCAGAGTAGAGCAGTTCACCGCCACTCACCTCGTGAGGTGCTTTCCAAAGCACCGCTAGGTTTGTTCATTGCATTCCTCGCGCATCATGCATTGTATTGCATTCTCCCTAGCAAGATCCTTTCTCGTTTATGCACAGTATTGTATGTATTGTTCATTCAAGTAAGTTCCATTTCAGTTTGACAATTTACCTTTCCTCTCTTGCATGTGATATGCTGAGAGATTTTCTCTTGCGTGTGATACGCTGAGAAATTTTCCTTTCCTCTCTTGCATGTGATATGCTGAGAGATTTTCTCTTGCGTGTGATACGCTGAGAGATTTTCCTTTTCCCTCTCTCACGTGTACTACGCTGAGAGATTTTCTCTTTTCCCTTTCGCATTATTATGCATCACACTCAGGTTGCATTGTTTTGCACCCCTTCCACATTGTTATGCGTCACACTTAGGTTGCATTGTTTTGTACCCTTTCCCTTTCCGCATTGTTATGCACTACACTTCGGTTGCATGGTTATGCACACCTCTTCGCTTGTGTTGCCACACACATTCCATTTGCATTGTTATGCCCGCATCTTTCTGAAACACCGGGATATGTCCCTATGTTTCTTCTTCTCTGGTTAAAAGCATTTGGAATACGTTCCGGTGCTCACACCATTCAGAGACACGGGGATACGTCCTTATGTCTCTTTGTCTTTCTGAAACACCGGGATATGTCCCTATGTTTCTTCTTCTCTAGTTAAAAGCATTTGGAATATGTTCCGGTGCTCACACCATTTAGAGACATGGGGATACGTCCTTATGTCTCTTTGTCATTCTGAAACACCGGGATACGTCCCTACGTTTCTTCTCCTCTGGTTAAAAGCATTTGGAATACGTTCCGGTGCTTACACCATTAAGAGACACGGGGATACGTCCTCACATCTCTTTCTAAAATACCGGGATACGTCCCTATGTTTCTTCCTTTCTGGTTAAAAGCATTTGGAATACGTTCCGGTGCTCACACCATTTAGAGACACGGGGATATGTCTCCGTGCCCCCTCTTCTTTTGGAAACGCGGGGTGTTTCCCTCTGTTTCCCTCGGTTTGTTGGACCTCCTCTCACGATTTCAGTGTGGTTTGAGTGTCCCGTTCCTTACGCGATTTCAGCGCGTTTGGAATTTATCCCAGGTTGCGTTGTACATGCGCTGGGCGGTTTGTTGGACCTCCTCTCACGTTTTCAGCGTGGTTCGAGTGTCCCGTTCCTTACGCGATTTCAGCGTGTTTGGAATTTATCCCAGGTTGCGTTGTAGATGCGCTGGGCGGTTTGTTGGACCTCCTCTCACGTTTTCAGCGTGGTTTGAGTGTCCCGTTCCTTACGCGATTTTAGCGTGTTTGGAATTTATCCCAGGTTGCGTTGTAGACGTGCTGGGCGGGTTGTTGGACCTCCTCTCACGATTTCGGCGTGGTTTGAGTGTCCCGTTCCTTACGCGATTTCAGCGTGTTTGGAATTTGTCTCGGGTTGCATTGTATACGTGCCTACTTGGTTGTTTTTCTTCCCCTCATGATTCCGGCATGGATAGGGTTTGCCACCCTTTGGCATCTTTACTATCATAGCATTCATCCGTCGCGCTGTCTTGCGCACCTTACCTGATTGCATTTTGCATGCATTCATTGTTCGCGCTATTTTGCGCATCGCGCTGTCTTGCGCACCTCACCTCTTTGCATTTGGCATGCATTTCCATCGCGCTATCTTGCGTACCCTACCTGATTGCATTTTGCATGCATTCATTGTTCGCGCTATTTTGCGCATCGCACTATCTTGCGCACCTCACCTCTTTGCATTTGGCATACATTTCCATCGCGCTATCCTGTGCACCCTACCTGATTGCATTTTGCATGCATTCATTGTTCGCGCTATTTTGCGTATCGCGCTGTCTTGCGCACCCCCCTGTTTGCATTTTTGGCATGCATTCATTGTTTGCGCTGTCTAGCGCATCGCGCTGTCTTGCGCACCCCCCTATTTGCATTTTTGGTATGCATTCATTGTTCGCGCTGTCTAGCACATCGGGCTGTCTTGCGCACCCCCCTGTTTGCATTTTTGGTATGCATTCATTGTTCGCGCTGTCTAGCGCATTGCACTGTCTTGTGCACTCGCACTGTCTTGTGCACTCGCGTTGTCTAACGCATTCGCGCTGTCTAGCGCATCGCACTGTCTTGTGCACTCGCGTTGTCTAACACACTCGCGCTGTCTAGCGCATCGCACTGTCTTGTGCACCTCTTTGCATTTGGTATGCATTTCCATCGCGCTATCTTGCGCACATCATATGCACTTGTTGGTGCATTACATCTCATATTGCATTTGGCATGCATTTCATTCGCGCTACCTTTCGCACTTCATCTGTACTTGTTAGTACATTGCATTGTTTTGCATATCCTCAAAATACATCGTTATGCATTCCCCTTATTGCGCATTGTTATGCGTACTTTACATGCATTATCATGCATTCTCCTCATTGCGCATCGTCATGCGCACTATTATGAATTTTCATGCATTTTCCTTATCGCGCATCGTCATGCGCAGCTATTATGCATTGACATACATTTTCTCTATTATGCATTGTCATGCATTTTCCTTATTGCGTATCATCATGCGCATCTATTATGCATTGACATGCATTTTCTCTATCATGCATTGTCGTGCATTCTCCTTACCACGCATTGCCATGCGTCTCTGTCATGCATTGTCATGCATTTCCCTATCTCTATTATGCATTGTCATGCATTCTCTTTATCAAACATCGTTATGCATTTTACAAGAGGTTACACATTGCTTGCGTTAATCGCGCTTGCTTTACTGACATGTGTTCATTCCTGCTATACACATTGCTTGCGTTACTGCATGCTTTACTTACATGTGTATAATGTATCTTTCAGGTGGTTACACATTGTACACGTTTCGGCGTGTGCTTTACTTACATGTGTTCATACCTTGCTTGCTTTACACATTGCTTACGTTAATCGCGTATGCTTTACTTACATGTGTTTATGCATCCCACAGGAGGTTACACATTGCTTGCGTTAATCGCGTTTGCTTTACTGACATGTGTTCATTCCTGCTATACACATTGCTTGCATTACTGCATGCTTTACTTACATGTGTATAATGTATCTTTCAGGTGGTTACACATTGTACACGTTTCGGCGTGTGCTTTACTTACATGTGTTCATACCTTGCTTGCTTTACACATTGCTTACGTTAATCGCGTATGCTTTACTTACATGTGTTTATGCATCCCACAGGAGGTTACACATTGCTTGCGTTAATCGCGTTTGCTTTACTGACATGTGTTCATTCCTGCTATACACATTGCTTGCATTACTGCATGCTTTACTTACATGTGTATAATGTATCTTTCAGGTGGTTACACATTGTACACGTTTCGGCATGTGCTTTACTTACATGTGTTCATACCTTGCTTACTTTACACATTGCTTACGTTAATCGCGTATGCTTTACTTACATGTGTTTATGCATCCCACAGGAGGTTACACATTGCTTGCGTTAATCGCGTTTGCTTTACTGACATGTGTTCATTCCTGCTATACACATTGCTTGCATTACTGCATGCTTTACTTACATGTGTATAATGTATCTTTCAGGTGGTTACACATTGTACACGTTTCGGCGTGTGCTTTACTTACATGTGTTCATACCTTGCTTGCTTTACACATTGCTTACGTTAATCGCGTATGCTTTACTTACATGTGTTTATGCATCCCACAGGAGGTTACACATTGCTTGCGTTGATCGCGCTTGCTTTACTGACATGTGTTCATTCCTGCTATACACATTGCTTGCATTACTGCATGCTTTACTTACATGTGTATAATGTATCTTTCAGGTGGTTACACATCGTGCACGTTTCGGCGTGTGCTTTACTTGCATGTGTTCATACCTTCTACCTATTTCACACATTGCTCGCGTTTACCGCTTGCTTTACTTACATGTGTTCATTCCTGCTATACACATTGCTTGCACTACTGCATGCTTTACTTACATGTGTTCAATTTCTTTCTTTACACATTGCTCGCGTTGACCGCTTGCTTTACTTACATGTGTCCAATTTCTTTCTTTACACATTGCTCGCGTTGACTGCTTGCTTTACTTACATGTGTATTTTTAATTCCTATTTTACACATTGCATGCGTTGTCGCGCACGCTTTACCTACATGTATTCAATCCTCATTTCACACATCACATGCGTTGTCACGCACTTTTCAAATGCATTGTTATGCATGTTCCTGACGATATTGTACCTGTTAAGTTCATTTCTTTTTCAGGCACGATATTGTATGTACGGTTTATTTGAAGCCGGTGCAACCGGATGAGCCGCACAGGTATTGTATTCACTTCGTGTGAAACGTGGTAAGAATTGCATAATTCTTTTACATCCTTTCTGCATTGTAGTGTAGTTGGATTCGTGTTCACTTGCTTAAAACTGTCGCATGTTTTGCTTCGTTACAGCATCCTTAGCATGATTGTTAGTCAAATCTTGCATCTTGCATATCATTTGCACTTTGCCCCAGCCTTCGGGCACATCGCTGCATGCTTATGCTAATTGTTTGTCTGAGTCTTCGGCCTTGTCAAAAATGGGTCGTCTCGGGGCTTTGACATTCACTCCCATCACTTTGTGACTTCTGAGTTCTGTCAAAGAGGGGCAACTGTAGACACCCCATTTTTGACCGTCCTCAAGACTTGGTTGTGCTTGTAGGTACACCCAACAACTGGTTCGATTGCTCGCCCAGCTTTCGACTGTCGTGGCGGAACCTCACCGGTTCGAGTTTCCGGACCCTGTATCCTTTCTGCCTCTTTTTTGAACCCTGACTAGGTCCTGTCAGGGTGGCTCTCCTAGTGCACTGCCGGCCACTGATGAGCACCTGCCGGCCATCAGTGTGGCACTGCCGGCCATTGCTGATGGCCGGCACCCCCCCTATTTCAGCTGGTTTCCGGGAAGATATTTTGTACCAGCTGGATTCCTCATATCTGCCCTCCATACACGTGTATGGAGGGATCAAAGCCTTTGGAAGCTTGTTCAAGAAGCCTTAGCCTTGCATTCCTCTATATAAGCAAGGGGCTTCTTCCTTACACCAGGTTCTGAAATTTTGGAGGGCAAAAATCCATCTCTCTCTCTATATTGCTTGTGGTTAGGGCTTGGAAGTTAGATTTCTTTGCATTTTTGCACTACACCTCATAGCACAAGACCTCCATCCTCCATTCAAGCACCTTGAGGCTGATCTTCAGAGCCTAGAAGCTCAGATTTTTGGACCAAAAGGCTGCTAAAGACTTGTTCTTTAAGGGTAAGTATACTTTTCCCTAAAACTAGCCTTTTTTTGTTTCATTTATAAGCCTTGCTTGCAAGCATTTTTGGGCTCTGACCCCAACTACAAATAATCATATTTTGAGCCCCTTTTCATGTTTGATCAAGGGTCTTTCTCTGTTTGAGGCTTCCTTCTATCACTTGCCTCTTTAACTTTCTTTTAGGCCTATTTTTGCATAGTATTTTAGGCTTATTTTTAAACTGTTTTGAGCTTTGATATAAACTGTAAAGTGACTTTTTTTGAGCCCTTATTCAACTTTGTTGAAGGGCTCTCCTCTGTTTGAGGTCATTTACTACCACTTGCCCCTTTACCCCTCTTTTAGGCCCTTTTCTTGCATGCCAGTTTAGGCCTACGTGTTTACTTTCGTGGTTTGATATAAACTGTGAAGTACCTTATTTTGAGCCCCTCTTCAACTTTGTTGAAGGGCTCCTTGCTGTTTGGGGTCGGCTACTGCCCCTTGTCTCTATTCTCACTTTTAGGGCCATTTTTGCATGTTAGATTAGCCCTATTTGTGTTCATTTTTGAAGCATGTTATAAACTGAAAAAGGTATTTTTTTGACCTCCTCTTTGAGTTTGTTTGAGGTTCCATTTTTGTTTGGGGTCATCTTCCCCCTATGCATGCTTCATCTCTCCATGATTAGAGCCATACATGTGAGCATTTGCATTGGCCTTGTTTTGGCCTCTTAGCCACTGAAATCCAGTGGATTTTCAGTGGCCTTGATGTGTTTTTGAGGACCAAAATTAGAGGGGGGTGACCCCCTCTCTCCTTGTCTTGTTTGTGGATCTTTTTGGCCTTCCAAAGGGACCCTATTTTGCATACATCAAAGTCTTGTTTCAGGCCTCATTCTGTGTGTTTTAAGGTCTGCCTTGGTGCTATCCAAGGCCCTTTTGGCCATTTTTTATGTCTATGATGCATGTGTAGACCAATCCCGTTCAAGGCCTTTCAAAGAGGCCTTTCTTTGCATGTTTCCGGGACCAATTTCAGGGTCAATTTGGTGAGTTTTGAGGCTGTGATAACTCATTTCCAGAGTTGGTTTGGTCATGCCACTTATCTATCTTGTATGTGCCTAATAACTCTTTGCATGGCCCTCTAAAGGAGCCCCTCATTTTGGTATGGTTTGGCTGCATTTCCATGGTTATTTGGACCTATTTTCACATGGTTTATTCACTAATTTTTGCTGGTTTGATGAGTTCTTACTTGCATCATGTACTTGCCATGTAAATCATGTTTGCTAGTCAAATTCGCATGCTAATTTAGTCCATCTTGTTAGCACTTTTTGGCCTTGCTTTAAACTGGAAAAGTCCATGTTGTGGGACTGTCTTGGTTCTGTCTTTAGACTTCATAGTCCAATAATGCATGCTTTGTATAGCTGGAAGTCATTCTATGTGCCTATGTTTTGCATTTCGGGGTTCATCTCATGCATCGGGTGCCATGTTGCCATGTTTCGGGGCTGTTTAGCATCATGTTTGAGTGCTGAAATTTGCATGTTTGCATACCATGTTCCATGCCTTACCATGCTTTGGTAGAGTGGCATTCGTGCCTTAGGTTAGGTCCTCGGTTTACGTGCATGTGCGCACGCATTTCGAGCACCTCATTTTTATCTCATGGCTACTAATTTGGACCTAGTTGAGAGCTGTCCATATTGGTGTAAGCCCATTTTACCATGTTGTTGCATGCTTGTTACACATAGTATGCCATTGCATACTTGCTTAGCTTTACATGCCTCGCATGCTCGCATGTTCACATTGCATTTTGCCATGATTATCCAAGGTTGTCGCCTCACATTATGTTCATATGCTTGTCGTATGTTTGGTTTAGTTGCATGTTTGCATACTTAGTCCATATTGCATGTTTGCCATGCTTATGTATTGCATCGTTCGGGTTAAACGGTAATTCGAGCACGGGAAACGAGGGGTATTTCATACTTCAAGTGATGGGATGCGTCTCAATTCTCAGTCGCCGAAGCTCTTGATGATTCATGATAGAGTTCTAGGCTTTACTTGCTTTACATGTGCATTCATTTCACATCGAGTCGTGCAATTCGACTCCTCGGCCATCATGCATCGATATACGTGATTGGTGGCACGAGGATCGAGGACTACACTCCTTGAAGAGTAGTCATGCATACATGTGTGAAAATACTTTGCCATGCCCCTTTGTTGTTCTCTGTTGCAGCAAATCAAGAATCAGTAGCCTTCCGGAGCTTGGCACGCATTCTAAGAACAATTGCAAACAGAGGCTAATTGGGGCATCGCAGTGGATTTCCGCACAAGGCAACCTGAATATGCATCATTCATCATCTGGATTAGAGGTGAGGCGGTCCCTGGCTTGCATGCCAATTTATTGCTTTCCTAGATTAATTTGTTAATTAATTAGGATTTTGTATTATTTATTCGGACTGTATTTATTTGGGACTGTATTATTCTTTAGGACCCTCTGAGTGAGGGCCAATTGTTGTAATAAGGGTGCGTGCGTGTGTGCATGTCTTCCAATCCCCTTTTTTTCTCCCTTTTATTTAACCGCTTATGATGATTAGATTAGGGCATATTTTAATTTAGCATATAGTATGATCGCATGTTTGCATTCCTTCATCTGTTTTGCATGCACCGGACTCGGCGCATCATACTAACTGCATTTGAATTTCAATTTCAAATTGAATACGTGTTAGCTGTAGCATTTCACATGCCATGTTTAGAATAGCCGAGCCTGTTATAGTTGCATTTTGCATGTGTTGCATCAGGCATTTCTGTATAGTTAGGATCATGCATTGATTTCTATTTTGGCTCGGAGTACGATGTAAGTATTTATGCTTTAGCATCTCGCATGAGTGTGAATGTTAACATGACAGCATGCTTACCATGTGGCTAAATGCTTAGTTGATATAACTGCCTGAGTGCCCGTGGGTGAAGGTTGGATTACTTGAATTGGGATAATTCATTGAAATCCGCGTTTTAGCCTACTTGCGAGTAGCAAATTTCAAACATTTTCCAAACAAACGGATATGCAATGCTTTGTTCCAAATTGGGCGATCTAGTCTATACTTGTTGTACTGTGCGCATCACATAGTAATTCTAGCTAATTAACCGGAATAAGAACGCATGTGTTTTCAAAAATGAGATATCATGGTTAGTAGAGGCCGATCTTCGGATCGGGCGAGAGGGGGTGCATCATAGCTGACCTTCCCCAATCGTACCCAAGTTCCCGAGCCGAGGTAACTTTGGTGATGACGGACACGTGGCCTTTGGCACCGAGTCAGGGTTTCCTAAATTTCCCCATAAAAAATATTTAGGTAGCGACTCTGTATCTGGCAAAGCAGTCCATGTTTGGCACTTCTTTCTAAAAATCTGTTTTTCTCAAAACGATTTGCCGGATTTGGACTCTTTGGTTCAAGATTAAGAACCGTGACAATTTGAGTCTGAAGTGTAGTAGACCCACAAATGAACAGAACGGGGGAGTCATCCCTCCCAAGGCGTTCGGGGGACGTCTACAGCAGTTAGTATGATGCGCCGAGCCCGGTGCATGCCAGACAGATGAATGAATGTAAACATGCTATCATACTGTATGCTAATTGAAACATGCCCTAATCTAACCATCATAAGCTGGTAAATAAAAGGGAGAAAGACGTGGGGTTGGAAGACATACATCACATGCACGCACACTTATTACAGTTGTGCCCTCGCTCGGAGGGTCCGAATAAATAATATACAGTCCGAAATGAATAATACAGTCCGAATAGGTACAAAATCCTAATTAATTAACAAATTAACTAAGAAAAGCCATAAACTAGCATGCAAGCTAGGGAATGCCTCAACTCTGCTCCGGATGATGGATGATGGATGCTCGGGTTGCCTTGCGCGAAAATCCCTTGTGATGCCCCGGTTTGCCTCTGTTTGCAATTATTCTTGGAATGCGTGCCCAAACTCCGAAAGGCTGTTGATTTCTGATTTGCTGCAACAGAGAGCAACAAAGGGGCATGGCAAAGTATTTTCACATATGTATGCATGACTACTCTATGGGGAGTGTAGTCCTCGATCCTCGTGCCACCAATCACGCATATTGATGCATGATGGCTGAAGAGTCGAATTGCATAACTCAATATGGAATGAATGCACATAAAAACACAACAAGACCAAGACTCCATCATGGATAATCCGGAGTGTCGGTGACTGGGAATTGAGACACGTTCCGTCACTCGAAGTACGAAACGTCCCTCGTTTCCCGTGCTCGGGCTAACTCCTATCCCAAACACAATGCAATATGCATGGTATGCATGAATGCAACTAAGATACACCCTAACATGTACAATGTTATGAAATGACATACACGATGCACGAGGTAACATGGCATACACAATGCACTAACATACGACCTAGCATACACAATGCTGTGAAATGAAATGGGATACACAATGCATAATGGACTCACACCAACATGAGTGGACCTCAGCCACACTCACATAGGAGGCCATTAGGTGAAAATGAGACACTCGAAATGCGTGCACACATGCACGCAAGCCGAGGACCGATCCTAAGGCACGAATGCCGCTCTACCAAAGTATGGCAATGCATGGAACATGATATGCAAACAAGCAAATTTCAGCACTAAAACATGATGCTAAACAGTCCCGAAGCATGGCAAAATGGCACCCGATGCATGAGATGGTCCCGAAACACAAAACTATGCACATGGAATGACTTATAGCTATACAAAACATGCATTATTTGATCATGAGACCTAAAGACAGAACCAAGGCAGTCCCGAAACATGAACTTTTCTAGTACAAAGTGTGGCCAAAAGATGCTAGCAAGATGGACCAAATTAGCATGCAATTTTGACTAGTTAACATGGATTACATGGCAAGTACATGAAGCAAGTGAGCACTCACCAAACCAGCAAAAATCAGTGAACTAAACATGCCAAAATATGCCCAAATAAACATGGAGAGGCAGCCAACACATGCACAAATGAGGGGCTCCTTTAGAGGGCATACAAAGGGGTTATTAAGCACATGCAAGATAGATATGAAGCATGACCAAAAAAACTCTGGAAATAAAATATGGTAGTCCCAAAACTCACAAAATTGGCCCTGAAATCAGTCAACGAGGCATGCAAGATAGGGCCTCTTTGGAAGGCCGAAATGACCACCGAACAAGCCAAGGTGAGAGGGGGTCACCCCCCTTTGTATTGGAGGCTCAAAAAAACATCAAAGCCACTGGAAATCCATTGGATTCCAGTGGCTAGAAGACCAAACAAAGTATGCACCAAGAGCTTAGGTATAAGGCTCAAAGTAAGAAGCAAACAAGCATACAATGGAGCATATGACCTCAAAAAAAAAATGGGGCCTTAAACAAACTTGAAGATGAGATTAAAATAAGACTTTTTCCAGTTTATAGCAAGTCTTAATAATAAACAAAAATAGGGCTAATCTATCATGCAAAAATGGCCCTAAAAGAGGGAATAGAGACAAGGGGCAGCAGCAGGCCCCAAATGGCAAAGATCCCTTCAACAAAGGTGAAGAGGGGCTCAAAATAAGGTACTTCACAGTTTATAGCAAGCCACGAAAATGAACATAAGCAAGGTTAAACTAACATGCAAGAAAAAGGCCTAAAAGAGGGATAAAGAAACAAGTGGCAGCAGATGGCCTCAAACAGATAAGAGCCCTTCAACAAAGTTTAAGAAGGGCTCAAAACAAGCCACTTTACAGTTTGTGACCAAGCCCAAAACAGTTCACAAATAAGCCTAAAATACCATGCAAAAATAGGCCTAAAAGGGAGTTTAAACACAAAGGGTAAGAAGGAGGCCTCAAACAGAGAAAGGCCCTTAATCAAATATGAAAATGAGCTTAAAATAAGACTATTTCCAGTTTGGGTCAGAGCCCAAAAATGTAAGCACAAGGAGCTAAGATAGCATGCAAAATATGAACAAAAAAGAGGGAAATGAAGCTTATCCTTGTAGCACAAAGCTCCAGCAGTGGAGTATGGAGGTGTGGTGTTATGGGTTGGTGTAGAAAGGGTGTAAGACTTGAGGGGTTTTGAGGCTTAGAGTAGAGAGGGAGAGAGAATTGATGCAAGAGTTATAAAGGATTTTTTGTAACCCCTAAAATAGGAGCTGGGGGGGCTGGTTTTATAGAGAAGAGGAGTGGAGAAAAGGGGGGGAATTTCAAATTCAAATTTCCCCCCCAAAAGACCCCCGGGATACAAGATCTGGGGGAAAAGGAGGGTGTATTTGCAATGTACCTGATGTGAGGATCATGGCCGGCCAGTTTTTTAGGGTTTAGGTGGCCGGCCGACCTCCCCCATGGCCGGCCGGCCAAGGGTCAAAAGGGTCAATGAACATTGCTGGCCGGCCACCTCAAATTGGTGGCCTCCCATGTGTGCACAACACAACTATGTGGTCAAAAACTGGGAGAAGTGAACCAGGAGAGAGAAAAACCCATTTTTTAGAGGGGTTCAAAAGGGTCAGAAGTAATTACTGGCTGGCCATATCATATTAGTGGCCTCCCAGGTGTACACAACACAAATATGTGGTTTAGGGCTAGAAAAAGTGGCCCAAGGGTGGTCAACATTGGCTTTCTAGTGAGAAAAACGGGCGATGGAGGGCGATGAAGGAATAAAACTGGTTGTCAGAACAATTACTGGCCTCTCATCCTTCTACAGCCTTCCTAATAATGAAAATAAGGCCTCCACCAAAATTGAGCCCAAACCGATGCTAAATGAAGGTTCGGGGGCCAAAACATGCGACCCGGGGCCTCGAAAACTGACTGTTAAGCACCGGAGGTGGCGTTCGACCACGAAGTTAGTCTCTCGAGCCATAGTGTCCCTCAAAAGGGGGGAAATAAGGTATGTGCCAAAAACCGGAGCAAACGGAGGTGGTTAAGCGGTCCCGAACCGAGGCACACGGCCGACGGCTCCGAAAAACTGGAAACCGGGCTCCAAACGGGAAAAATGGCCTACGACCACGATACGTAGCCTACGGCCACTGAGAGATGATCTACGAGACCTCTCCCTCCCCTCAGGAAGAGAAAACAGAGAAAACAGAGCCTGGTTCACAAACCGAGGCAAAGCACAAAAGAGTCCGGAAGTTCGGAGGCAAGGCTCGCAGCCGAGGCTCTGAAACTTCTGAACGAGCACAATATGCAGTATCACCAAGCGCTCAATTGGTGACGTCTGAGTCTTAAGGTCAGTCAAAAATAGGGTGTCTACAGTTGCCCCTCTTTGACAGAACTCGAAAGTCATAAGTGACAGGAGTGAATGTCAAAGCCCAGAGACGACCCATTTTTGACAAGGCCGAAGACTTAGACAATCAGACAAGATATCAAAGAAACGTGCCCGCAGGCATGCCCGTAGGTGGGAGCAAAATGCAAAGTGATATGCACAAGGCCGGATGTAACTCAATGACCATGCAAATGCAGCAAGCTGTAATGAAGCAAGTATTCGCAAATAGATGCAATAGTTTTAAGCAAGAATGCAAAGCAACAACTACATTTCATGCAGTTATGAATGCGGAGAACTTATTCAATTCTCATTGCGTGTCATACGGAGAAGATACGATACCTGTGTGATTTGTCTGGTCGCACCAGCTTCAAATGAACCGTACATACAATATTGTGCTTGCAAAAGAAAGAAACTCAACAAGTGTAGACACCCCATTTTTGACCGACCTTAAGACTTAGACGTCACCAATTGAGCGCTTGGTGATACTGCATATTGTGCTCGTTCAGAAGTTTCAGAGCATCGGCTGCGAGCCTTGCCTCCGAACTTCCGGACTCTTTTGTGCTTTGCCTCGGTTTGCGAACCAGGCTGTGTTTTCTCTATTTTTTCTTCTCGAAGGGAGGGAGAGGTCTCGTAGATCATTTCTCAGTAGCCGTAGGCTACGTTTCGTGGTCGTAGGCCATTCTTCCCATTTTGGAGCTCGGTTCCCGGTTTTCGGAGCCGTTGGCCGTCTGCCTCGGTTCGGGACCGCTTAACCACCTCCGTTTGCTCTGTTTTTTGGCACATACCTTATTTCCCCCCTTTTGAGGGACACTGTGGCTCGAGAGACCAACTTCGTGGTCGAACGCCACCTCCGGTGCTTAACAGTCAGTTTTCGGGGCCCCAAGCTGCGTGTTTCGGCCCCCGAACCTTCAATTTGCATCGGTTTTGGTTCATTTTTGGTGGAGGCCTTATTTTCATTGTTAGGAAGGCTGTAGAAGGGTGGGAGGCCAGTAATTGTTCTGACAACCAGTTTTATTCCTTCATCGCCCTCCGTCGCCTGTTTTTCTCACTAGAAAGCCAATGTTGACCACCCTTGGGCCACTTTCTTGAACCCTAAACCCCATATTTGTGTTGTAGACACCTGGGAGGCCACCAATATGATATGGCCGGCCAGTAATTGTCTCTGACCCTTTTGAACCTCTCTAAAAAATGGGCTTTTCTCTCTCCTGGTTCACTTTCTCCAGTTTTTGACCACATGGTTGTGTTGTGCACACATGGGAGGCCAGCTTTTTGGCATGGCCGGCCACTAATCAGTCCTGACCCTTTTGACCCTTGGCCGGCCGGCCATGGGGAAGGCCGGCCGGCCACCTGCAACCTTTATAACCAGCCGGCCTTGCTCCTCTCTCCTGGTACATCACAAATATGCATTTTGTTTCCCCCCAGATTGTGTATCCGGGGGGGCTGCCTTTTGGGGGGGAAATTTGAATTTCATTTTCCCCCCTTTTCCCCCACTCTTGTGCCTATATAACCAGGCCCTCCAGCTCCCTTTCAAGGGGTTAGAAAAATTAGTTTAAGTCTCCTACATTGTATCTCTCTCTCTCTACACTCCAACCCTCAAAACCTCTCAAATCCTACACCCATTCTACTCCATCTCCAAGCCAACCAATCCACACTCCATTCCAGCAGCTTGGAGGCTCTTTCCAGAGGCTAGGAGCACTACTTCTCAGGCCAAGAGTTGCCGGTTCATTGGTCTACAAGGGTGAGTCCCTATTCTCCCTCTTTTGTGCTTTATTTTGTTCTATATCTAAGCCATACTTGCTTACATTTTTGGGCTCTGACCCTAACTGAAAATAGTCATGTTTTGAGGTATTTTTCATGTTTGATTAAGGGTTCTTCCCTGTTTGACGCTTCATACTACCACTTGCCTCTTTAGCTCTCATTTATGTCTCTTTCTTGCATAGTATTTTGGGCCTATTTTTAAACTGTTTGGAGCTTGTTCATAAACTGAAAAGAGGCTTTTGTTGAGCCTTTCTTCAACATTGTTGAAGGGCTCTTCACTGTTTGAGGCTTCCATCTGTCACTTGCCTCTTTATCTCTCTTTTGGCCCTATTTTTGCATGCTTTTTTAGCTCCTTGTGCTTGTATTTTTGGGCTCTAGTCCGAACTGTAAATAGTCATATTTTGACCCACTCTTTATGTTTGATCAAGGGTCTTTTACTGTTTGAGGCTTCCTTTTTGCTCTTTGTGTTAAAGCTCTCTTTTATGCCTTATTTTGTATAGTATTTTAAGCTTGCTTGTGCACTGTTTTGGGCTTGGTGATAAACTGTAAAATATCATGTTTTGGGCCCCTCTTTAACATTTTTGAAGGGCCCTCCTCTGTTTGAGGCCAGCAGCCATCACTTGCTTCTTTATCCCTCTTTTAGCCCTTTTCTTGCATAATGTTTTAGGCCTGCTTGTATTTATTTTCGTGGCTTGATGTAAACTGTAAAGTGCTTCATTTTGAGCCTCTCTTCAACTTTGTTGAAGGGATCTTTTCCATTTAGGGCCAGCAGCTGTTACTTGCTTCTTTATCTCTCTTTCAAGGCCATTTTTGCATGTTAGCTTAGCCCCACTTGTGTTCACCTTTTGGCCTTGCTTAAAACTTGAAATATGTTTGTTTTGGGACTGTCTTGATTCTGTCTTCATACTTCATGTTCAAATAATGCATGCTTTGTATAGCTATAAGTCATTCCATGCGCCTAGATTCGAGTTTCGAGTTTCGAGTCTCATCTCATGCATCGGGTGCCATGTTTCCATGTTTCGGAGCTGTTTTGCATCATATTTTAGCACTAAAATTTGCATGCTAGTATGTTAGATTCCATGCCTTGCCATGCTTTGGTAGAGTGGCATTCGTGCCTTAGGGTCAGTCCTCGGTTTGCGTGCACGTGTGCACGCATCTCGAGTGTCTCATTTTCATCTAATGGCCTCCTATGTGAGTGTGGCTGAGGTCCGCTTGTGTTGGTGTAAGTCCATTATGCATTGTGTATGCCATTTCATTTCATAGCATTGCGTATGCTAGGTTGTATGTTAGCGCATTGTGAGTGCCATGTCACATCGAGCATCGTGTATGCCATTTCATAACATTGTGCATGTTAGGGTGTATCTTAGTTGCATTCATGCATACCATGCATATTGCATTGTGTTTGGGATAGGAGTTAGCCCGAGCGCGGGAAACGAGGGGCGTTTCGCACTCCAAGTGACGGAACGTGTCTCAATTCCCCAATCGCCGACACTCCGGATTACCCATGATGGAGTTTAGGCTTTGTTGTGTTTTCATATGCATTCATTCCATATTGAGTTGTGCAATTCGACTCCTCGGCCATCATGCATTGAGATGCGTGATTGGTGGCACGAGAATCGAGACATGCATACATATGTGAAAATACATTGCAATGCCCCTTTCCTGCTCTCTGTTGCAGCAAATCAAGAATCAGCAATCTTCCAGAGCTTGGCGCGCTTTCCAAGAACAATTGCAAACACAGGCTAATTGGGGCATCGCAGTGGATTTCAGCGCAAAGCAAGGCAACCCGGATATGCATCATTCATCATCCGGAGCAGAGTCGAGGCAGTCCCTGGCTTGCATGCCAATTTAATGCTTTCCTAGTTAAATTTATTATTTAATTTGGGTTTTGTACATATTTGGACTGTATTATTTATTTGGACTGTACTATTTATTT
Organism: Camellia granthamiana; assembly: GCA_036172215.1. Classification (NCBI taxonomy): domain Eukaryota; kingdom Viridiplantae; phylum Streptophyta; class Magnoliopsida; order Ericales; family Theaceae; genus Camellia; species Camellia granthamiana. Next base: position 168,082 of record JAXFYN010000060.1, on the reverse strand, counting down.
GGGACTGTATATTATTTTATTCGGACCCTCTGAGTGAGGGCAATGTTGTAATAAGTGTGCGTGCGTGTGATGTATGTCTTCCAACCCCACGTCTTTCTCCCTTTTATTTACCAGCTTATGATGGTTAGATTAGGGCATGTTTCAATTAGCATACAGTATGATAGCACGTTTGCATCCATTCATCTGTTTTGCATGCACCAGGCTCGGCGCACCATACTAACTGCATCTGTATTTCAATTCCAAATTGAATACTTGTTAACTGTTGCATCTCATATGCCATGTTTAGGATAGCCGAGCCTGCTATAGTTGCATTTTGCATGTGTTGCATTAGGCATTTCTGTATAATTAGGATCATGCATAGATTTCTAATCAGCTTCTGTTTTGGCTTGAAGTACTCGGTAAGTTTTTGTGCTTTAGCATCCTTGCATGCGTGTGAGTGACTGCCATGAATAGCATGCTTACCATGAGGCTATATGCTTATGTGATATAACAACCTGAATGCCTGTGGGTGAAGGTTGGGTTATCTAAATTGGAACAATTCGTTAAAATGTGTGTTTTAAGCCCACTAGATAGTGGCAAAATCATGTTTTCTAAGCCCACCTGAGGGTGGAAAATTCACGTCTTAGCCTACTTGCGAGTAGCACCATCAAATCATTTTCAAAAACAAACATGAAATGTTTTATTCTAATTCAGGCGGTCCAGTCTATACTTGTATGCTGTGCGCATCACATAGTAAATCTATGCTAATAACCAGAATAAGAACGCATAATATTTTCAAAACTTGATATCATGGTTAGTAGAGGCCGATCTTTGATCGGGCGAGCGGGGGTGCTCACGAAGTGACCTTCCCCAATCGTACCCAAGTTCCCGAGCTGAGGCAACTTTGGTGATGACGGACACGTGGCCTTAGGCAACGAGTCAGGGTTTCCTAAATTTCCCAAAAATAAAATATTTAGGTGGCGACTCTGTATCTGGCAAAGCAGTCCATGTTTGGCACTTCTTTCAAAAATCTGTTTTCTCAAAATGATTTGCCGGATTTGGACTCTTTGGTTCAAGATTAAGAACCGTGACACAAATCGAGTCTGAGCTGTAGCGAGGCCCCCCGCGGGCTTGTTACAGTTTCTGGCGACTCTGTTGGGGATTTAGAGAACTTGACTCGAACTCATGATATCTGGTTCTGACTACACTTGTGTGTTTCTTTGCATTGCATTTGCATCGGTGCGCCTAGGACACCGTGTTTGCCATCTGCTATTCCTGAACGGTTTGCCGGAGGCTTGTCTTGTCAAGGCATGACCATAAGGCTGACTGGTTGTGGGCGCTGCCAGTATGGGAACACAAACCCCGGTTTTACCGGGGCACCCTTTTGACCATTCGACCTAGTGCATATTCGGATCCATAATGACCATTCCAAACTAGGACAGGTTGCTTACCCGATATAGGTTGTTTGAAACTGCTGCGTGCATAGTGAAACCCTAGCTCCTGACAAAATAGGACAGGGAAACCCTACCCCAACATAGGGGTGTTTTGGCTCTCACTTATCTGTTATGTGCTTTTAGAGTGCGTCTCTACAGGGAATGCATGTATCAGTTTGCGAGTTTGGGCATCAGGCCTGCGGGCATCAGTCAGTGTTTGAGAATCAGTTATCTGCGAGTATCAGATTCAGTCTGTGGGGACAGTGATTCAGGAATAGTGATCAGTGTTTGAGGACAGTGTATTTTCAGCTTATCGATCGTGTGTTGTTATGCCCAGCCATGTGTTGTGTATTTATTTTAAGCTATTATGCTGTTCGTTTATCTGGTTGTTTATTTCCTTATTGCTTTATTTATCTTTTTGCTAGGACAGTTTTAGCACAATTGCTTCCGACCCAGAAGATATTCCCCAAGCACTTTGGGCAAGAGGTCGTCGGCTCAATCGATCTGACGATCTGGTTGACGGACAGCCAGTGTTCCATTCTCTACCCCCAGTTGTCAGAAAAAGGCCAAGAAAGCGCAGTGTGTCTGAGCAGAGGTTACCAGAACAGTGGTCTACCCTAGCAGTGAATACTCGGGCTGAGGTTTTAGTATCTGCCATAGAAATACACATACCGGTCAGTCAGCAGGATCAGCGCAGCGTAGCCGGAATGGAGGAAATGATGCGCCAAATGCAGGAGAGCATGAGACAAATGCAGGAGGATGCTGCCCGCCAAGCGGAGTTCTCTAAACAACAGGCCACAGGCATGGCCCAACAGGCTGAGCTCATCACTAGATTGCAACAGCAGAATGCAGCGTCAGCCTCACATTCAGTTCCTCCTCCACCAGGGGTCACGCTACCCGAGCAGGCACCAGTTGCCCAAAATGTCCTGCCAAACACCCAGAACACCTTGCCGAATGTCCAAAACGTCCAGGAGGACACAGGCCTTCCAACGGGGCCGGCTCCGCCCCCACTTTCGCCTCAACTGTCCAAAGCACCTACACCCATCAACCACCCGGACTCTCCCTTCGAGTTCGAAATAGACCCCACAGCACTCAAACTGAGCAAGCTCGAGAAGCTTTTCAAAAAATCACAAGGGGTGAAGGCTATTCCGGATATCGAGGACGGATATACCGATGTGGCCGTGACATTGCCAGATAGATTCAAGATGCCGCAGATCGATCGCTTCGATGGATCCGGTGATCCCATGGTCCACCTCCGACTATTCTCCGATATACTACGGCCAATGGGCCTAACCAAACCACAGAAGCTTTCGCTATTCTGCCGGACCTTGTTGGGTGTGGCCGCTATCTGGTATGCAAAGCTGGAGGATGATGTCAAGAGGAGTTGGGATGAAATGGCTAAGGCCTTTGTTGTGCAATACTCTTACAACACCCAAATTGAGATTACAACTCGTGATCTCGAAACAATAAGGCAGGAGCCCAAAGAGAGCTTCTCAGATTTCGTGACCCGGTGGAGGGCGAAAGCCTCGATGATGACTTTAAGGCCCACCGACAAGGACCAGATCAGGATGATTGTGCGCAATCTCCAGCCGAAACTGATGCAAAAGATGATTGTACTCCCCTTCCCTACCCTTTCGGATCTACACGAGATGGGAGTACAAATTGAAGATGCAATGAAACAGGGTCTGATTGACCAAGATAGGGAACAGCCCAGGAGGACTTTCAACCGTAACAACAATGCAGGCCTGAGTGGCGCTGCAACTGCAAGAACTTCAGAAGTGAGCATGGTCGCCACCATTCCCCCTCCCCTTCCCAGACCTATGGCAGCCACACCCTTCTCCGGTGAATCCGGAAGTAATACATAGACCACTAAATACCAACCCAGAGGCCAAAGAACCTTCACACCCCTATACATGCCCATGTCCAAAGCTTTGGGGGTATTAATCAGAAAAAAGCATTTGAAACCTCTGGAGCCGAGGCCACTACCAAACCCACTCCCGCCCTCTCATGACCCCGCAAAATACTGCGTGTACCACCAACAGCACGGTCAGGACACCGACCGTTGTTTTAGATTGCGTCACGAGATCCAAGATCTTATTGACAAGCAGGTGATCGCGCCTCCCGACAAACCCAACGTCACAACAAACCCTCTCCCACCACATAACCAAGCACCCCCTCACAACAGAATCAACTTTATCCAAACTGGGGTCGCATCTTACGATCCTAGTATCTACATCACCCCATCCCACCTACCTAAACCGGAGGTGCTCTTTCCTGACTGCACCGACTCTTTGTGCATGATGGACATCTCCACAACCCAACCGGAGCCAACGGTGGGGACCATTGAAGATGGGGTAGGGCAGATTTCAGAAGAGAAGGGAATTGTTGAGTCTGGGATTGAACAGTCTGGGAGTTCCGCTGGGGAAGCCTATGATCCGAGTGGGTACATTCTGTCAGCAGGCCAGATTGGGTTAAGTATAGAATTGCCAGAGAAGGAAGAGCTGTGTATGATCCGGGAGGATGGATTTGAGCAAGGGGCAAATGGTTTGCCAGCTGTGGAGGAGGACTTTGCCAACCTACAATTTTTCAATGACCAAGAATCAGGGGACGCGACAGTCAACTGGTTTGATTATGAGGAATCGGCAGAGGCCACTGGATGGCTGGATGATCAATCAGATGCTGTGGAAGAGTTCCAACCAGAACAGAGCCCAGCAGGGGCGGGGATATTAGCTGTGGCCGGAAGGGCCGAAAGTTAGAGTACATTGCCGGAGAGCGCCGGTACGAAGAATTTCACTCGGAACTGGGACAGTGTGAGTGCAGGAAAAGCTAAACAACAAATTGCGCTAACGCAGGCAGGACAAGAAAGATTTTGGGATTCTGAGAGGATCCGGAAAGCCAAAGCCCATGAAGGGATTGAAAGTGCTGTGGGCACAAAGACAGAAGATGCTGCGAGCATGTGGGCTAAAAGTACTGCGGGTACAATCACGTCGGAGCCAGACAGATGTTTGTTGGCTACTCATGGGATGTGGTGGGAAGACGACGATTTATGTCTTGCCCACACAGACGAGGATTGGGGAAGCAATCAACCAGATGACACCTGGTATCTTGATGAGGTTGATCACATGACAAGAAGCGGGCAGTATTTCAAGCCCCCGCACTTAGACCAGCCAGAGGCATCTGGGAAGAATAAAGAAGCCGAGAAACAGAAGGAGAAACAGATCGAAGAAGAAGCTGTGCTGAAGCAATTAAAGAAGATACAAGCAAACATCTCCATCTGGGGACTGCTTATGGCATCACGAGTGCACAGACAGGCTGTCCTATCTGCTATGGACAAGGCCAAACTCTCTATAGATACCACACCAGAGCAGCTGGTTGGACTGGTCTTTCCGGGAGGAGGTTCCCCAACGATAACCTTTTCAGACAAAGAACTACCGCCTGAGGGCGCAAATCATAACAAACCCCTTTACATCTCTGTGGAATGTAGAGACAAGTGGGTGCCGGCGGTTCTTATCGACACGGGATCCGCCATTAATGTGTGCCCGTCAAGGACGGCATATGCGATCGGGTTAAAGCCCGCGGACTTCGTACCGACTACTCAAGTGATCAGAGCCTATGATAACACTAGCAGGGAGGTGATGGAGACTGTCAAAATTCAGACCCAGGTTGGTCCAGGGCAACACAACATCGAATTCCATGTCTTGGACGTTCCCGCAACCTTTAATCTACTCTTGGGGCGGCCGTGGTTGCACCAAGTGAAGGTAGTCTCTTCCACTTTGCATCAGATGTTGAAGTACCCTCACGGGAAGGGGGTGGCCATTGTTTTTGGGAATTCGTCAATCCATCCACCGCCGGAAGTGTCTACACCAGTCTTGGAAATCGAGCACGGCATGGAGGATGTGTTCTTATCAGGGTTTACTCTGGCTGAGGCTCGAGTTGTGCAGAATATCATGGCTGTTAATGAGGGAGTGTACGTCAGTGCTCAATCTGTATACCTCATGAAAAAGCTACAACACATCCCCGGGATGGGATTAGGAAGGAGTGGCCGGAAGGGCATCGCAGCATTGGCCGAGGTGCCACACAACCCTCATACCTTTGGACTGGGTTATCTGCCCACCAAAGAGGATTGGGTAAGGAAGGGAAAGGAAATGGCTGGAAGAGCCAGAGCAAAGCAGGCTGGGAAGCCTTTTGAGCTGATGCATAGGCCCAGTCAGGGTACCCTGAACGGACGATTTGTCCGGGAGGGGGAGGACTTTCCGTTTTGTGGCTTCCCAGAGCCATGGTTGAACGCGGAGAGGAAGCGCGTACCAGGTTTCGAGATTTTCTTCGACCTGCAATTACCCGGGGAGGATGTTGCCGAAGAGCAGACGGACCCATCAGCTGAGGTTGAGCAGTGTAAGGCAGTGGACTTCGAAGGCACTGAAATTGAAATGGGGGTAGCACTGGCATGTCTACTTTCAGATCCTCCGATCGACCAAATGTGCTTGGGGGATAGCTTCTCGGTTTCCATGATTGGGGATGAAACGGCTGCGAGCCTACTAGCAGCTATCTTGGATGCATCTATCGCACCCTCTCTCACTTGGCAATTTGAAGAGGGATTTTTGTCCAGCAGTACCAGGTCAGGTAGTGAGCCGGAATCTGATTCCACCAAGTCTTGTGAGTCGGAATCAGGTTCCAGCTCGACTGAGTCTGAGTCTGGTAATCCTGGGATTGATAACCCGGATACCACAGTCTTGTCCAGGTCGTCTTTTTCTTTCTCATTTGAGTCTGTTGTAACCGAGGGATCGGACGATTTGGATGAACTTAATGAGAATCAAGTAGCTGCGGTTTCTGAGTACTTTTCTGTGCCCTTGATTTATTGCGTAAACTCAGACTTTCAAAATTTTGATGAAAACGACGAGGAAGAAATTTCTCCGGTTTTGCAACGTTTAATTGAACAAGAGTAGGAGAGATTTGTCAAACCCCTAATGGATGAAATCACTACCGTGAATGTTGGTATTGAGGAGGACCCGCGGTTGGTCCAGATCGGGTCCACGTTGTCTTCGGAGGAACGTGAGCGCTTAGTCGCTTTATTAAAAGATTTCAAAAATGTTTTCGCGTGGTCCTACGAAGACATGCCTGGAATCGATCCTGAGATTGTACATCATCGGATCTCTCTTGACCCCGAGGCCCGACCAGTCAAACAGAAACTCAGGAGGATCCGCTCGTATTGGGCTCTCAAGATTAAGGAAGAGATCACCAAGCAAATCGACGCAGGCTTCCTGCTAGTATCCGAATACCCGACTTGGTTGGCCAACATCGTTTCGGTGCCAAAGAAGGATGGCAGGATCCGAGTATGCGTGGATTTCAGGGATTTGAAGAGAGCTAGTCCGAAGGACGACTTTCCCTTACCGCATATTGTTGAGTTGGTGGACTTCACCGCAGGGCACGCTTTGCTTTCATTCATGGATGGCTTCTCCGGCTACAATCAGATAGTAATGGCACCAGAAGACTGGGAAAAGACTGCATTCACCACCTCGTGGGGGACATACTGCTATAGAGTCATGCCGTTTGGGCTGAAGAATGTTGGAGCTACTTATCAACGGGCCGCGACCACAATATTGTATGACATGATCCACAAAGAGGTTGAGGTGTACGTGGACGACATGATTGTCAAGTCCAAAGAAAGAGAGGGCCACTACACCGCCTTGCACAAGTTTTTTCAAAGGATTAGAGAATTTCGGTTGCGGCTGAATCCTTAGAAATGTACATTCGGCGTTACAGTGGGAAAAATGCTCGGGTTTCTAATTACGCAAAGAGGCATCGAAGTCGACCCTTCCAAAATCAAGGCCATCTTAGAAATGCCACCACCAAGGACTGAAAAGGAGGTGCGAGGCTTTCTGGGTAAAGTGCAATTCATAAGACGGTTTATCTCAAAATTAACCTTGACTAGTGAACCACTTTTTGGTCTTCTGAAGAAAGGCAAGAAGTTCCAATGGGACGGCCGATGCCAAGCTGCATTTGAACAGATCAAGGAATATTTACAGAACCCACCCGTGTTGTCACCGCCAGAGCCGGGGAGACCGTTGATATTGTACCTCTCAGTGACTGAGACCACCATGGGCTGCATGCTCGCACAAGAATTCGAAGATAAAGTGGAGAGAGCCATCTACTATCTGAGCAAGAAGATGCTAGAGTATGAGACTCGCTACACCCCATTGGAGAAGGCTTGCTTAGCTTTGGTATGGGCTACCAGGAAGCTGCGGAACTACCTGTTAGCTCACTCTGTAATGTTGGTTTCACGACTCGATCCCATCAAATATCTTTTCGAGAAACCGGAACTTACGGGTAGGCTAGCTCGTTGGTTGCTGTTGCTCTCTGAATTTGATTTGAAGTATGTAACACGCAAGTCAGTCAAGGGAAGAGCAGTAGCAGAGTTCCTAGCCGATCATCCGGTAGAAGGGGGTGAAGCAGTTGAGTACTTATTCCCAAATGAGGCCATTTTGCACATCGACGATGAAACTTGGACGATGTACTTTGACGGAGCATCAAATCAGTATGGGTATGGGATAGGAGTGTTGCTGATAGCGCCTGACGATTCCCGTATCCCCCTAGCCTTCAAACTCCGATTCAAAGTCTCGAACAATGAAGCTGAATATGAGGCATGCATTGCCGGCCTAGAAGCAGCCCTGGAACTAGGGGCAAGACGGTTGGACGTCATCGGGGACTCGAATCTTGTTGTGTCTCAAGCAAAAGGAGACTGGAAAGTCAAAGAAGAAAAGATGATAATGTATCACCAAGCCTTGGATTTGCTAATTCCTCGTTTTGAGAAGCTAAACTTTGCTCATCTACCAAGAGAGAACAACAGGTTCGCAGATTCTTTAGCAACTCTATCTTCTATGATAGACATCCCATACGGAGTCCGGATGCGTCCAGTCATCATCGACCAGAAGTTTGCGCCAGCCTACGAGTCAATTGCTGCTATAGATGAGGTTCAGGATGAAAACCCCTGGTATCATGACATTTGGAATTTCCTGGAAAAGGAAGCATATCCGCCAGGGGTAAATGCCAAGGATAAAAGGGCAATAAGAAGATTGGCCATTCAGTTCATCATCTGTGGGGGTAAGCTGTATAGAAGAGGTCATCTAGGAATGCATAAGCTGTGTGTTGATGCCGAAGAATCGAAGTGTCTAATGGAAGCCATCCATGGAGGAGAATACGATGCGCACATGAACGGAGTAATGCTAGCACGGAAGATCCTCAGACAGGGTTACTACTGGTCCACCATGGAGGAGGATTGTATCGGTTTCGTCCGGCGATGCCACAAGTGTCAAATTCATGCAAATCGCATGAACATCCCGCCGTCAAAGCTGTACAACATGACTTCACCATGGCCTTTTTCAGTTTGGGGAATTGATGTGATCGGGGCTGTCACTCCAAAGGGGTCAAATCGGCATGAGTTCATCTTGGTCGCGATAGATTGTTTTACAAAATGGGTTGAGGCCCAATCTTATGCGGTGTTGAAGGCTTCACATGTTACGAAGTTTATCAGAAATAACATCATCTGTCGCTACGGGGTCCCAAACGAGATAATTTCAGATAACGGTTCCCACTTCAAGAAGGAAGTGATTGACTTGTTGAAGAAATACAACGTGGCTTTTCATAAGTCATCTACATACCGGCCGCAAACTAATGGAGCGGTTGAGGCTGCCAACAAGAATATCAAGCACATATTGCAAAAGATGGTGGAAACCTACCGGGACTGGCCAGATAAGCTACCGTTTGCTCTGTGGGGCTACCGGACTTCAATCAGAACTTCCACTGGGGCGACTCCGTATTCATTGGTTTATGGGATGGAGGCCGTTCTACCTATTGAGATTGAGGTTCTGTCATTGTGAGTATTGGCTGAGTGTCAAATAGCTGAAGCAGATTGGCAGCAGAGCAGGTTTGAGGAACTCATGCTCTTCGATGAGAGAAAACTGAAAGCACTGTACCATGTCCAAGGTTATCAACGTAGAATTGCCCGGGCTTTTAACAAGAAAGTTAAGTCCAGGAATTTAAAAGAAGGAGATTTGGTGCTCAAGGACAACCGAGCTCCCATCCACGACCCAAGGGGCAAGTTCAGACCCAATTGGACCGGTCCCTACATCATCAAGTCAATCTGGTCAGGTGGAGCTGTGGTTTTGATGGATCTAGATGGCTTAGAGTTCTCCCAACTGATCAACATGGACAAGTTGAAGAAATATTACCCTTGAGAGGCTCGCTAGGCCGAAAACCCGAAAGGGCGACCTAGGCAAAACTCAGGGCACAAAAAATTTGAAACTATAAAAACTGAGCTCGCAAGGTTGAAAACCCGCAAAGGGCGCCCTTGGCAAAAGTTAGAGCGTAAAAGGAGAGTGAAAATACCCAAGGGAACCTAAGCCTGAACTACGTAAGGCTTGATTCCCATCTTTGGGATACGTAGGCAACTTCATCCTGAAGTTCAGCCATAAACTTTTCCCCGATCAACCTTGTCCATTTGATCATCTCAGTCATCTTTGTCCATCAGCATTCATCGTGATCTCTGGTGCAGTGCTTTTCAGACTAGGGGCAACTTTCCGTTGCTTTGCAGTGCTGCGGTGCTATGCAGACTAGGGGCAACTTTCCAGTTGCTGGAATCTGGGGTTGTGCATCTCAGTGACAGATCTCAGGCGTGTCCAGTTCTGATCCATATCGAAAATAGTTTCGAAAAGTTTTAATAAAAGTTGACTTTGTTCAAATTAATCTTTTTACAACTAAGACTATTTTTGGACCAAAGCGGAAAATTTTCAGTACCCACAACCTTCAATTTCATTGATTTCAAAACAGAGTTCTCCTGCTCTTGCATACAAATTGAAGTTGCTTTTTATTACATTCATGAAGAAAACTTGAAAGTACTAGTAAAGCAATAAATCCGGGGCATAGTCAAGCCAGGTGTCCCTGCGCCCCCTCCTAGAGCTGGTAGAAGCCTCTGATGCCAAGCTAGGCCCAATCTGTGCCTCTTCATTAAGCCAATCCAAACACTTGTCAGACAAAGTGCAACTGAAAGTGGGAGCGGGGGCCAGGAGCTCTCGAGTCCTCCATGCGGTGGCATACCGAGCAAGCTGTGCGCCTCGGACCAGGAAAGCAGCCGGGTACTCTATCCCCTCTAACGAGCAAGTCTGATCATGACCAAATTGGCGTTGGAATCAGAACGGAAAGTAGAACACACAGTGGGTCGGACCAATCAATTGGATCCCGATCAGCCGGGACATGTTATAGCTCATCGCCAGGAGATTGAGCCAAAGACAGCGCCAAGCAATGCGATCTACAGACAAATTGCACATCCAGTCGAACCACCACCCCTCATCAAGTGCATCGACTAAGCGTTGAAGAAAGAAGTAACCGCGGGTTGAATAGGCTGGGCAAGAGTCCACAACCTGCAATTTATCCATCAACCATACCTAGGGAGGGATGAAAAATGAGAGAATAAAGAATGGAGAGATGAACGATGAGAGAAAAGTAAGAAAAGGGTTTTGTGAGAAAAATCGAGCCTGAGGGCCGAGTGATGTGAGCAATATATATGTGAGATTGGGTGGGAAACATTACCTGCAGTAGTAGTGGACTCCTCGCAAATCTGGTCGTCTCCCGGCGATAGAAAGCATCCAAGCCCATCAGCGTCTCGGCCAATGTCATGGCGATACAGCTATTTTCTTCTTTCAAGCCTTGGGCAACTTCAATCAGACGAATGCTAGATCCGCCAAGGCCTGGAGTGAGCAAAAAGTGAGATAGCATACACAAGCAAATGGCGTGTTGCCGAAAACCTTGCCAATAATGGTTGCCGCGGTCACCGGCATCAGAAAAAGCGATGGATCAAGCCGAGAATGTCCAGTTCCCTGTTGCAGATCAGAGACTGAGCATCATGCATGGTGAGCCCACACATCTGCCCTAAAGCTTGGGCGTGGCCAAAGCGAAACTGAGGCAAAATCTCTTCACAACGTTCGGATTCCATCAAAACTTGAAAATCTTCGAAAGTTGGACATACCTCTTGCCCGCCGAAGCTGAAAACATGCGTTACCGAGTTCCAAAACCTCGCCGCGGCGTGGAGGAAGGGGAAGTGCAGCGAAGTGCGGCTCAACGTGAATGGTGCATTCAAGCCGAAACCCCGGAAATTCAACTTTTTCGAGCCATCTAAAGAAAACATCCAAACTGTGAGATTTTCGGCGAGAAATGCCTCTTTGGACTTTTAAAGAGGATAGGGCACTATTCGGCGAACACGTGTCAAAAATTTGGTGGCTGCTGAGCTAAGTGGCCGACCAACTCCCAAAAGTGGCCGGCCATGCTGCAAAGTGTGCCAATGGTCCTGTTTTACCCTCCAGGAGAAAGTTCCAAGCATTTCCATGCACCGGGTGTGTCGAAGGCCTCCATTTCCCTCTGTTTCGGACGCGTTCCATCATCCAGATTGTCCGAAATATACTTTGTTCTTGGAGTTGTTGTTAAGATTTTCTTATCGAGTTGTAGATTTGCTTATCGAGTTGTCGTTTTGCTTATTGAGTTGTTGTTTTGATTGATGAGTTGTTTTGTTTATCGAGTTGTAAGTTTTTGTCGAGCTGTCGTGTTTCGTGTTTTGAGTCGTTACTCTTTGTTTAAACAATTTTGTTGAGTCTTGTTTATCGAATTGTCAACACTGTTGTGTCTTGTTTATCGAGTTGTAAACTTGCTAAGATCTTGTCTCTTCTTAGTGAGTTAAGTTGTTTAAGTTTGTTGCGTCGGTTCATTACCTGACTTGGTAAATACACAGTACACATTTCCATTCAAATCTCATTTTTGTGCAAAATGATGCGATACGATGCTGAAAGCATAAAATACAACACTTTTTTCAAAAGCTGTTTCATTCCATCATGCTTCCTTTGTTACAACATTTTACAAACGAGGGTGCAAGTTTTACAAAAAATGAAACTGCCTAATAATGTACAATGTGCTAGAAACTACTAGTAAAAAGGAAAATAAAGCAGGGAACAGCTGCGTCAATGCTCTCAAGAGCAGGAATAAGAGGCCCTCTTCGTCCTCTTCTATGGGACAACCTCTGCACCACCAGCACCATCTGAGTCGGAGCTGTCGTCCTCAGGATCCCCCTCGGCCTCACCCCCACTCCCACTCCCGGAACTAGGACCGGAACCCTCATCTCTGTCAGCAGATGTCTTTGACTGACGGTCTGCAGCCTCCTCCTCCTCATCCTCACTGGGCTCCTCCTCTATGATGTGTGCAATGCATCTGCGAGACGACCCCCCTCCTCGAGCTCTTCGAAAAGGCCTGGATGGCCCAGCTCCTCGAGAAGGCCCGGATGGTCCACCTCCCCGAGAAGGCCTAGGTGGCCCGGTCTGTGGCTGAGCATATACCGGAGGCATCTGAAAATAAAGAGTTCGATTTGAATACATCAGCACAAACATGTATATCAGATGCAGATACAAAAAGACTACATGAAGTGGGTGTATGTAAATACAGTATGTAAATGGGGTGTATGTCAAGTGTGCTCTGCACAAGCAGCCTATCAGTACAGTAGAATGTTCAAGATCAGCATGTCATCGGAAATATGATAAATGCAAGAAAACTGAACAGTACCTGGACGCCCATAATGGCCAACTGTGCCTCCCTCCGCAGGACCAAGCCCTCGAGTGCGGCCATCATCCCGAGCATCTCATCCACATACTCGACAGGAGGCTGTAGATACAAATGCAAAACTATCAGTAAGGGAATGAATGTCCAAGTATCCGACTGAAGAATCAAAGCTGTAAAGCACACCGGTGGTGAATCGGGATCTCTGACATATCTATGGTCAGGAAGGGGAGGCTCTATCGGGATCGGGTAAAGAGTCCCGAATCACCATCCCGTCAACTTGGTCGGCATGTCTAGCCACCCAGCATAATGATGAGTCGGAGGAATCGGGGGAACCAATCCACCTCCACCTCTAGATGTACCAACCCTGCTGGTAGAAGGGGCGTCTGCAGCCCGAGGCTGGGCCCAGCTCGAAGATGGCATATTGACAGGCCTCATCACCGGAGCACAGACTCCCGTCAATGGAGGCATCAAGTAGGTGTGACGGTAGGTCGTATAATCCCGCTCCACAAGATGTAGTAAAGCATCAGTACCCAGCATGGCACTAGCAACATCTCGGGAAGGGAGCCTGTCAGCGATCCGCATATCGAGCGGGGGTGCTGAGGGAGGGTCCTAAGAAGTATAACCCCATACCTGCTGCAGGAAGCGATCCCCCAAAAACTAGGCCCTACCAACTGGCCCCTCAAACAAGATCCTATATCGGGAGGCACCCCATGCTCCGGCAAACTGGAATCGGAGATCTTCCCCTAAAGGCGCCCAGGGCTGCCATGTGATCTGCGGATAATCAATACATAAACCAATCAGAAATCGGGAATGTGCAAGGTAACTCAAGAATGAAAGCAGAAAGAACTGTGGGTTCTGAAATACCTCCGTCGACTGCACCGTATCAAAATACTGCCGAAGATAAAGGAGAGACTCTCGAGGTCTAGGCCGATGCTGACCCTCGAATACGAGTGAATACGGGGTCATGAGGGGCCCCTCCACCACTAACTCTGGGACTAATGTCGGGAAATACATATAGACCCATAACTGTGGAAAACAGTGCGGAATGTAAACACAAAATGCTGAGGGCAAAGTGCAAGATACATAATGTAAAGTGCGCCACGTGTGCAATGTACAAGTAATGAGAAGCAGAAATGTAAATCGAGAGGGCAGAAAGTACCTCCCAAGCTCTCCAATAGCCGCCAAGTAAGTCCCCCCGTCCGCGGGAAGTCGCGCTCATGTAGCAATAAAGGGTAGCCAAGTCGGCGCCACCCCAGTCATACCGCCTGACCTATGATAGGTCCACCAAAGCACTCAGCAAATAAAGCCCAACGGTGTTCCCCCTATCGGCAAACAAAGTGGTCCCGAAGACGAACATCAGAAAGCTGCGGACATACTGTGATGCCTCCTCAGGAGTCGTGGGCTCCATCTCCACCCTCCGGAAATGGGAAGAGAACCAGGTGTATCGGACTCTGCCCGAAGATCTATCAACAGGCGGGCGAGCCCCCAATAAATATATCCAAGCGGCCTCCCACTGGCCCATGTCCTCATCGTAAGGGATGGCCCAACCTCCCACATCGAGGCCGGTCAATACGGCAAAATCAAAAGGGGTCATAGTCAGGTCCCCCGTGGCAGAGAAATGGAAGGAGTTGGTGGTGTCCCACCATTTCTCCACCAAGGTGCCCATCAACGTCCTCCTGGCAGGGCAACAAGATAGTCCGGTACAGAAGGGCCCAAACCCTGCCAAGTCAACCAGATCCCGGACAGCTTCCGGAAGCTCGGCATACCAGTCTCTCGCCGCGGTAGAGCCATATCCCCGCACAGTGCGAGAAGCCACCTGCATTCAGAATGAATACATACTTCAGCATTTTAGAATAAAATGAACAAGCTGCGTGCAAATGAAAGAAATAAGCTGCGTGCAAATGAAATGAATAAGCTGCGTGCAAACAAAATGTATGAGCTGTGTGCAAAATCAAATCAGAAACAGAATATGGGCTGTGTGTTCAGAAAATTAGAGTTTGGGCTGCGTGTTCTACTCTCAATCAGTGTGTGCTGCGTGTTCACCTCAACAATGGGTTGTGTGTTCAGAAAATTAGAGTTTGAGCTGCGTGTTCTACTCTCAATCAGTATGTGCTACGTGTTCACCTCAACAATGGGCTGTGTGTTCAGAAAATTAGAGTTTGAGCTACGTGTTCTACTCTCAATCAGTGTGTGCTGCGTGTTCACCTCAACAATGGGCTATGTATTCAGAAAATTAGAGTTTGGGCTGCGTGTTCTACTCTCAATCAGTGTGTGCTGCGTGTCCACCTTCAATTCGGGTTGCGTGTTTAGAAAATTAGAGTTTGGGCTGTGTGTTCTACTCTCAATCAGTGAGTGCTGCGTGTTCACCTTCAATTCAGGCTGCGTGTTCGGAAAACCTAGAGTTTGGGCTGCGTGTTCTACTCTCAATCAGTGTGTGCTGCGTGTTCACCTTCAATTCGGGCTGCGTGTTCAGAAAATCAGAGTTTGGGCTGTGTGTTCTACTCTCAATCAGTGTGTGCTGCGTGTTCACCTTCAATTCGGGTTGCGTGTTCGAAAAACCTAGAATTCGGGCTGTGTGTTCTACTCTCAATCAGTGTGTGCTACGTGTTCACCTTCAATTTGGGCTGCGTGTTCGGAAAACCTAGAGTTTGGGCTGTGTGTTCTACTCTCAATCAGTGTGTGCCGCGTGTTCACCTTCAATTCGGGTTGTGTGTTCAGAAAATTAGAGTCTGGGCTGCGTGTTCTACTCTCAATCAGTGTGTGCTGCGTGTTCACATCAAAGAATGGGCTGTGTGTTCATTTCAGAATTCAAGTATTGGGCTGTGTGTTCAATTCTCAACAAGTGTTTGCTGTGTGTTCACAATCAACGTATGGGCTACGTGTTCAGAAAGTCAGAATGTTTGGACTGTGTGTTCAAGACGCAAACAGAATACGGTGCTATAGACTAAACATTCAAAATAAGCTGCGTACTCGGATGAACAGATAAGCGTAGCAAAAGCACGAAATGCACGAAAATGCATAATACATTGCAGAAAATGTGAAAGTGGAGTAAATACCTCTCGTGCCTCATGAGAAAGGTGAGACTCTGGCTCCCGCAGTAGTAGATCTGTAGGCGCTCGCTCATCAAAGTCGGTAAAATGGTAGAAAACAGCCCGCAGAAGAATGTGTGCTGGAGGGTCATACCTCTCAGGTATAAAGGGTTGAACCCTCGGAGGCAGAGCTATAATGTCAAGATCATCCCCGGCGCCCGGAGGACCTCCACCGTGAGGGAAATGACCAGCCATTTCAGAAAATCTGCAAAAAGGAGCAAAAATGAGCAAAATGAGCCGAAATTGGAAAAAAGTCAACAAAAGTCAACTCTCGGGAAAGGAAAAAAGTCAACAAAAGTCAACTCCCGAGAAAATCTTCCAAATATTGAGACAAACTCACCTCAAGTGGCGAAAATGAGAAAAGAAGCCCCAAAATCAAAATTTAATCGGTTCAAAGTGAAGAGGACTGAAAGTTTTCGCGAAAACAACTTGCGTGGGGCGTTGGAAAACGCGTATAGAGCACAGATCTGAGAGAGAAAATGGTTTGGAAAGGTAGGGGAGTTGTTTTCGGAGCTGCACTTGTGAGCACAAAGTGTTTGGATGAGTATATTTAAAGAAAAGAGGTTGAAAAGACAAAATTGCCCCGAATCTGGGCTAGGTGGCTGGCCGGCCACCTTTTCTAGCAGGCCGGCCACCTCTCTCCATCAAAACTGGCCGGTGGTGTTCCCAAGGTGCCCCCCAAGGTCCCTGCAAATTTTGGTGATGATTGGAGTCCCCGGAACTTGAAAAAGTACAAGAAAAGTGCACTTTCCGTCGCGAACTCGCCCCGCCGGAACTTAAACTTCAACTTTCAGTGCGTCTTTCATCGTCATTCGCCAAAAGTGAGGTGTATCCTCTTTGAACATGTTGTGACCCCTCCGGGAGGTGAACCGGAGGCCGCGATCGAGTCGCCCTCGCCGAAACGCGCGTTTTATTGCTCGTTGTTTTGTGACAAACGTGCATTCTAGTTTATACTTGTTCTGCATCGTTGTGCACATAACTTGCATTTTCATGCATATACTTGCACTGTTATGCACATCTCCTTGATATCGTCATGCCGGCATGTTTAAACTTGCGTTGTCACGCACGTTGCTTCTCGCATTGCGATGCACTCACCCATCGGCACTGTGTTTTGTCTGCGCTTGATATCACACCGAACATATATTGCTGACCATGTTGTGCTTGTTGAGTTTCTTTCTTTTGCAGGCACGATATTGTATGTACGGTTCATTTAAAGCTGGTGCGACCAGACAAATCGCGCAGGTATCGTATCTTCTCCGTGTGAGACGCGACGAGAATTGAATAAGTTCTCCGCATTCCTAACTGCATGAAATGTAGTTGTTGCCTTGCATTCTTGCTTAAAACTGTTGCATCTATTTGCGAATACTTGCTTCATTACAGCTTGCTGCATTTGCATGGTCATTGAGTTACATCCGGCCTTGTGCATATCACTTTGCATTTTGCCCCCGCCTGCGGGCATGCCTGCGGGCACGTTTCTTTGATATCTCATCTGTTTGTCTAAGTCTTCGGCCTTGTCAAAAATGGGTCGTCTCTGGGCTTTGGCATTCACTCCCGTCACTTATGACTTCCGAGTTCTGTCAAAGAGGGGCAACTGTAGACACCCCATTTTTGACCGACCTTAAGACTCAGAAGTCACCAATGGAGCGCTTGGTGATACTGCATATTGTGCTCGTTCAGAAGTTTCAAAGCCTCGGCTGCGAGCCTTGCCTCCGAACTTCCGGACTCTTTTATGCTTTGCCTCGGTTTGCGAACCAGGCTCTGTTTTCTCCGTTTTTTCTTCCCGAAGGGAGGGAGAGGTCTCGTAGATCATCTCTCAGTGGCCATAGGCTACGTTTCGTGGTCGTAGGCCATTCTTTCCATTTTGGAGCTCGGTTCCCGATTTTCGGAGCCGTCGGCCGTATGCCTTGGTTCGGGACCGCTTAACCACCTCCGTTTGCTCCGGTTTTTGGCACATACCTTATTTCCCCCCTTTTGAGGGACACTGGCTCGAGAGACCAACTTCGTGGTAGAACGCCACCTCCAGTGCTTAACAGTCAGTTTTCGGGGCCCTGGGCTGCTTGTTTCGGCCCCCGAACCTTCAATTTGCATCGGTTTTGGTTCATTTTTGGTGGAGGCCTTATTTTCATTGTTAGGAAGGCTGTAGAAGGGTGAGAGGCCAGTAATTGTTCTGACAACCAGTTTTATTCCTTCATCGCCCTCCGTCGCCCGTTTTTCTCACTAGAAAGCCAATGTTGACCACCCTTGGGCCACTTTCTTGAACCCTAAACCCCATATTTGTGTTGTAGACACCTGGGAGGCCACCAATATGATATGGCCAGCCAGTAATTGTCTTTGACCCTTTTGAACCTCTCTAAAAAATGGGCTTTTCTCTCTCCTAGTTCACTTTCTCCAGTTTTTGACCACATGGTTGTGCTGTGCACACATGGGAGGCCAGCTTTTTGGCATGGCCGGCTACTAATCAGTCCTGACCCTTTTGACCCTTGGCCGGCCGGCCACCTGCAACCTTTATAACCAGCCGGCCTTGCTCCTCTCTCCTGGTACATCACAAATATGCATTTTGTTTCTCCCCAGATTGTGTATCCGGGGGGGCTGCCTTTTGGAGGGAAATTTGAATTTCATTTTCCGTCCTTTTCCCCCACTCTTGTGCCTATATAACCAGGCCCTCCAGCTTCCTTTCAAGGGGTTAGAAAAATTGGTTTAAGTCTCCTACATTGTATCTCTCTCTCTCTACACAGCAACCCTCAAAACCTCTCAAATCCTACACCCATTCTACTCCATCTCCAAGCCAACCAATCCACACTCCATTCCAGCAGCTTGGAGGCTCTTTCCAGAGGCTAGGAGTACTACTTCTCAGGCCAAGAGTTGCCGGTTCATTGGTCTACAAGGGTGAGTCCCTATTCTCCCTTTTTTGTGCTTTATTTTGTTCTATATCTAAGCCATACTTGCTTACATTTTCGGGCTCCGACCCTAACTGAAAATAGTCATGTTTTGAGGTTTTTTTCATGTTTTATTAAGGGTTCTTCCCTGTTTGACGCTTCATACTACCACTTGCCTCTTTAGCTCTCATTTATGTCTCTTGCATAGTATTTTGGGCCTATTTTTAAACTGTTTTGAGCTTGGTCATAAACTGAAAAGAGGCTTTTTTTGAGCCCTTATTCAACATTGTTGAAGGGCTATTCACTGTTTGAGGCTTCCATCTGTCACTTGCCTCTTTATCTCTCTTTTGGCCCTATTTTTGCATGCTTTTTTAGCTCCTTGTGATTGTATTTTTGGGCTCTGGTCCGAACTATAAATAGTCATATTTTGACCCACTCTTCATGTTTGATCAAGGGTCTTTCACTGTTTGAGGCTTCCTTTTTGCTCTTTGTGTTAAAGCTCTCTTTTATGCCTTATTTTGTATAATATTTTAAGCTTGCTTGTGCACTGTTTTGGGCTTGGTCATAAAATATAAAATATCATGTTTTGGGTCCCTCTTCAACATTGTTGAAGGGCCCTCCTCTGTTTGAGGCCAGAAGCCATCACTTGCTTCTTTGTCCCTCTTTTGGCCCTTTTCTTGCATAATGTTTTAGGCCTGCTTGTATTTATTTTCGTGGCTTGATGTAAACTGTAAAGTGCTTCATTTTGAGCCCCTCTTCAACTTTGCGGAAGGGATCTTTTCCATTTAGGGGCAGCAGCTGTTACTTGCTTCTTTATCTCTCTTTCGAGACCGTTTTTGCATGTTAGCTTAGCCCTACTTGTGTTCACCTTTTGGCCTTGCTTAAAACTTGAAATATGCTTCTTTTGGGACTATCTTAATTCTGTATTCATACTTCATGTTCAAATAATGCATGCTTTGTATAGCTATAAGTCATTCCCTGCGCCTAGATTCGAGTTTCGAGTCTCATCTCATGCATCAGGTGCCATGTTTCCATGTTTCGGGGCTGTTTTGCATCATATTTTAGCACTGAAATTTGCATGCTAGTATGTCAGATTCCATGCCTTGCCATGCTTTGGTAGAGTGGCATTCGTGCCTTAGGGTCGGTCCTCGGTTTGGGTGCACGTGTGCACGCATCTCGAGTGTCTCATTTTCATCTAATGGCCTCCTATGTGAGTGTGGCTGAGGTCCGCTTGTGTTGGTGTAAGTCCATTATGCATTGTGTATGCCATTTCATTTCATAGTATTGTGTATGCTAGGTTGTATGTTAACGTATTGTGAGTGCCATGTCACATCGAGCATCGTGTATGCCATTTCATAACATTGTGCATGTTAGGGTGTATCTTAGTTGCATTCATGCATACCATGCATATTGCATTGTGTTTGGGATAGGAGTTAGCCCGAGCACGGGAAACGAGGGGCGTTTCGCACTCTAAGTGACGGAACGTGTCTCAATTCCCCAATCGCCGACACTCCGGATTACCCATGATGGAGTTTAGGCTTTGTTGTGT
The DNA here is from genome assembly GCA_036172215.1 of Camellia granthamiana. NCBI lineage: Eukaryota > Viridiplantae > Streptophyta > Magnoliopsida > Ericales > Theaceae > Camellia > Camellia granthamiana. The sequence continues at coordinate 147,564 of JAXFYN010000060.1, read as the reverse complement.
TTTCATATGCATTCATTCCATATTGAGTTATGCAATTCGACTCCTCCGCCATCATGCATTGAGATGCGTGATTGGTGGCACGAGGATCGAGACATGCATACATATGTGAAAATACATTGCTATGTCCCTTTCCTGCTCTCTGTTGCGGCAAATCAAGAATCAGCAGCCTTCTAGAGCTTGGCGCGCTTTCCAAGAACAATTGCAAACAAAGGCTAATTGGGGCATCGCAGTGGATTTCTGCGCAAAGCAAGGCAACCCGGACATGCATCATTCATCATCCGGAGCAAAGTCGAGGCAGTCCCTGGCTTGCATGCCAATTTAATGCTCTCCTAGTTAAATTTATTATTTAATTTGGGTTTTGTACATATTTGGACTGTATTATTTATTTGGACTGTACTATTTATTTGGGACTGTATATTATTTTATTCGGACCCTCCGAGTGAGGGCAATGTTGTAATAAGTGTGCGTGCGTGTGATGTATGTCTTCCAACCCCACGTCTTTCTCCCTTTTATTTACCAGCTTATGATGGTTAGATTAGGGCATGTTTCAATTAGCATACAGTATGATAGCATGTTTGCATCCATTCATCTGTTTTGCATGCACCAGGCTCGGCGCACCATACTAACTGCATCTGTATTTCAATTCCAAATTGAATACTTGTTGACTGTTGCATCTCATATGCCATGTTTAGGATAGCCGAGCCTGCTAGTTGCATTTTGCATGTGTTGCATTAGGCATTTCTGTATAATTAGGATCATGCATAGATTTCTAATCAGCTCTGTTTTGGCTTGGAGTACTCGGTAAGTTTTTGTGCTTTAGCATCCTTGCATGCGTGTGAGTGACTGCCATGAATAGCATACTTACCATGAGGCGATATGCTTATGTGATATAACTGCCTGAATGCCTGTGGGTGAAGGTTGGGTTATCTAAATTGGAACAATTCGTTAAAATGTGTGTTTTAAGCCCACTAGATAGTGGCAAAATCATGTTTTCTAAGCCCACCTGAGGGTGGCAAATTCACGTCTTAGCCTATTTGCGAGTAGCACCATCAAACCATTTTCAAAAACAAACATGAAATGTTTTGTTCCAATTCAGGCGATCCAGTCTATACTTGTATACTGTGCGCATCACATAGTAAATCTAGGCTAATAACCAGAATAAGAACGCATAATGTTTTCAAAACTTGATATCATGGTTAGTAGAGGCCGATCTTTGATCGGGCGAGCGGGGGTGCTCACGAAGTGACCTTCCCCAATCGTACCCAAGTTCCCAAGCCGAGGCAACTTTGGTGATGACGGACACGTGGCCTTAGGCAACGAGTCAGGGTTTCCTAAATTTCTCAAAAATAAAATATTTAGGTGGTGACTCTGTATCTGGCAAAGCAGTCCATGTTTGGCACTTCTTTCAAAAATCTGTTTTCTCAAAACGATTCGCTGGATTTGGACTCTTTGGTTCAAGATTAAGAACCGTGACACAAATCGAGTCCGAGCTGTAGCGAGGCCCCCCGCGGGCTTGTTACAACAAGCACAACATGGTTAGCAATATATGTTCGGTGTGATATCAAGCGTAGACAAACACGGTGTCGATGGGTAAGTGCATCGCAATGCGAGAAGCAACGTACGTGACAATGCAAGTTTAAGTATGAAGGCATGACGATATCGAGGAGACGTGCATAACAGTGCAAGTATATGCATGACAATGCAAGTTATGTGCACAACAATGCAGAACAAGTGTAAACTAGAATGCACGTTTGTCACAAAACAACGAGCAAGGAAGTGCGCGTTTCGGCGAGGGCGACTCGATCGCGGCCTCCGGTTCACCTCCCGGAGGGGTCACAACATGTTCAAAAAAAAGATACACCTTGCTTTTGACGAGTAATGATGAGACACGCATCGAATGTTGAAGTTGAAGTTCCGGCGGGGCGATTTCGCGACGGAAAGTGCACTTTTCTTGTACTTTTTCAAGTCCCGGGGACTCTAATCATCACCAAAATTTGCAGAGACTTTGGGGCCCACCTAGGGAACACCACCGGCCAGCTTTATGGCAAGGGGGAGGCCACCGGCCAGTTTTCTGAAAAGGGATGGCCGGCCTGCCAAAAAAGGTGGCCGGCCGGCCACTTTGTCAAATCCGTGGGCATTTTGGTCTTTTTGCTCTCTTTTCTTTAAATGTGCTTATCCAAGGCACTTTCCTCATACGTGCAGCTCCGAAATAGCCTTCTCTACCTTCCCAAACCATTTTCTACTTCAGATCTGTGCTCTATACGCGTTTTCCAACGCCCCACACAAGTTGTTTTCGCGAAAACTTTCAGTTCTCTTCACTTTGAACCGATTAAATTTTGATTTCGAGGCTTCTTTTCTCATTTTCGCCACTTGAGGTGAGTTTGTCTCAATATTTGGAAGATTTTCTCGGGAGTTGACTTTTGTTGACTTTTTCATTTCCCGAGAGTTGACTTTTGTTGACTTTTTCCAATTTCGGCTCATTTTGCTCATTTTTGCTCCTTTTTGCAGATTTTCTGAAATGGCTGGTCATTTCCCTCACGGTGGAGGTCCTCCAGGTGCCGGGGATGATACTGACATTAGGGCTCTGCCCCTGAGGGTTCGACCCTTCATACCCGAGAGGTACGACCCACCAGCACATATTCTTCCGCGGGCTGTTTTCTATCACTTTACTGATTTTGACGATCGAGTGCTCGAGGATCTGCTTTTGCGAGAGCCAGAGTCTCACCTTTCCCATGAGGCACGAGAGGTATTTACTCCGCTTTTACATTTTCTGCAATGTATTCTGCATTTTTCGTGCATTTCGTGCTTTTGTTATGTTTATCTGTTCATCCGAGTACGCAACTTATTTAGAATGTTTAGTTTATGACACAGCATTCTGTTTACATTCCGAACACACAGTTTAACCACTTTGAATCTCTGAACACGCAGCCCATAAATTGATTGTGAACACACGGAACACACTGGTTAAGAATAGAACACGCAGCCCAAACTCTAATTTTCTGAACACGCAGCCTGAATTGAAGGTGAACACGCAACACACACTAATTGAGAGTAGAACACGCAGCCCAAACTTCTAATTCCGAGCACACAGCCCATTGTTGAGGTAAACACACAACACACACTTGTTGAGAATTGAACACACAGCCTAAGCCCCGAATTTTCTGAACACGCAGCCCGAATTGAAGGTGAATACGCAGCACACACTGATTGAGAGTAGAACACGCTGCCCAAACTCTAAGTTTTCTGAACACACAGCCCGGATTGAAGGTGAACACGCAGCACACACTGATTGAGAGTAGAACACGCAGCCCAAACTCTGATTTTCTGAACACACAGCCCGTTGTTGAGGTGAACATGCAGCACACACTGATTGAGAGTAGAACACGCAGCCTGAACTCTGATTTTCTGAACACACAGCCCATATTCTGTATCTGATTTGATTTTGCAAACAGCTCATACATTTCGTTTGCACGCAGCTTATTCATTTCATTTGCACGCAGCTTGTTCATTTTATTCTAAAATGCTGAAGCATGTATTCATTCTAAATGCAGGTGACTTCTCGCACTGTGCGGGGATATGGCTCTACCGCGGCGAGAGACTGGTATGCCGAGCTCCCGGAGGTTGTCCGAGATTTGGTTGACTTGGCAGGGTTTGGGCCCTTCTGTACTAGACTATCTCGCTGTCCTGCCAGGAGGACGTTGATGGGCGCCTTGGTGGAGAGATGGTGGGACACCACCAACTCCTTCCATTTCTCTGCCACGGGGAACCTGACTATGACCCCTTTTGATTTTGCCGTATTGACCGGCCTCGACGTGGGAGGTTGGGCCATCCCTTACGATGAGGACATGGGCCAGTGGGAGGCCGCTTGGATATATTTATTGGGGGCTCGCCCGCCTGTTGATAGATCTTCGGGCAGAGTCCGATACACCTGGTTCTCTTCCCATTTTCGGAGGGTGGAGATGGAGCCTGGGACTCCTGAGGAGGCAGCACAGTATGCCCGCGGCTTTCTGATGTTCCTCTTCGGAACCACTTTGTTTGCCGATAGGGGGAACACTGTCGGGCTTTATCTGCTGAGTGCTTTGGTGGACCTATCACAGGTCAGGCGGTATGACTGGGATGGTGCCAGCTTGGCTACCCTTTATTACTACATGAGCGCGACCTCCCGCGGACGGGGGGACTTACTTGGCGGCTATTGGAGAGCCTGGGAGGTACTTTCTGCCATCTTGATTTACATTTCTGCTCTTCATTACTTGCACATTGCACACATGGCGCACTTTACACTCTGTATCTTGCTCTTTGCCCTCAGCATTTTGTATTTACATTCTGCACTGTTTTCCACAATTATGGGTCTATGTGTACTTCCCGATATTAGCCCCAGAGTTTGTGGTGGAGGGGCCCCTCATGACCACGTATTCACTCGTATTCGAGGTTCAACATCGGTCTAGACGTCAAGAGTCTCTCCTTTATCTTCGGCAGTACTTTGATACGATGCGGTCGACGGAGGTATTTCAGAACCTTCAGTTCTTTCTGTTTCCATTCTTGAGTTACCTTGCACATTCCCGATTTCTGATTGGTTTACACATTGATTATCCGCAGATCACATGGCAGCCCTGGGCGCCTTTAGGTGAAGATCTCCGATTCCAGTTTGCCGGAGCATGGGGTGCCTCCAGATATAGGATCCTGTTCGAGGGGCCAGTTGGTAGGGCCTGGTTTTTGGGGGACCGCTTCCTGCGTCAGGTATGGGGCTACACTTCTCAGGACCCTCCTTCAGCACCCCCGATCGATATGCGGATTGCTGATAGGCTCCCTTCCCGAGATGTTGCTAGTGCCATGCTGGGTACTGATGCTTTACTACGTCTTGTGGAGGGGGATTACATGACCTACCGTCACACCTACTTGATGCCTCCATTGACGGAAGTCCGTACTCCGATGATGAGGCCTGTCAGTATGCCATCTTCGAGCCGGGCCCGGGCTCGGGCTGCAGACGCCCTTTCCACCAGCAGGGCTGGTACATCTAGAGGTGGGGGTGGATTGGTTCTCCCGATTCCTCCGACTCATCATTATGCTGGGTGGCCAGACAGAGCCTCCCCTTCTTGACCATAGATATGTCAGAGATCCCGATTCACCACCGGTATGCCTTACAGCTTTGATTCATCAGTCGGATACTTGGACATTCATTCCTTTACTGATAGTTTTGCATTTGTATCTATAGCCTCCTGTCGAGTACGTGGATGAGATGCTGGGGATGATGGCCGCACTCGAGGGCATAGTCCTGCGGAGGGAGGCACAGTTGACCATTATGGGTGTCCAGGTACTATTCAGTTTTCTTGCATTTATCATATTTTCGATGACATGCGGATCTTGAACATTCTACTGTACTGATAGGCTGCTTGTGTAGAGCACATCTGACACACACCCCACTTGCATACTGTATTTACATGCACCCACTTCAATGTAGTCTTCTTGTATCTGCGTTTGATATACATGTTTGAGCTGATGTATTCAAATTGAACTCTTTATTTTCAGATGCCTTCGGTATATGCTCAGCCGCAGACCGGGCCACCTAGGCCTTCTCAGGGAGGTGGACCATCCGGGCCTTCTCGAGGAGCTGGGCCATCTAGGCCTTTTCGAGGATCCCGGGGAGGGGGGTCATCTCGCAGACGCAGAGCACAAATCATAGAGGAGGAGCCCGGTGAGGATGAGGAGGAGGAGGCTGCAGATCGTCAGTCAGAGACATCTACTGACAGAGATGAAGGTTCCGATCCTGGTTCCGGGAGTGGAGGTGAGGCCGAGGGGGATCTCGAGGATGACAGCTCCGACTGAGATGGTGCTGGTGGTACAGAGGTTGTCCCACAGAAGAGGACGAAGAGGGCCTCTTATTCCTGCTCTTGAGAGCATTGACGCAGTTGTTCCCTGCTTTATTTTCCTTTTTACTAGTAGTTTGTAGCACATTGTACATTATTAGGCAGTTTCACTTTCTGTAAAACTTGTACCCTCGTTTGTAAAATGTTGTAACAAAGGAATCATGATGGAATGAAACAGTTTTTGAAAAAAAAAAGTGTTGTATTTTATGCTTTCAGCATCGTATCGCATCATTTTGCACAAAAATGAGATTTGAATGGAAATGTGCACTGTGTATTTACCAAGTCAGGTAATGAACCGACGCAACAAACTTAAACCACTTAACTCACTAAGAAAAGACAAGATCTTAGCAAGTTTACAACTCGATAAACAAGACACAACAGTGTTGACAATTCGATAAACAAGACTCAACAAAATTGTTTAAACAAAGAGTAACAACTCAAAACACGAAACACGACAGCTCGACAAAAAACTTACAACTCGACAAACAAAACATCTCATCAATCAAAACAACAACTCGATAAGCAAAACGACAACTCGATAAGCAAAACTTAACAAAACAAAATGTATTTCGGGCGATCTGGGCAACGGAACGCATCCGAAACAGAGGGAAATGGAGGCCTTCGACACACCCGGTGCATGGAAATGCTTGAAACTTTCTTCTAGGGGGTAAAACAGGACCAATGGCACACTTGGCAGCATGGCCGGCCACTTTTGGGAGTTGGCCGGCCAGCTTTTTGCATCTGAGGGGAGAGAGGTGGCCGGCCTGCTAGAAAGGTGGCCGGCCGGCCACTTAGCTCAGCAGCCGCCAAATTTTTGACACGTGTCCCCCGAATAGTGCCCTATCCTCTTTAAAAGTCCCAACTTCGGGGCTCATTCATTTCATCTTAGTTTTACACCAAAATGGAGGCATTTCTCACCGAAAATCTCACAGTTTGGATGTCTTCTTTAGATGGCTCGGAAAAGTTGAATTTTCGGGGTTTTGGCTTGAATGCACTATTCACGTTGAGCCGCACTCCGCTGCATTTCCCCTTCCTCCATGCCGCAGCGAGGTTTTGGAACCCAGTAACGCATGTTTTCAGCTTCGGCGGGCAAGAGGTATGTCCAACTTTCGAAGATTTTCAAGTTTTGATGGAATCTGAACGTTGTGAAGAGATTTTGCCTCAGTTTCACTTCAACCACGCCCAAGCTTTAGGGCAGATATGTGGGCTCACCATGCACGACGTTCGGTCTCTGATCTGCAACGGGGAACTGGACATCCTCGGCTTGATCCATCGCTTTTCTGATGCCGGCGACCGCGGCAACCATTATTGGCAAGGTTTTCGGCAACACGCCCTTTGCTTGTGTATGCTATCTCACTTTTTGCTCACTCCAGGCTTTGGTGGATCTAGCATTCGTCTGATTGAAGTTGCTCAAGGCTTGAAAGAAGGAAAGAGCTGTATTGCCACGACATTGGCCGAAACGCTGATGGGCTTGGATGCTTTCTATCACTGGGTGACGACCAGATTTTCGGGGAGTCCACTACTGCTGCAGCTAATGTTTCCCACCCAATCTCACATATATATTGCTTACGTCACTCGGCCCTCAGGCTCGGTTTTTTCTCACAAAATCTTTTTCTCACTTTTCTCTCATCGTACATCTCTCTATTCTTTATTCTCTCATTTTTCATCCCTCCCCAGGTATGGTTGATGGATAAATTGCAGGTTGTGGACTCTTGCCCAGCCTATTCAGCCCGCGGTTACTTCTTTCGTCAAAGCTTAGTCGACACCCTTGATGAGGGGTGGTGGTTCGACTGGATGTGCAATTTGTCTGCAGATCGCATTGCTTGGCGATATCCTTAGCTCAATCTCCTGGCGATGAGCTATAGCATGTCCCGGCTGATCGGGATCCAGTTGATTGGTCTGACCCGCTGTGTGTTCTACTTTCCGTTCCGATTCCAACGCCAGTTTGGTCATGATCAGACTTGCCCGCCAGAGGGGATAGAGTACCCGGCAGCTTTCCTGGTCCGAGGCGCACAGCTTGCTCGGTATGCCACCGCATGGAGGACTCAAGAGCTCCTAGCCCCTGCTCCTACTTTCAGTTGCACTTTGTCTGACGAATCCTGGGATTGGCTCAATGAAGAAGCACAGATTTGGCCCAGCTTGGCATCAGAGGCTTCGACTAGCTCTGGGAGGGGGCGCAGGGACACCTGACTTATCTATGCCCCAGATTTATTGCTTTATTAGTACTTTCAAGTTTTCTTCATGAATGTAATAAAAAACAACTTCAATTGTATGCAAGAGCAGGAGAACTCTGTTTTGAAATCAATGAAATTGAAGGTTGTGGTACTGAAAATTTTCCGCTTTGGTCCAAAAGTGGTCTTAGTTGTAAAAAGATTAATTTGAACAAAGTCAACTTTTATTAAAACTTTTCGAAACTATTTTCGATATGGATCAGAACTGGACACGCCTGAGATCTGTCACTGAGATGCACAACCCCAGATTCCAGCAACTGGAAAGTTGCCCCTAGTCTGCATAGCACCGCGGCACTGCACAGCAACGGAAAGTTGCCCCTAGTCTGAAAAGCACTGCACCGGAGATCACGATGAATGCTGATGGACAAAGATAACTGAGATGATCAAATGGACAAGGTTGATCGGGGAAAAGTTTATGGCTGAACTTCAGGATGAAGTTGCCTACGTATCCCAAAGATGGGAATCAAGCCTTACGTAGTTCAGGCTTAGGCTCACTCGAGTATTTTCACTCTCCTTTTACGCTCTGACTTTTGCCAAGGCCGCCCTTTGCGGGTTTTCAACCTTGCGAGCTCAGCTTTTATAATTTCAAATTTTTTGTGCTCTGAGTTTTGCCTAGGTCGCCCTTTCGGGTTTTCGGCCTAGCAAGCCTCTCAAAGGTAATATTTCTTCAACTTGTCCATGTTGATCGGTTGGGAGAACTCTAAGCCATCTAGATCCATCAGAACCACAGCTCCACCTGACCAGATTGACTTGATGATGTAGGGACCAGTCCAATTGGGTCTGAACTTGCCCCTTGGGTCGTGGATGGGAGCTCAGTTGTCCTTGAGCACCAAATCTCCTTCTTTTAAATTCCTGGACTTAACTTTCTTGTTAAAAGCCCGGGCAATTCTGCGTTGATAACCTTGGACATGGTACAGTGCTTTCAGTCTTCTCTCATCGAAGAGCATGAGTTCCTCAAACCTACTCTGCTGCCAATCTACTTCAGCTATTTGACACTCAGCCAATACTCTCAATGACGGAACCTCAATCTCAATAGGTAGAACGGCCTCCATCCCATAAACCAATGAATATGGAGTCGCCCCAGTAGAAGTTCTGATTGAAGTCTGGTAGCCCCACAGAGCAAACGACAGCTTATCTGGCCAGTCCTGGTAGGTTTCCACCATCTTCTGCAATATGTGCTTGATATTCTTGTTGGCAGCCTCAACCGCTCCATTGGTTTGCGGCCGATATGTGGATGACTTATGAAAAGCCACGTTGTATTTCTCTAACAAGTCAATCACTTCCTTCTTGAAGTGGGAACCGTTATCTAAAATTATCTCGTTTGGGACCCCGTAGCGACAGATGATGTTGTTTCTGATAAACTTCGCAACATGTGAAGCCTTTAACACCGCATAAGATTGGGCCTCAACCCACTTTGTAAAAGAATCTATCGCGACCAGGATGAACTCATGCCCATTTGACCCCTTTGGAGTGACAGCCCCGATCACATCAATTCCCCGGACTGAAAATGGCCATGGCGAAGTCATGTTGTACAGTTTTGACGGCGGGATGTTCATGCAATTTGCATGAATTTGACACTTGTGGCATCGCCGAACGAAACCGATACAATCCTCCTCCATGGTGGACTAGTAGTAACCCTGTCTGAGGATCTTCCGCGCTAGCATTACTCCATTCATGTGTGCACCGCATTCCCCTCCCTGGATGGCTTCCATTAGGCGCTTCGACTCTTCAGCATCAACACACAGCTTATGCATTCCCAGATGACCTCTTCTATACAGCTTACCCCCACAGATGATGAATTGAACGACCAATCTTCTTATTGCCCTTTTATCCTTGGCATTTACCCCTGGCGGATATGTTTCCTTCTCTAGGAAATTCCAAATGTCGTAGTACCAGGGGTTTTCGTCCTGAACCTCATTTATAGCAGCAATTGACTCATAGGCTGGCGCAAATTTTTGGTCAATGATGACTGGACGCATCCGGACTCCGAACAGGATGTCTATCATGGAAGATAGAGTTGCTAAAGAATCTGCGAACCTGTTGTTCTCTCTTAGTAGATGAGCGAAGTTTAGCTTCTCAAACTGAGGAATTAACAAATCCAAGGTCTTGTGATACATCATCATCTTTTCTTCTTTGACTTTCCAGTCTCTTTTTGCTTGAGACACGAAAAGGTTCGACTCCCCGATGACGTCCAACCGTCTTGCCCCTAGTTCCAGGGCCGCTTCTAGACCGGCAATGCATGCCTCATATTCTGCTTCGTTGTTCGAGACTTTGAATCGGAGTTTGAAGGCTAGAGGGATACGGGAATTGTCGGGTGCTATCAACAACACTCCTATCCCATACCCGTACTGATTTGACGCTCCGTCAAAGTACATCCTCCAAGTTTCATCGTCAATATGCAAAATGGCCTCATCTGGGAATAAATACTCAACTGCTTCACCTCCTTCCACTGGATGGTCGGCAAGGAACTCTGCTACTGCTCTTCCTTTGACTGACTTGCGCGTCACATATTTTAAATCAAATTCGGAGAACAACAACAGCCAGCGAGCTAGCCTACCCGTAAGTGCTGGTTTCTCGAAAAGATATTTGATGGGATTGAGACGTGAAACCAACATTACGGAGTGAGCTAACAGGTAGTGCCGCAGCTTCCTGGTAGCCCATACCAAAGCCAAGCAAGCCTTCTCCAGCGATGTGTAGCGAGTTTCATACTCTAGCATCTTCTTGCTAAGATAGTAGATGGCTTTCTCCACTCTGTCCTCAGATTCTTGCGCAAGCATGCAGCCCATTGTGGTCTCAGTTACTGAAAGGTACAATATCAACGGTTTCCCCGGCTCTGGCGGTGACAACACGGGTGGGTTCTGTAAATATTCCTTGATCTGTTCAAACGCAGCTTGGCATCGGCCGTCCCATTGGAATTTCTTGCCTTTCTTCAGAAGACCAAAAAGTGGTTCACAAGTCAAGGTTAATTTTGAGATAAACCGTCTTATGAATTGCACTTTACCCAGAAAGCCTCGCACCTCCTTTTCAGTCCTTGGTGGTGGCATTTCTAAGATGGCCTTGATTTTGGAAGGGTCGACTTTGATGCCTCTTTGTGTAATCAGAAACCCCAGCATTTTTCCCGCTATAACACCGAATGTACATTTTTGAGAATTCAGCCGCAACCGAAACTCTCTGATCCTTTGAAAGAACTTTTGCAAGGCGGTGTAGTGGCCCTCTCTATCTTTGGACTTGACAATCATGTCGTCCACGTACACCTCAACCTCTTTGTGGATCATGTCATGCAATATTGTGGTCGCGGCCCGTTGATAAATAGCTCCAGCATTCTTCAGCCCAAATGGCATCACTCTATAGCAGTATGTCCCCCACGGGGTGGTGAATGCAGTCTTTTCCTGGTCTTCTGGTGCCATTACTATCTGATTGTAGCCGGAGAAGCCATCCATGAATGAGAGCAAAGCATGTCCTGCTATGAAGTCCACCAACTCATCAATATGCGGTAAGGGAAAGTCGTCCTTCGGACTAGCTCTGTTCAAATCCCTGAAGTCTACGCATACTCAGATCCTGCCATCTTTCTTCGGCACCGACACGATGTTGGCCAACCAAGTCGGGTATTCGGATACCAGCAGGAAGCCTGCGTCGATTTTCTTGGTGACCTCTTCCTTAATCTTGAGAGCCCAATCCGGGCGGATCCTCCTGAGTTTCTGTTTGACGGGTCGGGCCTCGGGGTCAAAAGGGATCCGATGCTGTACAATCTCAGGATCGATTCCAGGCATGTCTTCGTAGGACCACGCGAAAACATCTTTGAAATCTTTTAATAAAGCGACTAAGCGCTCGCGTTCCTCCGAAGACAACGTGGACCCGATCTGGACCAGCCGCGGGTCCTCCTCAGTACCAACATTCACGGTAGTGATTTCGTCGATTAGGGGTTTGACAAATCTCTCCTGCTCTTGTTCAATTAAGCGTTGCAAAACCGGAGGAATTTCTTCCTCGTCATTTTCATCAAAATTTTGAAAGTCTGAGTTTATGCAATAAATCAAGGGCACAGAAAAGTACTCAGAAACCACAGCTACTTGATTCTCATTAAGTTCATCCAAATCGTCCGATCCCTCGGTTACAACAGACTCAAATGAGAAAGAAAAAGACGACCTGGACAAGACTGTGGTATCCGGGTTATCATCCCCAGGATTACCAGACTCAGACTCAGTCGAGCTGGAACCTGATTCCGACTCACAAGACTCGGTGGAATCAGATTCCAGCTCACTACCTGACCCGGTACTGCTGGACAAAAATCCCTCTTCAAATTGCCAAGTGAGAGAGGGTGCGATAGATGCATCCAAGATAGCTGCTGGTAGGCTCGCAGCCGTTTCATCCCTAATCATGGAAACCGAGAAGCTATCCCCCAAGCACATTTGGTCGATTGGAGGATCTGAAAGTAGACATGCCAGTGCTACCCCCATTTCAATTTCAGTGCCTTCGGAGTCCACTGCCTTACACTGCTCAACCTCAGCTGGTGGGTCCGTCTGCTCTTCGGCAACATCCTCCTCGGGTAATTGCACGTCGAAGAAGATCTCGAAACCTGGCACGCGCTTCTTCTTCGCGTTCAGCCATGGCTCTGGGAAGCCGCAAAACGGAAAGTCCTCCCCCTCCCGGACAAAGCGTCCGTTCAGGGTACCCTGAATGGGCCTATGCATCAGCTCAAAAGGCTTCCCAGCCTGCTTTGCTCTGGCTCTTCCAGCTGTAGACACCCCATTTTTGACTGACCTTAAGACTCAGACATCACCGATTGAGCGCTCGGTGATATTGCATATTTTGCTCGTTCTGAGGTTGCGGAGTCCCGGCTGCGAGCCTTGCCTCCGGACTTCCGGACTCTTTTGTGCTTTGCCTCGGTTTGCGAACCAGGCCCTGTTTTCTCTGTTTTCTCTTCCCGAAGGGAGGGAGAGGTCTCGTAGACCATCTCTCAGTGGCCGTAGGCTACGTTTTGTGGTCGTAGGCCATTTTTCCCGTTTGGAGCCCGGTTCCCCGTTTTTTGGAACTGTTGGCCGTGTGCCTCGGTTCGGGACCGCTTAACCACCTCCGTTTGCTCCGGTTTCTGGCACACACCTTATTTCCTCCCTTTTGAGGGACACTGTGGTCCGAGAGACCAACTTTGTGGTCGGACACCACTTCCGATGCCTAACAGCCCACTTTCGGGGCCCCTAACTGCGTGTTTTGGCTTCCGAACCTTCATTCTGCATTTTTGGGCTCCGACCCAAACTTGAGATAGTTATATTTTGAGGTCCTTTTCATGTTTGATTAAGGACCTTTTTCTGTTTGAGATCTCCTACTACCACTTGCTTCTTCGCCCCTTTGTATGCCATTTTCTTGCATGATAGTTTAGGCCTACTTGTATTTATTTTTGTGGCTTGTCATAAACTACAAAGTGTCTTATTTTGAGCCCCTCTTCAACTTAGTTGAAGGTCTCTCTTCAGTTTGAGATCTCCTACTATCACTTGCCCCTTTATCTCCCTTTAGGCCAATTTTGGGGGGAAATTTGAATTTCATTTCCCCCCCCCCATTTTCCCCCCCCTCTTTTCCACCCTCTTGTGTCTATATAACAGACCCCCCAGCTGTGTTTTAGAGGTTAGAAAACTTTGGTTTAAGTCTCCTATATACAATCTCTCTCTCTCTATATTTTAACCATCAAAACCCTTTGATTCTTACACCATTTCTACACCACCACCTAGCACCACCTCTCCATTCTCCATTCCAGCACATTGGGACTGTTTTGAAGAGGTTAAAAGCTCAGAATTTGGTCCAAAAGGCAGCTGAAAGATTGGTCTACAAGGGTAAGCACACTTCTTCTCTTTTCTAGCCTTTTCTTGGTTCATTTCTAAGCCTTGATTGCTTGCTTTTTTGGGCTCTGAACCTGACTGAAAGTAGTATTATTTTGAGCTCTTCTTCATGTTTGTTTAAGGGTATTTACCTGTTTGAGGCTTCCTTCTTGCACTTGCTTCATTACCCCTCTTGTATCCCCCTTTCTTGCATAGCATTTTTGGCCTATATGTAAACTGTTTTGCGCTCTGTTGTAAACTTTAATGTAGCTTATTTTGAGCCCTTTTCAACATTGTTGAAGGGCTCATCACTGTTTGGGGCCTCCATATGTCACTTGTCTTTTTACCCCTCTCTTGGCCTCATTTTTGCATGATTTGTTTGCCTCTTGTGCTTCTGTTTTCGGGCTCTGGTCCAAACTGAAAGTAGCCTTATTTTGACCCCCTCTTCATGTTTAATTAAGGGTCTTTTGCTGTTTGAGGCATCCTTTTTATACTTTGTGTTATAGCTCTCTTTTGGCCTTATCTTGCATAGTATTTTGAGCATGCTTGTGCACTGTTTTGGGTCTGGCCATCAACTGTAAAATGCCATATTTTGGGCCCCTCTTCAACATTGTTGAAGGGCCCTCTTGTGTTTGAAGTTAGCAGCTGCCACTTGCTTAATTACCCCCCTTTTTGCCCATTTTTGCATGCTAACTTAGGCCTATTTTTGCTCACTGTTTGGCCTTGCTTAAAACTGTAAATATGCTTATTTTTGGACTGCCTTGATTCTGTCTTTAGGTCTTATGTCCAAATAATGCATGCTTTGTATAGCTATAGGCCATTCCGTGTACCTAGTTCTGCATTTCAGGATTATTCCATGCATCGGGTGCCATGTTTTCATGTTTCGGGGCTGTTTTGCATCGTATTTTGCTACTGAAATTCATATGTTTGTATGCCACGTTTCATGCTTTGCCATGCCTTGTTAGAGTGGCATTCGTGCCTTAGGATTGGTCCTCGGTTTGCGCGCACGCGTGCACGCATCTCGAGTGTCTCATTTCCATCTTATGGCCTCCTATGTGAGTGTGGTTGAGGTCCACTTGTGTTGGTGCAAGTCCATTATGCATTGTGTATGCCATTTCGTTTCATGGCATTGTGTATGTTAGGTTGTGTGTTAGCGCATTGTGTATGCCATGTTACCTCGTGCATCGTGTATGCCATTTCATAGCATTGTGCATGTTAGGCTGTATCTTAGTTGCATTCATGCATGTCATGCATATTGCATTGTGTTTGGGGTAGGAGTTAGCCCGAGCATGGGAAACGAGGTACATTTCGTACTCCGAGTAATGGAACGTATCTCAATTCCCCAGTCACCGACACTCCGGATTACCCATGATGGAATTTAGGTTTTGTTGTGTTTTTCGTGTTGCATTCATTCCATATCGAGTTGTGCAATTCGACTCCTCGGCCATCATGCATCGTTATGCGTGATTGGTGGCACGAGGATCGAGGCATGCATACATTTGTGAAAATACATTGCCATGCCCCTTTCCTGCTCTCTGTTGCAGCAAATCAAGAATTAGCAGTCTTCCGGAATTTGGCGCGCTTTCCAAGGATAATTGCAAAACAGAGGCTAATTGGGGCATCTCAGTGGATTTCCGCGCAAGGCAGCCCAAACATACGTCATTTACCAGAATCAAGGCAGTCCCTGGCTTGCATGCCAGTTTATTATTTTTCTTAGTTAATTTTGTTAATGAATTAGGAATTTGTACATATTTGGACTGTATTATTTATTTGGACTGTACTATTCGGGACTATATATTATTCTTTCGGACCCTTTTCGCGAGGGCATAATTGTAATAAGTGTGCGTGAGTGTGATGTATGTCTTCCAACCCCACGTCTTTCTTCACTTTTATTTACCTGCTTATGATGGTTAGATTAGGGCATGTTTCAATTAGCATACAGTATGATAGCATGTTTGCATTCATTCATCTGTTTTGCATGCACTGGGCTCGGCGCATCATACTAACTGCATTTGTATTTCAATTCTAAGTTGAATACATGTTAGCTGTTGCATCTCATATGCCATGTTTAGAATAGCCGAGCCTGCTATAGTTGCATTTTGCATGTGTTGCATTAGGCATTTCTGTATAATTAGGATCATGCATGGATTTCTAATTAGCTTCTGTTTTGGCTGGGAGTACTTGGTAAGTTTTATGCTTTAGCAACCTTGCATGTGTGTGAGTGACTGCCATGATAGCATGCTTACCATGAGGCTAAATGCTTATGTGATATAACTGCCTAAATGCTTGTGGGTGAAGGTTGGGTTATTTGGATTGGAACAAATGCATTGACTGTAAGTTTTAAGCCCACTAGATAGTGGCAAAACCATGTTTTTCTAAGCCCACCTGAGGGTGGCAAAATCTGCATTTTAAGCCTACTTGCGAGTAGCAAAAAAACAAACATGAAATGTTTTGTTCCAATTCAGACGACCCGGTCTATACTTGTATGCTCTGCGCATCACATAGTAAATCTAGGTTAATAACCGGAATAAGAACGCATAATGTTTTCAAAACTAGATATCATGGTTAGTAGAGGCCGATCTTTGATCGGGCGAGCGGGGGTGCTCACGAAGTGACCTTCCCTAATCGTACCCAAGTTCCCGAGCCGAGGCAACTTTGGTGATGACGGACACGTGGCCTTAGGCAAACGAGTCAGGGTTTCCTAAATTTCCCAAAAATAAAATATTTAGGTGGCGACTCTGTATCTGGCAAAGCAGTCCATGTTTGGCACTTCTTTCCAAAAATCTGTTTTCTCAAAACGATTTGCCGGATTTGGACTCTTTGGTTCAAGATTAAGAACCGTGACAACGAAATCGAGTCCGAAATGTAGCGAGGTCTCCCCGCGGGCCTGTCTACACCAGCCATTTCCTTTCCCTTCCTTACCCAGTCCTCTTTGGTGGGCAGATAACCCAAGCCAAAAGTATGAGGGTTGTGCGGCACTTCGGCCAATGCTGCGACGCCCTTCCGGCCGCTCCTTCCCAATCCCATCCCGGGGATGTGTTGTAGCTTGTTCATGAGGTATACAGATTGAGCACTGACGTACGCTCCCTCATTAACAGCCATGATATTCTGCACAACTCGAGCCTCAGCCAGAGTAAATCCTGATAAGAACACATCCTCCATGCCGTGCTCGATTTCCAAGACTGGTGTAGACACTTCTGGCGATGGATGAATTGACAAATTCCCAAAAACAATGGCCACCCCCTTCCCGTGAGGGTACTTCAACATCTGATGCAAAGTGGAAGAGACTACCTTCACTTGGTGCAACCACGGCCGCCCCAAGAGTAGATTAAAGGTCGCAGGAACGTCCAAGACATGGAATTCAATGTTGTGTTGTCCTGGACCAACCTGGGTCTGAATTTTGACAGTCCCCATCATCTCCCTGCTAGTGTTATCATAGGCTCTGATCACTTGAGTAGTCGGCACAAAGTCCGCGGGCTTTAACCCGATCGCATATGCCGTCCTTGACGGGCACACATTAATGGCGGATCCCGTGTCAATAAGAACCACCGGCACCCACTTGTCTCTACATTCCACAGAGATGTAAAGGGGTTTGTTATGATTTGCGCCCTCAGGCGGTAGTTCTTTCTCTGAAAAGGTTAACATTGGGAACCTCCTCCCGGAAAGACCAATCCAACCGGCTGCTCTAGTGTGGTATCTATAGAGAGTTTGGCCTTGTCCATAGCAGATAGGACAGCCTGTCTGTGCACTCGTGATGCCATAAGCAGTCCCCAGATGGAGATGTCTGCTTGTATCTTCTTTAATTGCTTCAGCACAGCTTCTTCTTCGATCTGTTTCTCCTTCTGCTTCTCGGCTTCTTTATCCTTCCCAGATGCCTCTGGCTGGTCTAGGTGTGGGGCTTTGAAATACCGCCCGCTTCTTGTCATGTGATCAACTTCATCAAGATACCAGGTGTCATCTGGTTGATTGCTTCCCCAATCCTCGTCTGTGTGGGCAAGACATAAATCGTCGTCTTCCCACCATATCCCGTGAGTAGCCAACAAACATCTGTCTAGCTCTGGCGTGATTGTACCCGCGGTACTTCCAGCCCACATGCTCACAGCATCTCATGTCTTCGTGCCCACAGCACTTTCAATCCCTTCATAGGCTTTGGCTTTCCGGATCCTCTCAGAATCCCAAAACTTTTCTTGTTCTGCCTGCGTTAGCGCAGTTTGTTGTTCAGCTTTCCCTGCATTCACACTGTCCCAGTTCCGAGCGAAATTCTTCGTACCGGCGCTCTCCGGCAATGTACTCTGACTCTCGGCCCTTCCGGCCACAGCTAATATCCCTGCCCCTGCTGGGCTCTGTTCTGGTTGGAACTCTTCCACAGCATCTGATTAATCATCCAGCCATCCAGTGGCCTCTGCCGATTCCTCATAATCAAACTAGTTGATTGCCGCGTCCCCTGATTCTTGGTCATCGAAAAATTATAGGTTGGCAAAGTCCTCCTCCACAACTGTCAAACTATTTGCCCCTTGCTCAAATCCATCCCCCCAGATCACACACAGCTCTTCCTTCTCTGGCAATTCTATACCCAACCCAATCTGGCCTGCTGACAGAATGTATTTACTCGGATCATAGGCTTTCCCAGCGAAGCTCTCAGATGGCTCGATCTCAGACTCAATAATTCCACTTTCCTCTGAAGTCCTCCATGTCCCATCTTTGATGGTCACCACCGTCGGCTCTAGTTGGGTTGTGGAGATGTCCATCATGCACAAAAAGTCGGTGCAGTCGGGAAGGAGCACCTCCGGCTTAGGTAGGTGGGATGGGGTGATATAGACACTAGGATCGTAAGACACGACCCCGGTTTGGATAAAGTTGATTCTGTTGGGAGAGGGAGCTTGGTTATGTGGTGGGAAAGGATTTGTTGGGACATTGGGTTTGTCGGGAGGTGCAATCACCTGCTTGTCAATAAGATCTTGGATCTCGTGACGCAATCTAAAACAACGGTCAGTGTCGTGACCGTGCTGTTGGTGATACGTGCAGTATTTTGCCGGGTCATGAGAGGGAGGGAGTGGATTTGGTAGTGGCCTCGACTCCAGGGGCTTCAAATGCTTTTTCCTGATTAATACCCCCAAAGCTTTGGACAGGGGCATGTATAGGGGCGTGAAGGTTCTTTGGCCTCTGGGTTGGTATTTGGTGGTCTGGGTATTGCTTCTGGACGGCCCAGAGAAAGGCGTGGCTGCCATGGGTCTCGGAAGGGGAGGGGAAATGGTGGTGACCATGTTGTTACGGTTGAAAGTCCTCCTGGGCTGTTCCCTATCTTGGTCAATCAGACCCTGTTTCATTGCATCTTCAATTTGTACTCCCATCTCGTGTAGATCCGAAAAGGTAGGAAAGGGGAGTACAATCATCTTTTGCATCAGTTTCGGCTGGAGATTGCGCACAATCATCCTGATCTGGTCCTTATCGGTGGGCCTTAAAGTCATCATTGAGGCCTTCGCCCTCCACCGAGTTACGAAATCCGAGAAACTCTCTTTGGGCTCCTACCTTGTTGTTTCGAGATCACGGGTTGTAATCTCAATTTGGGTGTTGTAAGAGTATTGTGCAACAAAGGCCTCAGCCATTTCATCCCAACTCCTCTTGACATCATCCTTCAACTTTGCATACCAGATGGCGGCCACACCCGACAGGGTCCGGCCGAATAGCGAAAGTTTCTGTCGTCTGGTTAGGCCCATTGGCCGTAGTATATCTGAGAATAGCCGGAAGTGGACCATGGGATCCCCAGATCCGTTGAAGCGATCGATCTGCGGCATCTTGAATCTATCTGGCAATGTCACGGCCACATCGGTATATCCGTCCTCGATATCCGGAATAGCCTTCACCACTTGGGATTTCTTAAAAAGCTTCTCGAGCTTGCTCAATTTCAGTGCTGTGGGGTCTATTTCGAACTCGAAGGGAGAGTCCGGGTGGTTGATGAGTGTAGGTGCTTTAGACAGTTGAGGCGGAAGTGGGGGTGGAGCCGGCCCCGTTGGAAGGCCTGTGTCCTCCTGGACGTTCTGGACATTCGGCAAGGTGTTCTCGGTGTTTGGCAGGACATTTTGGGCAGCTGGTGATTGCTCGGGTAGCGGGACCCCTGGTGGAGGAGGAACTGGATGTGAGGCTGATGCTCCGGCTTGCTGCTGGAGTCTAGTGATGAGCTCAGCCTGCTGGGCCATGATTGTGGCCTGCTGTTTAGAGAACTCCGCTTGGCGGACAGCGTCCTCCTGCATTTGGCGCATCATTTCTTCTATCCCGGCTATATTCTGTTGGTCTTGCTGACTGACTGGTATGTGTATTTCTATGGCAGAAACTGAAACCTCAACCTGACTGTTCATTGCTAGGGTAGACCACTGCTCTGGTAACCTCTGCTCAGATACACTGCGCTTTCTTGGCCTTCTTCTAACAACCGGGGGGTAGAGAATGGAACACTGGTTGTCCGTCAACCAGATCCTCAGATCGATTGAGCTGACGACCTCTTGTCCAAAGTGCTTGGGGAATATCTACTAGGTCGGAAGCAATTGTGCTAAAACTGCCCTAGCAAAAAGATAAATAAAGCAATAAGGAAATAAATAACCAGACAAACGAGCAACATAACAGCTTAAAATAAATACACAACACACAGTTGGGCATAACAACACACGGTCGATAAGCTGAATACACTGTCCTCAAACGCTGATCACTGTCCCTGAATCACTATCCCCACAGACTGAATCTGATACCCGCAGATAACTGATTCTCAAACACCGACTGATGCCCGCAGGCCTGATGCCCAAACTCACAAACTGATACATGCATTCCCTGTAGAAGCGCACTCTAAAAGCACATAACAGATAAGTGAGAGCCAAAAACACCCCTATGTTGGGGTAGGGTTTCCCTGTCCTATTTTGTCAGGAGCTAGGGTTTCACTACGCACGCAGCGGTTTCAAACAACCTATATCGGGTAAGTAACCTATCCTAGTTTGGAATGGTCACTATGGATCCGAATATGCACTAGGTCGAATGGTCAAAAAGGGTGCCCCGGTAAAACCGGGGTTTGTGTTCCCATACTGGTAGAACCCACAACCGGTCAGCCTTATGATCATGCCTTGACAAGACAAGCCTCCGGCAAACCGTTCAGGAATAGCAGATGGCAAACACGGTGTCCTAGGCGCACCAATGCAAATGCAATGCAAAGAAACACATAAGTGTAGCCAAAACAAGATATCATGAGTTCGAGTCAAGTTCTCTAACTCCCCAGCAGAGTCGCCAGAAACTGTAACAAGCCCGCGGGGGACCTCGCTATAGTTCGGACTCGATTTGTGTCACGGTTCTTAATCTTGAACCAAAGAGTCCAAATCCGGCAAATCGTTTTGAGAAAACAGATTTTTGAAAAGAAGTGCCAAACATGGACTGCTTTGCCAGATACAGAGTCTCCACCTAAATATTTTATTTTGGGAAATTTAGGAAACCCTGACTCGTTGCCAAAGGCCACGTGTCCGTCATTACTAGAGTTGCCTCGGCTCGGGAACTTGGGTACGATTGGGGAAGGTCACTTCGTGAGCACCCTCGCTCGCCCGATCAAAGATCGGCCTCTACTAACCATGATATCTAGTTTTGAAAACATTATGCATTCTTATTCCGGTTATTTAACCTAGGATTACTACGTGATACGCACAACATACAAGTATAGACTGGGTCTCCTGAATTGGAACAAAACATTTCATGTTTGTTTGTTTGAAAATGGTTTGATGGTGCTACCCGCAAGTAGGCTAAGATGTGGATTTGACACCCTCAGGTGGGCTTAAGAAAACATGATTTTGCCACTATCTAGTGGGCTTAAAACTCACAGTCGATGATTTGTTCCAATCCAAATAACCCAACCTTCACCCACAGGCATTCAGGCAGTTATATCACATAAGTATATAGCCTCATGGTAAGCATGCTATCATGGCAGTCACTCACACGCATGGAAGGATGCTAAAGCATAAAACTTACCGAGTACTCCAAGCCAAAACAGATGCTAATTAGAAATCAATGCATGATCCTAACTATACAGAAATGCCTAATGCAACACATGCAATAATGCAACTACGATAGGCTCGGCTATTCTAAACATGGCATATGGAATGCTACAGCTAACATGTATTCAACTTAGAATTGAAATACAAATGCAGTTAGTATGATGCGCCGAGCTCGGTGCATGCAAGACAGATGAATGAATGTAAACATGCTATCATACTGTATGCTAATTGAAACATGCCCTAATCTAACCATCATAAGCTGGTAAATAAAAGGGAGAAAGACGTGGGGTTGGAAGACATACATCACACGCATGCACACTTATTACAGTTGTGCCCTCGCTCGAAGGATCCGAATAAATAATATACAGTCCCAAATGAATAATACAATCCGAATAGGTACAAAATCCTAATTAATTAACAAATTAACTAAGAAAAGCCATAAACTAGCATGCAAGCTAGGGGCTGCCCCAACTTTGCTCCGGATGATGGATGATGGATGCTCGGGTTGCCTTGCGCGAAAATCCCTTGCGATGCCCCGGTTTGCCTCTGTTTGCAATTATTCTTGGAATGCGTGCCCAAACTCCGGAAGGCTGCTGATTTCTGATTTGCTACAACAGAGAGCAACAAAGGGGCATGGCAAAGTATTTTCACATATGTATGCATGACTACTCTACGGGGAGTGTAGTCCTCGATCCTCGTGCCACCAATCACGCATATCGATGCATGATGGCCGAAGAGTCGAATTGCACAACTCAATATGGAATGAATGCACATAAAAACACAACAAGACCAAGACTCCATCATGGATAATCCGGAGTGTCGGTGACTGGGAATTGAGACACGTTCCGTCACTCGAAGTACGAAACGTCCCTCGTTTCCCGTGCTCGGGCAAACTCCTATCCCAAACACAATGCAATATGCATGGTATGCATGAATGCAACTAAGATACACCCTAACATGCACAATGTTATGAAATGACATACACGATGCACGTGGTAACATGGCATACACGATGCACGAGGTAACATGGCATACACAATGCACTAACATACGACCTAGCATACACAATGCTGTGAAATGAAATGGCATACACAATGCATAATAGACTCACACCAACATGAGTGGACCTCAGCCACACTCACATAGGAGGCCATTAGGTGAAAATGAGACACTCGAAATGCGTGCACACATGCACGCAAACCGAGGACCGATCCTAAGGCACGAATGCCACTCTACCAAAGTATGGCAATGCATGGAACATGATATGCAAACAAGCAAATTTCAGCACTAAAACATGATGTTAAACAGCCCCGAAGCATGGCAATATGGCACCCGATGCATGAGATGGTCCCGAAACACAAAACTATACACATGGAATGACTTATAGCTATACAAAACATGCATTATTTGATCATGAGACCTAAATACAGAACCAAGGCAGTCCCGAAACATGAACTTTTCTAGTACAAAGTGTGGCCAAAAGATGCTAGCAAGATGGACCAAATTAGCATGCAATTTTGACTAATTAACATGGATTACATGGCAAGTACATGAAGCAAGTGAGCACTCACCAAACCAGAAAAAATCAGTGAACTAAACATGCCAAAATATGCCCAAATAAACATGGAGAGGCAGCCAACACATGCACAAATGAGGGGCTCCTTTAGAGGGCATACAAAGGGGTTATTAAGCACATGCAAGATAGATATGAAGCATGACCAAAAAAACTCTGGAAATCAAATATGGTAGTCCCAAAAATCACAAAATTGGCCCTAAAATCAGTTAACGAGGCATCCAAGATAGGGCCTCTTTGGAAGGCCGAAATGACCACCGAACAAGCCAAGGTGAGAGGGGGTCACCCCCCTCTGTATTGGAGGCTCAAAAAAACATCAAAGCCACTGGAAATCCACTGGATTCCAGTGGCTAGAAGACCAAACAAAGCATGCACCAAGAGCTTAGGTATAAGGCTCAAAGTAAGAAGCAAACAAGCATACAATGGAGCATATGACCTCAAACAAAAATGGGGCCTTAAACAAACTTGAAAATGAGATTAAAATAAGACTTTTTCCAGTTTATAGAAAGTCTCAATAATAAACACAAATAGGGCTAATCTATCATGCAAAAATGGCCCTAAAAGAGAGAATAGAGACAAGGGGCAGCAGCCGGCCCCAAATGGAAAAGAGCCCTTCAAAAAAGTGAAGAGGGACTCAAAATAAGGCACTTCACAGTTTATAGCAAGCCATGAAAATGAACATAAGCAAGGCTAAACTAACATGCAAGAAAAAGGCCTAAAAGAGGGATAAAGAAACAAGTGGCAGCAGATGGCCTCACACAGATTAGAGCCCTTCAACAAAGTTGAATAAGGGCTCAAAACAAGCCACTTTACAGTTTGTGACCAAGCCCAAAACAGTTCACAAATAAGCCTAAAATACCATGCAAAAATAGGCCTAAAAGGGAGTTTAAACACAAAGGGCAAGAAGGAGGCCTCAAACAGAGAAAGGCCCTAATAAAACATGAAAATGAGCTTAAAATAAGACTATTTTTAGTTTGGGTCGGAGCCCAAAAATGTAAGCACAAGGAGCTAAGATAGCATGCAAAATATGAACAAAAAAGAGGGAAATGAAGATTACCCTTGTAGCACAAAGCTCCAGTAGCTTTTGGTTGAAAAAGTGGTGCTCCTAACCTCTGGAAATAGCCTCCAAGTGGCTGGAATGGAGTATGGAGGTGTGGTGCTATGGGTTGGTGTAGAAAGGGTGTAAGACTTGAGGGGTTTTGAGGCTTAGAGTAGAAAGGGAGAGAGAATTGATGCAAGAGCTATAAAGGATTTTTTGTAACCCCCAAAATAGGAGCTGGGGGGGCTGGTTTTATAGAGAAGAGGAGTGGAGAAAAGGGGGGGAATTTCAAATTCAAATTTCCCCCCCAAAAGACCCCCCCGGATACAGGATCTGGGGGGAAAAGGAGGGTGTATCTACAATGTACCTGATGTGAGGATCATGGCCGGCCAGTTTTTTAGGGTTTAGGTGGCCGGCCGGCCTCCCCCATGGCCGGCCGGCCAAGGGTCAAAAGGGTCAATGAAGATTGCTGGCCGGCCACCTCAAATTGGTGGCCTCCCATGTGTGCACAACACAACTATGTGGTCAAAAACTGGAAGAAGTGAACCAGGAAAGAGAAAAACCCATTTTTCAGAGTGGTTCAAAAGGGTCAGAAGTAATTATTGGCCGGCCATATCATATAGTGGCCTCCCAGGTGTGCACAACACAAATATGTGGTTTAGAGCTAGAAAAAGTGGCCCAAGGGTGGTCAACATTGGCTTTCTAGTGAGAAAAACGGGCGACGGAGGGCGATGAAGGAATAAAACTGGTTGTCAGAACAATTACTAGCCTCCCACCCTTCTACAGCCTTCCTAACAATGAAAATAAGGCCTCCACCAAAATTGAGCCCAAACCGATGCAAAATGAAGGTTCGGGGGCCAAAAGGGGCCCCGAAAACTGACTGTTAAGCACCGGAGGTGGCGTTCGACCACGAAGTTGGTCTCTCGAGCCACAGTGTCCCTCAAAAGGGGGGAAATAAGGTATGTGCCAAAAACCGGAGCAAACGGAGGTGGTTAAGCGGTCTCGAACAGAGGCACACGGCCGACAGCTCCGAAAAACCGGAAACCGGGCTCCAAACGGGAAAAATTGCCTACGACCACGATACGTAGCCTACGGCCAGTGAGAGATGATTTACGAGACCTCTCCCTCCCCTCGGGAAGAGAAAATAGAGAAAATAGAGCCTGGTTCGCAAACCGAGGCAAAGCACAAAAGAGTCCGGAAGTTCGGAGGCAAGGCTCGCAGCCGAGGCTCTGAAACTTCTGAACGAGCACAATATGCAGTATCACCAAGCGCTCAATTGGTGACGTCTGAGTCTTAAGGTCGGTCAAAAATGGGGTGTCTACAGACGTGGGGTTGGAAGACATACATCACACACACGCATACTTATAACAATTGTGCCCTCGCTCGGAGGGTCTGAATAAATAATATACAGTCCGAATAGTACAGTCTGAATAAGTACAAAACCCTAATTAATTAACAAATTAATCTAGGAAAGCAGTAAATTAGCATGCAAGCCTATGGACTGCCTCAGCTCTGCTCCGGATGATGAATGATGCATGCTTGAGTTGTTTTGCGCGGAAATCCATTGCGATGCCCTGGTTTGCCTCTGTTTGCAATTAATCTCGGAATGTTGTGCAAAGCTCCAGAAGGCTGTTGATTCTTGATGTGCTACAACAGAGAGTAAGAAAGGGGCATGGCAAAGTATTTTCACATATGTATGCACACTTCGATCCTCGTGCCATCAATCACGCATCTCGATGCATGATGGCCGAGGGGTCGAATGGCACGACTCGATGTGAAATGAATGCACATATAAACACAATAAGACCGAGACTCCATCATGGTTAATCCGGAGTGTCGGTGACCGGGAATTGAGACACGTTCCGTCACTCGGAGTATGAAACGTCCCTCGTTTCCCGTGTTTGGGCTAACTCCTATCCCAAACACAATTCAATATGCATGACATGCATGAATGCAATCCTAACATGCAACCTAGCATACGCAATGCTATGAAATGGCATACACAATGCTCGATGTAACATGGCATACACAGTGCTCTAACATACAACCTAGCATACATAATGCTATAGACTAAGATGGCATACACAATGCAATATGGGCTTACTGGAAAATGAGTGGACCTCAGCCACACACACATCAGCAGCCATAAGATGAAAATGAGACTACCGAAATACGTGCACACATGCACACAAACCAAGGACAGCACCTAAGGCACAACATGCAACTCTAACAAGGCATGGCAAGGATGAAGCATGGCATTCAAACATGTAAATTCCAGCACTGAAACATGATGCTAAAAGGTCCCGAAACATGAAAACACGGCACCCGATGCATGAGATGAGCTCCGAAACTCAAAACTAGGTACATGTATTGACTTATGGCTATACAAAGCATGCATTATTTGACTATGAAGCACAAAGACAAAGCCAAGGAAGTCCCAAAACATGAACATTTCTAGTTCAAAGCATGACCAAAAGATGCTAGCATGATGGACTAAAATAGCATGCAACTTTGACTAACTAACATGGTTTACATGGCATGTATATGAAGCGTATGAGAACTCATCAAACCAGCAAAAATCAGTGAATAAAACATACCAAAATATGCCCAAATAATCACTGAAATGCAGCCAATGCATGCCAAAATGATGAGCTTCTTTAGAGGGCCATACAAGGGGTTATTAAGCACATACAAGATAGACACTTAGCAAGACTAAACCAACTCTGGAAATGGGTTATGAAAGCCCTAAAACCCACCAAATAGGCCCTGGAATCAGTCTCGGAAACATGCAAAGAAAGGCCTCTTTGAAAGGCCTCTTTGAAAGGCCTTGAATGGGATTTCTCTACACATGCATCATAGACATAAAATATGGCCAAAAGGGGCTTGGACAGAGCCAAGGCAGACCCCAAAACTCACAGAATGAGGCCTGAAACATGACTTTGATGCATGCAAAATAGGGTCACTTTGGAAGGCCAACAATGCTAGTAAAGAGAATGAGGGGTGAGAGGGTCACCCCTCCATGATTTTGGAGCTCAAAGACACATCAAGGCCACTGAAAATCCACTGGATTTCAGTGGCTAAGAGGCTAAACCATGGCCAATGCAAGTGCTCTAATGCATAGCCCTAATCATGAAGGAATAAAGCATGCATAGGGGAAGATGACCCCAAACAGAAATGGGACCTTAACCAAACTTAAAGAGGATGTCAAAACAAGACTTTTTTTAGTTTATATCAAACCTCGAAAATATTCAAAAGTAGGGCTAAAACACGATGCAAAAACAGCCCTAAAAGAGAGATAGAGGGAAAGAGGTAGTAGATGGCCTCAAACAGCAAAGAGCCCTTCAACAAAGTTGAAGAAGGGCTCAAAATAAGATACTTTACAGTTTGGCTCGAAGCCCAGAAATGCTCACAAATAAGGCTAATATATCATGCAAGATAAGCCCTAAAAGTGAGATAAAGCACAAAGGGGAGTAGAAGACCTCAAACAGAAAAAAGTTCTTGATCAAACATGGAGATGAGCTCAAAATAAAACTATTTTCAGTTCAGGTTGAAACCCAAAAATGCTTGAAAATAAGGCTAATCAATCATGCAAAATAAGGCAAGAAAAGGGGAAATAGGGACTCACCCTTGAAGAGCAGATTTCCAGTAGCTTCTGGTCCAAGATTCTGAGCTTTCAAACCTTGCAAATGGCCTCCAGGGTGCTGGGATGAGTGGTGGAGGTGGTAGGCTATGAGGTGTAGGGCAAAATGGCCAAGAACCAAGGTGTTTGGAGGCTTGGAGTAGATAGATATAGGATTGTATGTATAATTCTCAGCCCAAATCTTCTAACCCCCTCCAATGGAGGTGGAATGTGTATTATATAGAGGGAGAAGGGTGAGGCTTCTTGGATAAGCCAAGAGGGGGGGTCAAGGCTTCTAAAAGAAGCTTGACCAAAGGGGTCAAGCTTCCTCAAGAAGCTTGACCAAAGGGGCCAAACTCTCTTGAAGCCAAGCCAAGGGGGCAAAAACCATCTTCAAAGGGGTCAAAACATGGACAAAGCCCTCGGGCAGTGAGACAAGTGTGAAACAGCTGGCACAGCTAGAACACACTCAGAGAGGCAAACATGGCCGGCCAAGTTCAAAAGGCCAAGGTGGCAGGCCGGCCACCTCCCTTGGTCAGCCAACCAGGGGTCAAAAGGGTCAACAACAATTGCTGGTCGGCCACCCCAGAAAGGCGGCCTCCCAGATGAGTGCAACACAGCTGTATGGTCAAAAACCAGAAAAAGTGGTTCAAGAGAGATAAAAACTAGCTTTTTAGAGGGGTTCAAAAGGGTCAGGAAGAGTTACTGGTCGGCTTACCCATATTGGTGGCCTCCCAAATGAGTAGATCACAATGGTGGTATGAAAAGTCAAAAATTGTGGCCCGAGAGTGGGAAAAACCAGCTTTCTAGTAAGAAAAACGGGCGACGAAGAGCAATGAAGAGAAAAGCTGGTTTTTCAAAAAAATTGCTGGTCTCCCACCCTCCTACAACCTTTCTAACAATGAAAATAAGGTCCTTGCCAAAAATGGACCAAGACGGATGCAAAACGAAGGTTCGGGGGCCAAAACGCGCAATTTGGGGCCCCGAAAACAGGCTGTTGGGCACCGGAAGTGGCGTATGACCACGAAGGTGGTCTCTCGGGCCACAGTGTCCCTCTAAAGGGAGGAAATAAGGTGTGTACCAAAAACCAGAGCAATCGGAGGTAGTTAAGCGGTCCCGAACCGAGGCGCACGGCCGACGGCTCCGAAAACAGAGAACCGGGCTCCAAACGGGAAAAATGGCCTACGACCACAAAACGTAGCCTACGGCCATTGAGAGATGATCTACCAGACCTCTCCCTCCCTTCGGGAAGAGAAAACAAAGAAAACAGGGCCTGGTTCGCAAATCGAGGCAAAGCACAAAAGAGCCCGGAAGTCCGGAGGCAAGGCTCGCAGCCGTGACTCTGCAACCTCAAAACGAGCACAATATGCAACATCACCAAGTGCTCAATTGGTGATGTCTGAGTCTTAAGGTCGGTCAAAAATGAGGTGTCTACAGAAGCATAGAGAAGCATAGAGAGAAAGAGAGAGAGGTACCGGAGAGCATAGAGAAGCATCGATTTAAACCATTACCTCAATTCCACCAACAAACATCGATTTACTTGAAGCATAGAAAAGCACAGAGAGAAAGAGAGAGAGGGAGCGAGGTACCAGAGAGTTTCCATGGGGGTTCGAAGCAGAGAGAGAAAGAGAAGACGGCGGCGTCAATGTAGAATTTGAGGAAGTTGATGATGATGATGGTGGCTGTGGTGGTGGAAACCCTAGCCTTCGGTGACCCAATCGAAGCACAGTGTCGCGATTCACAATCGGAAACCCTACCTTGCGAGTGGGAGGGTTGCGACTTGAAGCCACTGAGAGAGAACGGGGAGAGGCAGGCATCGAGGCTAGCGTCGGGAGAGAGTGCAAAAGGGAGGGTAGGAAAGAAGAAGAACAGAGAGGGAGAAAGAGATAAAGAGGGAATGGGGGGAAGAGACGTGGGTAGGTGAGAGTGGTAGAGGGAGAGGGAGTGGGAAAGGGAGTTTGGGCGGGAAGAAAATTGATGTCAACTGTGAGATATTAATTAGAATTGATCTGGACCATTCAAATGAAATGTATCTCTGATACATTTTATATATTTTCAAAAACCGTTCTGTTTTATTATATAGATGTTTAATATTGCTATTATTTAATAAATAATTGAAAATGATAAAATAGTCATTTGAGTATTTATCATTCTCCATAATATGCCAAACAAACATAGAATTCATATCATATCCAACCAAATAGTTATTTCTTGACATCTAATCCTATGACTAAACAAACATAGGATACATATCCTATCCAACCAAATAGTCCCAGGACTATGAATCTCAGGATTACAATCCAATGGATTCCAATCTCCCATTATCCAGTCCCTCCAAACAAACATGCTGTTAGGACTTAATAGATTCAATCAATAGTTTAGGGACTAAATAGATTTTAATTTATATATTTTAAGAACTAATAGTAGATTCAATCAATAGTTTAAGAATTAAATAAATAATTTAACAATAATTTAAGAATAGAAAATGTAATAAACCCAAATTTATATGCTTGAATTCTTCAACCCCAATTTTCTTTGCAATTCCACGTTAATCACATTGTGAGAATTAAATTAATTTTAATTCAGAAAGAAGAATACCTCCTGCCATGATGTTCAAGCCTTTGAATCTTTATCCTTGAGTGATCAAATCTTGAATATATAAAGAAGCCCACTCGCAGAACACTTTTACAGAACCATATGAGAAAAATGAAAGGGATAGAGTTTCAAGCCTATTCTATGCACAAAACAATGTCTCTGTTTCATGGCTATCACAGGCATATATATAGATAGGCTTCAACCCATATCCAATTGTAACTCCTTATAACTTCCCACCATCAGGAAAATTGTAAAGTCCCATGAAACCACCATATCGGATATTAAACAGACATCAGTTACCCATTAACCATTAAACTAATTAATTGGTCATTAAACCAATTAAATATATAATATATATATATAATATAAATAAATAAAACATGTGGTATATGGGCCACTTTATGGATATTCTTGCATTCTCCCACTTGGCACATATAACACACGTTGTTGACTGTCGGGTAACTACCAAACTAATGATGGTCATTAAATAAAAATACTCAAACCTTAGAGGTATAATACACGAATCATGGCGGTTATACTCTATCAATTAAGTATTTCCTTCCATGTATTACATTATATCACACTCTCAACTTAATGTGGTGTCATTCTTTATGAATAACTTCTAATAAGTTATTCTGGGTCCAATGATCCCTATGGATCAATAGTCCCAATGGACTGCATAGCATCACAAATACTTTAGGTGCACAAAATGATGCTTTTCACGAATAATAATCAAAATGTCATGACAAAACAACAACTAGAAAAATTATTGAGCTAACCAATCAGTCCCATGCCCTCAACGTGTTTTGAAAACACCTTTACAGAAAGACCTTTGGTCATGGGATCTGCAACCATCATATCGGTACTAATATGCTCAATACTGACTTCTTACTTCTTAACACGGTCTCGAATAGCAAGATACTTTATGCCAATATGCTTGCTTCGACTACTACTTTTGTTGTTGTTAGAGAAGAAAACCGCAGCCGAATTATCACAGTAAACCTTTAATGGCTTAGAAATTGAATCCACAATTCGAAGCCCTGTGATAAAATTCCTTAACCAAATAGCCTGTGAGATTGCTTCAAAGCATGCTATAAACTCTGCTTCTATTGTTGACGATGCAATTATCGTCTCTAAAACAGCAGCGCCTGCTAGCAGAGAGACATATCCTAAAGTGGATTTTCTGGAATCTCGACAACCCGCAAAATCCGAGTCTGAATATCCAACCACCTCAAGACAGTCAACATGCTTATAAGTAAGCATGTAGTCCTTGGTTCCCTTTAAGTACCTCATGATTTTCTTTGTAGCCTTCCAATGTTTCATTCCTGGATTACTTTGGTATATTCCAAGCATCCCAACTGCAAATGCAATGTCAGGTCGTGTACAAACCAAAGCATGCATTAAACTGCCTACGGCAGACGCATAGGGAATGCTAACCATTTGTTCCTTTTCCAAATCATTCTTCGAACATTGACATAAACTAAATTTGTCACCCTTTAAAAGGGGTGCTGCATTAGGAGTGCAATCACTCATCTTGAATTTCTCCAAAACTCTTTCAATGTAGGCTTTATGAGATAGTCCTAATGTCCTTTTGGGCCTATCTCTGTGAATCTCTATGCCAATGACATAAGAAGCTTCACCCATATCCTTCATTTCAAAATTTTGAGAAAGAAATTGTTTAGTATCATGCAACAAGCCCAAATCATTAGATGCAAGTAAAATGTCATCCACATATAGAACTAGAAAAATGTATTTGCTCCCACTAACCTTAAGGTATATACAGTTGTCCACAACATTCTCCGTAAAACCATATGAAGTAATAACATTGTGGAACTTTAAATACCACTGTTGGGAAGCTTGTTTTAGTCCATATATGGATTTCTTGAGCTTGCAAACTAAGTGACTATCTTTATCAGAACAAAAACCTTCAGGTTGCTTCATGTATACTTCTTCCTCAAGATCCCCATTCAGAAATGCTGTTTTCACATCCATTTGATGTAGCTTTAAATCAAAATGAGCCACTAATGCCATGATAATTTTAAATGAATCCTTTTTTGAAACCGGAGAAAAGGTATTATGATAATCGATGCCTTCTCTTTGAGTGAAACCTTTAGCTACGAGTCTAGCTTTATATCGTTCAACATTGCCATTGGAGTCTTTCTTGGTCTTATAGACCCATTTACAGCCAACCGCTTTAACTCCTTTAGGCAACTCGACAATTTCCCAAACTTGATTCTTGGCCATAGATTCCAACTCTTCCTTCATGGCATCATACCATAATTTAGAATCATCCCTATTCATGGCATTGGAAAATGAAATAGGATCATCTTTAGGTCTGATGTCAAAATCAGACTCCATTGAGTATACAAAATAATCACCAGAAATTGCTGACTTTCTAGCTCGTAAGGATCTCCTTAATTCGGTAGTCTCAATTGGGACTTGAACTACGGGCTCTATGTTGACTTGTTCCTCTTGTGGTGAAAGTTCTTGAATTTGTTGACTTTCAAGACTATCGGGTTGATTATCTTGAAAGACAACCAATTCACCTATATTCATGGGTGTTATATCCGAACCCCATGATTCCTTCCACTCTATCTTTCAAGGGTAACTCCCACTAGGGTCAACTTCCTCAATAAACTTAGCATTTCTGGCTTCAACAATTCTAAGTGAATTTGAAGGACAATAAAATCTATAACCCTTGGAGTTTTCCGCATAGCCTATGAAAAAACCACTAACTGTTCTGGGGTCCAATTTCTTTAAATGTAGATTATACACCCTCACTTCAACTGGACAACCCCAAACGTGTAAGTGTCTTAAACTTGGCTTCCATCCTTTCCATAACTCAAACGGTGTTTTGGGAACAACCTTGGATGGAATCCTGTTTAAGATATACACAGCGGTTTTCAAAGCTTCACTCCATAAATTTATAGACACATTGGAATAACTAAGCATGCTCCTTACCATGTCCATAAGTGTTCTGTTCCTTCTTTCAGCAACACCATTTTGTTGTGGTGTGCCAGGCATTGAATATTGTGCAATAATGCCTTCTTCCTTAAGGAACTTAGAAAATGGACCTAGTAATTGTCCTAATTCTGTGTACCTCCCATAATATTCTCCACCCCTGTCTGACCTCACAATTTTAACTTTCTTTTTTGTTTGTGTCTCTACCTCTGATTTATAAACTTTAAAGGCATCAAGTGCCTTGGCCTTATCAAACAAGAGGTAGAGATACATGTATCGTGTGAAGTCATCAATAAATGAGATAAAATATCTCTGACCATTCAGACAAGGTGGAGTAAATGGTCCACAAATATCAGTGTATATGATTCCAAGAATTTCTTCACTCCTTTTGGCACCTTTACTGGTCTTGTTGGTCTGCTTTCCCTTTATGCAGTCCACACAAATACCAAAGTTGGTAAAATCAAGAGTCGGAAGGACTTCATCATTAACCAACCTTTTTATTCTCTCAATGGAGATATGCCCCAATCTTCTATGCCAAAGAATAGAGGAGTACTCATCAACAATATTACGCTTAATGCCAATATCACCATGCAAGGTTAAAAGATTTTGTTCAAAAATAGGATCTAGATTTAATTTGTACAAACCGTTAATTAAAGTACCAAATCCTACAGAAACAGAGTCTTTAAACAAACTAAAATTTGGACCAACAAACTGAAATTCAAATCCAAACGGTACTAGTTTAGAAACAGAAATTAAATTTTTAGAAAAAGATGGAATGTAAAAAGTGTTTTCAAGATCCAAAACAAAGCCATTTTTTAAAACAAGTCGGAAAGTTCCAACAACGTCGACGTGCGAACGCATCCCATTTTCCGAATAGATGCCTTGTTCACTTCTCGTCGGTTCCCTTAGGTTGAGGAAGCCTTGCATGGTATTAGCAATGCGAATTGTAGAACCCGAATCAATCCACTAATCATATTGATGAGTATTAACAAAATTAGATTCATAACACACGAGCTATGAGATTACCTTTCTTCTCAAGCCATTTCTTATACATGGGGCAGTCTTTCTTCATGTGACCCTTTTTCTTGCAGAAGAAGCATGCACCCTTATTGCCATGATTTTTAAACGGCACTTTACCAAGCTTCTTCCATTTCTGATCACCTTTGCCCTTTTTCCATTGCCCTCCTTTATGTGTTGCTAAATGAGCACTTTCCACTTTTCCATGCTTCAATCTCTCCTCCTCTTGAACACACATGGTCAAAAGTTCATTGATAGACCATTTTTCCTTCTGTGTGTTGTAAGAAATTTGGAATGCTCCATATTCCATAGGTAGAGAATTGAGTATGAAATTGACAAGGAATGACTCAGAAATCTCAATCTCTAAGGACTTAAGACGAGCTGCAATGTCCCTCATTTCCATAATGTGCTCACGCACACCCCTAGAATTGTTATGCTTCATTCCTGATAGTTTGTTTATTAGGGTACTTGCCAATACTTTGTCAGAATTAACAAATTGCTCTTCAATAGCCCTCATGTAGTTCTTGACCTTATCAGATAGTGGGATTGAGACCCTAATGCTCTGGCTAATATGTGACTTTATGAGCATTAGGCTTAAGCGATTAGATCGCTCCCACTTATCATAAGCACTCTTTTCTGCAGCGGAACTCTCGTCCGTAGGTTCAGAAGATTCATCCACACGGAGTGCCAGATCGAGGTCCATGCACCCTAATGTTAGAAGGATTTTGTCCTTCCAGTCTGAAAAATTATCACCGTTCAAGAATGGAAGACGAGAAGACTCATTAGATAACATAGAGGTAGAAATCGCTCCAATTACCAAGAACATTATTAATGCTTTGAAACAGTAGCTATAGTCTGAATCAACCAATGTCAAATTCAGTAACAAATCTAAACCTTCCTGTGGGTAGAGGTCACTAAACTGTATTAGATTTGCTATTACTTTATAATAAGACTAATGGGTTCCGAAATATGTAAGGAAAAGAAAACTCATACTTGTGGGTTTAGAGTGTTCAATCCCTTTAATACCAAATCCATTATCTTATTCCAATTAAATTTCATAAATAATTACTTTCCTGTGGGACCAAGAAATTATTTATAAAACATAATTGCAATGTAAAAATGCCAAATTAACTTGTAACTTTATATGATCAAAATACTGAGGATCACATCTTTATGTCTTAAGATGCTGTGGCTACTCTTAAAACAGAATAAAATTTTTAAATATGGCATAATTTATTAATGTGAGCAAATCCTTATAGTCACAACAAATACATAATCTTTCAATGCACATAATGTATAATACATACAATCAGAGTAATAACACATGAAAAATCCCAAGATCAAACACATGTAGTTCAACCTTATACTAGAATTTGCATAAAAATTGGACCAAAATAAATTCCATAAGCCCAACACATAGTGTATTCATACTCTTATTTCACATGAATTTTCAATGCATAAATAATTACCTTAATGCATGTAATATAATATTACATTATTTTAGATAACATGCCAATGAATCTCAAAAATTATAAAAACTAAAAGAACATGTTATAATTCACTGTATGAGATTCAATTGAATTTGCTTACTATTTAAACATGCAACAATAATAAACAAAACATCCTTAACAGCATGTTAAAATTTCTTTATGAAAATTCTACAAATAAATTCAAATAAAAGTATGAGAATTTCTAGATTTGATATAGAATCAGATTAAATATTTTGCTCTTTAATGTGTGTGTCAAAAATAATAGTTAATAACACACAACAAGTCTCCTACATAAAATAGATTAAGACTAGGAGAAAATTCTAAATAAATGTAAATACCACTAGCACAAATCACGATGGACTCTACTATTGCAACAGTGCTTCCTTTTTCTTTAATAGTGATATTCAAAAGTTATGCAATATAAATTACCCATTCTGATTCTACAATGATTCTTAATTGTTAAATTTTATAAACATATACCACATGAATAGAATAGGCTTGAGTCGATTCACGAAATTAATAATAGTTTGATGTAAGAATTTGAAATAAAACTAAACAACATAACAATTGGTATCAGAGCCTACCTTCTGTTATGTTGTTTAGTTTTATTTCAAATTCTTACATCAAACTATTATCAATTTCGTGAATCGAATCAAGCCTATTCTATACATGTGGTATATGTTTATAAAATTTAACAATTCAGAATCATTGTAGAATCAAAATGAGTAATTTATATTGCATAACTTTTGAATATCACTATTAAAGAAAAAGGAAGCACTGTTGCAATAGTAGAGTCCATTGTGATTTGTGCTAGTGGTATTTACATTTATTTAGATTTTTCTCCTAGGCTGAATCTATTTTATGTAGGAGACTTGTTGTGTGTTATTAACTATTATTTTTGACACACACATTAAACAGCAAAATATTTAATCTGATTCTATATTAAATCTAGAAATTCTCATACTTTTATTTGAATTTATTTGTAGAATTTTCATAAAGAAATTTTAACATGCTGTTAAGGATGTTTGTTTATTATCGTTGCATGTTTAAATAGTAAGCAAATTCAATTGAATCTTATACAGTGAATTATAGCATGTTCTTTTAGTTTTTATAATTTTTGAGATTCATTGGCATGTTATCTAAAATAATGTAATATTATATTACATGCATTAAGGTAATTATTTATGCATTGAAAATTCATGTGAAATAAGAGTATGAATACACTATGTGTTGGGCTTATGGAATTTATTTTGGTCCAATTTTTATGCAAATTCTAGTATAAGGTTGAACTACATGTGTTTGATCTTGGGATTTTTCATGTGTTATTACTCTGATTGTATGTATTATACATTATGTGCATTGAAAGATTATGTATTTGTTGTGACTATAAGGATTTGCTCACATTAATAAATTATGCCATATTTAAAAATTTTATTCTGTTTTAAGAGTAGCCACAGCATCTTAAGACATAAAGATGTGATCCTCAGTATTTTGATCATATAAAGTTACAAGTTAATTTGGCATTTTTACATTGCAATTATGTTTTATAAATAATTTCTTGGTCCCACAGGAAAGTAATTATTTATGAAATTTAATTGGAGTAGGATAATGGATTTGGTATTAAAGGGATTGAACACTCTAAACCCACAGGTATGAGTTTTCTTTTCCTTACATATTTCGGAACCCATTAGTCTTATTATAAAGTAATAGCAAATCTAATACAGTTTAGTGACCTCTACCCACAGGAAGGTTTAGATTTGTTACTGAATTTGACATTAGTTGATTCAGACTATAGCTACTATTTCAAAGCATTAATAATGTTCTTGGTAATTGGAGCGATTTCTACCTCTATACTATCTAATGAGTCTTCTCGTCTTCCATTCTTGAACGGTGATAATTTTTCAGACTGGAAGGACAAAATCCTTCTAACATTAGGGTGCATGGACCTCGATCTGGCATGGGACTGATTGGTTAGCTCAATAATTTTTCTAATTGTTGTTTTGTCATGACATTTTGATTATTATTCGTGAAAAGCATCATTTTGTGTACCTAAAGTATTTGTGATGCTATGCAGTCCATTGGGACTATTGATCCATAGGGATCATTGGACCCAGAATAACTTATTAGAAGTTATTCATAAAGAATGACACCACATTAAGTTGAGAGTGTGATACAATGTAATACATGGAAGGAAATACTTAATTGATAGAGTATAACCGCCATGATTCGTGTATTATACCTCTAAGGTTTGGGTATTTTTATTTAATGACCATCATCAGTTTGGTAGTTACCCGACAGTCAACAACGTGTGTTATATGTGCCAAGTGGGAGAATGTAAAAATATCCATAAAGTGGCCCATATACCACATGTTTTATTTATTTATATTATATATATTTATTATATATATTTAATTGGTTTAATGACTAATTAATTGGTTTAATGACCAATTAATTAGTTTAATGGTTAATGGGTAACTGATGTCTGTTTAATATCTCATATGGTGGTTTCATGGGACTTTACAACTTCCCTGATGGTGGGAAGTTATAAGGAGTTACAATTGGATATGGATCCAAGCCTATCTATATATATGCCTGTGATAGCCATCAAACAGAGACTTTGTTTTGTGCATAGAATAGGCTTGAAACTCTATCCCATTCATTTTTCTCATATGGTTCTGTAAAAGTGTTCTGCGAGTAGACTTCTTTATATATTCAAGATTTGATCACTCAAGAATAAAGATTCAAAGACTTGAACATCATGACATGAGATATTCTTCTTTCTGAATTAAAATTAATTTAATTCTCACAACCCCCCCTCCCCGCGTTGAGCCTGCCAAAAAAGAAAAGTTCATTATTTTCAAATCATATGCCTAGTCCACTATCTTTTTGTTATTCTTTTTTACTATTTTTTTTAATTAACAAAAAAAAATTTTATTGATGAAATGTATAGTACAAAATACAAATACAACAACATTAATAAAGGGTGATGAGTGCAAAGATTATCGCATTATGCAAGATTATTATTATTATTACTATTAATAATAAATAGGATTATTTTTATACAATTTTTTTATTATTATTATAATAAATAGGATTCGAACTAACTGCTCTCTTACTATTATTATTATTTATTTTTTTCTAAAAAAACATGCCTGGGTAAGTACTTATATAGGAATTTGATGATAATATAAAGAGGAGAAATTCCTATCCACCCCCCTATTTCATCACTCCCAATTACACTCCTAATAAGGAGGTATCAATTCTTTTCAAAGTGTAGGACTGCTTCACATGGGAGTGAACTATGTCATTAGGGTGCAAAATTAGAGGAAATTTATGAATCACACTATATTTTTTGGTCAAAACCTAAGACAGTTCAACATCATCCATTCTTTTTTTAAGTATACTTATAAACTGTCTAGTGTCTACAATATGATTTTGAAAGACCTGCTTCAATCTTACATTCTTTTTGAGTTCAAAAAAAATCTTACATTTTTTGTTTTGTTTTGTTTTGTGTCTTGAGTTTTGTGTTTTTTTTTTTTTTTTTTTTTTTTGCTTTATTATAATGGTTAGGATGGTTAAGAATCAATCCATACTCATAACAAGGGAAAGTGTTAAAATACAAAAAGAGTAAAGTGTAATTTATCAAAAGAAAAAATTGCAAATTAGTGGTAACTTCACAAAATTTTTGTAAATTCATGAAAAAATTTGTTTAAGTGTTCAAATATAAAATGAGTAAAGTGCAATTTGCCAAAAGGAAAAATTGCAAATTAGTGGTAACTTCACAAAATTTTTGTACATACATAAAAAAAAAATTTATAACTCTAATTATTAAAGTTGCTTAAATTTACCACCAATTTAAAATTATTTTTGAAAACCTACACTGAGTTGCAATTTCCCTTATAAAAACTTTCTCTAATAGTGTCTACAATATGCTTTTTTGCATGATCTGTTTCAAATCTTACATTCAATTTTGGGCAAATTACAATGGTGATTCTTATATTTTATTCCTCGTGTCATTTTGATCTCTACATTTTCAATTGGTTCAATTTTTACCCTCAATTTTTGTTTCAATTTGGTCCAATTAATAATATTATTAGTATTTTTTAAGAAAAATTATCACTAAATTGGTTGTGGTTAGCTAATTAAGTAAATTTATAATTTTATTCTTAAAAATCTGACACATGACTCTCATGTACATATTTTTTATAAAAATATTAAAAATTATAATCAATTGTTTCAAATTGAAACAAACTTATAAATTCAGGATCAAAATCGAGTGAATTGAAAATATAAAAACTAAAATAACACAAGGAATAAAGTATAGGGACTACCGTCACAATTTCCTCTTCAATTTTCTTTTGCTTATTCTTTTTCCTGTCCTAAGGTGAAGAATTGTAGCAGAATAAAAAGGACATAACTTTGTCATGAGAGTGAATTTGTTTGCTTTGATCATTTCTGTCCCCAACCCGCGGAAAAGGGAAATAAAGAAAGCCTCCCTACTGGAAAGCAAAAGTATATGATAATTCGGTTCTTCTTCAACTCCAATTTTCTTTATTCGCAATCACGTTATTCACAAATTCAGAAATATTAGATGCACAGCAGAAAAAAAAAAGAAAAAAAAAAAAAAAGAAAAAAAAAGAAAAGAAAAAAAAAGGAGAGGAATTGGGGTTAGGCACAGCAGTGACTGTTGTGCCTCATTTTGAGGTGCATTATGGGCTTATGTTTATGATTTGAACCGTTCATTTTGTAGGATTTGTTGAGTACTTCATGCCTACCAAAAATCATATTAATCGGATATCAATAACTATATGATCGAATTTCATATTTTTATACTATTTTTCCAAAGAAAAACTTATTGTTTATTTTTTTGGTTATCAATCATATAGTTATTGCTATCCGATTAATATGATTTTTGGTAGGCATGAAGTACTCAACAAACCCTACAACATAACGGTTCAGATTCTAAAACTAAATCCATAATGCACCACAAAATGAGACACAACAGTCACTGTTTTGCCAAAGGCACAGCACCCAATTCCAATTATTAACCAAAAACAAACCTATTTTGTACTGGATGTTTATTCTCAAAATCTGAGTCGCTAATTCTAAGCCAACCTAATAAAATGTTGCCAAATGTTATTATTTGAGTTCTATATATATTCATGATCACTGTTTACTTTACATTCAAGTGTTATGAGGTGCAACTAGATGGATTAATTCAGAATTAACTACATTAATAATTCTCTATTTGTCTGCCTACAGAACAGTATCTTCGCATTTGATTTTTATTTTATTTTTTTAATTTGACAGCCAGTATAATATTAGATAATTGGAGTGTTTTCTTCTCCTTCTACTCTTTTTTCTGGACAAATTGAAGATTATTAGAAATGCTCTGGCTGATGAAATGAAGTGAAGTGATTAGCTTGCTTGGTTTCCCTTTTCAGAAAATACTTTTCAGCAAATTTTACTTTTTTATTTTTTGTATTTTTTTTGTTTTTACTGAATTTTTTTAATATTTTAAGCAATTTTTTTACTTTTTAGACACACCTAACATAAATACACCTAAAAATTAAAAAAATTGTAAAAAAAATCTTTTAAAAATTCACTAAATACCAAACATACAAAAAAAAATACAAGAATTCAGTACATTTTTTTGTATTTCTATGTATTTATTAATTTTTTAAAATATTTTTTCACAAATTTTTTACTTTTTAGATACATCTAACTAAGGTGCATCTAAAAAAGTAAAAAAAATGTTTAAAATTTAAAAAATATTCACTAAAAACAAAAGAATACGAAAACCAAAAAAACTCAGTTTTTAAAAAATTTAATCCAGAAAACTCAAACCAAACACACTGATTATTATTATTATTTTTGGTCTGTAATTGCATCTCCCATACTAAACTCATCCTAAAAATATGTTTTAATCCTTTTTTATGAAAGCAAACCATCTCCAATTTTTATACTTTCTAAAATTTTATCAAATTTATTATTATTATTTTGGTTTATAATAACATTAAATTTATTATGCTTTTTGTACTCACTCTCTTTATATTTGATCAACGAAAGTCAATTATTAATAATTAGATTACCACAAATGGGAGTTAGCCTCTCTACCCTGGGAAAACATGAAGGGCTTGCCCCACAACAAATAGCACTTTTGGCGGCTAAATTTTTAATCATTGAAAAGTTTTGCTGACTGAATTATTTGGTCGCCAGCTTAGTTGTTGATTAGTTGTCGGGGAAAATTAAATGGCGACTAATTTTTTTTAGTCGCCAAAAGTCACCAATTCGCTACTAAATTTTTAGTCGCCAAAAATTTACAAATAAAATATGATTTTAGCTTTTAGAGATTAAAAGTTTTAGTTGTGGATAAGTTTTGTTACAATAGTATTACATTTAGGGACAAAAGCATTTAGGTGCCAAAAAAATTTGTTTTTCATTTTATTTTTTTTAACTACTAATCATTTAGTTGCCTAAAGTCTCATTTATTTTTTTGCTACTAAATATTTAGTAGCAAAAAAAATTATTTTTCATTTTATTTTCTTATGGCTCCTCTTCCTTCTCCGCCGCCTCTCTCTCTTTCTCCTCCTTATCTTCTCTCTCATCTCTGTCTCTTTCATCACCACCGCTGTCAGAGCTTCGTCATTGCTGTCGTTTCACCACTATCGGCGTGAGATCTGTTAGTCTAGCAATATAATTAATAGGATATTTAGCACAATTATTATAACAACAATGACAATAAACAATAATATATAGAAAGAGAAAAAGACAAAGTAGAGAAATATAGTTGTAAAACTTTGGGAGTCGCATTATCACTGTCCTAAAGTTGTTTTTCCTTCCCTTGGGAAAATACAACCAAAATGAAGCAATTTCAAAATAAAATCCATGTTGCTCACAGTATCCCTTATCTAGCGTTCACGACTACTAGGAAACTTGAACTAAGTCACGAACTAAAGTTGCCCAAAATACAATATAAAATATATAGAACTCTCTCATAAAACATTTTATCTCTCAAATAATCTTTTCAATCTCTTCTTGTGTCTCATGCATCTTCCAGCTCATAGAAAACCATACATTTATATGGCACTCTTAGTAATTGTACGAGCACGAAAAATACCTTACACGTGTATTCCTTGTGATCAAGCTAGACATCCTCTAAACGATGTTGTTTCTCCTGCAAAACAACTCCGATAAGCTACCCGACAGGTGTGTGCCAAAAAACCCCTCCGATTCTTAAGTTAGGTTTCAAGATCTATATGGGAAAAACTCTGTAAATTTTGTAACTAAAGATGTGATACCTCCTTAGGGTTTGCCTCTAAGCTTATTTTGCAAGGTACAATCATAATCAGTGCGTTTGGTTTGAGTTTTCTGCATTAAGTTTTTTGAAAACTGAGTTTTTTGGTTTTCATATTCTTTTGTTTTTAGTGAATATTTTTTAAATTTTAAACATTTTTTTTACTTTTTTAGATGCACCTTAGTTAGATATATCTAAAAAGTAAAATATTTGTGAAAAAATATTTTAAAAAATTAATAAATACATAGAAATACAAAAAATGTACTGAATTCTTGTATTTGTTTTGTATTTTTTGTATTTAGTGAATTTTTAAAAGATTTTTTTTACAATTTTTTTACTTTTTAGGTGTATTTATGTTGGGTGTGTCTAAAAAGTAAAAAAATTACTTAAAATATTTAAAAAATTCAATAAAAACAAAAAAACACGAAAAATAAGAAAGTAGAATTTTCTTAAAAGTGTTTTCTGAAAAATGAAAACAAGCAATATGAATAGAACTCTAATTCCTCTTCGTAGAGTCCTATCAAGAGTCCATCTCTTAAAAGATAATGTCT
Organism: Camellia granthamiana; assembly: GCA_036172215.1. Classification (NCBI taxonomy): domain Eukaryota; kingdom Viridiplantae; phylum Streptophyta; class Magnoliopsida; order Ericales; family Theaceae; genus Camellia; species Camellia granthamiana. The sequence goes on along the minus strand of JAXFYN010000060.1, from coordinate 103,499 downwards.
ATCCTTTAATTAAAGTGGATAAAAGTGGATAAAAACTAACAATTACCAACCAAAGCTTTTCCTTATTATGAGGAAAGCGTGAAAATTAATTTATTAGGTGTTTGGCATTTACTAAAAAAATGTATTTTTTTTACATATATATTTATTTAGGTCATATCAATCAGTATTTATCAACATCTATCAACATCTCATCTTCATTTTTCTACCTACTTTCTCTACTTTTTAACATATTTTTTTTTTTACATAAAAAGTCAAAAAATACACTTATTTAAAATATCCCAAACCACCGCTTAAAGTATTATTATATATAAACAATTTAGGATTCAATCTATAAATTTAATTTTTAACTTTATTTGGCTAAAATTTTAATATTAAAATATTTTGTTAAGAAAGATAAATTAAAACAAAATAACCAAAATATCTTTCATTCATATATATACTATATGAAGAATGTTTTAGAGCTTCGAAAAGTTTTAAAAAAAAATATTTTGAAACTCTAATTTTTGAACTTTAAAATTAATTTTAATGAGATAATAATAGACCCTGTGTGAGTAGATTTCTGACCACACTGCCAAATTAGTATTCAATTAGAGAGTACTGGTAGAATAGATGACGCCTGAACACCTGCCAACAAGAAGATGAGAATACCACGGTGGTTCGTCCACCCGCGGGCACTCCGACGATCAAGTCAGTAATCTTATCTGTCACAGATAACAAATGGTGCTTAACTCACTAGACAGAACATAAAAAGCCTAACTTAGACCCATAAGGGTACCTTCCTTTTATAGCCAACACAAACCTAGTCTCAATAAAAGCCTAACTTCAATGGACTTTGGATTACTGCTAGTCTTGTACTCTTAGTAGGATTAGGATAAACTCTCTAAGAGTCTTATCTTTATCCAAACCGAAGTCTTCCCTTGTTCTAGGACTTTTGTCCTTTATTTGCTTATCCCGAACTCCGGTATCTTCGCAGATAACCTCGGCCTAACCGAGATCACCTCGGCGTCATGATCAAGACACGTGGCACCTTGGCTGACACTTTGGTGTCACCTCGACCACGTGTTGCCATTCAAAAATTATGTCCCCACAATTGCCCCCTAGGTTCTATTACCTCGGCATACTGAGATGATGGAACCTATATCTTTTGATCTCGTTGCACGTCGGCTAAGCTAACTCCATTATTTATTGTCGAAGTCAAGACTCGTCGACTCAATATATTCAAGATCTATAACCTGTTTTCCCCAAAATGCCTTTAGAGCAAATAATTAAGTCGGTGTAAATTATTTAGCCGAGATCATCCTCCTAGCCGAGGTCCTTGATTCTTTAACCCAAGAACTTCAAGAGTTTTATCACGCGTGAAAGCTATCACGCATAGTAACCCAACCATTTTAGCCACACGTCTTCCCCTCACTGGATCGTACTTGATACGCGCCTTTAAGTCGTCTTGCGTCTGGGTACACCGTCTGACAAGCACGTCGCCCTAGACACATTGATGGTATTTTGTCACTATTCTCCGCGTTTTGATCAAAGCCACCCTCTCTCTCTGTCTTTTCACTTTTTTTTCCATCATCTTCGTGCATACTCTCTCTCTCTCTACTCTCTCAAATCCGTCATTGATTCAAACCTTCAAGCTCTACAACTGCTTTCATTCCTCCCCTCCGGTGAAGCTTTTGCTGCCCTTTTCTAATTGCAACCATTACCTGACTACGGCGCACTCAACACCAACTTCACTCCTCTGGTAAGCCATTGTTCCTTTTATTTAAATTTCTTGTTTTACTTCAAAGAACTCCACTGTTGTACTCGCTGCCTTTGCGTGTTTGTTTAATTTGTGTCTTGGATTCCATCATGTACTTGAGCATGTTCGTTTTATGACTCTGTTTTTGCCCAATCCATTCTTGAATATGCACACACTTGTTTGTATATCCGTTGATTTTTTCCACTATTCTTGGCCTCACACACTTGTACAAACTTTATCACTGTGTTCTTGATGATTCATCACTGTTCTTGATTCTGAATAGCGCTCCTGTTTCTGTTTGCTGTGTTTTTTTCCAGATTCCTGCCTTCAATCTTCATTTGCCTAGCCTTAGTTTTGGAATTTGTTTGTAGAACGTACGAACCTTAGGAAGAACTAAAACAAATTCCCCTTAGATCCTCAAAAATTCTTACCACAGTACACCCTTAGGTTTTGGCCGAGGTCCTTCAAACCCCTTAAACACTTTCTTCTGAAATCCAACACCTTTCCTCCAAGCCGACGTCATGGGTATGTGGAGGCATAGGGTAGACACTCCAACCAAATTAGAATACTTTAGGTAGGAGTTTTCCATCCCAGCCGACGTCTATCTAAGGTTGGCTGGGAACGATGACTCCATCATGCCCACAATCAATTCCATGCCCTTCCTAGTTGTAGCTTTCATAAAGTGTGGACTTAGGCTCCCACTTGACATCCTTTTCTGAGAAATCCTCCATTGCTACAAGTTGAACCCAATGCAACTCGCCATCAATTCTTACCGAGTTATCAACGGCATAATAGCTTTAGCCAAACAAGAGAAAGCTAGGGTAACCTTAGCCGATATCCAATACTGCTACACCATATGTGGCCTCAGGTTAGAAAAAGGCTATATCTACTACCTCAAACCGAGGTCCACAGAATACAAAATTGTTGCCGACCTCTCAGACTCCAACAAGGGAGCCGAGGATGATTACTTCACTGTCTCAGGCAATTGGGAGTTTGATCCAGACGAGGACCTTCACCTCTACCCTCTTAGCCGAACAGTATTTGTAGAGGATAATGGTAAGAGCCAAGTATTACACTTGTTTTTCAAGTCTTTAATGCTTTGTTCTTTCTATATATTCTAACGTCTATTTTCCTTGTAGCTTTTCCGCAACCGGCAAAAGGCTTCTGTAAGTCCTTCTTCCCGAGCAAGGGCTTGAAGAAGCTGTTGGATTTGCCAGCTCACAAGCAGAGAGCTCCCCTATTGTTCAACTATATCCCGACCCACAAGTCGGTCCTTCTCGATATCCCAAAGAAGCAGGGTAAGTCTCCTCCTTCCGCCACAACTCCTCCAGCAACTTCATCATCTCAGCCAGATCAGGGGTCAGCTTTCGATCTTGCCGAGCAACCATCAACCTCGGCTCCATATCTGATCCCTCCATCCCAACGCAAACGTCGACGCCGAACTGCAATCGCTGCCGAGATGGGTTGCAAGAAAGCAGTCGCAGAAGACCTTTTGGCTGACATCCCTGACACTGTCAATGCTCAACCAGCACAGCCTCAACCAAAACCAAAGCCCAAAAGACTAAAGAAGGCCCAGCCTAAGGCAACGGTGACTTAGACTGACACTAAGGACACCTTGCCAATTTCAAAGTTGGCCGAGAGTGAGAAAACCACTTCTGCTGCCGAGAAGAGGCCTGCTGAGGCCGAACCATCCCAGTCAACTAGGACAAAGAGGCCGAGGTCTGAGCCTGCAACAACCTCAGGCTCTATGAAATCAAATTCCCCCTAGGCTCCCCTCATTACTATTAAAGACAAGCCGGTCAGAGTTGGTGATAGCGCAACTGATCTTGAGGTCGGCGTTGCCCTCTTTACGGCTCTGCTCCTTCCAAATGATCTTAACCGTAATGCCGAGATGAGCGAGTATGAAAACTTTGCTTTGATGCTGCAACATTCTGTTCGAGTAAGTCCCTTATGCTTGGTATTTTTCTTTCTCTATTTTTCCATACTTAGAGAATTTTTACTAACTTTTGTTCTGTCCACTTTCTTTCAGGCCATCCAGCACGTCTACTCCTTCTCAATACAAGCTTTTGAAATGAGGAAGGAGTTGGCTGACAAGATCAGGGAGGTTGCTGGTTTACAAAAGACCATCAAAAAGGCTGAAGCAAAAATGAAGACCTTGTCAGATCGGGTTGAAGCGGCCAAGAAGGCTCAATACGAGGCCGAGAAAAAGGCCGATGCTGCGGAGGCCATTGCCAAGGTCCTTACCGCCAAAAAGAAGAAGGCCGAGGCCAAGATGGTTGAGGCCCAAAAAGAGCTTCAACACGCCCTGTCCACAAAAGAGGCCGAGATCAAGGCCGCCGATGAGAAGGCGTATGCTGAGAGGGCGGCCGACGTCAATAAGGACTACAAAAAGCAAGTGAAGCAGGCATGCAACAAGGGTTTCAACCTTGGTTGGATGACAGCTCTTAAAAAGCTTGACGTCCCCGAGGACTCCCCCTTCAAGAATGCTGACGACCTTCCCCTGCCATTCCCCCTAACTCCAAGCCAATCCGACGACGATTTTGAGTCAAAGGAGGAAGCTTTGGTTAGGAAGAAGAAGGATACTACTGGGGCCAAGTCTCCTACTCTGAATGAGCAAGTCGTTGACTTGTCTCAGGATGAAGAAGGCAAGGTCTCCAAAGATGCCATTCCTGAGATAACTTCGGACATGCCTATCGCCGAGAAGAGCATTGAGCAGACTCTTCAAGAGATCGATGTTGAGCTTGCGGCTGAGAAGGCTACCAAGAAGTCTTCCCAGATGTCCTCTGAGCCCCAAACCCAACCTGTTAACAACGCCGAGTAGTTTAGTTTTGATGCTTCTCTTTTACTTTTTGTACCTTGTACCTTATCTTTTTACTTTTTGGCACAGTGTAAGCTTTTAATTTGGCCGACGTGCCACCTTTGTAATCCGAACAATTACTTCTTGTAGGCCGATGTGCCCTTTCTTTTGAACATGAATAGAACTTCTTCTTTTGAATGCTTGCATGCTTGTCCTTCTCGTACTCTTGTATGACTTTTATACTTTGAATAATTTTCCATGTTTTCAACATACACCTTAACTATGTAGTCTTCTCGGTACGGAATACTTCGGCTATTCCCACTAACAACTTATTTCGGCTCTGACCTAACATTTGAAAAATGTTCATACTATTTTCACAAGTGTTATTTACAACTTGCCACTTCGCTCAAGATCTCTGTCTTCTATTCTTGCAACATAATCTTGGGTTAACTTCAACTTGTAAATTTTTCTCAAAATTTCAACAAATGTTAAACCATCTTCCTTTAACATAACCTCGGCTTAACTTCAACTTGTAAATTTTTCTCAAAATTTCGACAAGTGTTAAACCATCTTCCTTTAACATAACCTCGGCCTAATTTCAACTTGTAAATTTTTCTCAAAATTTCATCAAGTGTTAAACCATCTTCCTTTAACATAACCTTAGCTTAACTTCAACTTGTAAATTTTTCTCAAAATTTCAACAAGTGTTAAACCATCTTCTTTTAACATAACCTCAGCCTAACTTAACTTGTAAATTTTTCTCAAAATTTCAACAAGTGTTAAACCATCTTCCTTGTGAATTCCAAGTCCCAAGCATTATTCTCCAGCCCTCTGCCCCCCTAATGTGAACTCAAGTTCCATTTGGATTCTCATTAAGCATGTGGCTTTTGATCTTGTCGCCGAGGTCAGATTCAAACAAAGACTAGCTGAGTTTATCAACCTTGGTCTCTTCGTTAATCTAACTGGCATGCACTTGGCTCCAATCCGTGTTTGATTTTGCCGATATGATAAGTCCAGGTTAACCCAACTTAGTTCAACTCTATTATATGCAAGTAAAGTTTCTACTCTGCCATATAATAAGTCTAAGTTATTCGTTATGATTTGATTAGAAATATCGCCAACTTAGTTCAACTCTATAATATGCAAGTAAAGTTTCTACTCTGCCATATAATAAGTCTAAGTTATTCGTCATGTTTCGCTTAGAAATATCGCCAAACTTAGTTCAATTCTATTATATGCAAGTAAAGTTTCTACTTTGCTATATAATAAGTCTAAGTTATTCATCATGTTTCGCTTAGAAACATCTCCAGCTTAGTTCAACTCTATTATATGCAAGAAAAGTTTCTACTCTGCTATATAATAAGTCTACGTTATTCCTCATGTTTCACTTAGAAATATCGCCAATTTAGTTCAACTCTATTATATGCAAGTAAAGTTTCTACTCTGCCATATAATAAGTTTAAGTTATTTGTCATGTTTCACTTAGAAACATCATCAAGTACCTGTTTAGTCACCATACACAAGTTCAAAAATCAATCTAAAAATTTTTATTAATACTTCGACTAATAACAAGAGAGAACTTGAAAAATAATAAGTTCTAGTGATAGAAAAACTTCAGATTGCAAGTATTCCAAGGTCTTGGCAGCTCTTTGCTTTCATAATCCTCAAGCCGATATGCCCCATTGCCCAAGACCGAGATGATTCTATAGGGTCCTTCCTAATTCGGGCCAAGCTTGCCTTCTCTGGGATCTTTTTTGTTACCGACGACCTTTCTCAGGATGAGGTCACCAACTTGGAACTCTCGCGGGTTCACCTTCTTATTATAAGCCCTGGCAAGCTGTTGCTGGTATGCCTCCAGCTGAATTGCTATTTTTTTCCTTCGTTCTTCTAGCAGATCCAGATCTCGGGCTAAGAATGCCTTATTGGTCCCATTTTCTACTGCATGGGTTTTGATCCCTGGGATACCGACCTCCAATGGAATTAATGCCTCTACGCCATAAGCCATGGCAAATGGGGATTCCTCCGTTAATCTTCTCAGCGTAGTCCGATATGCCCAGAGTACACTGGGCAGCTCGTCCACCCACTTTCTCTTTGCTGCTTGTAGCCTCTTCTTGATCCCATCCAAGATAACTTTGTTGGATGCTTCTGCTTGTCCATTGTTTTGGGGAAAACTCGGGGTGGAAAAAAAATTCTGGATTTTGAACTTTCCACAGAAGCTCTTGATTAGCTTACTGTCAAACTGTGTTCCATTGTCAACTATTATTGCTCTTGGGATCCCAAACCTGGTGATGATTTTCTTCAAGATGAAGTTCTTCACATCAATGTCCCAAATCTTGGTGAGGGGTTCAACTTCTACCCATTTGGTGAAGTAATCTATTGCCACCAGCAGATACATCCTTTGTCCAGTTGCTTGAGGCAGTTTTCCAACAAGATCCATGTCTCATTAGGCAAATGGCCAAGGGCTGGACACCGGGTTCAAGTCTGTTGCTGGTTAATGTATCAAAGGTGCAAACCTCTGGCACTTCTCACACTTCTTGACATAAGCTTCAGCATCTTTCTGCATATAGGGCCACCAGTACCCCTGAGTAATGGCCCTATGAGCAAGTGACCTGTCCCCAGCGTGGCTTCCACATACTCCTTCATGTATTTCATACAGAAAGTCTTCAACCCGTGCAGGATGCACACACCTCAGAAAGGGTCCAGTAAAAGATCTTCTGTAGAGATGTCCTTTTGCTGTCAAATAGAACCTTGCCGACTTCAGTCTGATCTTGTGCGCTTCTTTTCAGCCGTCTGGCAGCTTCCCATCTCGAAGGAATATTATTATTGCATCCATCCAGCTTGGTCCCATCTCCACACACATTGCTTCATGCTCTGTGTTCAGTGGTTTTATACTTGGTCCTGGCAAGTAATCAACCATTATTGTTCTTGCTTCTCCTGGTTTCATTGCACTAGCCAGGTTAGCCAAGGCATCGGCATGGTTGTTGTCATCTCGGCCGACTTGCTGTAGCCGGCAATTTTGGAATAATGCCATCAGTCTGCCCACTTCCTTTACATAGGCCGACATCCTTTCATCTCGGGCTACATACTCGCCTGTTGCCTGGTTGACTAAAAGCTGGGAGTCGCAGAAGACTATTACCTCGTCAGCTTCCATGGCTGCTGCCAGCTTTAACCCTGCTATTAGTGCTTCATACTCTGCTTCATTGTTTGAGGCCTTAAACCCCAGATGAATGAATTGCTCCAGTACTTGCCCATCTGGAGATACTAGCACTACTCCTGCCCCCGCTTATTGTTGGTTTGAACTTCTATCAACAAACAACCGGAAGGAGTCACCGATGTAAATGCTGTAGGGCCTGAGTTTTTCTTCCTTCCTTTGTTCTGCTGCTCCCTGCTGGGTTTTTCCTTGCTCACTAGGACGTTGTATACCTTAGCTCAACGGAGCCCGATGTATGACGGCGTCTGGTGTGAACTCAACCATGAAGTCGGCTAAGACTTGTCCTTTGATTGTTGTCCTGGGTCTGAATTTCAGGTCGTATTGGACCAACATCACTGCCCATCTAGCTATTCTGCCTGTTAGACTCCCTGCTGCAAAAGGGACCTCAACGGATGTTTAGTTAACACCACAATTTTCTGGGCTTAAAAGTAGTGATTCAGCTTCTTGGAGGCCATTACTAAAGCTAGTGTTAACTTCTCCAAGGGTAAGTACTTGCTCTCTCTATCTGCCAGGGTTTTACTCACGTAGTAGACTGCCATTTGCTCTCCCTTTTCTTCTCTGACTACTACTGCACTCACTGCATGTTCTGAAACTGCCAAGTATAGGAACAACTCATTTCCAGGTACTAGATTTGAGGGGACTGGAGTTGTGGTCAAAAACTTCTTCAAGTCGGCCAAGGCGGCTTCGTACTCTTCTGTCCATAGGAAGTCTGCGACTTTCTTCACTAGGTTGAAGAAAGGTTTACACTTGTCAGAACTTCTGCTTATAAATCTGTTCAGGGCTGCAGCCCTTCCTGTTAACATCTGCACTTGTTTTGCCGATGTTAGGCTCTTTAATTCTAAGATGGCTTTAATCTGATCCGAGCTAGCCTCAATGCCCTTTCTGATAACCAAATATCCTAAGAACTTACCAGACCCTACTCCAAATGCACATTTTGATGCATTGAATCGGAGCTAATATGTTCTAAGGATGTCAAAGACTGCCTTCAAGTCTTCTAGATAACCTTCAGGTTCCTTGGTCTTCACAACCATGTCATCTATGTATACCTCCACAGTTTTGCCAATTAGATGTCTGAACATCTTTGTCACCAACCTTTGGTAAGTTGCTTCTGCGTTTTTCAACCTAAAAGACATTACTCTGTAACAATATAGCCCTTTTGGGGTGATGAATGCAGTTTTTTCCTCGTCTGAGGGATATATAGCTATCTGATGGTACCCCTTGTAGGCATTCAGGAAGCTCATCCTTTCATGCCCTGAAGTGGCATCCACCAATTGGTCAATCTTGGGTAATGGGAAACTATCTTTGGGACAAGCCTTATTCAGGCTGGTGAAGTCCACGCAGACCCTCCACTTACCATTCTTTTTCTTCACAACCACTATGTTTGATAGCCATGTCGAGTACATTACCTCTCGAATGGCTCTGACCTCTAGAAGTCTATCTACTTCCTCTTCTACTGCATCAACATGCATTAGTGTCGGCCTCCTTACCCGCTGGATGACAGGTTTGGCCGACCTGTCTATATTCAGTCTGTGGCAAGTGACCTCGGGGTCAATGCCTGGCATCTCGTACGGTGTCCATTCAAACACCTTAAGGTTTGCTCTCAGGAATACCTCTAACTCTTTTTCCTCTTCCTCAGCTAAGCCCGAGCCGAAAAGGAAGAAGCGTTCTTCATTCCCTTGCTGGACAAGGATTTTCTTCAGGGCTTCTTCACTCTTCTCGACTGGCTCTTTACCGACGTCATCCAGGACTTCCACATTCTCATCCTTGATCTCCGCTGTTTCTGCTTTTCGTGTGTTGCAGGTTGACTTCATCGCTGCCATGGAGCAATTCTTTGCCTGCAACTGATCCCCTCTGACCTCATCTATTCCATGCTCTGTTGGGAACCTCAATAGCTGATGTAATGTTGAGGTAACAGCCCCCGTTGCATGCAGCCATGGCCTTCCCAGGATAACATTGTAAGGGGAGGGGGTGTCAATTATGGTGAACTCTATTTTTAGCTTTTTGGTGCCAGCCTGCACTTCCAAACTTGCTGCTCTCAGGGGCCACATCGGCGTTTCATTGAACCCAACCATTGGGCCACTGGACTGCTCCAAGTCATCTTGGTGAAAGCCAAGCTCCTTGTAACACTTAACATATATGATGTCACAAGAGCTGCCTTGGTCAACTAAGATACGCTTCACTTGGCACTCTCCAATCTGGAGGGATATTACCAAGGCATTGTTGTGTGGATGCTGCACCATCTCCAGGTCTTCCTCAGTAAAGGACACCACTGGTCCTTGGCTCTTGTCTGCCCTGGGCCTCTTCTTGCCAACCTGATACACATGTTGTAGGTGTTTTACTCTCTGGGTTTCTCCCCTTATCTCATTCTCATTTACCTTTGAGTGAATCACATTGATCACCCGAGGTCTGCCTTCTTGCAATTGTGGTGCTAGCGAGGGTGGTGCTGTTGGTGCCTAGGGCAGTCTTGCTTGTTCTTCCCTCATCCTGGCCTTGTCCACCAGGTCCCTTAAATGGCCCTGTCTTGCCCTGTCTTACCAGGTCTTCCAGATATGTCTTCAGGGCTCTACACCCCTGAGTCAGATGTCCAGCCTCATTGTGGTAAGCACAGTGCTTGCTAAGGCTTCTTCCCATAAATTTGCCCAGTACCCTTGCTGGTGCTCTGTAATAGGGTTGATTTCAGATTTTTTCCAAGACTTTGTAGATAGAGATTCGAAATACGGTTGTGACTACCTGTGCAGCCCTTAGTCTTGTCTCTGGTTTGTTGTATCCGTTATCACCTCGGCCTCGCTTCGGCGAGCCGTTTTTCTTCTCTGGCTTCGACGCCTTTATCCCCGGCGTGTCCTCCTCGGCCCTGGCATACTTCTTTATTCTAGCCATAAGCTCCTCCATACTTTTTGGCAGTGTCTTTGCCAATGACTTTTGAAGTAGGCAATCATCCTTCAGGCCGTTCTTAAAAGATACGACTGCCACCTCCTGATTGCACCCGGGGATACGATTGAACACCTCATAATATCTTTTAGCATAGGCCTTAAGGCTTTCATCCTCGCCAATTCTCAAAGCCATCAGGGCTTCCACCCTCAATGGTTGTGGTTTGTTTTTCACGAACCTGGCCATAAACATCTCGGCCAGGCCTTCTCAAGTTTTCACAGTTCCTTTTGGCAACTTGTGAAACCAATTTGATGCAATTTCCCCGAAGGAAGAGAGGAACACCTTGCACAACAACTTCTCGTTCCCAGTGTACAATGCCATCGAGTTCGGGTACAAGCCGACGTGAAAGTTAAGGTCTGACTTACCGTCGTATATCTATAACCTCGGCATACTGAACCTTTTTGGGGCCTTAAATTTTTCCAACTCCACCAAGAACGGTGTTCTCGGCTTGACCGGAGAGGTTACCTCGGTATCTTGTTGCTTCCTCTGGTAGTAACCCCTCAGATCCTCCTTGGTCCGTCCGGGAGCTCGGTTATCAATGGCTTTCAGCCTTTTTGGTGTACTACTTCCAGTATCGTTGTGAGTCCTTTTGGACCTCTCTTCATTGGTTGCGTTGAAACATAGCTTCTTTCCCTAAACATGCCAATGTACTTTAGGGTCAGCTTCCTTGGTGCAGTGCGTCCTCCGTGAATCTCCCCTTCTTGATTCTCTTCGCCCAACCTCCCTTGAAGGCCGGTGAGAGTGTTTTTTGGTTCTATCGTGCTGAGGAGCCGCAGAAATTGTCCTCTACCCCCCTAGCTGGGCATCTTTTTTGGCCGCTGGAATTGGCGTATCTGCAACGGGAACGGTGGTTGCATAACGTTGTTCTACATCATGAAATTGACGACCGATTGCAGGTCTGCCAATTTGTTTGCCAGTTCCTTCATCTCGTCGTCCCTCCATAGGCATCTATCTTTCCATACCTGAAGGTCGTCCTCGTTGTAATACCCGCCTCGGTCTGATTTCTTTGTTATGTCGCCTTCCTTGCCAATGTCTTTTTCTCCGTGATTCTTATCACGAGTCTCTTTGTTACGGTTGTCTTCTTCGACGTCAAGGTCAATAGGTTTCCCACTCCCAGTAGGAGTGTCATCTCCAACCTTCTCCTTCTGTTCGTTATTAGCCATCTATTCTTCTTTCTTTCCCACAGATGGCGCCAAATTGTGTGAGTAGATTTCTGACCACACTGCCAAATTAGTATTCAACTAGAGAGCACCAGCAGAATAGATGACGCCTAAACACCTGCCAACAAGAATATGAGAATACCACGGTGGTTCGTCCACCCGGGGGCACTCCAACGATCAAGTTAGTAATCTTATCTTTCACAGATAACAAATAGTGCTTAACTCACTAGACAGAACATAAAGAACATACCTTAGACCTATAAGGGTACCTCCCTTTTATAGCCAATACAAACCTAGTCCCAATAGAAACCTAGCTTCAATGGACTTTGGATTACTGCTAGTCTTGGACTCTTAGTAGGACTGGGATAAACTCTTTAAGAGTCTTATCTTTATCCAAACCGAAGCCTTCCCTTGTTCTAGGACTCTTGTCCTTTATCCGCTTATTCCGGACTCCGGTATCTTCGGAGATAACCTCGGTCTAACCGAAATCACCTCGGCGTCATGATCAAGACATGTGGCACCTTGGCTGACACTTCGGTACCACCTCGACCACGTGTTGCCATTCAAAAATTATGTCCCCACAAACCTTATCTATAATGTGATGTTTTGATTTTAATTTATTTTATTTTATTTTTCTTTTTATCACATCATTAATGTTCACCAAAATTAACACTACAAATCATCGTTGCTTGTACCATCTGTGGTCACATTCAAAAGCCTACACAGTCGCTCTCTCTCTCTCTCTCTCTCTCTCTCTCTCTCTCTCTCTCTCCTTACTGTTCGACTGTTCGTCGCCGCCCTTCAGTGGTGGCTGCATGACAACTCCACATGGCGAGGCGAGGCGACGTTCGGTTCACCAACGTCGTCTCACCGAAGAGCTTCCACACCTCCGTCGAGCTCCTGTTGCGAGCCACCATGCTTCCGACGAGCTTAGATCAATCATCGCGACTTATTCCCCTCATCAACCACCGTCCTTCCAGATCTGGTCAGATCGAGTTCGTCTTGGCTTGAATCGCAAGATTAGAGCACACGAGATCTACGCCGAGTCCGTTGAGATCTACACATTTGGCTACATCAAGGTCTTGTTTGGCTCTCAACATCAACGTTTGGTTCGGCTTTATCGAGATCTACTTCCTCCATTGACTTCCGATTTCAGCCACTGTAGGATACGAATACTCCGGCAAGGTCCGACTGTGGCATCTAATCGGCCAGTTCATCCTTGCCCTGTCCAATCCATCAGATCCATTCCAAGTTTCTTAATTTCTAGTTTCTGTTCTTTTCATTCTGATTGGGTGAATTGATTAATTGATGATCATTTGATCTTTGGGATTTAGGTCTATTGTAATTTTGTAGCACTGGACCAAAGAAGAGAAGTATAGTACAAGAGTGAAGGATGAAAAGGGCTTCACCAGCTTTGCTCTATATGAACTTGAATGCGAAATGTATGAATATATATATATATATGTATGTATGTATGTATGTATGTATGTATGTATGTATGTATGTGTTGGTGTTTAGAGAAGACGGAACTGGATTGAGAGTAGGATTGGAAGGATTTGACGGAGGAAAAGTAGATTAGGAAAGTGTAGATAAACCACTGGTGGATTGGATTCATATGCTTGACACTACTGATATCCATTTGTTGCTCATCATTATATTATCCTCCATCTCTCTCCTCTCTGGTTTACTTTGTACTCTTTTTATCTCTTCTGTATTTTTAGAGAGAGAAACAGAGAAATGAGGAGAGTATGATGATGGATTCGCTACTCTCTTTGTCTGGTGATGGATGAAAATGCAAGTTTGCGAAGAAATTCAACAAGAAAATAAAAGAAAAATTAAACAGGAGTTTCAACAGATAAAAATTAAATAGAAGAAAAAATATTTCCATTGTTATTGTTTCTGGATCTTGGGGGAAAAAAAAGAAAAGAATATAGGAAAAGATAGAAAGAAAAAATAATTAAATTCTTAGCTTCTTTTATTTGGGATATGCACAGATGTTGAAAAGATATTGTGAAAAATTCAACAAATGTTGCCCAGATGTACTTTTCTTTAGATAATAGTTGAACAAATAGGTATAATAAGTTTGTGAATTTTTACAGATAGGATAAGAGAGAGAAGTGAACAAATTTGAATAGATAGGATTTTGTTTGGTTTCTTATTTTAACACAGAAAAATAAAATAAAATAAAATAATTGAACAGATAGATATAAATCTGAACATATAGGTCTAAAAATTCAGCAGATTAGGTGATAAATTTCAACAGATAGCAAAAAATTGAACAGGTAAAGAGAAAATGAATAGATAGATATTGATTTGATCAGATAGGCAAAAAATTTGAACAGATAGAATATAATTTGAATAGATAGGAAAAAATTTTGAACAGATAAGAAAAAATTTGAACAGATAGTCAATGAAAGTCATCAGATAAAAAAAGTTACTAGATAAATTAAGGAGTAAAATTAGAAATAAAATGTCTTCTTACCAAATAATTTCACAAAAAGTAGACTTTACACCAACAAAAAATATCTACTGAACCTAATATCTTAGACACTCTTTAAATTGAATTTATCATCAATTTTCTCTTTATTTATTTATTTTTTTAATACTAAAAAAATAAAATAAAGAATATAACATTTTTTAATAATTTAAATGCGTATCACATAAAATTTCTCACTAGAACAAAATTTAAATTATCACAATCCTTATTATTGAATTTGTAATCTAAACCTTCAATTGAATAAAAAAACATTATCACTTTAAAATATAATTTTCTTCTACTCTCACTTTCTTTACACCCTTTTAATTCTTGTTTTTATCCATCACTTAAAAGAGTAATGCTATATATATCTATATTTTTAATTTACAAATTCATCCATATTGATGTAGTAAGGGGTAGGATTTTATATATTATTAAATGTATAATAAATTAAAAGTTCACAAATGTAATATTACATCATTGTAAATATAATTGTGAGACTTTTTTTTTAGTCTTAAATATTTTTTCACTTAAAAATCACTTCAATGTTATTCATCAACAAACTCAAGCAACAAACGGGGAAAACAACACTAGAAACCACACATACACACATAAAATTGTAGGTAATAACTTTTCACTTGGGCAAGAATTTCATTTATGGTCCTCCATCGAGACGAGCCAAATGATGGGTCTCACATATTGATGAACTCCACGTGTAAAATTCATTTTTTGTCATTTTATATCTCGTTACGTAAATATCTTCTGCATTTATTGCACACTGTAGACACCCCATTTTTGACCGACCTTAAGACTCAGACGTCACCAGTTGAGTGCTCGGTGATGTTGCATATTGTGCTCGTTCAGAAGTCTCAGAGTCGCGGCCGTGAGCCCTGCCTCCGGACTTCCGAACCCTCTTCTGTACTTTGCCTCGGTTTGCGAACCAGACTCGATTTTCTCTGTTTCTTTTCCTGAGGGGAGGGAGAGGTCCCGTAGACCATCTCTCAGTGGCTGTGGGCTACATTTCGTGGCCGTAGGCCATTTTGTCCATTTCGGAGCCCGGTTCCCGGTTTTCGAAACCGTCAGGCCGTGTGCCTCGGTTCGGGACCGCCTAACCATCTCCGACTGCTCTGGTTTTTGGCATGCATCTCATTTACTCCCTTTTGAGGGACACTGAGGCCTGAGAGACCCACTTCGTGGTCGAATGCCACTTTCGGTGCTTAACGGCCTATTTTCGGGACCCCGAACTGCGTGTTTTGGCCCCCGAGCATTCGTTTTGCATCGGTTTTTGTTCATTTTTGGCAGGTACCTCTGCTTTATCACCAGGAAGGTCACTGAAGGGTGGGAGGCCAGCAATTGTCTCAGCAACCAGTTATATTCCTCTGGCGCCCTCCGACGCCCGTTTTTCTCACTTCCGAGCCAATGTTGACCACCTTAGGGCCACTTTCTTCAACCCCAAACCACATATTTGTGTTGTACACACATGGGAGGACCCTAATATCATATGGCCGGCCAAAAATTCAACTTGAACCTTTTGAACCCCTCCTAAAAGTGGCTTGTTCTCTCTCTTGTTTTACATTTTCCAGATTTGAACCACAGGGTTGTGATGAGGGGACATGGGAGGACACCAATATCTGGTGGCCGGCCAAAAAATCTTTTTGACCCTTTTGACCCTTGGCCGGCCGGCCATGGGGGGTGGCCGGCCGGCCACCTGCAACCAAAATACCTAGCCGGCCAGCTTCCTCAGTGTGGGTGCATTACAGCTGTACAGTTGTTTTTCTCCAAAAATATCTGTATCCGGGAAAAAATTTTGGAGGGAAACTTGATGCCATTTCCCTCCACTTTTTCCCTCCTTTTTCTCCCCCATTCTTGTCTATATAGCTGGCCTCCCAGCTCTAGAGAAAGGGTTGGAAAATTTTGCTTTGAGCATATACACACATATCTCCCTTAATCTCTCTCATTCTCTCAAGTTCCAACCCCATTTCTTCATCACTACCAAGCACCACCACCACCACTCCATCTCAGCAGCTTGGAGCAGCTTTCCAGAGGCTAAAGGTGCTGCAACTTGGTCCAAGAATCACCAAAAGGGTTGGTCTACAAGGGTAAGTCCATTTTCCCCCTTTTGTAACTCATTTTTGCAACAATTTCTTAGCCTATTTGCTTACTGTTTTGGGCTCTGACCCTAACTGAAACTAGGCTTTTTCTGAGCTATTCTACATATTTGTTTAAGGGCTCAACCCTGTTTGAGGCCCCCATTTGGTACTTGCTTCAATACCCTCTTGTATGCCATTATTTTGCATGGTGTTTTTAGCATATGTGTAGTCTGTTTTGAGGCCTGATGTAAACTGAAAATAGGCCTATTTTGAGCCCCTCTACAACATTGTAGAAGGGCTCAACCTTGTTTGGGACCTCCATACATGACTTGCCATTGAACCTCTTTTGGGTCCCTATTTTTGCATGCTTTGTTAGCTCATTTTAGCTTCTGTTTTCGACCATGATCAGAACTGAAAGTGGCCATGTTTTGACCCCCTTGTCATGTTTCATTAAGGGTCTTTAGCTATTTGATGAATTTTTTGTGCACTTCATGTTATACCCTCCTATGGCCTTAATCTTGCATTGCATTTTGAGCATGTTTTCATACTGATTTGGAGGCTGTCATAAACTGTAAATGTTCATATTTTTGGTCCCTCTTCAGTGTTGTAGAAGGGTCTTTTTCTGTTTGGGCTTTGTATCTACCACTTGCCTCATTGCCTCCCTTGCGGAGCCATTTTGCATGCTTATTTTGCCCTATTTGTACCCACTGTTTGGCCATGATTTGAACTGAGAAAATGCTAGTTTTGGGGCTGCCTTGCTTCTGATTTTTCATGTCATGTACCAATTATGCATGTATTGTATAGCTATAGGCCATTTCATGCACTTAATTTCGCATTTCGGGAGTGATTCCATGCATCGGGTGTCATTTCGCCTTGATTCGGGGCTGTTTTGCACCTCATCTTGCTACTGATTTTTGCATGTTTTCATATCATATTCCATGTCTTTGCCATGTCTCATTAGAGTGGCATTTCAGTGCCTGAGGGTCCGTCCTCGGTTTGCGTGCACGCGTGCACGCATTTCGAGGTGTCTTGTTTTCATCTTATGGCCTCTTATGTGAGTGTGGCTGAGGCTCTCTCATGTTGGTATAAGCCCATATTGCATTGCGTATGCCATTTCATTCATAGCATTGTGTATGCCCGGTTGTGTATTACCTCGTGCACCGTGTATGCCATTCCATGACATTGTGTATGTTAGGATTGTATATTAGTTGCATTCATGCATGTCATGCATATTGCATAGTGTTCGGGATAGGAGTTAGCCCAGGCACGGGAAACGAGGCGCGTTCCGTACTCCGAGTGACGGAGCGGGTCTCAATTCCTAAGTCACCGACACTCCGGATTATCCATGATGGAGTTAGGTTTTGTTATAGTGTTCATATGCATTCATTCTATATTGAGTCGTGCAATTCGGCTCCTCGGCCATCATGCATCGAGATGCGTGATTGGTGGCACGAGGATCGAGGCATGCATATATTTGTGAAATACATTGCTATGCCCCCTTTCCTGCTCTCTGTTGCAGCATATCAAGAATCAGCGGTCTTCCGAGGCTTGGCGCGCTTTTCAAGAACTAATTGCAAAACAGAGGCTAATCGGGGCATCGCCGTGGATTTCCGTGCAAAGGCAGCCCAAACATACATCGTTCATCAGAATCAAGGCAGTCCCTGGCTTGCATGCCAGTTTACAGTTTTCTTAGTTAATTTGTTAATTAATTAGGAATTTGTACATATTTAGACTGTATTATTTGGACTGTAATATTCTTTTATTCGGGACTGTATATTTATTTGGACCCTCTGCGCGAGGGCATAATTGTAATAAGTGTGGGTGAGTGTGATGTATGTCTTCCAACCCCACGTCTTTCTTCCCTTTTATTTACCTGCTTATGATGGTTAGATTAGGGCATATTTCAATTAGCATACAGTAGGACAGCATGTTTGCATCATTCATCTGTTTTGCACGCACCGAGCTCGGCGCATCATACTAACTGCATTTGTATTTCAATTCCAAGTTGAATACATGTTAGCTGTAGCATTCCATATGCCATGTTTAGAATAGCCGAGCCTGCTATAGTTTGCATCTTTGCATGTGTTGCATTAGGCATTTCTGTATACTTAGGATCATACATGATTTCTAATGTAGTTTCTGTTTTGGCTTGGAGTACTCGGTGAGTTTTTATGCTTTAGCATCCTTGCATGCGTGTGAGTGACTGCCATGATAGCATGCTTGCCATGAGGCTATGTGCTTATATGATATAACTGCCTTGAATGCCTGTGGGTGGAGGTTGGGTTACTTGGAGTGGGACAATTCATCAAATGTTTGTTTTAAGCCCACTAGATAGTGGCAAAATCATGTTTTCTTAAGCCCACCCGAGGGTGGCAAATCCACGTCTTAGCCTACCTGCGGGTAGCACCATCAAACCATTTTCAAACAAACAAACATGAAATGTTTTGTTCCAATTCAGGCGGCTCAGTCTATACTTGTATGCTGTGCGCATCACATAGTAACCTAGGCTAATAACCGGAATAAGAACTCATAATGTTTTCAAAAACAGATATCATGGTTAGTAGAGGCCGGTCTTTGACCGGGCGAGCGGGGGTGCTCACGAAGTGACCTTCCCCAATCGTACCCAAGTTCCCGAGCCGAGGCAACTTTGGTGATGACGGACACGTGGCCTTTGGCACCGAGTCAGGGTTTCCTAAATTTCCCATTAAAAAAAAAAACATTTAGGTGGCGACTCTGTATCTGGCAAAGCAGTCCATGTTTGGCACTTCTTTCAAAAAAATCTGTTTTCAAAAACGATTTGCCGGATTTGGACTCTTTGGTTCAAGATTAAAAACCGTGACATTTGAGTCCTTTGAACTGTAGTAGACCCAATATCGAACCAGAACCGGGGGGGGGGGACTCGCACTTCTTCCCCGGGATGCTTTCAGGGACGTCTACAGTTTCTGGCGACTCTGCTGGGGATTTAGAGAACTTGACTCAAACTCGTGATATCTTGTTTTGACTACACTTGTGTGTTTCTTTGCATTGCATTTGCATTGGTGTGCCTAGGACACCGTGTTTTCCATCTGCTATTCCTGAGCGGTTTGCCGGAGGCTTGTCTTGTCAAGGCATGTCCATAAGGCTGACCGGTTACGGGCTCTGCCAGTATGGGAACACAAACCCCGGTTTTACCGGGGCACCCTTTTCGACCATTCGACCTAATGCATATTCGGATCCATAGTGACCATTCCAAACTAGGACAGGTTGCTTACCCGATAGGTTGTTTGAAACCGCTGTGTGCATAGTGAAACCCTAGTTCCTGACAAAATAGGACAGGGAAACCCTACCCCAACATAGGGGTGTTTTGGCTCTCACTTATCTGTTATGTGCTTGTTAGAGTGCATCTCTACAGGGAATGCATGTATCAGTTTATGAGTTTGGGCATCAGGCCTGCGGGCATCAGTTTATGAGTTTGGGCATCAGGCCTGCGAGCATCAGTTTTTGAGATTGGGCATCACGCCTGCGGGCATCAGCCAGTTATATGAGAATCAGTTATCCGCGGGTATCGGATTCAGTTTTGGGGAACAGTGATATAGGGACAGTAATCAATGATTGAGGACAGTGTATACCCAGCTTATCAACCGTGTGTTGTATGCCCGACTGTGTGTTGTGTATTTAATTTAAGCTGTTATGCTGTCCGTTTATCTGGTTATTTATTTCCTTTTCGCTTTATTTATCTTTTTGCTAGGGCAGGTTTGTAGCACAATTGCTTCTGAACCAGTAGATATACCCCAAGCACTTTGGACACGAGGTCGCCGACTCATTCGATCCGAGGATCTGGTTGACGGACATCCAGTGTTCCACTCTCTACCCCCGGTTGTTAGAAGAAGGCCGAGGAGGCGCAGTGTGTCAGAGCAGAGATTACCGGGGCAGCAGTCCACTTTAGCAGCAAACAATCGGACTGAGGTTTCTGTTTCCGCTATAGAGATACACTTACCGGTTATTCAGATGGATCCGCAGAATACATCAGGGATGGAGGCGATGATGCGTCAAATGCAAGAGAGCATGAGACAGATGCAAGAGGATGTCATCCGCCAAGCGGAATTTTCTAAGCAACAGGCCACGGTCATGGCCCAACAGGCTGAGCTCATTACTAGGCTCCAGCAGCAAACCGGAACATCAACCTCACACCCGGCTCCTCCTCCACCCGGGGCTCCATCACCCGAGCAGGCACCCACTGGTCAGAATACCCTGCCAAATCCCCAGAATACCCCCCTGAACACCCAGAACACCCTACCCAATGTCCAGAATATTCAAGAGGACACAGGCCATCCAACGGGGCTGGCTCCGCCCCCGCTTCTACCTCAACTGTCCAAGACCCATACACCTGCCAACCATCCGGACTCTCCCTTCGAGTTCGAGATAGACCATACAGCTCTGAAATTGAGCAAACTGGAGAAGCTTTTTAAGAAGTCCCAGGGGGTGAAGGCCATCCCAGACATCGAAGATGGGTACACCGATGTGGCCGTAACATTGCCAGACAGATTTAAGATGCCACAGATTGATCATTTTGATGGGTCCGGGGATCTTATGGTCCACCTCCGGCTATTCTCAGACATTCTGCGGCCAATGGGCCTAACCCGACCACAAAAGCTTTCCCTGTTTGGCCGAACTTTGTCGGGTGTGGCAGCCATTTGGTACGCGAAGTTAGAAGATGAGGTAAAGAGAAACTGGAATGAGATGGCTGAGGCCTTCGTTGCACAGTACTCGTAAAATACACAGATTGAGATTACAACTCGTGATCTCGAAACAACGAGGCAAGAGGCCAAGGAAACTTTCTCAGATTTTGTAACTCGTTGGAGGGCAAAGGCATTGATGATGACCTTGAGGCCTACAGATAAAGACCAAATCAGGATGATTGTGCGCAATCTCCAACCAAAACTCATGCAGAAGATGATTGTACTTCCCTTTCCCACCTTCTTAGACTTACACGAGATGGGGGTACAGATCGAGGACGCGATGAAGCAAGGTCTGATCGACCAGGACCGAGAGCAACCCCGGAGGACATTTAACAGTAACAACAACGCAGGCCCGAGCAGCGCTGCAAATACAAGAGCTTCCGAGGTCAGTATGGTCACCACCATTCCCCCTCTCCAGCCAAGGCCCATGGCAGCCACACCCTTCTCCGGTGCATCCGGAAGTAATACTCAAACCTCAAAATACCAGCCCAGGGGCCAAAAAACCTTTACTCCACTATACATGCCCTTGTCCAAGGTTCTGGGGGTCTTGATCACAAAGGGACATCTAAAACCCCTGGAGCCGAGGCCGCCACCAAATCCACTCCCCCCCTCTCACAACCCAGCCAAGTACTGTGCCTACCACCAGCAGCACAGTCACGATACCGACCATTGTTACAGGCTGTGTCACGAGGTTCAGGACCTCATCGACAAAAATGTAATTCTACCACCAGACAGACCTAACGTCACAACCAACCCACTCCCTACCCATAACCAAGATCCACCACCCAAAAGAGTCAATCTTATCCAAACTGGGGTCGTGTCCTACGATCCTAGTATCTATATTACTCCCTCTCACCTACCCAAGCCGGAGGAGATCCTTCCTGACTGCACTGACTTGTGCATGTTGGACACCTCCACAACCCAATCTGAGCCAAAGATGGTGACTACTAAAGATGGAACATGGCAGGTTTCAGAGGAAAGTGGAATTGTTGCGTCTAGGAGTGACCAACCTGGGGATTCTACTAGAGGAGCCTATGATCCAAGCGAATACATCTTATCAGTGAGCCAGTCTGAGCCGAGTGTGGGACTGCCGAAAAAAGCTGAACTGTGCATGATTCAGGGGGATAGACTCGAACAGGGGGCGGATGATCTGACAACAGTAGAAGAGGACTTTGCCAACCCCCAGTTCTTCAACGACCAAGAATCAGGGGATGCAACGATCAACTGGTTTGAATATGGGGAGTCGGCAGAAATTACCGGATGGTTAGATGATCAGCCAGACGTTATGGAATTTCAGCCAGAGCAAGGCCCGGCAGGGGCAAAAGTATCAATGGTGGCCGGAAGGGTCGAGAGTCAGAATGGATTGCCGGAGAGCGCCGGTACAAAGAATTTCGCTTAGGACTTAAACATTGTGGATGCAGAGAAAGTGGAACAACAAACTGTAGTGACGCAGTCAGAACAAGAGGAATTTTGGGAGTCCGAGAGAATCAGAAAAGCAAAAGCCCATGAAGGGGCCGGAAGTGCTGTGGGCACAAGAACGGGACATGCTGTGAGCATATGGGACGAAAGTACCGAGAGTACAAACTTGCCAGAACCAGATAGGTGTCTGTTAAACGCTAGCGGGATGTGGTGGGAAGACGACGACTTATGTCTTGCCCACACAGACGAGGATTGGGGAAGCACTCAACCAGATGACACCTGGTATCTCGATGAGATCGCTCATATGACAAGAAGTGGGCGGTATTTCAAGCCTCCGCACTTAGACCAACCTGAGGCATCCGGGAAAGACAAAGAAGCTGAGAAACAGAAAGAGAAACAAATTGAAGAAGAAGCTGTTCTGAGACAGTTAAAGAAGATACAAGCAGACATCTCCATCTGGGGACTGCTTATGGCTTCGCGGGTGCACAGACAGGCTGTCCTATCTGCTATGGACAAAGCCAAACTCTCTATAGACACTACACCAGAGCAGCTGGTTGGGCTAGTTTTTCCGGGAGGAGGTTCCCCGGCTTTAACCTTCTCAGACAAGGAACTGCCGCCTGAGGGAGTAAATCATAACAAGCCTCTCTACATCTCCGTGGAATGTAGAGACAAGTGGATACCGGTGGTACTTGTTGATACCGGGTCTGCTATCAATGTCTGCCCAGCCAGAACAGCGTATGCAATCGGGTTGAAGCCCGCGGACTTTATCCTGACAACTCAGGTGATCAGAGCATACGATAATACCAGCAGAGAAGTTATGGGAACTGTCAAGATTCAGACAAAGGTTGGACCTGGACAACACGAGATAGATTTCCATGTCTTAGAGGTTCCCGCAACTTTCAACCTACTTTTGGGGCGACCGTGGTTGCACCAGGTGAAGGCCGTCTCGTCCACTCTGTATCAAATGGTGAAATACCCCTATGGAAAGGGAGTAGCCATTGTGTTTGGAAATTCATCGATCCATCCCCCTCCGGAGGTGTCTACACCAGTCCTAGAAATAGAGCACGGCATGGAGGACGTGTTTATATCAGGATTTACTCTGGCCGAGGCCCGGGTTGTGCAAAACATTATGGCTGTGAATGAAGGTGTGTACGTCAGTGCTCAATCTGTCTACCTCATGAACAAACTAAAACACATCCCCGGGATGGGATTGGGAAGGAGCGGCAGGAAAGGCGTCGCAACATTGGCCGAAGTGCCACACAACCCGCATACCTTTGGACTGGGTTATCTGCCCACCAAAGAGGACTGGGTGAGGAAAGGGAAAGAAATGGCCGAAAGAGCCAGAGCAAAGCAGGCTGGGAAGCCTTTTGAATTAATGCATAGGCCCATCCAGGGCACCCTGAACGGACGCTTCGTCCGGGAGGGGGAGGACTTTCCATTTTGCGGCTTCCCAGAGCCGTGGATAAATGCGGAGAAGAAGCGCGTGCCCGGCTTCGAGATCTTCTTCGACCTGCAACTACCCGGGGAGGATGTTGCCGAAGAGCAGACGAACCCATCAGCTGAGGTTGAGCAGTGTAGGGCAGTGGATCCTGAGGGCACAGAATTTGAAACGGGGGTAGTGCTGGCATGTCTTCTCTCTGATCCTCCGATCGACCATAAGTGCTTGGGGGATAACTTCGAGGTTTCCATGATTGGGGATGAAACGGCCGCGAGCCAACCAGCAGCTATCTTGGATGCATCTATCGCACCCTCTCTCACTTGGCAATACGAGGAGGGATTTTTGTCCAGCAGCACCAGGTCAGGTAGTGAGCCGGAATCTGATTCCACCGAGTCTTGTGAGTCGGAATCAGATTCCAGCTCGACTGAGTCTGAGTCTGGTACTCCTGGGGATGTTAACCCGGATGCCACAGTCCTGTCTAGGTCGTCTTTTTCCTTTTCATTTGAGTCTGTTGTAAATGAATTGGACGATTTGGATATGCCTAATGAGAATCAAGCAACTGTGGTTTCTGAGTACTTTTCTGTGCCCTTAATTTATTGCATTAATTCAGAATTTCAAAATTTTGAAAACGACGAGGACGAAGTTCCTCCGGTTTTGCAACGATTAATTGAGCAGGAGCAGGAAAGATTTGTTAAACCCCTAGTGGACGAAATCACTACCGTGAACATTGGTACTGAGGAGGACCCGCGGCTGGTCCAGATCGGGTCCACGTTGTCTTCGGAGGAACGCGAGCGCTTAGTCGCTTTATTAAAAGATTTCAAAGATGTTTTCGCGTGGTCCTACGAAGACATGCCTGGAATCGATCCTGAGATTGTACAGCATCGGATCCCCCTTGACCCCGAGGCCCGACCTGTCAAACAAAAACTCAGGAGAATCCGCCCGGACTGGGCTCTCAAGATTAAGGAAGAGGTCACCAAGCAAATCGATGCAGGCTTCCTACTGGTATCTGAATATCCGACTTGGTTGGCCAACATTGTTCCAGTACCGAAGAAGGATGGCAGGATCTGAGTATGTGTGAACTTCAGGAATTTGAACAGAGCTAGTCCGAAGGACGACTTCCCCTTGCCGCACATCGATGAGTTGGTGGATTTCACAGCAGGGCATGCATTGCTCTCATTCATGGATGGCTTCTCAGGATACAACCAGATAGTGATGGCACCAGAAGATAGGGAAAAGACTACATTCACCACCCCGTGGGGGACATACTGCTATAGAGTCATGCCGTTTGGGTTGAAGAATGCTGGGGCTACTTATCAACGGGCCGCGACCACAATATTACATGATATGATCCACAAGGAGGTTGAGGTGTACGTAGACGACATGATTGTCAAGTCCAAGGAAAGAGAGGGCCACTACACCGCCTTGCATAAGTTTTTTCAAAGGATCAGGGAATTCCAGTTGCGGCTGAACCCTCAAAAGTGTACATTCGGTGTTACAGCGGGAAAAATGCTGGGGTTTCTGATTACACAAAGAGGCATCGAAGTCGACCCTTCCAAAATCAAGGCCATCCTAGAAATGCCCCCACCAAGGACTGAAAAGGAGGTGAGAGGCTTTCTGGGTAAAGTGCAATTCATAAGACGGTTTATCTCAAAATTAACCTTGACTTGTGAACCACTTTTTGGTCTCCTGAAGAAAGGCAAGAAATTTCAATGGGACGGCCGATGTCAAGCAACGTTTGAACAGATCAAAGAACATTTACAGAACCCGCCCGTGTTGTCACCACCAGAACCAGGGAAACCGTTGATGTTGTACCTTTCAGTGACTGAGACCACAATGGGCTGTATGCTCGCACAAGAGTCTGAAGACAGGGTGGAGAGAGCCATCTACTATCTGAGCAAGAAGATGCTAGAGTATGAGACTCGATACACACCGCTGGAGAAGGCTTGCTTAGCTTTGGTATGGGCTACCAGGAAGCTGCGGCACTACTTGTTAGCTCACTCCGTAATGTTGGTTTCACGTCTCGATCCCATCAAATATCTTTTCGAGAAACCAGCACTTACGGGTAGGCTAGCTCGTTGGTTGCTGTTGCTCTCCGAATTTGATTTGAAGTATGTCACACGCAAGTCAGTCAAAGGAAGAGCAGTAGTAGAGTTCCTTGCCGACCATCCGGTTGAGGGGGATGAAGCAGTTGAATACTTGTTCCCAGATGAAGCCATTTTGCATATCGACGACGAAGCTTGGACGATGTACTTTGACGGAGCGTCAAATCAACATGGGTATGGGATAGGAGTGCTGCTGATAGCACCCGATAATTCCCGTATCCCACTAGCCTTCAAACTCCGATTCAAAGTCTCGAACAACGAAGCAGAATATGAGGCGTGCATTGCTGGCCTAGAAGCAGCCCTGGAACTAGGGGCAAGACGGCTGGATGTCATTGGGGATTCGAACCTTGTTGTGTCTCAAACTAAAGGAGACTGGAAAGTAAAAGAGGAAAAGATGATGATGTATCACCAAACCTTGGATTTGCAAATTCCTCGGTTCGAGAAGCTAAGTTTTATCCATCTACTAAGAGAGAACAACAGGTTCGCAGATTCTTTAGCAACTCTATCTTCCATGATAGACATCCCGTGTGGAGTCCGGATGCGTCCAGTCATCATTGACCAGAAGTTTGCAAAAGCCTATGAGTCGATTGCTGCTATAGATGAGGTTCAGGACAAAAACCCCTGGTATCACGACATTTGGAATTTCTTGGAGAAAGAAGCATACCCGCCAGGGGTAAATGCCAAAGACAAAAGGGCAATAAGAAGATTGGCCGTTCAGTTCATCATCTGTGGGGGTAAGCTGTACAGAAGAGGTCATCTGGGAATGCATAAACTGTGTGTTGACACCGAAGAGTCAAAGCGTCTAATGGAAGCCATCCATGGAGGAGAATGTGGAGCACATATGAATGGGGTAATGTTGGCACGGAAGATCCTCAGACAGGGTTATTACTGGTCCACCATGAAGGAGGATTGTATTGGTTTCGTCCGGCGATGCCACAAATGTCAAATTCATGCAAATCGCATGAACATCCCACCGAGAAAGCTGTACAATATGACTTCACCATGGCCATTTTCAGTCTGGGGAATTGATGTGATCGGGGCCGTTACGCCAAAGGGGTCGAATGGGCATGAGTTCATCCTGATTGCGATAGATTATTTTACAAAGTGGGTTGAGGCCCAATCTTACGCGGTGTTGAAGGCTTCGCACGTTGCAAAGTTTATCAGAAACAACATCATCTGTCGCTATGGGGTCCCAAATGAGATAATTTCAGATAACGGTTCCCACTTCAAGAAGGAAGTGATAGACTTGTTGGAAAAATACAACGTAGCTTTTCATAAGTCATCCACATACCGGCCGCAAACCAATGGAGCAGTTGAGGCTGCCAACAAGAATATCAAGCATATATTGCAGAAGATGGTGGAAACTTACCGGGACTGGCCAGATAAGCTGCCGTTTGCTCTGTGGGGCTACCGGACTTCAATCAGAACTTCTACCGGGGCAACTCCGTATTCATTGGTTTATGGGATGGAGGCCGTTCTACCTATTGAGATTGAAGTTCCGTCATTGCGAGTATTGGCCGAGTGTCAAATAGCCGAGGCAGATTGGCAACAGAGCAGATTCGAGGAACTCATGCTTTTTGATGAAAGAAGGCTGAAGGCACTGTACCACATTCAAGGCTATCAACGCAGAATTGCCCGGGCTTTTAACAAGAAGGTTAAGTCCAGGAATTTAAAGGAAGGAGATTTGGTACTCAAGGACAACCGAGCTCCCATCCACGACCCTAGGGGCAAGTTCAGACCCAATTGGACTGGTCCCTGCATCATTAAGTCTATCTGGTCAGGTGGAGCTGTGGTTCTGATGGATCTGGATGGCTTAGAGTTTTCACAGCCGATCAACATGGACAAGTTGAAGAAATACTATCCTTGAGAGGCTCGCTAGGCCGAAAACCCGAAAGGGCGACCTAGGCAAAACTCAGAGCATAGAAAATTTGAAAATTATAAAAACTGAGCTCGCAAGGTTGAAAACCCGCAAAGGGCGGCCTTGGCAAAAGTCAGAGCGCAAAAGGAGAGTAAAAATACCCGAGCGAACCTAAGCCTGAACTACGTAAGGCTTGATTCCCATCTTTGGGATACGTAGGCAGCTTCATCCTGAAGTTCAGCCATAAACATTTTCCCTGATCAACTTTGTCCATTTTGATCATCTCAGTCATCCTTGTCCATCAGCATTCATCGTAATCTCCGGTGCAGTGCTGTTCAGACTAGGGGCAACTTTCCGTTGCCAGGAGGTGCTGTGGTACCATTCAGACTAGGGGCAACTTTCCAGTTGCCAGGATCCGGGGTTGTGCATCTCAGTGACAGATCTCAGGCGTGTCCAGTTCTGATCCATATCGAAAATAGTTTTGAAAAGTTTTAATAAAAGTTGACTTTGTTCAAATTAATCTTTTTACAACTAAGACCATTTTTGGACCAAAGCGAAAAATTTTCAGTACCACAGCTTTCAATTTCATTGATTTCAAAACAGAGTTCTCTTGCTCTTGCATACAATTGAAGTTGCTTTTTTATTACACTCATAAAGAAAACTTGAAAGTACTAATAAAGCAATAAATCTGGGGCATAGTCAAGTCAGGTGTCCCTGCGCCCCCTCCCAGAGCTAGTCGAAGTCTCCGATGCCGACCTAGGCCCAATCTGTGCCTCCTCATTGAGCCAATCCCAGCACTCATCAGACAAAGTGCAACTGAAAATAGGGGCGGGGGGCAGGAGCTCTCTAGTCCTCCAAGCCGTAGTATGTCGGGCAAGGTGTGCACCTTGGACCGGGAAGGCGACCGGATACTCTATCCCCTCCGGAGGGCAAGTCTGATCATGGTCGAACTGGCGTAGAATGCAGAATGGGAAATATAATACACAATGGGTCAGGCCAATCAACCGGATCCCAGTATCCTGGAACATGCTATAGCTCATCGCCGGAAGGTTAAGCCAAGGACAGCGCCAAGCAATGCGTTCAGCTGACAAATTGCACATCCATTCAAACCACCATCCCTCATCAAGGGCGTCGACCAGGCGTTGTCGAAAGAAGTAGCCGCGGGCTGAGTAAGCAGGGCAAGAGTCCACAACTTGCAATTTATCCATCAACCATATCTGGGGAGGGATGAAAAATGAGAGAATAAAGAATAGAGAGATGTGCGATGAGAGAAAAGTAAGATGAGGGTTTTGTGAGAAAAACCGAGGCTGGGGGCCGAGCGATGTGAGCAAATACATATGTGAGCTTGGGTGGGAAACATTACCTGCAGCAGTAGTAGACTCCCCGCAAACCTGGTCGTCTCCCGGCGGTAGAAGGCATCCAAACCCAGCAGTGTCTCAGCCAATGTCATGGCGATACAGCTCTTTCCTTCCCTCAAGCCTTGAGCGACTTCAATCAAACGGATGTTAGCTCCCCTGGAGCCCGAGACAAACAGAAAATGAGATAGCATGCACAAGCAGAGGGCATGTTGTCGAAAACCTTGCCGATAATGGTCACCGTGGTCACCAGCATCGGAGAATCGGTAAATCAGGCTCGGGATATCCAACATCCCGTTACAAATCAGGGATTGAGCATCATGCGCGTTGAGACCGCACATCCGCCCTAAAGCTTGGGCGTGGCCAAAACGAGACTGAGGCAAGATCTCTTCTGAGCGTTCAAACTCCATCAAGATTTGAAAATCTTCAAAAGTGGGACCTACTTCTTGCCCTCCGAAGCTGAAGACGTGCGTCACCGGGTTCCGAAATCTCGCCGCCGCATGGAGGAAAGGAAAGTGCAGTGGAGTCTGGCCCAGCGTGAATAGTGCATTCAAGCCGAAACCCCGGAAGTTCAACTTTTCCGAGCCATCTAAAGAAGAGATCCAAGATGTGAGATTTTCTACGAGAAATGCCTCCATTTTAGTGCAAAGCAGTGATGAAATGAATGAGTTCCAAAGTTGGAGCTTTTATAGGAGGCGAAACACTATTCGAAGGAGGACAAGTGTCAGAATTCTGTGGGCTGCAGGGAAAGGTGGCCGGCCGGCCACCTATTCTAGCAGGCCGGCCACCTTTGACTCAAAAAAATGGCCGGCCGGCCACCTTTCAGTCTCCAAAAAGCAAAATATGGCTGGCCATGCTCATTGGTCCTGTCTTGCCCTCCGGAAGGAAGTTTGAGGCACTTTCACGTATCAGGAATGTTGGAGGCCTTCATTTTTCTCAGTTTCGAATGCGTCCCAGCACCCAGATCGTCCGAAGTACGCTGTGTTGTATTTTGCTTATCGAGTTGTCGTTTTGTTTATCGAGTTGTAAGTTTTGTCGAGCTATCGCATTTTGCGTTTTGAGTCGTTACTCTTTGTTTATGCAATTTTTGTTAAGTCTAGTTTATCGAGTCGTTAACATTGTTGTATTTTGCTTATCGAATTGTAAACTTGCTAAGAGTTTGTTATTTCTTAGTGAGTCGAGTTGTTTGACTTGTTGCGTCGGTTCATTACCTGACCCGGTAAATACACAAGGCACATTTCCATTCAATTCCATCTTTGTGCAAAATAATGCGATGCGATGCTAAGAACTTCAAATACAAACACATTTTCAAAAGCTGTTTCATTCCGTCATGTTTTACAACAAAATAAAGGTACAAGTTTTACAGAAAATAAAAATGCCTAATAATATGCAAAGTGCTACAAACTACTAGCAAAAAGTAAAATAAAGCAGGAAACAGCATCAATGCCCTCGGGAGCGGGAATAAGGGGCCCTCCTCATCCTCTTCTGCGGGATAACCTCTGCACCACCATCACCATCCGGGTCGGAGCTGTCGTCCTCAGGATCCCCCTCAGCCTCGCCTCCACTCCCGGAACCAAGACCAGAATCCCCCTCCTCAGCGGATGTCTCCGACTGACGGTCTGTGGCCTCCTCCTCCTCCTCCTCCTCCTCATCCTCATCGGGCTCCACAACATGTGCCCTACGTCTGCGAGACGACCCCGCTCCTCGAGCTCCTCGAAAAGGCCTGGATGGCCCAGCTCCTCGGGAGGGCCCAGATGGCCCAGCACCTCGAAAAGATCCAAACGATCGACCTCTCTGAGAAGGCCCGGGTGGCCCGGCCTGCGGCGGAGCATATACAGGAGGCATCTGAAAGTGAAGAGTTCAATACATCAATTCAAATATGAAAATCAGATGCAAGTACAGTATGTGAGTGGGGTGTGTGTCAGATGTGCTCTACACAAACAGCCTGTCAATGCAGTAGAATGTCCAAAACCAGCGTGTCATCAGAAATATGATAAATGCAGGA
Source organism: Camellia granthamiana (assembly GCA_036172215.1). Lineage (NCBI taxonomy): Eukaryota > Viridiplantae > Streptophyta > Magnoliopsida > Ericales > Theaceae > Camellia > Camellia granthamiana. Next base: position 72,207 of record JAXFYN010000060.1, on the reverse strand, counting down.
AAGATGAACAGTACCTGCACACCCATAATGGCCAGCTGTGCCTCCCTCCGCAGGATCATGCCCTCAAATGTGGCCAGCATTCCAAGCATCTCATCCACGTACTCAACCGGAGGCTACAAGTACAAATGCAAAACTATCAGTAAATGAATGAATGCCCAAGTATCTGACTGATAAATCAAAGCTGTAAAACATACCGGTGGTGAATCAGGGTCTCTGACATATCTATGGTCAGGAAGAGGAGGCTCCAGCGAGACCTGGTAAGGAGTCCCAAATCGCCAACTCGTCAACTCGGTCGGCATGTCTGGCCATCCAGGATGATGGAGAGTCGGAGGGATCGGGGGAATGAATCCGCGCCCACCTCTGGACATACCAGCCCTGCTGGAGGAAGGGATATCTGTAGCACGAGCCTGACCCGAAGATGGCACACCAGTGGGCCTCAGTGACGGAGTACGCACTCCCGTCAAGGGAGGCATCAGATATGTATGGCAATAAGTGGCGTAGTCCCCCTCCGTAAGATGTAGCAAAGCATCAGTGCCCAACATAGCACTAACAACATCCTGGGTAGAGAGCCTATCAGCAGTCCGCATACTGGCTGGAGGTGCTGCGGGAGGGTCTTGAGAAGTGTACCCCCATACCTGACGCAAAAAGCGTTCCCCCAGAAACCATGCTCTACCAACCGGTCCCTCGAGCAGGATCCTGTACTGGGAGGTGCCTGATCCTCCGGCATACTGAAATCGGAGACCATCACCCAAGATCGCCCAAGGCTGCCACGTAATCTGCGGATAACCAGTGCATAAACCAATCAGAAATCGGGGATACACAGGGCAAACCAAAGATGAAAACGGAAAGGAACTGAGAGTTCTGAAATACCTCTGTCGTCCGCACAGTGTCAAAATACTGCCGCAGATAGAAGAGAGTCTCTCGGGGTCTCGGCCGGTGCTGGCCCTCGAATACCAATGAATACGGGGTCATAAGGGCCCTGCCACCACCAACTCTAGGGCCAACGTCGAAAAATATACGTAGACCCATAACTGTGGAAAACAGTGCAGAATGTGAATACAAAGTGCTGAGAGCAGAATACAGAGTGCAACGTGCGCCGTGTGTGCAATGTACAAGTAATGGGGAGCAGAAATGTCAATCAAGAGGACAGAAAGTACCTCCCAGGCTCTCCAATAACCGCCGAGTAAGTCTCCCTGCCCGCGGGAGGTAGCGCTCATGTAGCAGTAGAGAGTAGCCAGGCCGGCGCCACCCCAGTCGTACCGACCGACCTGTGACAGGTCCACCAGAGCGCTCAGTAGATACAACCCGACCGTGTTCCCTCTATCGGCAAACAGAGTAGTCCCGAAGAGGAACATAAGGAAACCACGGGCATACTGCTCAGCCTCCTCAGGAGTCCCGGGCTCCATCCCCACCCTTCGAAAATGGGAAGAGAACCAGGTATATCGGACTCTCCCAGAAGCTCTGTCCACAGGTGGGCGGGCCCCCAATAGATGTAACCAAGCGGCCTCCCACTCGCCCATGTCCTCGTCGTAAGGAATGGGCCAGCCTCCTATATCCAGGCCGGTCAGTACAGCAAAATCTAGCGGGGTCATGGTCAAATCCCCGGTGGCGGAGAAATGGAAGGAGTTGGTGGTGTCCCACCATCTCTCCACCAGAGCTGCCAATAGTGTCCTCCAGGCAGGACAATGTGATAACCCAACGCAGAAGGCCCCGAACCCTGCTAAGTCAACTAAATCCCGGACAGCCTCCGGGAGCTCAGCATACCACTCTCTCGCAGCGGTGGAGCCATATCCCCGCACGGTGCGAGAACCAACCTGCATTCAGAATGGATATATGTGTGTCAGTACGTAATGAAATGAAAGCTGTGTGCAAGCAATGAGCCGTGTGCAAATGAAATGTAATGAGCCGTATGCAAATGAAATGAATAAGCTGTGTGCGAAGTAAAGTAAGCGCACTGCATGTTCAAATCTCAATCAGTGTGGGCTGTGTGTTCACCATCAATTTGAGCTGTGTGTTCAGAAAATCAGAGTTAGGGTTGCGTGTTCTACTCTCAATCAGTGTGGGCTGTGTGTTCACCATCAATTTGAGCTGTGTGTTCAGAAAATCAGAGTTAGGGCTGCGTGTTCTACTCTCAATCAGTGTGGGCTGTGTGTTCACCATCAATTTGAGCTGTGTGTTCAGAAAATCAGAGTTAGGGCTGCGTGTTCTACTCTCAATCAGTGTGGGCTGTGTGTTCACCATCAATTTGGGCTGCGTGTTCAGAAAATCAAGGTTAGGGCTGCGTGTTCTACTCTAAATCAGTGTGTGCTGCGTGTTCACCTTCAATTTGGACTGTGTGTTCAGAAAATTAGAGTTAGGGCTGCGTGTTCTACTCTAAATCAGTGTGTGCTGCGTGTTCACCTTCAATTTGGACTGTGTGTTCAGAAAATCAGAGTTTGGGCTGCGTGTTCTACTCTAAATCAGTGTGTGCTGCGTGTTCACCTTCAATATGAGCTGTGTGTTCAGGAAATCAGAGTTTAGGCTGCGTGTTCTACTCTCAACCAGTGTGGGCCGTGTGTTCACCTTCAATTTGGGCTGCGTGTTCAAGAAAATCGGAGTCGGGGCTGTGTGTTCTACTCTAAATCAGTGTGTGCTGCGTGTTCACCATCAAATTCGGGCTGTGTGTTCGACAAATCAATGTTTGAGCCGTGTGTTCAATTCTTAACTAATGTGTGCCGTGCGTTCACAATCAATCAATGAGCCGAGTGTTCAGAAATTCAAGTGTTCAAGTCATATGTTCATAACGCAAACAAAGTACTATGTCATAAGCTAAACTGTGTGTTCAAGCATGGCAAAGGTACGAAATGCACGAAAAATGCAGAAAATAAAGTAAAATACCTCTCGTGCCTCGTAAGAGAGGTGATGCTCTGGTTCTCGTAGAAGTAGATCCCCGGGTGCTCGATCATTAAAGTCAGTATAATGACGAAAAATGGCCCGCAGAAGAACGTGCACCAACGGGGCGTATCTCTCGGAAATAAAGGGTCGGACCCTCGGGGGTAGCGTCATGACATCAAAATCATCCCCGGCACCCGGAGGGCCTCCACCGTGAGGAAAATTACCCGCCATTTCGAAAAATCTGCAAAAGGAGCAAAAAATGAGCAAAATGAGCCAAAATTGGAAAAAGTCAACAAAAGTCAACTCTCGGGAAATGAAAAGTCAACAAAAGTCAACCCCCGAGAAAATATTCCAAATATTGAGACAAACTTACCTCAAGTGGTGAAAATGAGAAAAGGAGCACCAAAATCAAAATTTAATCGGTCCAAAGTGCTTGAAATCGAATGTTTTCGAGAAAACAACTTGCGTGGGGCGTTGGAAAACGCGTATAGAGCTCAGATCTGAAGAGGAAAATGGTTTGGGAAGGTGGAGAAGAAGTTTTCGCAGCTGTGGTTGTAAGCTCAAAGTCATTGGACGAGAGAATATAAAGAAAATGAGGTGAAAAGACAAAATTGCCCTCGGATTTGGACAGGTGGCCGGCCGGCCACCTTTTTTGGCTGGCCGGCCATTCTCTTTATGAAAAGTGGCCGGTGGCCTCCCCTGGGGCAAATAACTGGCCGGTGGTGATCCCCCCATGCTTCCCTAGGTCTCTGCAAATTTTGAGGAAAATCGGAGTTCCCGGGACCTGAAAAAGGTTCAAGAAAAGTGCACTTCCGGTCGCGAAATTGCTTCGCCGGAACTTCAGCTCCAATTTCTGACATGTGTCTCATCATCATTCACCGGAATCAAGGTGTATCCTTTTTGAACATGTTGTAACTTCTCCGGGAAGTGAACCGGAGGCTGCGATCGAGTCGCCTTCGCCGAAACGCGCATCTCCTTGCTCGTTGTTTCGTAACAAATGTGCACCCTGATTTATGCTCGTTTTGCATTCTCATGTACATAACTTGCATTCTCATGAGCATACTTGCATTGTTATGCACATCTCTTGATATTATCGTACCTCTGTGCTTGAGCATGCGTCGCCACGCACGTTCCCTTCTCGCATTGCGATGCATTCACTCGCCGGCTCTGCGTGTGTCAAACTCTCAGAATCACATTGAATATATGTTGTTAGCATATTGTGCTTGTTCAATTTCTCTCTTTTGCAGGCACGATATTGTATGTACGGTTCATTTAAGGCTGGTGCGACCAGACGAATCGCACAGGTATCGTATATTCTCCGTGTGAGACGCGACGAGAATTGAATAATTCTCCGCATTCCTAACTGCATGAAATGTAGTTGTTGCTTTGCATCATTGCTTAAAACTGTTGCATCTATTTGCGAATTCTTGCTTCATTACAGCTTGCTGCATTTGCATGATCATTAAGTTACATCTGGCCCTGTGCATGTCGCTTTGCATTTTGCCCTTTGCCTGCGGGCACGCCTGCGGACACATCTCTGTTTATCTTGTATGATTGTCTAAGTCTTCGGCCTTGTCAAAAATGGGTCGTCTCTGGGCTTTGACATTCACTCCCGTCATTTCTTGACTTCCGAGTTCTGTCAAAGAGGGGCAACTGTAGACACCCCATTTTTGACCGACCTTAAGACTCAGACGTCACCAGTTGAGCGCTCGGTGATGTTGCATATTGTGCTCGTTCAGAAGTCTTAGAGTCGCGGCCGTGAGCCCTGCCTCCGGACTTCCGAACCCTCTTCTGTACTTTGCCTCGGTTTGCGAACCAGACTCGGTTTTCTTTTCCTGAGGGAAGGGAGAGGTCCCGTAGACCATCTCTCAGTGGCCGTGGGCTACATTTCGTGGCCGTAGGCCGTTTTGTCCATTTCGGAGCCCGGTTCCCGGTTTTCGGAACCGTCAGGCCATGTGCCTCGGTTCGGGACCGCCTAACCATCTCCGACTGCTCCGGTTTTTGGCATGCATCTCATTTACTCCCTTTTGAGGGACACTGAGGCCTGAGAGACCCACTTCGTGGTCGAATGCCACTTTCGGTGCTTAACGGCCTATTTTCGGGACCCCGAACTGCGTGTTTTGGCCCCCGAGCATTCGTTTTGCATCGGTTTTCGTTCATTTTTGGCAGGTACCTCTGTTTTATCACCAGGAAGGTCACTGAAGGGTGGGAGGCCAGCAATTGTCTCAGCAACCAGTTATATTCCTCCGGCGCCCTCCGACGCCCGTTTTTCTCACTTCCGAGCCAATGTTGACCACCTTAGGGCCACTTTCTTCAACCCCAAACCACATATTTGTGTTGTACACACATGGGAGGACCCTAATATCATATGGCCGGCCAGAAATTCAACTTGAACCTTTTGAACCCCTCCTAAAAGTGGCTTGTTCTCTCTCCTGTTTTACATTTTCCAGATTTGAACCACAAGGTTGTGATGAGGGGACATGGGAGGACACCAATATCTGGTGGCCGGCCAGAAAATCTTTTTGACCCTTTTGACCCTTGGCCGGCCGGCCATGGGGGGTGGCCGGCCGGCCACCTGCAACCAAAATACCTAGCCAGCCAGCTTCTTCAGTGTGGGTGCATTACAGCTGTATAGCTGTTTTTCCCCAAAAATATCTGTATCCGGGAAAAACTTTTGGAGGGAAACTTGATGCCATTTCCCTCCACTTTTTCCTTCCTTTTTCTCCCCCATTCTAGTCTATATAGCTGGCCTCCCAGCTCTAGAGAAAGGGTTGGAAAATTTGCTTTGAGCATATACACACATATCTCCCTTAATCTCTCTCATTCTCTCAAGTTCCAACCCCATTTCTTCATCACTACCAAGCACCACCACCACCACTCCATCTCAGCAGCTTGGAGCAGCTTTCCAGAGGCTAAAGGTGCTGCAACTTGGTCCAAGAATCACCAAAAGGGTTGGTCTACAAGGGTAAGTCCATTTTCCCCCTTTTGTAGCTCATTTTTGCAACAATTTCTTAGCCTATTTGCTTACTGTTTTGGGCTCCGACCCTAACTGAAACTAGGCTTTTTTTGAGCTATTCTACATATTTGTTTAAGGGCTCAAACCTGTTTGAGCCCCCCATTTGGTACTTGCTTCAATACCCTCTTGTATGCCATTATTTTGCATGGTGGTTTTAGCATATGTGTAGTCTGTTTTGAGGCCTTATGTAAACTGAAAATAGGCCTATTTTGAGCCCCTCTACAACATTGTAGAAGGGCTCAACCTTGTTTGGGACCTCCATACATGACTTGCCATTGAACCTCTTTTGGGTCCCTATTTTTGCATGCTTTGTTAGCTCATTTTAGCTTCTGTTTTCGACCATGATCAGAACTGAAAGTGGCCATGTTTTGACCCCCTTGTCATGTTTCATTAAGGGTCTTTAGCTATTTGATGAATTTTTTGTGCACTTCATGTTATACCCTCCTATGGCCTTAATCTTGCATTGCATTTTGAGCATGTTTGCATACTGATTTGGAGGCTGTAATAAACTGTAAATGTTCATATTTTTTGTCCCTCTTCAGTTTTGTAGAAGGGTCTTTTTCTGTTTGGGCTTTGCATCTACCACTTGCCTCATTGCCTCCCTTGCAGAGCCATTTTGCATGCTTATTTTGCCCTATTTGTACCCACTGTTTGGCCATGATTTGAACTGAGAAAATGCTAGTTTTGGGGCTGCCTTGCTTCTGATTTTTCATGTCATGTACCAATTATGCATGTATTGTATAGCTATAGGCCATTTCGTGCACTTAATTTCGCATTTCGGGAGTGATTCCATGCATCGGGTGTCATTTCGCCTTGATTCGGGGCTGTTTTGCACCTCATCTTGCTACTGATTTTTGCATGTTTTCATATCATATTCCATGTCTTTGCCATGTCTCATTAGAGTGGCATTTCAGTGCCTGAGGGTCCGTCCTCGGTTTGCGTGCACGCGTGCACGCATTTCGAGGTGTCTTCTTTTCATCTTATGGCCTCTTATGTGAGTGTGGCTGAGGCTCTCTCATGTTGGTATAAGCCCATATTGCATTGCGTATGTCATTTCATTCATAGCATTGTGTATGCCCGGTTGTGTATTACCTCGTGCAGCGTGTATGCCATTCCATGACATTGTGTATGTTAGGATTGTATATTAGTTGCATTCATGCATGTCATGCATATTGCATAGTGTTCGGGATAGGAGTTAGCCCGGGCACGGGAAACGAGGTGCGTTCCGTACTCCGAGTGACGGAGCGGGTCTCAATTCCTAAGTCACCGACACTCCGGATTATCCATGATGGAGTTAGGTTTTGTTATAGTGTTCATATGCATTCATTCTATATTGAGTCGTGCAATTCGGCTCCTCGGCCATCATGCATCGAGATGCGTGATTGGTGGCACGAGGATCGAGGCATGCATATATTTGTGAAATACATTGCTATGCCCCCTTTCCTGCTCTCTGTTGCAGCATATCAAGAATCAGCGGTCTTCCGAGGCTTGGCGCGCTTTTCAAGAACTAATTGCAAAACAGAGGCTAATCGGGGCATCGCCGTGGATTTCCGTGCAAAGGCAGCCCAAACATACATCGTTCATCAGAATCAAGGCAGTCCCTGGCTTGCATGCCAGTTTACAGTTTTCTTAGTTAATTTGTTAATTAATTAGGAATTTGTACATATTTGGACTGTATTATTTGGACTGTAATATTCTTTTATTCGGGACTGTATATTTATTTGGACCCTCTGCGCGAGGGCATAATTGTAATAAGTGTGGATGAGTGTGATGTATGTCTTCCAACCCCACGTCTTTCTTCCCTTTTATTTACCTACTTATGATGGTTAGATTAGGGCATATTTCAATTAGCATACAGTACGACAGCATGTTTGCATCATTCATCTGTTTTGCACGCACCGGGCTCGGCACATCATACTAACTGCATTTGTATTTCAATTCCAAGTTGAATACATGTTAGCTGTAGCATTCCATATGCCATGTTTAGAATAGCCAAGCCTGCTATAGTTTGCATCTTTGCATGTGTTGCATTAGGCATTTCTGTATACTTAGGATCATACATGATTTCTAATATAGTTTCTGTTTTGGCTTGGAGTACTCGGTGAGTTTTTATGCTTTAGCATCCTTGCATGCGTGTGAGTGACTGCCATGATAGCATGCTTGCCATGAGGCTATGTGCTTATATGATATAACTGCCTTGAATGCCTGTGGGTGGAGGTTGGGTTACTTGGAGTGGGACAATTCATCAAATGTTTGTTTTAAGCCCACTAGATAGTGGCAAAATCATGTTTTCTTAAGCCCACCCGAGGGTGGCAAATCCACGTCTTAGCCTACCTGCGGGTAGCACCATCAAACCATTTTCAAACAAACAAACATGAAATATTTTGTTCCAATTCAGGCGGCTCAGTCTATACTTGTATGCTGTGCGCATCACATAGTAACCTAGGCTAATAACCGGAATAAGAACTCATAATGTTTTCAAAAACAGATATCATGGTTAGTAGAGGCCGGTCTTTGACCGGGCGAGCGGGGGTGCTCACGAAGTGACCTTCCCCAATCGTACCCAAGTTCCCGAGCCGAGGCAACTTTGGTGATGACAGACACGTGGCCTTTGGCACCGAGTCAGGGTTTCCTAAATTTCCCATTAAAAAAAAAAAAACATTTAGGTGGCGACTCTGTATCTGGCAAAGCAGTCCATGTTTGGCACTTCTTTCAAAAAAATCTGTTTTCAAAAACGATTTGCCGGATTTGGACTCTTTGGTTCAAGATTAAAAACCGTGACATTTGAGTCCTTTGAACTGTAGTAGACCCAATATCGAACCAGAACGGGGGGGGACTCGCACTCCTTCCCCGGGATGCGTTCGGGGACGTCTACACACACCTGTATTTATAGTAGTGGTAATTCTTAAGTTTAAGGATGCCTCAGCCCCTGTAAGTTATTATCTATAGTTTTATGCCCTCTTAGTTCGACACCGCCGGTAATGAAACCACGCTCAGGCACCTTCTTAATGGTAGCCAAAATGAGCTTAAAATAGAGTGGAAACTGTGCTATAGCAAAAGCTATCACAGGTATATCTGCCACAACATATTCAATAGTCTTGACGTCTCTTACCACATCTTTGAGCACAAAAAAATATCCGCCGCAAAAAGATACCAACACTGAAGCTATGGATAAGAAGAGCGCAGTCAAACCGATGAGGAGCTTTGTCAGCAAGTCTTTACTGAAATCTTTTGCTTTGTGTCGAGAAGTGAGAATGGCGAGGAACATTACCACTGTTGTCAGTGAAAAGCAGAGCGCTCCAAGTGATGACGTGGAAAATACCTTAAACATGCGATGTGCTTGGAGAACTGGATCCCCATTGCTTTCAGTGCCACCTAGTACACTTGTCATCATGGCAAAGGTGACAGTTGCAATGAGTGTTGCTGCGATGGTGCATGAATCTGAGGTTTTCATTAGCCACTCTGTGTCATTTTGCACTAGCTCACTGTGTGTCTGTTGGCTTTTTGGCTTTGGAAAGTTATTTTTGTAACTGTGAGCGTGCCAGTAGTGATCAATCAGTCCTTACAGAATGTTGATTGCTAACCAATTATCAGACAATTGTGTTTTAGTTCTTTCAACCTCAATGAAGAGGATTTTTACTGGTGGCTTTGTTTAGGAAAATTAAGTAAACAAGAATTAAAGGAAGGACAATTGTAATATTTCATTAGGTAAAATGAAAGACTTACAAATATCCAAATCAGCCTCGTAGAGGTTTACAGCAACAATCTGCTTGAAACTACTCCTATGAACGAAGTGCAGTGCAGGAATTTGAAGTACAAAAACGTAAAGAACAAGAAATGTAAAAAAACTGGAAAGGAAATAAAGTAGATAAAAACTGGTTTTCTGAATCTGAGTCTAGGGGCCTTTCTGAGGCCTTCTCTGCTATTTATATTTCTCAATGGCAACCGTCGAACTGCATTTCTAACCGTCGAACCATACTTCCATGATTGCTGATCATGTTGCCTTATAGTTAGCTCTACTACACTATATCTGCAGTTAGGTTTCCTTCTCGATTTTGAATTTAAATATGCATAACCGTTGAAACCACGTCAACTTGCATTTCTTTGCTGATCCAGTGCTACACAGATCTACAAAAACCAATACTAACTGCCACGTGCATAATTATGATTGAAGACTTGAATTGCTTTCCCGTATTCTCCTCATCCTGCCACGTGTTAAATTGTGATTGGCTTGTACAAAATAGGTAGCCAACATTACCCCCCGCACTAATATACATAATACTTGGTGATATTAGTGGACCAAGGTATTTTATCCACGTCTTAGAACGTACATAGGCTTTGCATTTTCCAGAAATGCAACCGTCATTTATCATTTGCATTAAATTCTCCTCTAATCCTTTGAACATCCCCACTTATTCCAGTAATCGAAAAGACTGATACATCTTTTATGGCTAAACCAATCTTCTCTTACATTGATCAAGCATACGAAGAGTTATTCGATGATGCTGTTCATCCTCGAAAGAACCTTCATGTATTTATTGGCTACCTTTACCCACCTTCTTATATTCAAGTCATGGAAGTTTTTGCAAATTATCAACCTTTGGACTACGAACCTGTTATCCACGATTCTTTAACCCAAAATTTTGCAAACATGGATATTGGGAGCTCTTCTTCTAACCCAAAACCCTCTGCGTGGGATGAGACTGCAACTTCTTCTTCCTCTGGAGCTTCTAGTTGGAGAAACTGGCCGGAACCTGAAGAATCTAAGTTAAGGGAACGAATCAATCATCACTTTGTCGAATTTGTTAATCCCCTAACTTTCCCTCCCTTTGCTTGGAGTTCAGTGGTTTATCCATATGTACCCATTGACCGCCGCCGCAATTTGGAAGACAATCTGCTCGTAGCATGGTACACATCCTCCATGCCTACGAAGATAGTGCAAGCTACCCGACGTCCAAAAGAGGAACAAGGGTATAGCCCTTCGTTCTTAGCCCAGAGGCAAAGCTTTGCTCTTCTGACAGGCTTGATTGTGTTAACACCCCCCAGTTCCCTCATTCTTTTGAGATGGAAGATTCTATACCTCATCCTCCACAAGATCCCCACTGGATAGAGAAACTGAGGCTGGCCCTCTTTGAGGACCAGGTTTTCCTCCGTATAATCCTCCACCTCCCCCTATTCCAACTCAACGAAAGCAAGCCCAACTTCTACTTGCGGCCTTTTCTCACTAGCCCTTCAATGTTCTTGAGGACGATGTTCCTCTCAAGAACTTTCGATGGGCTTGTGATGTTATGACCCGGGGTTATGTTCTCAACCCCATTGCCCAAGCAGAGCTCCAGATGTTTTTGGACCAATCTCATTGCTTCTTCATTGGCACCAAACTTCTGCGGCCACCACCCAATCATTGAATCAACTTTCAGCCCTTCGAGTTCATACCTGGTATGAAACAGATAACCTCATCGAAGAATATGATGACTTCAAGAATAAAGACTCTGCGTACTGGGATGACTGGGATATGGATGAGATGGAACAAGGGTTAAAAGAAACAGAATTTGAAATAAAGGCCGAAAAACTCTTTTGTCAAGTAAGAGCACGTCAACTTCAGCAACCAAACTTGGAGGAAATAGAAGATAGAATAAAAAAGGAACAGAAGTTTACTGACCATAGCTAGACCAAATTCCATGATCTTGTCATTTACTCTGTTCCTTACTTTTATAAGCTTGAATATGTGCCTAAACAAGGCCTCTGATGTAATCATCTATGTCTTAATAAAACTTAAGATATTTTCTTTTATTTGTCATGGTCTGATTTTACCCCATTTGTCGAAGTCAAACAAACTTAGGGCTTCAAAACGAACAATGTCATCATTCGTATCTCAATTCGATCATGTCTAATGAAATACTAAAAACCCAAATTGAATTTTTTTTCAACTTATGGAGTGTAATTAACAACTTTCTCTGGTTTCCTTTTAGAATCAAAGCTTTGAATTTATCAATTATGACCTTCAAAACTCGATTTGATCATATCCAGTTCTCCAAACATATGGTTAATACAATCAAATGATTTCAACTCAACTAATTTTGTTTCAATCAAACAGTCCATATTTTCCAAAATATGAAAACCTCTTTTAAGAACTATATTGTTTTACTCTAAAAAAGTGATTTATTCTGTGTACTATCAAACCAACTATTGGTTCTGGCACCTGGAACAACAATTTCTAACCTTAAGGTATTTCAAATTCTTCTTCGAAGGATTTTACTGTCACTGACAAACCCTGAAACAGGACCTCAATCCTTTTGAAGTAAATGAATACTTGAATATTCTTACAGCCTTAGGCATGGAATGCGCTTCGAAGTCGACTCCTTGCCTTCGAAGTTGTTTGTTATCGAATCTTGGCGCCAAAATTTAGCTTCGAAGCCAAATATATATATATTTTTTTTCGAAGCTAACATTAGTATTTGAGATGTGTTTCCCTCCAAAACTACCAATATTGAGGGAAACCTTTCGCATCCATACTTTTAGTACTTTTCGTGAATTTCGTCCGTGTAAAACGACTGGGTATATTTTTCAAACACAAAAGTTTTAAAACCCTTTTATTTTGTGTCCTAAATTCACCTATTTGTCTATCGCACAAACCCTTCATCTCTACTGACCTTCCTTTCCTCTCTACCCTCTTTCTCAACTTCGTCCTCTGAGAAAAATCTCCATCAATGGCTTCTTCTTCTTTGAAAATACCAGTTGTAGAGCGTGCGAGTCTGTCTGTAACCTTGAAAAGGCTTATTGACACAGAGTGTGAGAAGTACAAGGCTGGTGAGAAAAGCGCCATTGACGGACGCATCTTCCTTCCTCGTCGTCATGAGCAGCAAGAGTATGTGCTTGGGCCCATCTTCAGGGAGATTCCTACTGAGCTTCTAGCTCTATATCTACGTCTAGAAGACCATTATCTCCTTTACGAAGGTGGTCTTGACTGGGGAAGCTAGAGTATGAACCGCCCCCATTGCTGCTGGCCCACGGTGAGACCAGAGTGGCAAGAATGGTATGATCGGTGTCCTTAATAGGACACTGGATTTTCAAGAGCTCTGCCTTTTTGACGCCCTCCAATTATCCAAGTTCACTATTTCAGAGGACCCTTTCTTAATACCTGCTGCTCTTTGCTTTTGGAATTCCGCTTTTAATTTCTTTCAATTCAGATGTGGGATGATGGCCCCTACTGTTCTTGATATCTGTCATTTATTAGGATTGTCCCCTATTGGAACCCCCATTGGGCCAGATTATCCTGACCTACAAACCTCTTTTTCCCTCCCCTCTCTTAACTCATTCTATAGTGACTTTGTCAAGGCTGAGAATAAAAGGGAGGGTCCTGTGACTGATAGAGAATTCTTTTCTTTCATATTATATTGGCTTTGCAAATTCCTTTTCTACACCTCTTCTTAGAGGATCATGCCTGAATTCGCCCCTTTTGCCAAAACCCTTGTCTTACAGAAAAATGTGGCCTTAGCTCCATACGTTCTAGGTCATGTATACAGAGCTTGTTCCCTTTTTTGTGAGAAACCTTTGGATGCCAATCAAGGAGGTCCATTTTGGATACGTCAGCTTTGGCATTTTGCATATTTCACTGAGCTACAATCTAAATGCCTTAAGTTTTTGGAGCCAAATCCTACTACTAATGGCATGAGGCTAGCCAATGTTTCACTCTACCCTTCTACCTTTGCTTTTTACTTCTCTTTCTTCCACCAACTCCCGGCTTCCTTTCCTTCCCACAGCTTTCGTCCCTTCGCACCTACCAACATTGGCCTATCCTGGTTGAGAACCTTTCTAAGTGATAGGCTCTGCTCTTCACCTCAACACAAGAATATATGGGCTTCTATTCTGATCCCTAGAGAGTTGTTTCTCGGGACCCTAAACCCCAGAGCTTACAAATGTATTGCTGAGCCCTATTGCCCTGCTCAATTTGCTAGGCAATTTGGTTTCTCACAAGGAGTCCCAATACCTTTCTGCAGCCAAACCAATTTAAGCCTTACCAGCAAGGACTTGAAGGTTCGAAGATCCAGATTAGAAGAAGCAACTTCTAAATTTATCTAAGACTTTATTGACTTTGAGTATTTCCCTTTCATTCCTCAGAATAACATATTGAAAAGATGTCAGAACTGGTGGATGGCAAACATAGAGGTGCGCTTAGCCATTCCTCCTCAAGACCTGCTAATGGTACTGGATGTGCCCCAAGCCAAGCCCAAATGAGTTGGAGTTGTCACCTCTTCCACTGCTCCTACCATTTCACTTCCTCTGCCTACCACCACAAAGTCTATTCCTACTGCCTCAACTCCTTCTAGAGTTACTCGAGCTGCCTCGAAGAAGGGTATGTACCCTTGTTTCTTTTCTCTTCTTCTCTTTTATAATGCTCTTACCCTTACTTATTTTTTTTTCTTTGGTGTAGGTGGTGCGGGTGTCTCACAGAGAGATTCTCCTCAAAAGACCCAAGCTAAAAGACCCAAGCTTTAAACCTTCTTAGGAGCAAACAGCAACAACAAAAGAAAAGAAAGCTTTTACTTGATCCCGAAGAGGAGGCTCCTGTGGTTCATGCAGCAGAAGAAGAAGAAGCAAAAAAAGAAGAAGCAGAACAAGAACAAGAGACACCTTTGAAAAGAATGAAGAAAATGACTGTCTCTCTTACTGATTTTACTGGAGATCCCATCCACGAAGCATCTGCTAAGGCAGTGCAAGCAGAGCATTCCAAAGAACTTATTGTGTTTCAAAGGGCTGAAAAAAGAATACAACAGCAAATGCTCAGAGATGAAACTGCTACCACTGATACAATCCAAAAGGAAGTTGCAAGAAGACAACAAGCTACTGGACACTACACTCTTCGCAGCTCTCCAATCATAGCCACTACTTTTGAAACCAGTAAGTTCCTTTGTAATTCTATTCATCTTTCTCAAATTCTCAATACTGAGGCTTGACATTTTGTATTTCTTCTTTTGCAGCGACAACTACTTTGCCTACTCTCCCAATAAAGATTCTTTCAGCTTCGGTTGAAGTTGAACAACCTCAAAGTGTGGAACCCATTCAGATAATACTCCCATTTTCTGGCCCTATATTTTCCATACCTTTCTTGAAGCCAAGTATTCCTGCATCTCTTTCTCTTGGCTTAACTCCATACTTCCCTTATTTATCTTTCAACTCTTCTCAATTCGATTTCCCCTCAAGCTTTGCTTCTCCTTCCCTTCCTAAGGAAATTCCAGCTGTTACTTCATCTTTAATCATAGTTGATTCCTATAGAGAAGGTACTAGTAACTCTCCAACTCATGGTCCATTATCTTTACCTAGCTCCAGTCCCTCTTCCCTCAACCTACTGGTAGCCAAAACTATATAAACTGCTAAGGATACTCCACCTTCTTCTCCTATTCCTATGCAGTCATTTCTTCTTTCTACCAGAGCTCTTTCTGGACCTTCCATGTCCATGGATGAGGTGGACATTTTCAAAGCTAGGTTAGCTAGTCTCTTTGACATATCTTCCACATTTCTAACAGCTAGCAATGAGATTGAGCCATTAGTTCTAACTGATTCTCTGTTAGAAATTTTTGAGAGCTCTTCCACCAGTGGTAAGACTTCCTTACCTTCGATAGACTTGGACAGCTGTCTAGAGTTGTTGATGTCTTTTTTGAGGATTCCTTTTGAAACCTTGCAAAGGCCTATAATAAAAAATGGCTTCCTCCAGTGTTGCAAGATTGTTGAGCAATCCGGCATGACTATCTCAAGTTATTTATCTCAGGCAGCAGCCACCATAGATTTTTACATCAACATCTGTCATGCTGTTAAGGCTGCAGAGGAGAAGTTGCTGAGAGACCAGAGTTTTGTTTCTAAAGTTCATACTGAAGTGTCAGAACTGAAAGAACAACATTTTTTTGTCTTCCAATTTCAAGCTCAACTGTTGGAAAAGAAAGCTCAACTTGAGGAAGAATTATCAGCAATTAACCAAGCTTTAGATCGAACTGCTACCAAGCTGTAAATCACTAATCAAGAGCTAGCTGATCGAAAGCAAGAGATGACCACAGCCATTCAATTGTTCCCATCCCTCAAAAGTAGAGCATCTATTGTAAAAGAACAATTTAAACATTATACTGACTTTTGGGCCAATCTATGGCTGCATGTACTTGACTCTTTATGAAATAAAAATTCTTATTTATCATTTGAGTGTTCTCATATTCTTTTATTTAGCACTTATTCTTTTCCTTGTGTTTCCCACACAGTTGGATAATAAGGCTTCAAATATCTGCCATTAATCTTTTTGGGATGTACATATTCATTCAAATTTTTCAAATGGTATACTCCAAAAGGCAGGACTCTATGAACTTGATATGGTCCTTCCCAGTTACGTAACCATTTACTAAATTTGTGGCTTTTAATCCCTATTGGAAGTATTGTCTTCCATACCAAATCACCTTCATCAAAGCCAATGTGCTTGACTTTCTTATTATAGTTTCTGGTTGCTTTTCTCTTTTGGAAAAGAATGCTATTTAACGCCAGAATTCTAGCTTCATCTATACTTTAATTCCAAGCACATACTTTGATAGTATTGCTCGAGATCTAACTGATCCTGGCATCTCACCCTCAAGGACTTAACATTGATCTCCACAGGTAACACTGCATTATGCCCATATACTAAGGCATAAGGAGTGATTCTTGTGCTTGATCTTGGTGAAGTCCTATAAGCCCACAATATATCCAACAACAAGTTATGCCAATCCCTGAGATTATCTTCCACAACTTTCTGAATTCCTTTTTTCAAAGACTTATTAGATGATTCAGCTTGACCATTGGCATGTGCATAATAGGGGGTAAAATTAACAAGACTAATTTCAAACTCTGCCACAAAAGACTTTACCCTTTTCCCATCAAATACAGTCCCATTATCAATAGTTATAGTCTGTAGAATACCAAATCTATGGATCAAATCTTTAATGAAGCCAATGACTACAGTCTGGTCCACAGCCTTATATGGCTTAGCCTCGACCCACTTAGTGAAGTAATCTGTAGCCACTAAGATGAAACAATGATGCTTCGAAGATGGTGGGTGTATTTTCCCTATCATATACATAGCCCATCCTCTAAATGGCCAAGGCTTCACAACCGCATGCAGATCAGTTATGGATACATGCCTTATTGTGCCATGCCTTTGTCATGCCTGGCAACCTCTAACATATTCTATGCAGTCCTTAAGGATGGTTGGCCAATGGTAAGAATGTCTTCGAAGCAGCTATCTCATCTTCACACCAGGCTGATGAGCACCACAAATTCCTTCATAAATTTCAGCCATGGCTGTCAAGGCTTCCTTAGGACCTAAACATTCCAATAATAACCCATTTGCCCCCCTTTTGTAGAGATCATTACCGTACATTATGTACTGCATAGATTGCAATTTGATTTTTCTACTAGCTTTCGAAGATGGACCAGCTAGATATTGCATTATTAGATGCCTCTAATCTTGTTCTTGTAAGCCATTATGATTAACTTCTAGGACCACATCTCTTTTATTTAAAGGTGGTATTACTTTCTGATATGTTGTTTGGCTTATGTCCCCTTAAGTATTATCTCTTTTCTTGAAATTCGAAGCTTCCTGAGCCACATCATTAGCTTTATTATTCAAGAATCTAGGGATATAAGTTACATTTGCTATCTGAAATTGAGAAAGTAAATGTAATGCAACCACATAGTATGACAACATGCTCACACTTTGACATTTGAAAATTCCTTTCACCTGGTTAATTACTAATTGAGAATCTCCAAATATGTCAACTGCGTGAGCTTGTAATCCAATAAGTATTTCCAGTCCCATTATTAAGGCTTCATATTCAGCTTGATTATTGGAACAAGTAATTTCATCCACTCTGAAACCATGTGTGGTTTCTACCCCTTTTGGTGACTTGATTACCACACCAATTCCTGTTAGACCATTGGCTTTTGATCCATCGAACCAAATTTGCCATGGTTCAACACTAACTATACCAAGCTCCATTATCTCTTGGCTTTTTGTTTGACATGGATGATCTACCAAAAAATTAGCCAAAACTTGTCCTTTTACTGCCTTTTGGGGGACATATTCTAAATGAAATTCTGATAAAACTAGTATCCATTTGTCAGTTCTTCCCCTTAACATAGGCTTAGATAACATATATTTAACCAAATCTGTGGTTACAATTACCAAAATAGTTGTAGGCAAAAAATAGTATCTTAATTTCATTGCAGCAAAATACAATGCAAGGCACCGCTTTTCTATAGCTAAGTATTTACATTCACAAGAATTTAGAAACTTACTAAGGTAATAAACAGCTTGCTCCTTGCCTTCTTCATTGTCTTGGGCTAAGAAAACTCCCAATGAATCCTCTGTTGCAGCTATGTACAACTTCAAGGGCTTTTCACCCTTTGGTGGCATCAGCACTGGAGGGTTGGCCACGTAGGCTTTGATTCCTTCGAAAGCAGTTTGATGCTCTGTTATCTACACAAACTCTTCTTCATCTTTTAGCCTTAATAAGGAAGAAAATACTTTAGTTTTCCCTACAGTATTAGAAATGAATCTTCGAAAAAAATTAACCTGTCTAAAGAATTTTTGTAATTCTTTCTTACTTGATGGAGGCCTGGCTTCGATAATAGCTTTGGCTTTATTCTGATCAATTTGTATTCCCTTCTTGTGTACTACATAGCCCAAGAAGTTTCCAGCTGATACGCCAAAAGCACATTTGAGAGGATTAAGTTTCAACTTGAACCTTCTCATTCTTTCAAAAGCTGCTTCCAAGTAAAACAAATATTCCTCCATGGATTGGGTTTTTACTACAATATCATCAATGTAACACTCCAAATATCTTCCAATGAGGTCATGAAAAATAGTGTTCATAGCCCTTTGATATATAGCCCCAGCATTCTTCAAACCAAATGGCATTTTAACCCATTCGAAGGTGCGAATATTCCCAGGACATCTGAATACTGTCTTGTGGATATCCTCCTCTGCAATACAAATTTGGTTATAACCAGAGTGCCCATCCATCATTGATAAAATTTGATGCCTTGCTGAACTGTCTACCAACAAATCTACTATAGGCATAGGATACTCATCTTTTGGGGTTGCTAAATTCAAGTTCCTGAAATCGATGCATACCCTCATTTTACCATTCTTCTTAACTACAAGCACAATATTGGATAGCCATTCAACATACCTGGTTGTCCTAATAAAGCCTGCCTTGAGGAGCCTAAGAATTTTCTCCTTGACCTTCTGAATCACCTCAGGGCTTATTCTTCTTGGTTTTTGCTTGTATGGCTTGAAATTAGGCTTCATAGGGAGCCTATGTTCCACTAATAACCTGTCCAATCCTGGTAGTTCATTATAAGACCATGCAAAATAGTCTTTGTATCTCTTCAATACCACCAACAACTAGTCTCTGTCAAGAGCATTCAACCAAGCACTTATATAGGTGGACTGCTATATGGATCCTTCCCCTAAGTCCACTTCTTCCAAGGGGTCTTGTACCTGAGAACTCACGGATACTTCTTTTTTGATTCCTTCTGACTTCGAAGCAATCTCCTTGCTTTGTCCTGCTCCCAGTTCTTTTGATTCAACATCCTTACCCTTCTCTTCATAGACAAAGTCTATCCACAAGGCTTCTTTCTCATGTATCTCCTGGACTTTTATTTCAATGTCCAAAGCACAGTATTTATCCAAGGCCAAACATCTGACCTGTTGTTGTTCCTGCTTACAGCCAATTATCATGGCTTCTTTCTCTTGTTCTTACATTGTCTGGACTATTGATTTTATGTCTAATGCTGAAAACTTAATTAAAGCCAAAGATTTGGCCTCCTGGGTTTCATCTCTTTGTCTACAACTAGGCATCATTGTCATCCTTAACGACAAACTCTTTATCAGCACTTTCCTGGACTAAGTGCTTCAGGTGTGCTAATTTCTCATCAACCGTCACTTCGGCTGATTCATCAGGTTTTCTCAGTATACTGAGTGGTGCTACTCCTTCAGTATACAATTTGGCTTCTACAAAATCTACATAAGCTCTGAAGGGTTGAGGATCTACATTGATCTCCTCTGTCTCTCCACTATCCAAAGCCATCATTATTTTTTGATGTAGAGAGGAAGGCACACACTTGTTGGTGTGAATCCAATCTCTACCAAGTAGAGCATTGTACTTAGCATTGCTGTTGATAACAAAGAACGCAGTCATACAGTCCCTGGTTCCCACACTCAGATTGATGGGCAAAATACCTTGAGCCATTTGTTTGTCTCCAACAAAACCAGCAATAGTTGTACTGGTTGGGATTAGCCTGGGGTTCCTCTTTCCTAGTTTCTTCAAAGAAGATTTCGAAAGCAGGTTTACTGCTGCCCCATTATCCACCAATACTTGGTTCATCTGTATCACATCGAAAAAGGCCTTCATATACAGCGGTTTAACATGCTGTGTCATAGAGGTTGTGGGATACTCAAAAGGGTATGAAAGGTTTATACTCACCTCTTCCTCACTCTCACCTTCAGTTTCCATAGGTGCAGCCACTTCAAATTCGTCTTGTACCATACTCACTTGTGAATCTTCACTAGAAACTGGAATTGGGTCAATCTCCTAACCTTGGTTGTCATCTTCAGCTTGAAACTCCTATGGTAAGATAAGCACCATATTCATTGACACCGGAGGAAACGAGCCAAATTGGACGACTGGCTGTACCTATTTTTCTTCTTGGCCAACTTGTTCAACTACTTCGAAAGTATCTTCCATGCTGCATTCTGGCACTTCAGTAATAGTAGCTTTCTTCAAATGGTCTGTTTCTGCTGATTTTTCAACCAAAAATGTATATTCATCCATGAAGGCTTCAAACATCTCTTCCTCAACCAACTCCTTCCTTTGGCCTAGGTCGACTTCTTCCTCTATCTCACTATCACTTTCCATCAAAGCCTTTTCCAATCCTGCCAAACTGGATCTTTCTTTGACTTTTAGTTCGAAGTGAACTTTGGCCAATTGTTCTCTGTTGCAACTCCTTTTGTCTTGAAGAGTCGACTTTGGATCATGATCTGACTTTGAATTTTCTTCTCTGTCTGCCTAGCTCTTTGGCTGGACTAATGAAGAGCTTTCTCCACTTTCTTTCAGATCCTTCTGGTACTGATTGTACCTTCGTTGGATCTTCCTTCTTTAAGACTTAGAAATTACTGGGACCATATTTGGTTCCTTTGTTTTTGGGTGCTTAAGTAACACCCAATTGTTTAGAATCGCCAAAGAAGGTTTAACCATCCTACCTTGGTTTCCAATAACATTCCTTCGGGTAGACATCTCCCTAGGTTTGTTCTGCATGACAAACCAATCTGGAACTCCAGGTACCCATGAACCCACTGGCCCAGTCGTTGAACTGTCTCTTTCGTCCTTCGAATCCATCTTCGAAGTTGGCTGTGAAGGCCACTGCTTGGCCCTGACTCCCTGTTTTGGGCCCAATTCAGGCCTTCGATGAAGGTGGCCACTTTCTATCCTCTGTGAGGCTGATCTAGAAGGCCAATCCCTGGCTTTGATCCCATAACTTGAACCCCTTTCAGGATGATTACCCTCCATTCTATAATAGTTAGGTGGTCTAGATTCATGTAGAGGTCTCTTGCTTTTGGAATGCACTCTAGTGGCCGTTGGCTCAGCCATTAATGGTTGCTGCCTAATACCAGTTGGATATGCCCTTTTATTATAAGCATTGGTTGGTTTAGGATGCCTCTATACATCTTTGTAATATTGTTTCCCATCAATTGGAAGCCCTTCAGCCACTTATAGCTCAACATGCATCTGGGACACATTCTTTGCATGACAACTGCCTCCAAAGAATCATCATCCGGTGTTTCTTCATCAGAATCTTCCCTCTGGTCTGGAAGACCTTGTCCAATAGCTGGCAGACTTCTAGCATCTTTCTTGACAGTAGTCTAACTGGCAATATGCATTTGCACATTGACCTCTTCCAGTTCTTTCGAGGACAAGTTCTGAAAATTTGGCACAATAACATTGGCTGCCACTTCTCCAATTTCTAGGAATGGATTAGTGTCAATCCCCATGGCTTTTTCTGCTTTAGCTGGGAATTTCAAACTTCCCTTTCGAATCTGCTCCTGGATCCTGTCTCGAAAAACAATACAGTTTTTAGTTGAGTAGGACCAAGAATTATGCCATTTACAATACATTTTTCCTTTAAGTTCTTCTGGAGATGGAATTTTGACTCCTTTTGGTAACTTCAGGAAGTTTGCAGCAAGCAAATGATCAAAAATGTCATCTGCCTTTGTCAAATCAAAAGAGTATTTCCTATGAAGTCTTTCTTTTTAAACTGCTGGTCAATTGTTGTGTCTTTATGAATTAATACTTCACAGATCACGGGCTCTTTCCCTATAATCTCTGCTGCATCAATTTCATAATTAGGATCTCTATAATACGTCTTGTATGATGTATTACTTCGATCTTGTTCTTCTTCTAGTAATGCTTCATACCTAGACACCTTATAGGTTAATTTCACTAAGTCTCTAAACTCAGTTGAGTCAAACTTCTTTCGAAGCCTAAACTCTAGACCATTTTGACCCAATCTCACAAATTCAGGCTCTGGTAAGATGATCCTATATTTATTTCGTGCTCTTTTAAATCTGACAATAAACTGAGTAGCCTTCTTATCAGGCCTTTGACTCAATCTTGCTAAGTCTGCCATGGAAACCTCTGGCTCTGTTTGGAAGAACTAAGCATGAAATGCCTCCTCCATTTGTTGCCACGTTTGGATAGAGCCAGGTGTAAGATTAATATACCATACAAAGGCTGCCATAGTTAGAGAATTTGGGAGCAATCTTAACTTCATATAGTCATTGTTAGTAAATTCACCACACTAAGCAACGAACCTAGGAATATGCTCAATCGTTGACTGGTTTCCATTTCCATAAAAAAGGGGAAAATCTGGTATCCTGAAGCCTCTTGGGTATTCATGTACCCTATTTACCCATTCTGGGTAGGGTTTTCTGTACACAGAAATTTGAACCCCCCGAGCCATTGGTCCACACATCTCTTTAACAATATTAGCAATTTGGTCCCTAGGGACCATATTTTGTGCTTGTTGAACCACTACTGGCGGAATAAACACAGGATTTGGTGGACAACCTTGTGCCTGTGGTCCTCTTGGTCCATAGGGTGGTATGTTTGGGACTGGTTGTCCCTGTGGTGCTGGCTGTTGTTGGGGATATGGGTGACCCCTTTGAGCCTGTCCTGTAAAAGGACCTGCGAAAGGTACTGGAATAGGTGTTGTGTCTCTTCCAGTTGTAGGAAAACCTTCCAATCCCCCGAGTATAAATTCGAACAAAGGATTAGTGAACCCCCTCGTGCCAGGTATGGCTTCGAACATGGGATTTGGAACCATCCTTATGCCATTATCTTGTATTGGGCCAGATCCACCAATTTGCATGGTTTTACTGTTAAGTAATGAGGCATTTTGACTTGCCATAGGCCTCGAAAGAGGCTTATACCAAGACTAAGGTGGTGGTCTTTCATGGTTTTGGCTACTAGTTTGACCATTAGCATGTCCATTACTTTGCATAGGCTATTTATCTCTAGCCAATCTTTGCTGAAGGACATTTGAATTTTCCTCTATATGCCTTACATTAGTTGGTTAATGAGTAGTCATTCGATCCAAAAAGGATGTTGCCCATCTTTCCATGGTGTTCATTAACTGCTGTCTCATGGCATCTACAAAGCCTCCCCATGGATTCATTGGCTGAGTAGATGGAACAGTGGATGGTCCAATTCCTTGGCCTCGTCCAATACTTTGAACATATGATACTTGTTCCGAAGTGCTGGTCTGTTCGACCATGCGTTCTGATGAAACAGGTACTTCCACAGGATGTGTCATCATATTATCCTCTGTATTAGGCATTTCTACCTCTCCTTCTACGTCTTCTTCCAGGCGTTCATTTTCTTCTTGTCTCCTACGTCTAGCCATTTTAATTAGTCCCACTGGGCGTGCCAAAAATATATGTTGGCTTTTTGGCTTTCGAAGGTTATTTTTGTAGCTGTGAGCGTGCCAGCAAGGATCAATCAGTCCTTACAGAATGTTGATTGCCAATCAATTATCAGACGATTGTGTTTTAGTTCTTTCAGCCTGTGCCACCAAATGTTTTGGTAGATGCTCTTTAATGCACTGCAAATATAGATCAGTTTCAAATCTAAATCAAGTATATGAATGGTTAATTAGTTGAGGCTTTAGATCATATATTCCTAAGCAAATATATCTATTTATACTATACTGTTGTGTTATTTTATTTTATTTTTGTTTTCCCAAAATATCTTCATATAACTGCTTTAAAATCCAGATTAAAATTTGTAATTTCTTGCAAATTTAATAGCACATCCATTAAATGTGCACAAATAAATTACTCATTCCTCATATGACAGAGTGATCTTATATTATGTGATTGTGTCGAACTCATATTACATCGTCTAAAGATGTTGCTTACCTCGTACCACTTGATTTCCCATTGCATTTGAAGTGCAGCATTTGGAGCAAGCCAAGGTTGATGAGTTTTAAGCATTGCAGCAAGATGTAATGCACTGTTTCCTTCATTATCCAAACAGTGCAACAAATCATCTATGCTTTTTGTAGATTTGCATTTTAGCAACAATTGCAAGACATGGGGTTGTCTATTTTCCACTGCTATGAGCATCAAATTCTTCCCATCTGAATTCATGTCATGTATGGCCGCTAGAAATTCCTTGAGGACGTCCTTTACTATTTCTTTGATACCGTTCTTTGCTGCTATTAATATTGGTGTCTCTGCAGCCCAAAACACCAGAAATTCAATAATATTTCCTATGTATCACCTGATTTAACTTTACCCATTGTTTATTGCTATCTATTTGAGCCAAAAAAAAAATTTCTTTCAAAGAATCATACATGAAGTTCGTTTAAATTTAACAAACGAAAGACCATTGTGTGTTTGTTTTGGTAAAAGGCTTGAAATTCATAGTCCCATGAAACTATCAACTTAGTTAAATAGTGAGATTTAGAATTAGCCACATTATTTCACTCAACGATCAATAATAATTATTGTCTTATCATAGTCTATATATTTTACCCTGATCAAACATAGTACAAATACCTAGCTAGTGTTACTAATGTACTAGTTCATAATTATCTTAGTTTTACTAATTCAGTGTAACCTCCAAAAATTTATATCGGTTATCAAACATGACCTAAAGCTAATACTCAATAACTTCATAATTAAGCGCATTTAATAACATAAAACAGAGCACTTAAAAATATGAAAATATTTAATTGAAAAAGGAATTTTTATTCATGGAGGGTCCGTTTGGGAAGGGTTAATTTGGCTATTTTAACTACAAAAAACAAAATAGGCTATTTTAGCCATAAAAAACAAAACATCACATCCAACCTATAATCATTACACTCTTCTCTTACAAAAAAAAGCCAAAAAAGCTAAAAAGCCCTTCCCAAACTAGACTTTTTAGCTAAGGCTAAAATAACCAAAAAAACCAACCCACTTCCCAAACCAACTCGGAGTTCAATTATCATAAAATGTTGAATATATTCAGAAGAACCGAGACAGTGAGTACCTTTCTTGGTTTGGTTCTGTTGGCTGCTGCTTTCCAAGGAAACTAGGCTATCTGTAACTGCATTTAGTAACTTTGCCACATCAATGCCCTGCTTGGTATTCGAAAAAGAGAGGGTAAATGAACAAGAAGAGAAGGAAGTTTCTTGTGGAGTATCTTCCTGTAGTGTTTGGTTATCTAGGTTGCTCTCCAAATGGCTCTTCTTTGGGATTTGATGATAGGAACTTTGGTGGCCTGGTTGGGGTTTGCTTCCACTATCTAAATAATCATAATAAGAAACATGTTGAACAAGTATGTTCTTGATGTCAATTGCCCACATGTGCCCTTCTTTCATCACCACTAATTGTTTTGGGAACAAAAACGTCATCCTTAAAAGTCCTATAATTAATCAAACGCAAGTAAAAATTTTAACTGCAAACAATATATATCATTTGTTAGACATACACAATTAAATAGTTGAGATTATTGAATCCTTATTCTCTCTTCTACTTTCTTTTTTATATTATTAAATGCGAGTGAATTTTGATTACAAACTTGATCTAATATGAAACACTCCTAATTCTCTCTCGCTCTGTCTCTTCAAATTATTTTTCAAATTGCAATATGGTCGATTTAATATTTTACCATATTTGAGCCAAAAAAGGGTCTTGAAGTAGAAACACTTGATGAACACACAGGCCGAGGAATAAATAGGCCGATGACCAATTTTTTGCCACGGAGGATTCTCTACATCAGTTCCCTTGTAGTATTTTCCTATTATCAGTTAACGGACAATAGTTCAATTACAATATTCAAATCACATGAAATTATAAAATAAAAATAAAAAAAACTTCAATTTAATTTTATTCCCTCAAATAAAATGATTGTTTGGTAATACATGTAACTGATTACATTGATTTCTGCAATTTTTTCTTGAGTAATTGAATTGAGTAATTAATTAAACAAGCATTTTTAAAATAATAAAAATAAATTATTGTCTGTTGAGAAAATAGAGTCAAATTGATTTAGTTTGGTTTGATTTTATAAGAGAAGAAATTAGTTTGGTTCAATTTTATAAGAGAAAAAATTGAAATATTAATTGTGAATATTGCAAAATTATAATTTTTAAAACCTGAGCTAATGTAATGTTAAGGATCATGAAAAAAATATCATGAAGATGATCATAAAAGATTCTCCACCTTCAAATTACCCATACAATAAAGAGAAAAGTTAGGGATCATGAAAATTTTTTCATGAAAATGATCATGAAAGAATTATGACCCTTGGATTATCTTGATTAATGTGTGGTGCTTTGTTTTAAGTGTAATCCAAGGGTCATAAATCTTTCATGATCATTTTCATGAAAGTTTTTTCATGATACCTAGTATTGCTCTACAATAAAACGCTACACACTAATTAAATGATGAAAAATCTTCATGATGAGTTTCATGATATATTTTTTATGATCCCTAACATTATTGTTCTGGGTGACACTGAGTGGCAAGGATGGAGATCTTATAATTATTAAGTGTGACCAATTTATAAAATTACAATAAAGTCATAATTAAATAATCTAAAAAAAAAAAAAAAAAACACATTATTTTGAAAATATACATGAATAGTTCTCACTTCCCAACAGACAAACCTTTTGCAATTCCCAATGAAATAAACATGAGTAAAAGTAATTATTATATTAAATTTACTGAAATTATAGAAAAAAAAAATGATATAATTTCATATTTTCTTAGAATAATTAAAAAAATCACAATTAAATATAAAAAAGTCATAACTAAAATCTCAAAATAATGTTGTAACTAAAAAAGAAAATTGGTAATGACTAAAGAAAAATATGATGTAATTAAGGATACATATTATATAAGGGTGTGTATAATAGAATTCTTTTTAAATTTACATATAAAATGAAATGTATTCACATTTCAAACTAAAACTGTCATTATGATTAATATTGTATAAATAAAAAATTTAAGGAAAATTAATATAAGGTCTTTCTCCAATTTTTAATAATGGAAAAAATCTATAATATTATTGTATGATGTCTAAGGTCTCTCAACCCCCGACACCTATATATCACAGAGAAATTTGATCCTCTAAAATCAAACTGCCTTTCCCTCTCTTTCTTTCTCTGCTCTTCTCTCTCCGGCGAACTCCACCTCTATCGCTGGAGTTCATCATCATCGTCGTCTTCTCCGACTCTCTTTCCTCTGTCAAGCGAAGTTCAAAGCATCCTTATCCATGAATGATTTCACCGATATTGGAATCAAAGCGTACCGCAATGAGAAGACAACCCAATGGTGGGAGTGAACAACGATATCATCACCATCAAGGCCGATAATAGAAGTGATACTGTCACTTTCATGTTTGAAAGCCCTAGTAAACTTCTCTTAGTTTTTCCTCCTCCGGTTCCGTCCTCTACTGGTCCTGGAACAATGACTCTCTCTCTCTCTCTCTCTCTCTCTCTCTCTCTCACACACACACACACACACACACACACACACAACTCATACATATACAAACATCTATATATATAGTATGAAGTTAAACTGTTTGACAAAATGTAAGATTTAGGCCTCGTTTGGGAACCTTCATTTTTAGCTAAAAAGTCAAAAAGTTACTAAATTAGCCAAAAAGCCAACAACCCATACCAAAAAGTCAAAGATTCTCTTTTCTCTCTACTTTTTGCACATCTTTTCGTAAAAAGCCAAAAAGTCATCCCAAACATACTAGTTTTTTTTAGCTCATATTTTAGCCAAATAGCCAAAAAGTTACTAAATTAGTCTGTTCCCAAACGAGGCCTTAATTTGACAAAACTCTTCTTAGAACTATAAAACATATAACTGTGAGCTTTGAAGCTAACTTGTTTAATAAAATACTTTTTAGAAAAACAATTACAATTTTCTCTAGTTTGTTCAAAACATAGAGAAAATTGTGATTTTTTTTTTTTTTTTATCTCTAAGTAGCCCAATTTTCTCTGGTTTGGTTTGATTTTGAATGGTAGGTAAGTAGAGAAATTCTTTGATTTTGAGATTTTGAATGACCAATAATGGTTGTGAGAAATTTGGAGAATCAGAAACTTCTTTTGCAACCATACATCCAAAGACAAAAATATTAGAGAGAGAGAGAGAGAGAGAGAGAGAGAGAGAGAGAGTTTAGGCCAAGCTGAAACTTGAACTTACTTTGCCTAGAGAAATTTGGAGAGAATTTCTCTGGAGAGTGCGAAGTTCAAAGAAGTTTGAAGAGAAGTCCAGAGAAATTTGAAAAGAATCTCTCTGGACAGTGGGAAGTCCAGAGATATTTAGAATGAAGTCCAGAGAAATTTGGAGAAAATTTCTCTGGACAATGGAAAGTCCAGAGAAATTTAGAAAGAAGTCCAAAGAAATTTGGAGAGAATTTCTCTGGGAATTGAAATTTCTCTAGATCGATGTGTGAGAGACCTTAGACATTATGAAAATATTGGAGGTCCTTTATGCTATAAAATTTTAATACCAAGGACCTTAAAAAAAATCTCCAAAAATTTATGCATAATTTTATTTTTTTACATTAAAACAAAACATCTATAAAGATGATTTATGTATATACTAACTGTTTGAAGGAGCAGCATCATTGATCACGTCTTCTGAATCAACTATCACACTTGGTTTCTCAATGGGAATAACTTGCAAAATAGTAAGAAAGAAAAAAAAAATTATTACTCTGCTCAAAAGCTAACAAATATAATCACATACAAACCCCTCATTCCTCAATAACACCCTCGTCTTCAAATTTTAGTATGTAGTTTGATAGTAGACATTAATTAAATCGATTATGTAGCGTTTAAAAACTTCTACATACATAAAATTTGATTATAAAAATAGACATAATCCTCTCTCATGTAAAATGGGTCTTACTTAAAGTAAGAGAGTTATGTCTGATTTTATTATCGAATTTTATTTGAGTATGAAGCAAAAAGAAATAGATAGAATATTCATTACATACGTGTTGAGTTATAGTTGGAAGAGAGTTGGTTTTGCTTACAATGATAAAGGAGTGTTTGGCACAAAGTAAGGCTGCAACTACTTCTGAAGGAAGAATGCTTGTTGGCTAGAAGATGGAGTGCCGAATACCCTCTCTCGTCAACACAGTGCTGAAAGTCTGGAAACCGAGCCATTATTTGATATGCCAATTCTGCCAAACCCATGAAACCAAAATTATTTTATATAAGGAGACTTGGCTGAGTATTGAGTATCATTTTGAAATAAAAAACTCACTAAAATTCTTTCAAACAAATGTCACTATTATATCATTCCAATGCACAATTTTGTATATAAATTCTCATGAAATAGCATTTTCCTAAGATTACAGCTTCTCTCAAGTCCACAAATGTAGATTAAGTTGTGCAGTTGGAGCCACCACAAATCCAACTCTGATGATTCAATCCGTTCATTTTGTAAATCTTATATGTAGATTGTTAACGAAAAAATAATTTCTTTAAATCTGATAATTGTAATAATGTAATTTCTCTAAATTTAACCATTTATTTTCAAACATTTTTTGAAGAAAAATATGAAGACTCTATCCTCTTTCATAAAATAAAATGTTGGGATATTATACAAGCAAAATGAAGCTCAATATATGTGTGTGTGTGTGTGTAAATGCATAATAATAAGACATTAAAATAAGTAAATTACCAAAATACTCTCCATCGATGGCACAGTGAAGAACAGTGCAGCCATCACTATTCCTTCTACCGAATTGGTAGATTTTGTCCCAACCATCTTTCAGCTGCCAACAGCAGATGATACTCAAGAAGAGTGGAGTCTCACTATCTTTGTTCCGAAAACCAATCAAACCAGGCATCTTCCAAGCAATTTGCACGCACATTCTCTCGTTCCCCATCTTTTCTGCTAGATGGAGAGCCGTGTTCCCCTTTTTATCTGCGAAGGCTAGCTCCCTTTCATCATCATCGGCATCACTGTCTTCGATCATGTCCAATAGATCTTTGACAACTTGTTCTTGGCCTTCATAGACCGCCATATGTAAAGCAGTCCCACCTGACTGATTGATCTTCATTCGTCGAACCTCTGGCTGACGACCACATATTTCCACAACCTCTTTCCATTCCCCCTTCATGACTCTTTTAATCAAGTTCTTCTTTATAATCTCCTCCTTTTCCGCCATTGCAATTAATTCTGTTGGAACAAGTTCTTTGATAGATAGATATGTGTAAATATATAGCCCAAGGAAAACAGGTAGAGAATTTGTTTTCCTTGCATGTCAAGTGTCCAAAATCAAATAAATGATTTTAAGTCTCTTTCTTCGATGTGAGAGGGGTGTTAGCTAGCTTGATTTCCAAAAATTGTTTGAATTTTTAGATTGTTTTTGCATTTTGGATTTGTGGAAAGTAAAATAATAATTAAAACAAACAAACAAACAAACAAATGATTTTTTTCTCTTTTTCCTCTACAAGACTGTACGATGATAATTACAACAAAAACTCAGTTTAAACTGTTCACATTATGTTTTTGCATCCCCACGGATAAGAAAACCTTGTTCAAGCTTAACTTTATTTATTTATTTATTTTGCTTTAGGATAGTTGATAGTACAAGCAAAGCTCATACGAGGTAGAAAAGCTGGTTTATCATAAATATATTTTTTGCATGACCTTGTTCAGGCTACTATTAATTTTTCTTTTCCAGCTCAGAAGGCAAAGAATTGTGATGTAGTTGAACCTTCAACGAAAGGTAGCAAAAAAAAGAACATGTAAAAAATATTATGGTTATTCCTGTTAAAAAGAAAAAGGAAAGCACAATATATTTTTTTATTAATCCTGTTACATAGAATATAAAATATTCACAATTCCACTTTAAATCACAGCTGGCCCAACATTTTGAAATCATGCGCCTACACCATGGAAACAATTGAACAAAGATTGAAAATAAATAACAAAATGGGTTTGGCTAACTAATATATATATCATTGATCCTTTTTACTATTTATATGGCCAAAAAATACTTGTTATCATAAATCTATTAATAATTTATTAATAATCATCATGAAATATGAAAAATCAGTCATAAATATCTCTGTGGACAGATGATATAAAATTATCGACAAAAAAAAACTAATCACGGATAACATTTCTCTTTCTTATTTCATGTGTCCAAGACGAATGTGATAGCGGGGCTGCGTGGCCAGAGCTGCTAACGGGCCCAATATACTCGATATTTTGGGTTCGGGCCCATTACATGATGAATTGACTGTCGAAGTCCGCAGCCATGTTTAAGCCACGCTTCCAAGTTTAAGCCCAAAGAACAGTTGCAAAAGGCCCTTGCATGGCCTACGAAGCCCAGCCCAATAGACCTACTCCGAACCCCAACGGGGAAAAAATTAAAGGGTAAATCAACATTATTTTTATCAATTATTACTAAATATCAATTTATCATTTCAACTTTAAAATTGTACATTTAATTTCCAAACAAATATAAATAAAATAAAATCATGCAGACGGGGAATAGTTGGAGAGAGTTATTTAGGTACAAAAGTTTAAAAAATAAATTAAAAAGCTATTGTGGTATTCTTCCACCTATGAGAGTACACAATCATTTTTCTTTAAAAAAATAAGGAAAAAATAAAAGAAAAAAAATCATTTTTCAAATAAATGTAAGTAGAATAAGATTCACTTGAGAAGTGTTGTTTAGGTACAAGAAATCTATCAAATGTAAAACATTAAAAACTAATATTAAAAATAAATTAAAGAATCCACTGTTGTGAAATAGAATTTGTCTACTTGTAGAAAGATTAAAAAATAATAAACAAAAAAGATTAAAATGCTAACTGTTATAAGACTCATATTAAAGTTTTGTTTTAACGGTTGTGTGCTCTCATTTACAAGAATACAAAATCATAAATATCTATGTAGACAAGTGTTAGCAGATATTTTAATATTATAATGTATTATAGATTTGATTTCTTTTCTTTCCCTCCAAGTTTTCTTTTCTTTTCCTCTAAGTTAATCTTTTTTTCTTTGTAACCAGGATCATCCAAGCAACTTCCTATACTTTTCCTCCATAAATCCTCCAAGTCAAGTCTTCTTCTCCAAGTCTTCTAAGTCTTGCCCACCAAGTCAAGTCTTCTTCTCTTCCAAGAAACTTGTCCACTAAGTTTCCTCTCCTCCAAGACACTTGCCCACCAAGTTTCCTCTTCTATAAATTGAACTAACTTCTTATCTTGGAGCATAGAAGGAGTGTTCGTTGTTTTATTATGTTTGTGCGAGATTTTCAGGCAAATAAAAAATGGTGTATGTGATAAAGCTTTGAGTTCAACCAATTATTCAGTATTAGTGAATCATATGACTTAGTCGGGCTTTTGTATCCTAAGGGGACAAGTCAAGGTTTTTTCTGCTGCACCGGTGTGAGGCTTTGCCTAACCACAAAGGGCTTGAATCTCCTTAAAGAGAGCGAATTTTCCGCGCCTCATCCCTTTCAATAATTATTGTAATTTGTATTTTCTGCTGTTTTATTTGTAATTATCACCAACAATTTTAAGGAGATTCAGACACTAAAATTCATGGAGACAATATTGGAGAAACCCAACGAGAATACTGGCGATCTCAACAAGCCCTTCCGATTTAAGGGAGCCCATTTTAAGATATGGAAAGGCAAGGTGTTTTTCTACCTCAGTCTTCTCAAGGTGGCCTATATCCTGATCGAGAAAAATCCGAACAAAGTCCCCACTGAAGAGATGACCGATGAGGAGTACGCTGTTCATCTTGAAAAAATCAAGAAATACAACACAGATGAGTATAAATGTCGGTATTATCTTTTGAATTGTCTTTCGGATCAATTTTATGATTATTATGATACTACTTACACCACTGCTAAGAAAATTTGAAAAGCCTTGCAGAATAAATATGACACTGAAGAAGCAGGCGCCAAAAAATACGCTGCAAGCCGTTTTTTCCGCTACCAGATAATAGATGGAAAATCAGTGATGGAGCAATTTCAAGATTTTCAGATGCTAGTGGCTGAAGTTAGATCCGAATGTATCAAAATTGGAGACAATCTTGTTGTGCCGGGTATTATTGACAAACTACCATTATCTTGGAGGGAGTTTCAAAAGTCAATGCATCACAAGCAAAAAGAGACATCCTTGGAGACTCTAATCACACGGATTCGAGTGGAAGAGGAAGCATGAGGACAAGATGTGCTTATGACACACGAGCATTCCACTGCAAAGGTAAATTTAACTTCTGAAAATACTTTACCTAAAAGTCGATTTCGTAAAAGTAGTCACTTGAAGCCAATTAAGAAAATCTAGATAAATAGTGGAAGGCCACAAAATAAAAATTACCCGAGACAAAAGAAATAGAACCAAGAACCCTCTTCACACGATCTGACAAATATGACATGTTTTGTGTGTGGCAAAAGTGGGTATATTACTCGAACTTGCAAATTTCGGAAACAATAGTCTCGACCACAGGCTAATGTTACCGAGAAACCATTTGTAGCTATGATTACAGATATTTTTATGGTTCAATCTGTGGAAGGGTGATGGGCAGACTCTGGTGTCAATAGACATGTCTACTATGATAAAAATTGGTTCAAAGATTTCACTCCTTTTAATGAGGAGAGGACTGTTATGTTTGGTGACTCCAGTTTAACTAAGATGCTTGGGTGTGGGGATGTTGAGCTAAAATTTATCTTTGGACGTGTGCTTGTTTTAAAAGATGTGTTCATGAGGAAAAATTTGATGTCGAGTTATTTGCTTAACAAAGCTGGTTTTAAGCAAACTATTGAATCTAACCAATATGTAATCACTAATAAAGGCATATTTGTGGGGAAAGGGTATGCATGTGATGGAATGTTCAAATTAAATGTTGAGAATAAGAAAGCACATCTTTCTGTTTACATGTTGCCTTCTATGAATTTTTGGCATGCTCGTCTGTGTCATATTAATAACCGATATGTGGGAGTCATAAGTAGTTTTGGATTAATTTCTAGACTAACAAATAAGTTTGAGAAATGTGAAATTTGCAGTCAAGCAAAAATAACTAAAATGTCTCATAAAAGTGTGGTGAGAAATACTGAATTGTTAGAATTAATTCACACTGATTTATGTGAATTTGAAAGAATTTTAACACGTGGTGGAAATAGATATTTTATCACTTTTATTGATGATTTTTCAAAATACACTTATGTACACTTGTTGAAAAATAAAGTGATGCTTTTAAAAAATTCCTTCTTGAAGTTGAAAATCAATTCGGTAAAAAGATTAAAGATATAGAAGTGATAGAGGCCGGGAGTATGAATCTCTTGGATTCAACTTGTTTGCTCAATCTTTAGGAATAATCCATGAAACTACTCCACCATATTCACCTGCATCTAATGGTGTAGCAGAAAGGAAAAATAGAACTTTAACTAATTTAACAAATGCTATACTAATTGAAGCAGGTGCTCCTTCAAATTTGTGGAGAGAAGCAATTTTAGCTGCATGTTATGTTATGAATAGAGTGCCACATAAAAAAAAAACAAAACTTACACCGTCTGAGTTGTGGAAAGGGCATAAGTCAAATTTGGGATATTTGAGGGTTTGGGGTTGTCTAACTTTTATTAGACTTGTGGACCCTAAAAGACCTAAATTAGGTGTGAAAACTACCACTTGTGCTTTTCTTGGATATGCAGCAAATAGTACAGCCTATAGATTTTTTAATATTGAAAACAAAATCATTTTTGAATCAGGTGATGCAATTTTTCATGAAGAAAAATTTCTTTTTAAATCTAAAAATGGTGGGGGTTAAAATTATCAAGAAAATATTTTATTTGAAACCAGTTCCTCTACTCCTCTTTTACAAAACCAAGATACTGTAATTTTTGAACCTAGAATGAGTAAAAGAGCCAGATTAGAAAAAGATTTTGGTCCTAATTATCATGTTTTTAATGTGGAGGAAACTCCATTAACTTTACAAGAAGCTTTGGTATCTCCTGACTCTGTTTTTTGGAACGAGGCTGTAAATGATGAGATGGACTCATTATTATCCAATAAAACTTAGGTATTAGTAGATTTACCACCAGGTTGTAAAACTATTGGCTGTAAATGGGTTTTAAGGAAAAAAACTTAAACCGGATAGAACTATTGATAAATATAAAGTAAGGCTTGTTTTAAAAGGTTTTAAACAACAAGTAGATCTTGACTTTTTTGATACATTTTCTCCGGTTACTAGAGTTACATTCATTAGATTATTAATTGAAGTGGCTGCAATTCATTATCTAAAAATTCATCAAATGGATGTTAAAACAGCCTTTTTAAATAGTGACTTGGATAAAGAAATCTATATGGATCAACTTGAGAGTTTTGTGAAATCCGGTCAAGAAAGCAAAGTGTGCAAGGTAGTTAAATTCCTATATGGCTTAAAACAGGCCCCTAAACAGTGGCATGCAAAATTTGATTCCTGCATGATTGAGAATGTCTATAAAACTAATGAATGTGATAAATGCATCTATTATAAGTCTAAAGAAAATTCACATGTCATTATTAGCCTCTATGTGGATGATTTACTTATATTTGGCTCTAATTTGCATATCATCGTGGAAACTAAAAATATACTTAGTAGCCATTTTGATATGAAAGATCTTGGTGAGGCTAATTATATTTTGGGAATGAAAATTACCAAAACCTATGATAGTATATTTCTTGATCAGTCGCATTATGTTGAGAAAATTTTAAGAATGTGGGGACATAAATTTTGAATGACGACACGTGGTCGAGGTGTCACCGAAGTGCCATCCGGGGTGCCACGTATCCTGGTCATGAGGCCGAGATGATCTCGGCTAGGCCGAGGTTATTTGCGAGAATATCGAAATCTGGACGTCGAAAAAGACAACGGCAATGAAGAAACTCGTGATAAGGATCATGGAGAAAAAGACGTCGCCCAAGAGGGCGACGTACCAAAGAAATCAGACCGAAGCGGATATTATAACGAGGACGACCTCCAGGTATGGAATGCCTGCGGAGGGACGACAAAGTGAAGGGAATGGCGAACAAATTGGCGGACCTGCAAACAGTCGTCAATTTCATAATGTAGAACAACGTCATGCAGCCACCGTTCCCGTTACAAGATGCGCCGATTCCAGCAGCCAAGAAAGGTGCCCAGAAAGGGATAATCTGCAATATTGATCAAACTGAAAAGTAAGTTTTGAAACTGTAAAATTGCTACAGTTTCAAAATATAATTCTGTTAAGCATTATTCCTTATTAATCAAATTGATAAATGTGTTATTAAACTGCAAATGTTTACAATAAAAGCATATTATGAAATTGTAAAATTTTACATTTTTAAAGAATGATTCATTTCAACATCAAAAAAACTAAAACTAAAAAATTTCACAGTTTTCACCACCTATAACTAAAACTTGAAAATAACTTATTCAGAATTTGAAAATTTTCCCCATTAAAACAGGAAAAGATAAATGTGTAGCAGAAAAAAAGTAGCAAAACTAAGAGATCGAAGAAAAGGGACAGATAAGCTAAGGCTTTCATCCTCACTGATTCTTAGAGCCATCAGGGAGTCCACCCTTAACGGCTGTAATTTGTTTGTCACAAACCTAGCCATGAACATCTCGGCCAGGCCCTCCCAGGTTTCACAATTCTTTTTGGCAACTTGTGAAACCAGTCCGATGCAATTTCCTCGAAGGACGAGGGGAACACCTTGCAGAGCAACGGCTCATTCCTGGTGTATAACGCCATGGAGTTCAGGTACAAGCCAACGTGGAAGTTCGGGTCCGACTTACCGTCGTATATTTGGAATCTTGGCATGTGGAACCTCTTCGGGGATTCGAATTTGTCCAATTCTACCAATAACGGCGTTCTCGGCTTGACCGGAGAAGTTACCTCGGCGTTTTGTCGCTTTCTCTGAAGGTAATCCCTTAGATCGTCCTTGGTCCGCCCAGGAGCTCGGCTATCTTCGGATTTCAGCCTTTTTGGTGCACTACTGCCCGTGTCATTGTGAGTCCTTTTGGACCTTCCTCCATTGGTCGTGTCGAAACAAAGTTCATTCCCTTGAACATCCTGGTGTTCCTTGGTGTAAGTTTCTTTAGTTCAACGTGTCTTCTAGGATTAGCTCGAGTAATCAATATGATCCACTCGAAGGTCAACAAGAACGAAATACATTGGGAGACTCAGAAAGTGAAGTACTTGCACATGTACACCAGGTTTGGCAGAAAAGGCTTAGGGCAGACGAGTGCCAGGGACCAGTGGTGTCCTTTATTGAAGATGACCTAGAGATAATGCAGCATCCACATAACGATGCCTTGGTAATATCCCTCTATATTGGAGAGTGCCAAGTGAAGCGCATCTTAGTTGACCAGGGCAGCTCTTGTGACATCTTGTATGTCAGGTGTTACAAGGAGCTTGGCCTCCACCAAGATAATCTGGAGCAGTCCAATGGCCCAATGATTGGGTTCAACGGAACGCCAACATGGCCCTTGGAGGCGGTAAGTTTGGAAGTGCAGGCTGACACCAATAAGACAAAAACAGAGTTCACCATAATCGATACCCCCTCCCCTTACAATGCTATCCTGGGAAGGTCATAGCTACATGCAATGGGGGTTGTCCTCTCAACATTGCATCAGCTATTGTGGTTCCCAACAGAACATGGAATAGAGGAGGTCAAAGGGGATCAAGTGTAGGCAAAGAATTGCTCTATGGCTGCAATGAAATCTACCTGCAACATATGAGAACCAGAAAAAAGCAGAGATTGAGGAAGAGGACATGGAAGTCCTGGAAGACATCGGCAAAGAGCCAGTCGAGAAGAGTAAGGAAGCCCTAAAGAAAATCCATGTCCAGCAAGGGGATGAAGAATGCTTCTTCCTTCTCGACTTGGGCTTGGCCGAGGAAGAGTTGCTCAATGTACTCTGGGCATATCGGACTACGCTGAGAAGATCAATTGGGGAGTCCCCATTTGCCATGGCTTATGGCACAGAAGCAGTCATTCCACTAGAGGTCGGCATCCCAGGGATTAGAACCCATGGAGTAGAGAACGGGACCAATAAGGCACTCTTGGCCCGAGATCTGAATCTTCTAGAAGAGAGAAGGGAGAAAGTAGCAATTCAGCTGGGGGCATACCAGCAGCAGCTTGCTAGAGCTTATAATAAGAAGGTTAACCCACGAGAGTTCCAAGTTGGTGACCTCGTCCTAAGAAAGGTCGTCGGCAACAAGAAGGATCCCAAAGAGGGCAAGCTTGGCCCAAATTGGGAGGAATCCTATAGAATCACCTCAGTATTAGGCAATGGGGCATATCGGCTTGAAGACAGTGAAGTATGACTGACCAGATAGTTGGCGATGTTTCTGATTGAAACATGACGAATAACTTAGACTTATTATATGACAGAGTTTCTACTTGCATATAATAAAGTTGAACTAAGTTGGCGATGTTTCTGATTGAAACATGACGAATAACTTAAACTTATTATATGGCAGAGTTTATACTTGCATATAATAGAGTTGAACTAAGTTGAGTTAACCTGGACTTGCCATATCAGCAGAGCCAGACACAGACTGGAACTAAGAACATGTTAGTCAGATTAACAAAGAGACCAAGGTTGGTAACTTCGGCCAGTCTTTGTTTAAATCTGACCTCGGTGACAAGGTCAAAGCCACATGCTTAATGAGAACCCAAGTGGAACTTAAGTTCACATTAGGGGACAAGGGGCTGGAAAATGATGCTTGGGAGTTAGAATTTACAAACAAAGGATGGTTTAACACTTGTTGAAATTTTAAGAAAAATTTACAAGTTAAAGTTAAACCGAGGTCATGTTTAATACTTGTTGAAATTTTAAGAAAAAATTTACAAGTTGAAGTTAAACCGAGGTCATGTTTAATACTTGTTGAAATTTTAAGAAAAATTTACAAGTTTAAGTTAAACTGAGGTCATATTTAACACTTGTTGAAATTTTAAAATTTACAAGTTGGAATTAACCCAAGGTTATGTTGAAAAAGGACTGGTTTTAACACTTGTTGAAATTTTAAGAAAAATTTACAAGTTGAAGTTAAGCCGAAGTTATGATTAAAGGAAGATTGGTTTAACACTTATTGAAATTTTAAGAAAAATTTACAAGTTAAGCCAAGTATTGAAATAATAGAAGACACAGGTCCTGATAAGTAAAGAGTGAAGTGGCAAGTTATAAATAACACTTGTGAGAATATTATAGAAAATATTTTCATGTGTTAGGCCAAAGCCGAGATGAAACGTTAGTAGGTATAACCGAGGTGTTATACCTCGAGGAGATTGCACAGTTAAGGTGTATGTTGAATACATGCAAATTATTCTAAGTATAGAATCATACAAGAGTAAAAAGAAGACACATACAACCACATTAAAAGAAGAAATTAAAGAATGCATTCAGATAAGGAAAAAAGGCACTTCGGCCTAACATTGAAGAATGATTGTTTAGATTACAAAAAGGCCGGTGTGAAGTATGCCGGTGTCAGACGGTAGTAGTAAGCAAAGAAGTGCAACGAAAGCCTCGCCGGAGGGAGAGAATGAAACTGGTTTCAGAAAGCTTCGCAAAAGCAGCAATGGAGGATTTGAGAGAGAAAGTTTGAACAAGAACGAAGATGCAAAAGTGAAAA
This sequence comes from Camellia granthamiana, assembly GCA_036172215.1. Lineage (NCBI taxonomy): Eukaryota > Viridiplantae > Streptophyta > Magnoliopsida > Ericales > Theaceae > Camellia > Camellia granthamiana. Next base: position 32,112 of record JAXFYN010000060.1, on the reverse strand, counting down.
GACGGAGAGAGTGAAGTGATTTTGATCAAACACGCAGAATGGAGGCAAAATGGCAATTAGTGTGCCTAGGACGACGTGCTTGTCAGACGGTGCACGCAGATACAAGGCGACTTAATGGCGCGTATCAGACACGGCTCAGTAGGGGAAAGACGCGTGGCAGAAACGGTTGAAATACTGTGCATGCAAGCTCATACGCGTGATGAAACACTTGGAGTTCTTAATTTAATGAAGCAAATACCTCGGCTAGAAGGACGGTTTCGGCTGAGAAACTTGAACAAACTTGGTTGTTGCTTCCAAAGCATTGATGAAAGCAGACTATAGGTCTCGGTCATATTGAGCCGACGAGTTCTGACTTCGGCAATAAATGATAAAGCGAGCTTAGCCGACGTGCTAAATGGAAAAAATGATATAGGTTCCATCACCTCAGGATGCCGAGGTAATAGAACGTAGGGGGCAATTGTGGGGACATAAATTTTGAATGACAACACGTGGCCGAGGAGTCACCGAAGTGCTAGCCGGGGTGCCACATGTCCTGGTCATGATACCAAGATGATCTCAGCTAGGCTGAGGTTATCTGCGAGAATACCGGAATCCAAGGTAAGCGGATAAGGGACAAGAGTCCTAGAATGGAAGAAGACTTCAGTTTGGGTAAAGATAAGACTCTTAGAGAGTTTATCCTAATCTTACTGGGAGTCCAAGATTAGCAGTAATCCTAAGTCCATTGAAGCTAGGCTTCTATTGGGACTAGGTCAGTGTTGGCTATAAAAGAAAGGCACCCTCATGGGTGTAAGGTATGTTTTTTATGCTCTAAATAGTGAGTTAAGCACTTTTGCTATCTTTGAGAGATAACTGACTTGATCGTCGGAGTGTCCCCAGGTGGACGAACCACCGCCGGAATCTCTTATTTTCTGTGATAGGTCATTCGGACAATCTATTCTACCGGTGTTCTCCAGCTGAGTACCTATTTGGCAGTGTGGTCAAAAATCGACTTACACAAAGAAAATATAACTTTGATGAGTACAAGCATGTTCTTACTCCTTTTGATCCTCATGTGCGTTTATTTCCTGTTGAAAATGATAAGGATGTAATTAATCAAAATGAATATGCTAGTATGATTGGTAGCTTGCATGATGCGACTGACTATACTAGACCTGATATTGCCTATGCAGTTGGAGTACTTAACAGGTTTACTAGCAAGTCTGACTGTGATCACTAGCTAGCCATAATATTCCAGGGAAATAATATTCCAGGTGTTCACATAATATTATGTGTGTGCAATAGTTATTTATTTCCCTTAAGCAGTCGTAGTTCAATGCTGAGCATACTATTGACTCTGGAGTAAATATTATTGTTTCACTAATGGAGGTTCAATGCAGAGCACACCTACTATGATGTATAATATCCTTATTTGCCTAATAATCTCAGTATTTGTTACCTATAATATTAAAATAGGTGAGAGAATGTTAGCAGATATTTTAATATTATAATGTGTTATATGTTTGATTTCTTTTCTTTCCTCCAAGTTTTCTTTTATTTTCCTCCAAGTTAATCCTTTTTCCTTGGTTACCAAAGATCCTCCAAGCAACTTCCTATACTTTTCCTTCAAGAATCCTCCAAGTCAAGTCTTCATCTCCAAGTCTTCCAAGTCTTGCCCACCAAGTCAAGTCTTCTTCTCCTCCAAGAAACTTGTCCACTAAGTTTCCTCTCCTCTAAGACACTTGCCTACCAAGTTTCCTCTTCTATAAATTTTGCTAACTTCTTATCTTGGAGCATAGAAGGAGTGTTTGTTGTTTTATTATGTTTGTGTGAGATTATTAGGCAAATAAAAAAGAGTATATGTGATGAAGTTTTGGGTTCAACCAATTGTGCAGTATTGGTGAACCATACGACTTAGACGGGCTATTGTATCTTGGGGAGGACAAGTCAAGGTTTTTTTCTGCTGCACCGGTGTGAGGCTTTGCCAAACCGCAGAGGACTTGAATCTCCTTAAAGAGAGCGAATTTTCCACTCCTCAGCCTTTTCAATGATTATTGTAATTTGTATTTTCTAGTGTCTTATTTGTAATTATCACCAACAAGTAATACAAAATGATAGGAAAAAAATTTAGTGGCATAACACATTTGAAGTCTTGGTGGTGGTGACTATAACAACGATGGAGGTGGTGGAACAAGAACAAGTGCTAATGTGTAGTCAAGTACATGTGATGGTTTTAATAAAATTGAATTATTCTGGTTAGTATTTACCACTCTCATATAAAAAGTTGTCAAAATCAAATTTTTGAAGATGAATGAGTAGTTAAAGCTCCATCATTCCAATCCCACGCGCTCTTGAAATCAAATCTCATTACACTGTTGTATCAGGATCCTCTAGAGTTTTATTCTTGAAGTGATCCCTGAAGTGGGGTGATTCAACGGCTCAAAATAAAACTAACCAAAACGATGTCGTTTTGGTTAGTAATTTCAAAATAAAATAAAAAAATAATGCTTTAATTCAAAATTCCCAAAATTCCCTCCAGGTATAGCAGAAGCTGTAGCAGAAGGCAGGAGTGCGAGAAAGAGAGAAGAAGAGAGAGGGAGAGGGAGAGAAGAGAGGCGGGAGTGTCGCCGTCTAGCCGTTGCCACCGTCTAGTGGTCGCCCCGCCGTCCAGTCGTCGCCGCCATCGCTGAGGTGTGGGAACATTTCATTAATCCATTTTACTTTTCTATATTGTTGATTTGTACACAAATTCTGTAAATGGTGCCTATATTATGTTTACAAATTTTGAATGAAGATTTCATTATTTTCTATATTGTTTATTCATCATTTTCTATATTACAGCTTCTGCTACAGAATTTATGCACAAAACATTATTACAAATGATGCCTCTCTTGTAATGATTTGTGTAGGTATATCATAGTTTTTGTATGCCTCTCTTTTTCATATGCAACTCATTATTTATTCAAATAGAAGATGTATATAAGAGTGGCCTGTTAAATAGGCTTTAAAATCTTTGATATCTAAACACTGCATTTATATTTTTTTTTTGTACAAACAGATGATTGTTAACCCCATAGATTTGCAGTCTAGGCATTTAAATTCCAAGAATTTAAAATTGAGAACTACTTGATCTACAATGTCACGTTTAAAATATATGGACTCTGGTATTGATGATTGAGCTATAGAATTGTAGATTTATTTTTTATTTTTTGTTGTTTAATTTTGATTTTGTATGTTCACATGTTGATTATAAGAAAATTAAGGGATTTGTGTTAAATCTGGATCATTGAAAACATAATTTACTATTGAAGAAATTTGTTCCCCTTTGTTTATATAATCTAATATGAGTCAATTCTTGTAGTGTTTTTATTTAGTTTGTATTATTTTGCAAACATAGTTTACAGTTTTTATGCTAATACTGAGCACTTTTTTATTTTTTAAGTGACTTAGCACATTGATATCGAACCTAACAATGTTGAGAATGACGAGGGGGACTGTGATTGGAAGCCTAGAGTTCACATGACATTTGATACATAATAAGAAGCATATAATTTCTATAATGTTTATGGAGGAAGGCTGGGCTTTAGTATTAGAAGGGGTTATGTAAACAAAAACAAGGAGGGGCAAATCACTTCAAGGCTATTTGTTTGTAATAATGAGGGGTTCCGAGTTGTCGACAAGCGAGATCCATTAACAAAAAATCCTAGCAAGAAGTGAGGACTGGTTGTCAAGCCCAACTTATTATTAAGTGGGATAGGAATATTCATAAATTTTTTGTTGGTGAGTTTGTTGAACAACATAATCATATTTTTGTACCCACAGAATGTACGCATATGTTACCATCCCAAAGGAAAATATCTGCATCACAGGCAATCGAAATAGATTTAGCTGAAAAATCTGAAATCCGACTTAATGCTGCATTTGAGCTCACGGGTAATGAAGCTAGTGGAAGGAAGTCGCTTGGGTTCACAAAAGTGGACCAAAAAAATTATTTGAAAACTAAGAGGCAAAAGAGTTTAGCATATGGGAAGGCATGTAGCATTTTGCAATATTTTCGTGAGAAGACATTGGAGAATCCATCTTTTTTTTACTCGGTCCAATTAGATAATGAGGAGTAGATTACAAACATATTTTGGGCCGATGCTCCAATGATCATGGATTATGGGCAATTTGGTGATGTTATGACTTTCGACACTACTTACAAGTTAAATAGTGCACATAGACAGTTGCGTCTTTCATTGGATTTAACCATCATAGGGAAACTATTATATTTGGCGCAACTTTGATGTATGATGAGACTGCCGATTCTTTTATATGGCTTTTTAGAAGATTCTTGGAGGCAATGTCAAGTAAGGCTCTGAAAACAATTTTTACGGATCAGGATGCTGCAATAGCTAAGGCCATACCTATTGTCATGCCTAACACAAAACACCGCCTTTGCACTTGGCATTTGATGCAAAATGCATTAAGGCATGCAAATTCTATCCTCAAAGATAAGGAGGTGAAGGATAAGGGGATGAAGAGTGTTTTATCCAAATTTATGTATGACATTGAAGATGAGGATGATTTTACGTTAAATAGGAGAAAATGCTTGACAAGTATGAAGTGCGAGATAATCATTGGTTGAAGTTAACATTTGGGGTCAAGCAAAAATAGGGTTGGCCATGTGTTAGAAATGCATGAGGTGCGGGCATGAGTAGCACCCAACTTAATGAATCCTTTAATGCATTCTTGAAGGATTTCATTCAGTCTGATCATAACTTAATGCAATTTTTCATGCATTTTGATCTAGTTCTTTGTGAGAAGAGGTACAAAAAGTTACAAGCCGAATATGTTCTATGCCAAAAGTTGCCAAAGGTGAATATTAAAGTGAAGATTATGGAGCAAGCTGCAGATGTTTACACAAATAAAATTTCTGAAGAATTTCAGGAGGAGTATGTCAAGTCCCTTAAAGTAAACATTGAAGAAACTGAACATAATGGTGAGAGTACCGTTTATACGTTTATACGGTTCTTGATAATGATGGTGTAAAGGTGAGGAAGGTGAAAGTGGAGTGTGATGGTTCACTCATTTGCAATCGTAGGAAATTTGAAATGAAAGGCATTTTGTGTAGTTATTGTTTGAAGATCCTTAGAGACACCCTCAAATTCAAAGAAATTCCTCCCCAATATATTCTCAAAAGATAGACTAAAAAAGCAAGAGCTGAAAATGTAAAAGATAGGTGCGGGCATGATATTAAGATTGATGTAAGATTGCATCAAACTTCACGCTTTAGATCATTGATGGCAATTTTTAGAGCAGTAGCGTGTAGAGCTTCCGAAAGTGAGGAAACATATTACTTGACGATAAAGAAAGCGGATAACTTAATTGCAAACATTGAAAGCATGTTAAACGCAAAATTCAATATGCCTTTTTCAAATATTATTAAACAAGAAAGGCCTCCCGACACATGCCTCGAAAGCTTTGAATTGGATGGTGTAGCGGATACAAATGTAGTTCAAGCAAAAGGACTCAAGTGAAGAAAGTGCACTAGCAAGGGACGAAGGTGGACAAAAGGTGATTTGGAGCTTGCGTTAGCAAAGAAAAATAAAACAAGTTCACATAATTCTTCTCAAACTCCCATCTCTGTTGCTCCTCAACCTAGTTCACATAATGCTTCTCAAAACTCCCATCTCTGTTACTCCTCAACCTCCTCCCTTATTTTTGGTGAGTACTTTTGAACCACCTCCCTTGTTTTCGCCGAGTATTCCTCAATTGGCTCCTTTATTTTCAATAAGTGCTCCTCAACTTCCTCCATTCTCGACATGTGTTCCTCAAGTTAATGCTTCATCATCCCAATTTATATATCCCACATATGATGTAAGTTAGTTTAATAAGAAGTTTTATTATGTTTATTTGTAAGTGACTGGTACCATTTTAAATTGATATGTGTTTGTTATTGTTGTAGCCAAGTTTTCTTCATCACAATATGCCTTTTTCAATGCCATGGATGTATTTCGTTCATGGCAGCTATCAAGCATTGCTTAACAATTATGACTTGCAAGCCTCGAATAGTCCTGCATGTAGTCAAGTAATTTATTTTCACATTTCCTCTTTTATTTTGTCATTCATTCATTTAAAGTTCCATTTTATTTTATGGTTCCTTCATATAAGAGTATTTTCTTTCTTTTTTTTAGGTACTACATGGGCATGGACATGGGCGTGGTCGTGGTCATGGCCGTGGCCGTGGGGATGGGCATGTGGATCACACGTCAATATCTTAGCATTGAAAACTTTTTATGGTGTTCGTGTATGTAATATTGAAAACTTTTTATGTGAATGTAGAAAATATTGTTGTGTTCTTTCATCATTGGGGTACTTTGAGTTGTATTTATTTTGTTTTGAAATGACACTACAGCTGAAATGGTGCTGATTTTTTCGATGAAATGGTGTTGAATGTTGTACTGAAATGGTGCATAATGCAGATTTTCTTGCTTAAATTTTGCCTGACTGTTGTGCTGAAATTTGTGTTGAAATGGTGCTGATTTTTGTGCTGAAATGGTGCTTAATTTTGCTTCAAATGGTGCTGAATTTTGTACTGAAATGGTGCTGAATTTTGTTCTGAAATGGTGCTGAAATTTGTGCTGAAATGGTGCTGAATTTTTTTCTGAAATGGTGCTTAAATGACTTGAAATTTTGCTGAAATTTTTGCTTCAAGTTGTTAATTCTTTTTGTTGCTAAGAACAACTTGATGATTCTAGTTTACTTTACAGTAGAATTAAAATGTGTTTTAGATTGTGATTGATTTCTTTTCTAATGTGTATTTTGTGATTGATTTACTTAGTCTAGTTTGTTTTCTTCTTCATGAAGTACAAAGTTACTTGTTCAAAAAAAAAGTACAAAGTTACACTTCAAGCCTATCAACTTCTTCTACAGTTGATTTAGTTAACACTCATCTTTTACAAACCTTTCGTAGTCAATTCGATATTCACAAACATGATTGATTCTTAATACCTCAAATTTTCTTCTCATAAAAAAACCTAAAATGAAAAATAGACAAAAATAGCTAAACAGAGAGGAAGAGATTTGGTCACCAAAGTTTCTTTGATTTCGTTGCACATGTATTAGATTTATGTGAGATGTCACACTCCAGTTTGTTTTGATTTTGTAACATTGCTTCTCTTTAATTATTTGTTGGACTCTTGAAACTGCTACCCAACAATCTAGGATGGGTTTTGATTCAGAGTAGCGTCTAATTATATATTATTCACAACAATGCTTCATGAGTAATGTCTCAAACTTAATATAATAAATAAATAAAAAGCCAGGCTTCTCATATCATTTTAATTGAAGTATAGCCACAAGTAACATTTATCCACTTAAATCCATGTCCTTTTCCAGCGAGTAATTGTGACATTTCAATGCTAAAAGTAAAAAAAGTTAGCGTATGAATGATACAAAAATTGAGCACTTCAAAAGAACACCAAACACCCTGGTCACTTCCAAAACCAAACAAAAATTGAGCATTTCACTGGAGATATATATAAGCCTAAGATGCATCGAAGAACCTGAACAAACAAACAAAGCAATCATTCTTTCAAAACATCTTTTTATATATATCAAAAGGTCTACTAATACAATCTAACCCAGATATCAAAATATTTAGTTCAAGTCAACAACCAACTTAATTTACACATAATATTTAGTTCACAAAAGACGAAGTCCAAATTCGAATTTAATTTACACTTAATATTTAAACAACAAAAGAAGAAGTCCAAATCCAATGAATACTATTACAATGGCATAGTGCAACTTTTCCCAAAGTTGTCTGATCTCTACGACCATATGTTTACTTTCTTTCCTAAACTTTGTAACCATCTCTTTCAGCTCATCATTGGATACAAGCAGTTCATTGACCAAAGGGTTAATATTACAATTTTTGTCGCTTTCCTCCCTTATCATCTTCAACCATTGACGCTGATTATGTACAGGCATCCACCACTCAAAGAAGCCGCATCCATTGGTGTTGTTGAAAGGGCAAGCAAAGTATACCATCCCTGGATTTTCCATTGACTCTAAAATCCTGAATGCTGCTCTCGCCACACAATGACATTTTTTATTTTTAAACTGAATTTCACTAGTATCACTCATAGATGCATTTGATGTTGACATTTTTTTACCTGAAATAACAACAATGGAACAACAATTTCTAAACCCAACAATATCTAAGATTTTGAAAAAATTTCTTATTCTCTCAGTATCTAAACCTATGATTTAGGATGAGAGATAGTATTTTCTTCTTTTCAAAATTATTCAATTGAAACAAGCTGATTGGATTATGCAACGCTAAATTCTTAACCAAAATCAATTCCATCTTACTCCAACATGAATTAAAATTCAAAAAACAACAGCACAAATAATACTAATGAAATAAATTAAACGAGGTAACTAAGTTGTGACAATATCCAGCAACATCATTTCAACCCTTTATACATGTTGCTAAAATGAACAGAAATCAAAATAATAAAATAATATATACATCAAAAAAGAAAATAAAAGCATATCATCTCATTCTAATCCTCATCCCCTCCCGTCTGGTTCCTCTAATCTCTCAAGATACAATTAAAACTTTAATGCTACCATGAAGAATAATATCTCATTCTTTAATACTGTCATCTTAGATTTAATGCTGCCATGAACTTTAATGCTACCATCTTAGTTTTAATAATGCACCATATCATTTATGCATCTCAAGATACAATTAAAACTTTATTTAGTATATGCATTTACCATGCAGAATATATCTCATTCATATTAGAAAGGGTAATTTGGAAGTGGAATAAAAAATTGAACTATATATACTATGGTTAGAGGAGTAAAAGCATCAACTTACACAATAATCCATATGCCCCCGTCAAAAATAAATAAATAAATAACTATCAAAAATTTGCTCATAAACTCCACCTTCTATGATAGTTAGTAAGAACATATATGACCTTATTGCTCTAGCAAAATATAATTCGATACAGATTTATATTACTTTCTATCTGAACTTATTTCACTATTCAGTAACATTTCTAGCAAAATATAATTCGATAGAGATTTATATTGATTTCTCTATGAACTTATTTCACTATTCAGTAACATTTTCCTGGGTTAATTTAAGAATATGACCTTATAGCTCTAGCAAATGGATCTCTTTCAAAATGTTTTTCACTTAAGGATGAATGGATTCAAAATTAAACAGGATGTGGGTCTTTCCTTCATTGAAACTGTTCCCACACCAAAGCTTCCTGACAAACAATCCCTAGTGCTCACTTACAGAGATAAATAAACAAATATCCCTAGTGCTAAATTTTATGGACTCTACATCAATCCACATTTCTCTATTAAACCAGATTTTTTTGAACGCACAAAGCAGGAAATTAAAGAAACTTTAATCAAAGTCAACATTGACAAAAGTAGTCAAGTTCCGATTTTTACTCTACAAAGGTAGCCAAGTTCAGATTTTCCCTAATTTTTGGATTCAAAGCCGTAATATTTAAAGTTTGGAGGATGAATGATTTCTTGAAAACACGCAGTAGGAAATTAAAGAAACTTTAATCAAAGTCAACATTGACAAAGGTAGCCAAGTTCAGATTTTTACTCTACAAAGGTAGCCAAGTTCAGATTTTTCCTAATTTTTGGATTCAAAGCCCTAATATTTTAAGTTTGGAGGATAAACGAACCTGCGGTTTTTTCCTTCAATCTATTGGAGTATGGCGCGCAACGACGTGGCAGCGACAGCGGCGCGTCGAGGTGAATGGAAGAGCTCCTCCTCTCAATCCTTTTCTCTCTCTCTCTCTCTCTCTCTCTCTCTCTCTCTCTCAATCCTTTTCTCTCTCTCTCTCTCTCTCTCTCTCTCTCTCTCCGTCGTTTTACTTCCTATCAGATCTGCAGGAATTTTGAATTAAAGCATTATTATTTTTATTATTATTATTATTTTTTTTTTTTTTTTTTGACATTACTAACCAAAACGACGTCATTTTAGTTAGTTTTATTTTAAGCCATTGGATCACTCCACTCCAGGGATCACTTCAGGAATAAAACTCTTGAGGATCCTGATACTTCATTGTTTGCATCATTGTCGTTGAGTCCGCTTCTCATCAGCATCTTCAAAAATCAGTCATTCACCTTTGTTGTGGGCTTAGACTGGTTTTGCATTTAAGGGGGAAAAAAAACAAATGCATTTTGTATGGAACAATATTCAAAATTGATCGTAAAAAAAGCTTGATGGTGGAAACAAACACTCATGCACCATAAACAAAAGCTTAATTTTATGGGTTCATTTGGGAAGTAGGTTGATTTTTTGACTTTGTGAGTTTTTTAATTATTTTAGCCTAGGGTTAAAAAGGCTCATTTAAAAAGGGTTTTTGACTTTTTTGACTTTTTTGTGAGAAAAAAAATATAATAATTATGAGTTGAATGTGATATTTTGTCTTATTAAGTTAAAAAAACTATTTTATTTTTTGTGATTATTTTAGCCAAAAAAATCCAAAACTAAACTTCCCAAAGGAGCCCTATGATTATATTTTACATATTGTTTGGGAGTACTTGCTTTGATATGGTAATTAAAGTTATTATCAATCTAATTATTCAAAAAAAAATAAAAAATAAAAAATGAAGTGATATTATAAGGTCCTATACAATTCCACTAAAGTTAATAGAGTCAAAATGGGCCTTGAATCGGCCCATTACAATGAATTAAAAAAAGGGAGCCTGATATTGCCTTACCAGGTTTCACACCAACGATAATTAAAAATAAATAAACAGACCAGAAAAAAAACGTTTCAAACAATATATTTTTTATTTTTGGAAAACTCTATTCTTATAAAAAAAAAAAAATTAATACAATATAAATAATGTGATAATATCATTTTTATAAATAAAAGTCATATTCATAAATATTGATTTTAAGTGAAAGGTACACATGAGCAACTAATTGACCTTGGAAACCAACTTTATGTTATATCTATTTATTTATTTTTGGTATGTTTGAGATCATTAATGAAACCAACAAGAAAAATTATTCTTCACCCAACACCAAGTGTCAACTATTAAGTTGTTGATAAGGACCAACACAAAATATCTAGACTCACTGTAGGAATTTCAAATTTAAATTTAGATACAAGCAAAATCCTAAACTCGTACATAAACATACGTTTAATTTTTGTTTAAGATAAATATAAAAAAAAAAAAATCATATATCAAATCAATTTTATTTTTTAATTGATGATCTACACACAAAAATTTAAAAGGTGATTACGGACCAACCATATTATGGTAAGTCGAATAGCCGATCAAGCATTGAAACCAACTACTAGGATTGCCCTGTTCGGCACCATAATTAATTTGGTGTTAGATACAATAAGTTTTAGGGTAAATTAAACTTACACCCTCTGAGATTTGAGTTTAATACATATCATTCTATGACGTTTGGAAAATTACACTAACCCCTGTCATTGTAATTATTTAAACAGAATGAAGATATTGAACTCATGTATTCTCTATTTTTTTTGCTTTGTTTTACTTTCTCTTTTTTTTTCCCTTTCCTTTACTTTTTTTTTTTAATATAATTTTCTCTATTTTTTTACTAAGAGTTATTACTTTTTATATAAGTAGGGGGATTTGTAAAATGAAACTATTAACCACAGGAATGAAAATATAATTTCTAAAACGTCAAAGGATGAATAATAATTAAACCAAATCTCAAAAAGTGTCAATGTAACTCATCCTAAGTTTTAAAGGTCCTGCTAGTTTGTTACGCCAGTTATTCCCTCTTGCGTTTATGTCGACTACTGGTCTTATAATGTTTTAATTTTTCCTAATCTTTCAAAGTTTTTAATTTGAGTATGAATTATTCAATTTCAAATTAAAATTATAACAAAATATTAATAAAAGACGTGTGTAATCTCTAAAATATTCATTTTATGTCACTTTGTTTTATCCATAAGAATTTAATGTTATTTCAACCCTAAAAATTTAATATCAAAATTTGATCACCAAATTATTATTGAGATTAATTGGTAATAAATCCAATACAAGGAAGGAACAAGACATTCAGGTCAACACATTTTTTGTTCACAAGAGGTGCATATTTTGTAAAATAATTTGGTGAAAAACTCTAGAGAATATTTTGTTTTTAATTTTATCCTTAAACTTTTTTTTTATTTGTTTGACTTTCTGTTGACAATCTATTCAAATTTATATCTATCTGTTCAAATTTAGATTTCATTTGGCATAAATGGTTTGCGTTAAAATAATCACAAAAAGACGAGATAGACTAAAAAACTAATAAGACAACTCTTTTGAGAAGTAAGTTAAAAGTCACTTCCCAATTTTTAACTCATTTCAAATCACATTAGGTGTGTTTAGTTTGTGTTTGTAGAATAATTTTTGAGATAAAAAATACGAAAACTTGTTTAGTTTGTCTTTTTTCAAAAATGGTTTTGAAAAATTGTTTTGGAGAGAAAGTTTTAAAAAAAAGTGATTGATTTGATGTGTATAAGAGAGATAGTGATTTTGGAAAGTAGGTAACCAAACAAAATTTTAAGATTTTTTTTGAAAAACTTTGTTTGGTTTGATTACTCTTGAAAATTTGTTTGTAGAGAATTTTTCCCAAAAATTTTTCTGAAAAACTAACCAAACAAGGCCATTATCTCTCACATTTTTTACACGTTTTTAAAAGAAAAAAAAATCAAAAAAAGTCAAAAAAATCAACTTTTAACCATCTTCTCAAAACATCCAAAAATGTCACATCAAATCATAATCATTTCATTTATTCTCCTACAAAAATTTAAAAAAGTCAACAAAACTCATCCCAAACAAGGCTTTTTAACCTCATGTTAAAATAACTAAAAAACTAAAAAAAAACAACCCACATTCCAAACGAAGACTTATATCTATCTGTTCAAATTTATATCTATCTATTCGAATTTTTTAACTATCTAATTAATTTTTTCCCCTATTTGTTCATTTTCCCCCTAAATTTTATCTATCTGTTTAAATTTTTTCCTAAATTCTATCTATCTATTTAATTTTATATGTTAGAAATTCTATCTGTTTAAATTTTTTTAATTTTTTTTATAAGCCAAGCAAAATCGTATTTGCTCAAAAATTTCTATCCCTTCAAATATTTCTCTCTCATCTGTTCAAAAACATCGTCAAGAACAAATCCTATCTGTTCATCAACAACAATATCACCATGTTCATCAACAACGAAGACGACATCATAGAAGAAGGGAGAAAAAAAAAAGCACGTTATATTTTATCTGTTCAATAACAACAACAAATCACAGATCAAAAACCCGAATATAGTAAATCTGGTTTATCCAAGACTCAAATCTCAGATTTCTTATTTTCTCACCTTTTTCCCCGAGAACCAAATGTTACATAGGCCCTGTTTGGTAGAGCTATGGGAAAGTGCTTATAACTTATGCCTATGCCTAAACAGCTTATAGGTTATAACTTTCAGCTTAAGCTGATTTCCAGCTTATTCTTAAAGCATCTCCTACCCCACTCAAAGAATATGCTGATTTCTGACTTCCACAAAGCTATAAGCTAAACCAAACACATCAAAATAACTTAAATTAAGCTGAAAGCTGAAAAAAAAGTTCTGCCAAACAGCCACATAACGATTTATTCAATAACTAGTTTCAATTAAACAACACCACCATCATCATATTCGGTGTCGGAGGGAAGTGAGGACAGGGGGCTCACGTGCTGCTCCTGGATTTTAGACTTTGTTTTTTTTTTAACAAATATAAAGAAAATATTTTAAATAAAAAAATTATAAAAATATTATTATGATGAAATGTCAATCATATTTTAAAAATTATGAAAATAATAATTATTATTTTAATTAAAAATAAAGAGGTTATTATAAATAATATTATCTATGAAAAATTTTGAATATAATGATAATATCATTATTATTAACATACAAGTATAAATAATCTCACTATAAATATATAAAATTTATTAGATTATTAACTACATTTGACATATGAAATTCACCCTAAATGTTTATTTACTATTAGTATGTAGGTGTTTATTTGATAATATCACATACTAATAATTACGTGGTATTATCATTATATTAAATTTTTAATCAAATTTTGCATAAAAAAATAATTTATCATTATAACGTCTCTGTACACGTATATACGTGCTTCAACAAGTTCATTCACAGATCAAAAACTTGAAAATACTTGAGAATATTTTTAAAAAATATATGTAGAATCGTTAGGGTTGAATAAAAATCTAGAATATTTAGAATATTTCTAAAAAATAATTCTAGATATTTAAAATAAAAATAAAAAATCTAGAATTGTTCGTTCATTCATAAAAAAAATATTCTAGATTTTTTTAAAGATTCAAAATATTCTCAAATATCCCAAAAAAAAAAAATTCTGTCGATCTGAGATCTCTCACTGATCGTCACCGAAACCGAATCCGTAGGGAAGAGACGATTAGAAAAAGAGAAGATCGGTGACAGAAAAAAGGAAATCTACAGCTTAGATCGGTGACAGAAAAAGAGAAGATCTGTAGATCTACGACCTTTCAGATCTGGATCGTCGGCGCCGGAAAGAAATTGTGGAGCGGCGGCGTGAGGCATGCTGAGATCTACAGCTCCGGCGATGTCATGCTCAGATGTACAGCTCGGCGACTAGGAGAGAGAGAGAGAGAGTGGGTTTGAAGATCTACAACTTAGATCCACAACGTCTGAGGCGGCGTCGAGGTATGAAGCAGCGGCACAAGGTTGAAGGGACTCCGGCGACTCGAAGAGACAAAGCGAGATTCTGGGCTGAATATGAAGAGAGAGAGAGAGACAGAGAGAGAGACAGAGAGGGCTGTTTGACAAAAGTGTGTGAGTGACAGGTCTGTTTGACAATATATATACTAGGGGTAGTTTAGTTATTTTATAAAGATTTGTCCTTATGGACAATCTGCGAACAAATAAAATTTAAAATTGAATTTATCAGTACCCTTTGTGAATGACCATAAAATATTTGGATTAAGGATAGCAATATGAATCCGACCGGAGACTCGGACTGCTCCGTCCAGATAAATAAGATTTTTTTTCAAAAATTATTTTTTATAAGATGGATTGGTATTGAAAAATATATCACCGATGATTTTCAAGGCTGAGGCCGGGAACGGTGATAGGTTCTCCCAACCCCAGTCCGATCCCGCTCCAAAATTTTCCCGAAACATTCCCACATATATACGTGTGTGTTTAGAGTTGTATTATATTATATATCTCTCTCTGACTCTCTCAACTCTCTCGCTCACTCGTTCTTCTCTCTCACACACTCTTTGACTCTCTCAACTCTCTTGTTCTTCTCTCTTTCAACTCTCTCGCTGTCTCACTCTCTCTCAACTCTCACGATCTCGATGGTTCTATAGTCATCTAAGCGCCAGAAATTGCCTCCTCCGTCGCCGATCCTCCATAGCCTTCACACCTCACATTCGCGGCTTTCATCTTTGGATCCAAATCCACATCCAAATCCAGAATAGATCGCCTCCTCCGTCATCTCCGCTACCATCGACTGTGAGATCTAGATCCAAATCAGAATAGAGTTTTAGAGAGAGAATCCATGACTGTTGTTGATGATTTTTTCAGATCTTTTTTCCTTTCTCAGATCTTTGTTTTTTTTTTTTTTCTATTTTTAAGTTGATGATTGTTGTTGATGATGATTGTTGATGATGATAATGATGATGATGAAGAATTGAAACATACTGAAAATATATTTTTGTTTTTATTTTTTGTTGTTCTTGTGTTGAACAAAATTTTTTAAAAAAAATTGGGGTTTTTTCTAGAGTCGGGGAAACCCGATCCCCGTTAGGAGGCTGGTGTGGGGGGTGATGGCATCCTCCCTAGGGATTGGGGGTGGAGATGAGGATTTTTTTACCTTCGGAGATCGAGAATTGGAATTGTAATTTCCAGTCCCGCTCCGACCCATTGCCATTCCTATTACTCACAAGATATCTGGATATCGACTCGAGGTGCTGAAAGGGTAGAAATTAAGCATACGTTTGAGAAATGGTTAAATTAACTAAAAAGTTAAAGTCACCAAAAAAAAATTAAAAAGTTAAAAAATCAAATATTTATTTTCGTTCTCTTTATTTTTTTCATGTTTTTTTTTTTATGAAAGTCAAAAAATTATTTTCAAGCGCCTCAATTTTTTTTATTTCATATTTTAACTTAAAAATTATTTTTAAAAAAAATTACTTTCCAAACGAATCTTTAAATTTGGATGATGTGATATAAAGCGAAATTTTTATAATAGAATAAAATAAAGAAATAATAACAATGGAGAAGTGGGGGGCATCCAAAAAAGAAATGTGATGGCTATTGGTAACTCCCTATTTAGACACATCTCATATTTCGATTGGACCAGCTTTGACATTACTGCAAAATCAAATTTTTAATACTTAATTGATAATCTCCCCCCACTCTTCTGGAACCTACATTTCAGATACAAAAATGCTTTAGACCACTAATTAGTGGTGGCTCTAATGATGTGGCAGTGGGTCCCACCCACTGCCACATGTGTTTTGTGCCTTGTTTTTTTTTTTTCTTTTTTTTTTTTAATTGCCACCTCACTAGTGGTGGTATTAGTGATGGTAAATTAGTGGTCTATAGCATTGCTCTTTCAGATATATTTGATTAAACGGCGGGAAACGTTAAGGTGAGGGGGTGGGGAAGGGTTGTTAGTGCATCGTTATAGAAAGTATTTTAACATCTCAAAGTCTGCAATATTCCTCAATTTTAGATTGGAGAAACAAACACAAACTTAGGGTTTAGAAAGTGGGTTGACTTTTTAATTTTTTTAATTATTTTAGTTTGGAGTTAAAAAATTTCGTTTGGAAAGGACTTTTAATTTTTTTAATTTTTTGTGAGAAAAAGAATATAATGATTATAGATTGGATGTGATATTTTATCTTATTAAGATAAAAAAATTTACTTTATTTTTTTGTGATTATTTTAATCAAAAAAGTCAAAATCCTAACTTTCCAAATGGAGCCTTAACAGTGATGCTGAGCGAAGCTTTTCCACTATTTTATTGGAAAGCTCATTTGCATAATTTGCAAAATTGTCAATTGGCTTGTTCAATGCACTAAACTAACCTTTTATAATTTTATAGAGAGTGTTTGGTTTGGATTTCTAGAGTGATTTTGAAAAATAAATTTAAAAAAATTTATTTGGTTTGTAAATTTTCTAAAATAATTTTTAAAATCACTTTATCTCTCTTACTTATCAATCAAAATATCAAATTATTCAAAACTCCAAAACTACTTTCAAAATATATAATTAAACAAATCAAAATAATTTCTAAACTCTTTCCTCAAAATAATTTTTAAAAACTACTCTCCCAAAACCAAACCAAACATACCTATAATGTTTCACTTTTTTTGTTTGGGAGTAGTTGAGTTGAGAAAATGGACACCTGTGTTTGATTTTTTGCTCCAAGGCCTTTTTAAGCCATTTTGATCCCCTTCAAGGGTTTGGGACTACCAATGATCTATCTACCATTTAGAATTTTTTGAGAGGGTGATTATATGGTGGTGATTAATTTTTAGATAATTTCTGGTTTGATAATGTTGAATTTGTAGTATTACTCATATCTAAAAATAAAGAAAGAACAGGTTCCCATCAACCTGAAGACACACATCTAGGGCTGCAAACGAACCGAGCTGAGCCGAGCCGACCTTTAGTATGTTTGGGCTTGTTTATTAAGATTTTAACGAGTTCGAGCTCGAGCTCGAGCTCGAGCTGAATAAAAATTTAACGAACCGAGCTCGAGCCGAGTTGGCTTAGACTCGACTCGAGCTCGAGCTTGTTCATGAGCCTTAACGAGCCAAAAAATTTGTAAATTTATACTTGCATGTTAGACTAAAGTTACAATTAAAACTTTAATTATACAATTATATATACAATATAAATAAACATACTAAAAAAAAGATCATATTTTACTAAAATAATAATATCTACTACCACTATTATATAAATGTACTATATATAGTTAACTATTATTTACATTTATATTTTTTTAATATATAAATAGCATATTTCTCTTATTTTTTATACATATTTTTATATTATTTAATATATAAATAATAAATATTAAACAAGCTAGCTAACGAGCTGAGCTTACGAGTCAAGTTTTAGAATGTTTGGGCTTGTTTATTAAAAATTTAACGAGTTCGAGCTCGAGCTCGAACGCAAAAAAAAATTAACAAACCGAATTCGAACAAGCTTTTACCGAGCCGAGCTCGAGCCTGTTCACGAACGGCTCTGTTCATTTGCAGCCCTACACACACCACTAAACAGAGAGAATAAAGACATACACAAACATTTATATAATAAAACATATTAATTTTAAAACAAACAGTTATCATTTATTCATAAAACCAAGCACAACCCTTTCACATAAGTATAAGATCCACGAAAAGCTAAAATTCACGTCATGTGAGAGAATTTAAACTTTAAAATATGCCTTATGGGTATAGTTAAAAGTGAATAAATCTGACGGTTAGTGTTTTCCAAAACAATGAAAAAGTTTTCCGCTAATTTTGCTAGTGTATATCATATATATATATATATATATTATTAAATTTATATATATAACAAAATTAATTATACACATATAATAACACGATCAACACATTACCTCACACAAAAGAGACAAAGCAACGTTGGGAGACCATGGAAAGAATCATTTCCAGTGAAATGGTCTCGATTCTATTTAAATTTTGTTTATTGTATGACCCAAAGTAAATGGATAAATTAATACTACAAACATGTTCTGCTGATCAAATTAACAGGCTACTTTGTAAGTCAATACAATACAAACAATTAAATTTTACTACAAATTACAATACAATACAAGAAAATTCAAATTAGCAGGCTGATTTGTTAGTTGATTGAATTTAAGAACATTTTCTAACCCTTCAGTTTGAAGTGAGTTTTATTTAAAACAACTATTATTTGGTTCAATCAATAAATTTTTACTTGGGTTTTAGACTAACAACCATATGTTTCCACATGGTAAAAAAAACACTACATGAAACTCAATTAAAACTGTAGAGATCAAAATGAATATCAATCCAAATTAAAGTGGGTAAAAATGCTATTTAATCAACAATTACTCCATTTGTCTTAAAATGAGTTTACTTCCGTTTCATTTTTGACTTGTCCACAATTAAAAAATAAAAACAATATCCATATACTTTCATATTTTACTTCTTACAACAACATACATTACAAATGCTATCAAATAAGAAATTTGTTCTTTTCACAAATTCATTAAGGATAATTTTACAAGAATTGTGCCAGAAAGATTAGAAGACCTTTATTACTATTTTTATTTTTAAAAACAATAGATACACATTCAAGAAGGGCGGGATTATATGTATGTTAAATTTAAACACACGCCAATTCTTTATTATTTTCTTGTTCATTGTTTTTACCTATACTCGATGCATAAAAATACATATTGTATAACTAAAGTTTTAGAAACAAGACAAAGTAATTTGCAATTGCAAGTGTACTAACAAATGATAGGACGGACTTATCGGTGCCAACCTATAGTTGGAATTTGTTTGTTTCGTTTTGATTCTTTTTACACTCATCGCTTTCTTTATTGATGTAATATTCTTTTGGTTTATCAATAAAAATTTATCTTTTGCTGATCAAAAAAATACTTGCAATTGTAGGTGTGGCTCATCGACAAAGTATAATTTCGGCTGTGTTGAATATATTTATACACTTCTATTTATTTATTTTTATTATAAAAAGATGATAAATATGTATGTATTGAATTACTTAACGAAGGTACAAGTTTCAACAATCACTATGTATGTTCGAACCATTCACAACATTGTATGACACCCAATTCTTGGCACCATTTGTTGTGATTCTCTCTTCTTCTTCTTCTTCTTCGCTTTCTTTTTTTTTTTTTTTTTAACACTAGACTGTAACCCTGAGATAAGAATTCTCTAGAATAATTCTAATCCGTAATTTGGGAAACGAGATAAGGCTACCGTGCAGGGTAACTAACCTAGCCCTATGCTCTATTTTCATCTCATTTTCTTCAACCAACCAAATTAAAGAAAAAATTTAACTTTTTTTAGTGAGTGAGAGGGTAAAATGTATGAAGCTTGGGCCGAGCTGGGACCGGGTATAAGTGAGCCGAATTATGGGCCGAGGTGAATGGCCTTCGCCACTGGGCCTTGTTAGCCCGGTCATGAATGACTGAGGTTAGCTCGGTTTGAGTATTCTGAACCGAGGCGTAGGGAGCCATGTTGTAAAAGCAAGGTGGAACCATGCTAAGTAAAACAAGGTGGAACCGAGCTAAGGAAAGCTCAGTGAAACCTGCCGCATCAACATGTGTTAGCCCGGTTGTTTTGTCATATTACCGCGGTAAAACCATCTCACTTGGTTAGGCAGTGAAGGAGGTGTAGAAAGATAAGCATTACCTTTCTGATTCCTAGAAGGACTCTACATTGGAGAGAAAGAGTCCTACTAGGATTGTGCCATACGGAATCTATAAAAGCTCATAGCAGGACCTATGCGCAGGTATCACAATTTTGACTCTCAAATACACAGAGCTTTTATTTATTGTCTATTTGCTGACTTAGGCATTGGAGGGGTATCCGGCACACACCTGCCAGCTAGCTCACGTTTGTGTTTTCAGGGAGTAAAGTGACGACGTTTGGAGGAGTGCAAACTTGATCAACAGGATTATATTAGAAGATTATTTCGTGCTCGTACAATTGGCGCCATCTGTGGGAATTTCACAAAGAACAAAACCTTTTCATCTAGTTTTGCCTCTCTAGTTGAAAATAATGGCACACAATGAAGACTTGCCGCAATCTACTATTGATAGGCAAACCCCGGAGGGGAGTGGGAGGCGCGAAGGTTTACCCTCTATCCCACTCATGGCCGATTTAGAACCCCAGCGACGGAACTCCCGGAGGGACACAAGGGAGAGACGGGGCAATAGCCCACATCGCTCTCAAAGTTCTGAAAGACAGAGGCGGAGGCTGGATCCTTAAGTTCTGGAGGATCGCGTGAGGGAGCAAGACGAGTTAATAAGGAGGATGGCGGCAGACATGGAGACAATGAAGCGCCAGATAAAAAGAAAAGGGGTGGCGACAGGAGAGGAGCGCAAAGCCAGCATGCCCCCTCGCCACTCAAAGGATTAGGACAGACATATCACACCATCACCAGCAGAAAGCAGGAGCCTTAGAACAGGTGACAATCAATCAAGGACTTCCAGGACTCGTCACTCCAGGTCTGAGAGAACGAGGACTGAAAGGTCATATACAGAGGGAAGCAACTATTGCCCCTCGCACACGCACCAGACGACATCTAGGCACACGAAGTTGCCTAGGTCAGCGAACTTACGGGCAGTGCTGGAGGAGAGGGCCCAATGGAAGGAAGACACCGGGGCTCGCGACCCTCGCAGGGTTTCAGCACTACAGCGATTAGCCCCTAGGACACATAGGAGTGTCGAGGTAGGAATGCCAATGCCGCGCCTTGCTTACGAACCAGCGGATAAAGTATTAGCAAGGTTACAGAGCTCGCCGTTCGTTCCGGTAATAGAGAACGCACCACTATCTTCAGGCTTCCACCAGCCCAAATTCATTACTTATAAGGAGAAGACAGACCTCTACATGCACTTAAGCCACTTTCGCAAGGTTATGGCAGTATACCGGAGAAACAAGGCCCTAATGTGTATCATGTTCCCATCTAGCCTTAGCGACCTAGGTCTAACCTGGTTCGAAAGGCTACCAGAAGGCAACATCACCTCATGGCCACAATTGGTAGAGGCGTTCGTGACTAGATTCAGAACGAACACCAAGACACCAGTGGAGATTGATCAGCTACTCTCCATTGACATGGGCGAAAAAGAGACATTAAGGTCTTACAACAGTAGATATTAGGAGACTTTCAACCAGATTGGGGATTGCCCTTCAAGTCTCGCCATCACACAATACAAAAGGGGTCTATCAGTCGGAAACAAACTGAGGGACTCAATTACTATGATGCCACCCTCACGATGGAGGCCCTAATGGAGAGGATGCATCAACATATCCGTGTAGAGGAAGATAGCACCCGTGCTAAAGCAAAATCTGGCTCAACAGTAATGCCAGACAAAAAGACTGCAGCAAAAGTCAACACGGTAAAACAACCAAGCAGGAATGGGCGAGGCAAGCGAGCTAACAGGGAGGACCCAGAAAAAAGAAAGTTGAGAGTCTGCACTGCCATCACCACCGTGTTCAATAAATCCATCTACCGGATTCTCAACGAGATACAGAATGAACCCTTCTTTCGGCAGCCAGCGAAGTTGGGAGAAGCACAAAGGGGCTATGACGAGAGGTCCCGTTGCACCTTCCATGATGAGAAGGGGCACCGAACTAAAAACTACTCACCCTTGAGGCAACATCTGGAAGAGTTAGTAGCTGCTGGTCACCTGGACTAGTATATAAAAGAATGAACACAGCCAGCCCCCCAAGACCTCAACGGACCAAACGGAATGCCGATTGATGGTCCACCCCAAGGCATAATCAACGTTATTCATGGGATCGTCGAACCTGAGCAGGTATGTGAACTCAGGGGGATGATAAAGAAGGCAGAGTACTTGAAAAATGTATTAAGTGCACAGCCTACCATCAAAAATGGCAAAACAACAGCTACGAATGTCATATCCTTCTTAAACAAGGATCTAGCAAGGCTACATTAGCCCTCACAATGACACACTGGTTGTGACTTTGCGCGTCAAGAATTTCGACATCAAGCAGACTCTGATTGACCAAGGCAACTCGTGCGAGATAATGTACTACGAGACCTTCAAACAGCTAAAATTGGAGGACAAAGACTTGGCTCCTGCGACATCTCCACTCGTCGGCTTCAACTCAACGCCAGAGTGGCCAGTGAGCAAGATTATCCTCCCAGTCAAAGCAGAAACCATGACAAAATAGGTGGAGTTCTGGGTATTAAAGGTCATTTCCACTTACAACATAATCTTAAAAAAAACATGGTTGCACGCCATGCGATCGGTAGCGTCAACCTACCATCAAGCATTACGGTTTCCCAACGAAGCCGGAGTAATTGAAGAGGTCATAGGAGACCAAATTACGTCAAAACAGTGCTTCGTCACAGTAAATGGTAGCCGGGCTGCAAAAGGGTATGTACAAATTATGGAAGAACCTGAGAGCAATGAACTGTTTGCAGATGTCGACAAAGCAGCTGAACAGAAGGCAATGGAAGACTTGGTAGAGGTAAGAATAGGTGAAAAGAACCCAAAAAAGTTCTTTTTGCTCGGCTCGTCTTTGTCCAACACTAAGAGAATGGAGATCATGGAATTCTTAACCTCTAACGTCGAAGTGTTTGCCTAGACACCATACGACATGCCTGGCATTGACCCAAACTTCATCTGTCACCAACTTAATGTCCACCCAATTGCCAAACCAATTATACAGCGTATTCACAGATCCGCACTCCACCACGCGGAGATAGTGGCGGAGGAAGTAGGAAACTTGCTCAAAGCAGGAGCCATCAAAGAAGTGCACTATTCCAGGTGGATCTCCAATACTGTAGTAGTGCCAAAGAAGAATGGAAAATTACGTATTTGTGTGGACTACAAAACAGTTAACAAGGCATATCCAAAGGACAATTTTCCCCTACTACGAATAGACCAATTGGTAGACCTGACGGCAGGACACAATCAACTTAGCTTCCTTGATGCGTATAGTGGTTACCATCAGATCGCTATGTATGAACCAAACCAAGAGGTCACATCATTTACAACGCCTAGAGGATTGTATTGTTACAAGGTCATGCCATTTGGCCTAAAGAACGCAGGGGCTACATTCCAACGGATGGTCACCAAAATATTTGAACCATTGTTAGGCCGAACAATGGAGGCTTACATAGATGACATGGTGGTCAAAAGTAAGGATGAGAAGGACCATCTCAGGGACCTAGATGAGATGTTCCAAATTCTAAAGAAGAACAAGTTGCGTCTAAATGCATCTAAGTGTGCATTCGGCGTAGGATCAGGCAAATTCCTAGTCTTTCTAGTGACCAACCGAGGTATAGAAGCAGACCCCTCTCAGATCAAAGTAATCCAAGATCTTGAGAGGCCCAACACAATTAAAGAGGTGCAGCATCTCACTGGCCTAGCAGCCGCACTCAACTGGTTCATAAGTCGGTCATCAGACAGATGTCGACCATTCTTCCGAGCATTGAAGGCCAAATTTGCGTGGAATGAAGAATGTAACCACGCCCTAAAGAGCCTGAAAGACTACATGACCTCTCATCCGTTGCTAGTAACCCCACTACCTGGAGAAGAGCTCTTTTTGTACTTAGCAGTTTCACAGCATGCAGTCAACGCAGTGTTGGTCAGAGCGGAAGGAATCCAACACCTGCCCATCTTTTATGTTAGCAAAACCTTGCTGGGCGCAGAGACTAGGTACCTACCATTGGAAAAGCTAGCCTCAGCTTTGATGATGGCCTCAAGGAAGTTGTAGCATTACTTCCACGCCCACAACATAATCGTCCTAACAACTTTTCCCTTAAAAGTTTTGTTTGAGATGGCAGACTTTTCTGGACGAATCTTGAAGTGAGCGGTGGAATTGGGACAGTTCAATATCAACTTTCAACTTAGAACCGCAATAAAAGCCCAAGCTTTGGCAAACTTTGTGGCTGAGTTCACAACAGGAAGCCATCACATCTGCCCAGTTGACTTGATCGATACAACCGAAATGGGAATAGAAAGTGCCGTAGGAACGGCGTAGCCCCCAAAACAAGATGCCCAGCTACATTCCAAGCCATACAGGATTGAAGACAGGAAGGAAGGAGCAAATCATGCTATTCCCAGCGAGGACTTATCAACAAGTAAAAACTTGGGGCAGTTAGATAGTAAAGAGCAAACCCCAACAGCAGGCATGGACTTGGAAGAAAACATCAGCGACACACATGACCCCAAGACATCATCCGACCCCTTTACTTGCTAGAAACTATTCGTCGAGGAGATGTAGAAGCTCTTCGTGAATGGAGCATCCAATAGGCACGGTGCAGGACTTGGAATAGTCCTCATCTCACCAGATGGCCTAGTAGTGGAACAGGCAGTCAACCTTGGCTTCTCAGCATCTAACAATGAGGCGGAGTATGAAGCACTGTTAGTAGGCCTAAAATTAGCACTTTTCATGAAGGCCACCGAGCTAATGGTTTACAATGATTCCCAGCTGGTAGTAAACCAAATTTCAGGCGACTACGAGGCAAAAGATGAAAGGATGGCTAAGTACCAAGAGTTAGTCAGAAAGGAGATCATGAAGTTCGAAGTAGTGCGGATAGAGCAAATCGGCCGAGAAGAAAACAATAGAGCAGACGAACTAGCAGGTTTTACTTCAATGGCAGATACATCTATCCCATATCCATTACTGGTCGACTTCCTACCTCGACCAAGCATTGAAGAACCCGAAGTAGCATGTTGTGCCGAACTAGGCCCTTCATGGATGGATCCAATTATAGTATTCTTAAAAGATGGCATCTTACCTGAAGAGAAGAAATAGGCCAACAAAATAAGAGCAAAGTCACACCGATTTGGCTCTCTCCATCATTAGCGTTATACAAAAAATCCTTCACACGACCTTACTTGAAATGTGTCTATCCAAGCAAGGTCGAGACATTTTTGTTCGAAATACATGAAGGCGTATGCGGAAGTCACCGAGGGGGAAGATCATTGGCTTGCAGAGCAATTTCACAAGGATATTGGTGGCCATACATGCAAGCAGATTCAAAGAAATATGTCAAGAGGTGTGAGAAATGTCAAAAGTTCGCACACTAGATACACCAACCAGCCAGAGAACTTCTACCACTAACTAGCCCATGGCCCTTCACAATGTGGGGCCTGGACATAGTGGGACCACTTCCAACAGCACCCAGCAACATAAAGTTCTTTCTCGCAGCAACAGACTGCTTCACAAAGTGGGTGGAGGCTGAAGCACTCACATTAATAAAAGAGAAATATGTAAATAAATTCGTCTGGAAGAATATCATAACTCGTTTCGGCATACCCAAGGCTCTGATATCTGACAATGACACTTAGTTCGATGGCAAAATCTTCAGGGGCTTTTGCGAGGAATACAAGATAGAATTCTACAACTCTACACCAGCATACCCTTAAGCAAATGGCCAGGCAGAAGCTTCAAACAAAGTCGTCTTAGATGGCTTAAAGAAAAGGTTGGAAAGAGCAAAAGACAAGTGGGCTAAGGAGCTTCCTCATGTTTTATGGGCTTACCATACCACACCTCGACGGTCAACTGGTGAAACGCCTTTCTCTTTGGCCTATGGTATGGAGGCAGTAATCCCACTGGAAGTAGGCCTCCCCACTATTAAAAGAGAAAATTTTAACCCAGACTTAAATGAAAAAGCCATAACCTTGGAACTCGACCTTGTAGAGGAAAAAAGGGAAAAAGCTCTAGTTCACATTGCCTCACACTAGCAGGAGTTATCCGGAAAATATAACAAAACAGTGCATCCAAGGCAATTCAAGATTGGGGATTGGATATTACGCAAAGTAATGGGCAACACTTTGCTACCTAGAGATGGCAAGCTAGGACCTAACCGGGAAGGACCGTACAAAGTGGTTGGTTTAGCAGGAAAAGGGGCATATCATTTGGAAGATGGAGACAGTAAGGCTATTTCCAGGCCATGGAACACAGTCAATCTCAAGTTATTTTATTTTTAGCTTTTTCTTAGGATATTTGTAATTTTGTCCCTTTTTCCAAATAAAACAAATAGTTTTTTCAGCATAAGTCTTTCTACTGTAAAAGTTGTTCTCAGTCATTACAAACAGAGGGCAATCAGAAAGTTTGGCAGGAATAATCAAACATCAAGCTCTCTTCAGCCGAAATTAGGATCTAGGTTGAAGAAGGTTGGCAGGAACAACCAACATTTAGCTCTCTTCAGCCGAGATCAAGATCTAGGCTGAAGAAGGTTGGCAGGAACCAACATTTTGCTCTCTTCAGCCGAGATCAGGATGTAGATTAATGAAGGTTGGCAAGAATAACCAACATTTAGCTCTCTTCAGCCGAGATCAGGATTTAGACTAAAGAAGGTTGGCAGGAATAACCAACATTTTGCTCTCTTCAGCCCAGATTAAGATCTAGGCTGAAGAAGGTTGGCAGGAATAACCAATATTTAGCTCTCTTCAGCCCAGATCAGAATCTAGGCTGAAGAAGGTTGGCAGGAATAACCAACATTTTGCTCTCTTCAGTCGAGATCAGGATCTAGGCTAAAGAAGGCCAGCAGGAATAACTAAGATTTTGCTTTCTTCAGCCGAGATTAGGATCTAGGCTAAAGAAGGTTGGCAGGAATAACCAACATTTAGCTCTCTTCAGCTGAGATCAAAATCTAGGCTAAAGAAGGTTGGTAGGAATAACCAACATTTTGCTCTCTTCAGCTGAAGTCAGGATCTAGGCTGAAAAAGGTTGGCAGGAATCATAAACATTTAGCTCTCTTTAGTCGAGATCAGAATCTAGGCTGAAGAAAGTTCAAGAGACTACTGGGTTTATTAGACCGAGATGGATATCTCGGTCTGAAAATATTAAGGCATAGAAACCGAGCAAAAAGCCGAGCCCTCATACAATTAAAGTTAAAAAATAAAAACAAATATGGACTAAACCAAACAAAAGGAAAAATTAAAGATTCCATTCAAAAGTGCATTACAAAAGTTGGGGCTTCAGCCCGGTTACAATTTCATCATAGCGGAAGGCAAAATCAAGTAAACAGATCATCTAACTTGGTGTCCAAATCAACCCGAATATCACCCACTAGTTGCTCGGCTATGAGGTTAGCTGCTTGGTTGGGCTCGGTTGAAGGCACCTCGTTACTTACAGCATTCAAGGGAGGGCTAGAGTTCACTGGAGAAGGGGAGGTAGACTGGCGGCCGAGCTAGGTGTTGGAAACATTCTCAGGAGCTAGGACCTCTTCCTCCCCCTCATGAAGAAACTTTTGTTGGACTGCATTAGCGTAGTCCGCCATGTAGCCCAGTATGAAGTAGGGAGAGGGATTCAGGAAAACGTCGGAGTCGTGTCCGCAATCGAGCTTTTCTGAGGCGGTTTTCTAACCGCACTTGAAGAAAATATCCTTCGCAGCTTCGTACTGCTGGACGTACGTCTCCTCACCTTCCTTGAAACCTCAGTCTTCAGTGTCCTGCATCTTTTTCTTCATGTCTTCTAGCTCGGCGTTTTTCTTCTTCTCCAGCTTGGCCAGCTCACGTAAGTAGCGATCTTTTTTCTCGGCTAATGTCTTCTGCTTGTCAGCCCTGCCATACTGACTAGTCCGGTGAGTCTTGAATTTTCGGCCTCCAGTTCGGCTAGCTTGGCCTGTGCATCCTTCAGCTCTGTTGCTTTGGATTCTACCTCGACGATGGCTGACCGTGCCATCTTCCTAAGCTCAAGAACTTGCTTGTGAGCTACTTGGCTCTTTTGCAGGGCCTGCATTATTTAGAGCGGTTAGGAGACAACCAATACACTCAGATCATAACAAATGTTCAAAGTTTGAGGGGATTTTTGGGGCTTACCAGAATCATTGATTTGGAGGCCAAGCGAATAGCTTTCAACTCGATCAAACCCTCATGCTGTTCCATGTCGGCAAGAAGGCAAACGCTCTTTGCTAGGTTAAAAGCCAACAGATGGACCTTCTCGGCGCTGACGGAGTCTGAGGCCGTAATAGCTCGGCCCCTAAATGTGGCTGTTGGCGCCCAGACTGGTGGGGAGGGAGATCTTAAAGAGCTAGGATGGTTGCGGCCTTAGGAGATTGTTGTTTCTTGGAGCTCGGTTTGGGATGGCTCGTCCTCATCGATCAGGCTTTGTGTGCGCAGCCGTTTGCTGGGCCGGAATGAAGTGGCTCAGGCCGAGGGGAGGGCTACCACTGCTTCATGTGTCTGACCGGCTTGTGGGACCTCGGTCTGAACACCAACAATGGGAGTGGATGTTTGCTCGGTGATCATCCAACTCTGGAGACAGTTCCAGAAGAAAGTCAATTACTCTGATCTTCCTCATTCCACTATATTGGTAGGTCGGTTCGAAGTTGAGTAGCTCGGCCCAACCTCGATTGCGGTATCGAAGCGCAGCGCGGAGAGCGTCTAGGTTGGGGTATTGGTATTGTGACTTTAGCTGGTTCAAGTCTACATAAGGAGAAAGCAACAGTTAGTGCGGTGTAAAAGTTATAAACAGCAAGGGCAAAAAATAGACAAACTAAGCCGAGGTATTCATACCGGCTATTCCTTTATTCCAGTTAATACTGTAGCCCGATATTTGGGCTTCCTGGCCTTCAAAATTGCCAAAAACCCAGAAGAAGTCGTCGTCGTCATTCACGTCTTTGCCCGGTGTATTTTTAATTATTTTCTCTCGACGTCTTCTTATTCTTAAATAATACACCCAGCCGTCTTCATTTTGGCCAAGTGAGTATTGATGGAATAGCTCGGCCAAACCGAGGTTGAGGTCAAGCCGACGGTTTAGTTCAGTGATGCCATTTATTATTCTATATGTGTAGACGTCCCCGAACGTCCCGGGAGGGAATCCCGTTTTGTTTACTAGGCATACCACAGTTCGGACTCAAATGTCACGATTCTGAATCTAATCCCGCAAAGTGCAATACGAGACCGATAAATCACCAAAGAGTCCAAATTTGGCAAATCGTTTTGAAAAACAGATTTTTAGAAAGAATGGCCAAACATGGACTGCTTTGCCAGATACAGAGTCGCCACCTAAATATTTTATTTTGGGGGAATTTAGGAAACCCTGACTCATGCCTAAGGCCACGTGTCCGTCATCACCAAAGTTGCCTCGGCTCGGGAACTTGGGTACGATTGGGAAAAGTCAGCTATGAGCACCCCCGCTCGCCCGATCAAAGATCGACCACTACTAAACATGATATCGAGTTTTGAAAACATTATGTGCTCTTATTCCGGTTATTAGCCTAGAATTACTATGTGATGCACACAACATACAAATATAGACTGGATCGTTTGAGTTGGAACAAAACATTTCATGTTTGTTTATTTGAAAATGGTTTGATGGTGCTACTCGCAAGTAGGCTAAGACGTGGATTTGCCACCCTCAAGTGGGCTTTAAGAAAACATGATTTTGCCACTCTCAAGTGGGCTTAAAACTCTCAAGAACCTAATTAGAAATCATGCATGAATCCTAACTATGCTGAAATGCCTAATGCAACACATGCAAAAATGCAACTAAGATAGGCTCGGCTATTCTAAAATGGCATATGAAATGCAACAACTGATACGTGTATTCAACTCGGAATTGAAATACAATACAATTAGTATGATGCGCCGAGCCCGATGCATGCAAGACAGATAAATGGACACAAACATGCGAGCATAAGGATGCTAATTGAAACGTGCCCTAAACTAACCATCATAAGTTGGTAAATAAAAGGGAGAAAGACGTGGGGTTGGAAGGCATGCATCACACACACACGCACACTTATTACAACATTGCCCTCCTCGGAGGGTCCGAATGAATAGTACAGAATAAACTAGCTAATCTAAACTAATTAAACTAATTATTACACAACATTAATTAATTAACGAATTAACAAAGTAAGTAAGGAAACTAGTATGCAAATTAAACAAAATGGACTGCCTCAGCTCTGTTCCGAATGATAGAGATGCATGCATGCTCAAGTCGCCTTGTCGGGAAATCCATTGCGATGCCCCAGTTTGCCTCTGTTTGCAACTGGTCTCAGAACACTGTTGTCACGACCCAAACCCGGCCCTATGGGTTTAGCACCGTAACTGGCCAGTAATCCGAGATTACCGAAGGCCTGCTGAACAGTAATACAGTAAAACAGAGTACAGGGCCTGGCGGAAGCCAATACAGTAAATAACTAGTGTCCATTGAGCTGTGAAAATCTGTATGCCAAAAACATTTTTCATGCATTCATTCAACTCAAAACAGTACAGTCTATACAATCATATACAACCATTCAGTGCGGGGACTTAATCCCTCGATAACAGTGCAGTAGAACAGTAAACAGTCTAGACAACAGTACAAAACAGTAGGGAGACCGATAGGGGACATAAAAACACCCCAAGCCACAGCATGGCGTCTCGGAACCTCGCAGTGAGGCACATAGGCTGGCTTGACAAAACTGGGGACTAACCCACGCTCCTAGCTCCGGTCTGGCTGCTGAGAACCTACATATATATATAAACAGTGAGCTAAAGCCCAGTGAATAACAATAAGTGTAAAGAGGTTATGAATGAATGTCCTTACAATAATGAAAACAGTTCATTAAACAGTATTTCAGTCTTTCAGTATTTCAGTCAATCAGTCATATGTGGTACATCCAATAGCCTATAAACAGTAGGTCCAGAAGGACCGGGTCTTAACAGACCCAACAGTAGTGATGGCCATCAATCAGTAAACAGTATGGTTCCACAAGGAAACCGACAGAGCTCTGTAACAATAACAGTAATCAATAAGTGCTAAGGATGCCACAGTACAGTTCACAATACAGGACATACATTCATTCAATAAACAATATCCGTTCAGTAAACAGTTCTGTTCAGTATTCAAAAGATAACCATTTTGAACATATCTTTACACAATCTGTTACTCACAGAGATTGGGCTAATAGCAGTTAGAGCGCGTCCCCGAAGCCAACCCTAAACAGTTAACAAAATGAACACACTCTAAGTTTAACAGTTGGGGAAGTACAATAATTAACTTCCTATTATGCCTCGGTGTGTTCTACATCTATATCCTCATTAAGATGCCTTAAACTAGGCCTAAGAATGCCTAGGATGGGATGAGGATGCAAAGATGCACTTAGAAAACATTTGCAGAATTTTCAGTGAAACAAGGCCTCCGCTCGAGCTCAGGTTTCCCCGCTCGAGCGTACAAGCAAACAAAGGTCCCCGCTCGAGCGTACATTCCCCCGCTCGAGCGGACTGAAGAATGGTGCAAGATGCTGGATGCTCGATTTCTCCGCTCGAGCGTGAAACACTCCGCTCGAGCGGACTGTAGAACAAGTCGAAGAAAATGCTGGGAGCATGAATTCCCCGCTCGAGCGGG